>FR990020.1:13653039-14282483 GCA_905404135.1 Hesperia comma | reverse complement strand
AAAGAAAAGCAACCCGCTAGTCTCCGAGAAAGAGCGTGCTGCTAGTCCAAAATTGATCGTTTGGGCATGACTTCAGTATACTGTGACATTGCTAACCGATTGTAGAGAACGTCAACCTGGACTTTATGTCACAGGTAAATTTGTCCCGACCCGGGGGCATCCTTCGTTGTGATGTCTCATTTTGGGTGTCGTGTCACTCGCAGAGCGCTACGCCACACGGAGTCCTCAGATAGGGGGAGAAGGGAGAGAATGTAAACGTCTGTTATCCTTTTATAGCAACTGGCTTTTAACCATTTACGTTTACGTACGCAAAGATCGGTTAAGGCGTGGACGTGTGATAAAGAGTTAAATTAATTTGCTTCCACGTAATATAATATTTGTTAGGATTATGATTATGAATTACTAGTGGATACCCTCGCATCTCTTCAGGAGAATTATTAACCCATTTTTGCAAAATTTTTAAATCGTGCTCTGCTCCTATCGTTGCGTAATGTTATTTGCACTTCATTCCAATTCGATCTGGAATTCGTTACAATTGCATGGCACACAAATACCAACGCTCCATCAACGCGATTAAGGTACAAGTAATATTGACAGCGTTTTCTAAAAATATCCGTAGTAATTTTTTGTACAAGCTAAATTTAACTGTGAGAATAGGTAATAAGTTTGGTTTTAGCGGAAAGTGGCAATTCCATATGCTCGATGACTCAACTACTTATAGCCTAAAGCCTTTCTCGATTATTGGGCAATCCACCACAAAACTATTTTTTCAATTCGAGCCAGTTCGTGAAATAAACCCGTTCAAACAAACAAAAAACTCTTCAAATTTATAATATTAGTATAGTATACGTTCGAAAGTGATAATGTATAGGTACAGTGAAATCTCAAAAAGCCTTTCTCCGTTTATTACTTACATCTAAGATCGTTCTGAAAATGACATGCACATTACGCCTAATGTCTGTTCTTAGGTTTTGTTCATTTGTGTATGCCGCAACACAAGAAAGTAACATACTTGTGTGTGTAAACCTTTAGTGTTTTGTTGAACCAATAACTATCACTTTTTTGTATCGCTAATGAGAAGTTTTTTTACTTCAATTAGTGATGTTCTTATACTTCTTATATCTTAATGTGAATGTAATGATTATGTTGAGATAAGAATCAGAAACTGTTACGGAGTTGTGCGGAATATAGAAATTATTTTGAATGACCATGAAATCTTTCTACGTTAGACCACCTCGCGAAGACATTGTGAGAGCTAACTTAGAATATAAATGAAATAATATTAATATTCATAGAAAGGTAATTACTAGCTTCTCGGTGCCGTACGCGTCTTGTTCTTATTTTCTGCTATCTCTCTGCCTGTTTTATTAATTCATATTCCTTCTTTTGCGTCATAGTTTATCCACAGTATTTCCTTAATTATTTTAAAAGCTAGATAGATATATTCACTCGAACTAAAATTAAACTCTTCTAGAAAATAATATCTTCTAAATATATCAAGTATAATTGATAAAATAATAATGATAACTATCAGATGCTATCAGAATTATAGAGCTCTACATCGCAAGTTACAAAGAAAGCTAGGCTGAAAAAAATTAACGGTGTGATATTGAGTGTTAGGTATTACATTACCTGGCGACTTCTTACTCAAGGACAAAGCTTAAGGTTTGTTTAATATAATAAAAAATGTGTCCTTTAATTAAAATGATTTGGCCTATGAGCCTCTTCTCTTCATAACTAAGTATATAATGACTTCATTACTACTAAAAAGATAACACTGATTTCTATATATTTTTTTAATACCTATCAAATTCAGATGTCTCGTCTTCTTACTATGTTTACAGTCAACAAACACGCAAAAGAGTCTGACAAATTACCGAAGGTTTACCAAGAAAGAAGGAAGACAAAAGAAAGAAAATGAGTATTTCCTGTTCAAATGGATTATTTTTCACACCTTAGCAATACATCGTCATGCAAAGCATGTTTTTGTATGACACATGTATTCAACGCGTACATGAAATCGAAGGGATTATACTTCCCAAACGTAATTTTTTATCAGATAATAGTGCGTAATATACGATACCATATATTATGGCGCTATAAGAAGTCGACCGTCGATTCATACCCGCCATCGTAGCCACATTTCATGTTTTTCCCAGGCCAGGGAAATCGTATACATCATTTACGTCTCCGAGAGCCCCTTCACGGAATAATTTTAGCTTTGGTTTATTTGCCTCAATAACTTTGGGTTTGAGGGGAACTTACGAGAATTGGATTATCTATTTTAAGACTAAGGTTTTCGAATACCATTTAATGTAGAATGTAAGATCTTCATAATATAATAATACATTCTTACAATAAATTTGTAGTGTGGAGAAGCCAGTGTTTTTTACTACAATTTATTTGTGAAGCTTATTTTAATTTACTTATATATCAGAACTTATAAAGAAATGAGGATCTTTTATTGTTATTATTTGTAATGATTGGATTGCTTGATATTCGTGGTTCTTTGGTACTATCTACCTTAAACGCTTACACTCTCATGTACCTACACCAGGATTGCCTTTTGCCTGAAGTGGTACCTATGAACAACAAAAATAACTTACACTCACGTTCTCGGGTTGTCGAGTCTCATAAATGTTTGTCTAAGAATCGAACCTGCAACCCCTCTCTTAGTTAGTTCTCTTAGTTAGAGTCATTACTAACTGGGCTATTAGACCGTCAAGTTGTGGCGACATACCACATTCCACATACTGACAGCACGTCAAGAATGTCAAAAGCCAACTCACGGCATCAAAGATATATACGTAGATAGCATATTATGTCACGAGTTCTGGACATGAATAGTTAGAACACAGCTAGCATTCCAAATAGCATTTTAACCTACATTTGACTTCTTCTCGCCAACTTGCTCTTACGATATCCTGATCTGCTAACCCTGACATGAGATTGGTAGTAGTGACCCGTCCCGTCTGATAGATGCCTGACTCGTGGTCACGCCAGTTTGTCATAGCAGTGACATGGGTTGCGATAATGATGTTGGTGATAATAAGTTTTTTTTTATTGAATTAAGGAACCAAACGAGCATGAAGCAGCACCCTTCCGCTGTCGTCCATGATAACTGTGAACGACGTAGAACAAGAGTCAATATTAAGACTAGGATGGTTAATCTTGTTAAAAGATGATGTTAGAATGTTAGTTGGTTAGTTTGTTAATAAGTTTGAGGTGATGGTAACCGGTAGTTCTGTTATTTGATGTTACTAATTGTCTAGGTCGTGGCCGACAGTGGTACCCTGGTGAACTCTAGGACCTTACCCCCCTTGAATGAAAAGATGATGAATCGAAAATGACTTCGATTAAATACTAAAATAGGTATTTAACCATGATAACAAAAATGCTCTAAGAATAGAACCTATGGCCATCAGTTCTAGAAGTACTACTGCAACTGCTGAACTGAACTGAACAGGACTACTAAAATTTGTATAAAAATTTAAAAATCCTATTCAAAACTTCCTGTATAAGTATTATTTTATTCAATGCCCTCGCTCACTTTATAAACGTAATATTATGCGTATGAACTCTGATCCATGACAAAGGCCACGGTATGAATGTAATTTTCTAATGGGTATAGCATACCAAACAACAATTGAACTTATTATTCTAATAATATTCTAAGAACAGTCGGTCCAGTTTGTGGCCACGGACAATATTTTATTACCTCTAGTCTGATTTGTATTTTATATTTGTTTCAAATTGAAGACCCTGTGTTTTGGTGACCTCGTGAAACCCTGTGAGAGGTCCGGTGTTCGGTCGAAAAATAATTCTTTACGAATTCTATTTCGATAAGTAGAGATAATTCAAAGCGACCCGTCAGATGTCACTCTTTGGGTATATGGGACCAAATCATGTCTGGTAAATAGTATTTACTGCCTTTGGAATAAAAAAAAGTTCACCCAGTAAAAAGTTATGAGGTGACATACATGAATTAAAAAGTACGGTTTATTGAGAATCTCTTCCTTTTTTCCTTCCCTTTTTCGGTTAAAAAAAGTTACTTTCCTCATTCTATTAGTTGTTTTCTTTAATATCTACTGTTTACATAAGGATAATATTATAATCTGTTTCTACAGTAGATATTTTTAATGATGAAGGTTAATTGTGTCCGTCTCGATTATGAAGTAACATTTTAATTTTCCAATTCAATCTATGTGTTTGATCTGATTATTATCATTCTATATGTAACCTTTTCGTAAATTATCTACCAACCTGCCGGTTCAATCTCAGCTTGAATTACTTGACGTATGAATCTAAATACCATCTGGTATCAACAATGGAGTAAAACAATATCATACAGGTGATATTATATATTCATGTTATATTTAACCATTAATTTTAGTTTTAAGAAGCGCTCTTATCCCGGTGACTTGCGTCGATCACTTATGACTAAGGGGTTAAGCAAAAGCGGGCGTGGTGGATAGTTAACTAAGTTATCGATTAGTAAAATTTCTTGAACACTTCCGTTCTTCGAAGAGCATATAAAGCCGCTCATCCAATTTATTTTACTAATTAAAAAAAAACGATAAAGCCTCCCGTACTTGAAGGGCTTTGGCGCACTGGAGCAGCATAGTGGCGTATGTTCAATTATATAGAGGCCTCCTCAATTAGGTATATGGAAAGACCTACGCTTACTATTAAAGGTAAAAATTAAATAATCACATAATAGGTAATCATAAAATTACCTACAACCACTTACTATATAACAACACAATATTAATACAATTAATAGAACTACACACTTCCACTCGAAGTGCTGGGCTCTTAACAAGGGTCAAGTGTGTCTCAATTCAATTAATTGGAACCCGTTCTATTTGTAGGCAATGCATTTAGATAAGGGAGTAAGGGTTAACGTAGGAATAGAATCTCTATATAATTATTAATTATTATATTAGGTATAGTGTATTCAACTAGGTATTATAATTGAGATGTAGCTACTATCGTTATATGTATAGTTTTTGGCTTTATTCTATAGGTATACACAGCTCGTTTTAATTTCCGATTATAACATTAGGTATATCTTACACAAATCTAGACAGATAAAAACTTTCGATACTTTATAATGTAACGGAAACAATGATTATGAGTCCTTCATAAACAGTACACGACGGATCGGGTTGAAATTTGGCATGCAGGTAGATGTTATGACGTAGGCATCCGCTAAGAAAGGATTCTTCAAAATTCATCCCCTAAGGGAGTGAAATAGGGAGGTAAAGTTTAAAAGAATTCCACGCGGGCGAAGCCGCGGACGAAAGCTAGTCTAAAGTTAAAAGAAATAAAATTTACACAAGAGAAAACTGTTGTGGCTTTCTAACGTATTGTTTCTGCAATTTAAGTCAAGATTGAACGTTCCTAGTGTATTTGCGCTTTGTATTTCCATTCCAATAATATAATTATGATGATTCCCCACGGTATTGGTAGTTGTAGCGGGAAGCGAAACATAGGACCCGTGCAACATAATAATACATATTAACTACCTATAGAATACACAATTCGGTATATACCTAAGGAATAGTAGGTTATTTTCACGAGGTTTGATTACCTATGTACGAACGCTCCACAGAATGCAAACGAACAAACAGCTTCGAATGCCTAATGTTAGTGCAATATCCTACTAATACTAATGTGAAAGTTTGTATGTTTGTATGTTTGGTCCTCAATCACGCAAAAACGGATGAATGGATTTAGATGAAATTTGGTACACGGATAGTTTATAACCCAGAATAACACACAGGATACTTTTTATCCCGGAAATCCCGCGGGATCGGGAGTTTATCCCGAGATTCTTACGGGAGCGGGACCTACGCGGCTGATACATACGGGTTCCGAAGCGAAGCGAGTGCGGTTCGCTAGTAAGAAATAAATCCGATAATTTTCTTGAGCAATAAGTTTGTTAGCTCTTAAATTATTTATTGACAGGAGTCATAATGAGAAATACTTAAAAATATAATCTCATTTTTAGTTTCTTGTAGCGTCACATAGCTTACCACTAACAGATTTCTTGCATAAATTTCTGTCCCTTAAAAGTGATAATTATTCAGTAAGTATGAAAGAATAATGACGATAAACTGTAGTAGGTACGATTATTAATGACCTGTAAGTGTTGTGCCCCAACATAGTTTCCTCCTATGTTTAATTACAAGTCATATTCTTTACCTTTGTTTAAAACGTCTCTTGGTGACTTTCAGCAACACTAGGCAAACGCTTAAGCTCCATTGTTTCAGCTGCTGACGTTTTAAAGAGGTTATTTGCATTGTTCCGAGCTTTGTTCTTGAGGGAAATTTAATTTATGTTTAACGCTCTTCGACCCGTGACCTCTTACTTATGTTTATACCAGACCTATTGTAGTTCGAATATAATAACAACATTAAAACGGTGAAATCAAACATAAATATATACTTGCAGGAATTAATACCTACTATACTTAGTTTACATACTATAAGTAGGATGAAAATTGTTAATTATATTTTCCAAATTCAAATGTTAAGTCATTTACACATTATTATTTTGGTACCTTTAAAACATAATATAATTTTTTGGCCGTCTTGTTAAACTCTTAAAATAAACAGTAAATGTTTATTACATGTTTTGGTCACTCGTCAGGTGTTAATAAAATCAACATAAATTTTATTAATTGCTTAAAATCCTACTTCGTGATGAGAAACAATATGCTATTACGCAATCTGCGCAATAACTTAGTTAAAACATTAGTACTATTTTGCGGTAAAATATGTATCCTTTATTTCTTTTACTCATAATCTTAGTAAGTTATAGGTACTAAAAATTGCGAGTGGAACTCATACACATAGAGTTCCGTTCCTTACACTCTGATTGTGAAACCTAAACCTCGCTGAAAATCATTAAATTTAAAACAATTAAACATTTAAACACAATCGCCACAGATAGTGTTAGAGTAACGCGATACCAAGGATCGGGACTCACATTTATTTTAGTAGCGATGTAGCCGCGTTCATGGGACAGACAAATTAGCTGTCTCACACGTGACAAATGAGCCCGCCGGAACACGATGTTCTGAGGTGTAATGCGACTGTATCAGTCTGTAAATAGAAGCCCGATGTCATACAGTCTAATTTATTCAGTTTACTGAACGATTAAGAACATAATTTAGCTGTTATCAAAAACATAACCGACTTCAAAATCGATAAGAAGAGTTAACTAAAATTTATAACCACAAGGATTATTGCGCCCATAACGGCATCCATACCGCTTCATTGATTTAAATCTTCCTTAAGAAATGAGATATTTTAACACCTTTTTTTTTTATCGAACATAAATGTCGTTCTCCTTAGAGAGTTGACTTTAGTTGAGACTTGAGTCGACGAGAATAATAATTTATTATGGAATTGCCACTCACCGCTAAACACTAATTTATTACGTGTACTATCAGTATAATAGAGATGTTGACTAATTTTGGGAAAGTGTTTAAATCGACGTATAATTACATAATATACTTAGTACAAAATATTGATAAATAATTTTATCTAAAACACCGATTTCGATGTCGGGCCCTCGACATCCCTATTTAGCTTGTAAGCAAAGGAGATGTTTCAAATCCGGCCCACAATTTAGGTACAGTACTTACCTCGAAAAATTGAGAAAAATCTACTGTCACCTCAAAATGACAGAAATGTAGGTACATATGGCAAACTTCAATCAAATCAACCAACGTGACATGTGATGACAGCTTACCGCCATGATGGATTTTAGTTTTTGTGTTGCAATTTTACGTGTACATTTTTGTGTTGTACCACGAAACTAAAGCAATTTAAAGGAATTGGATGATTGAAAACTGTTTTAATTGTGTTTCTCCATTTTTGAGTATGGTGTACAAAGTCTTGGCCGGGGCTCCATACATTTTGAAACATCTCCTTAACTTAATTCTCCCCGTCAATCTACAATGAACCTTAATTACAGGGTCGGAAAGCTGGCATTTGTATGGTTGGCATTATAACGAATTCCATATGGAACGTGAACGAAGTATAGCCTATTATTATTAAGCCTTCAACCATTTCAATACCAAAAATGCCGATCCATTGCCCTGTTCTGACTTGAACGAAAGACAAACAAACATACTTTTGCATTTATAATATTAGTATACTGTATTACTTGTCTTTAGACAAAAGACGTATATTGTGTTAGGACAATCATTTGTCATGTGCAAGTCGGCTTATTTGTCCACCGCGTATACTCGATTTCCGCTCGGAAAGCAATAAATTCTGTGGCTAACTCCTGATCGTAAACATGGGAATTGAATGGAGCGAAGGTGATTTTACATTTAACTTTGTTACTTGACTTTTGGTTACATAATCCGAGGTACTCGTAAACTCACTGGCTGGCAGTAAAACCTTGCAAGCTTAAATAGTATTCGTAGTTACAGTTATAAAGTTAAAATTGAGTTTATGGTGACATTTCGACGTGTGATATTGGACGGTGCCACTGTGTGAGGATATCATACTCGTACATTTCTACATCGTAATGCCAGTAGGTAGGCATTTTATCGCAAAATAATTTTTAAAAGCTATTACAGATTTAACGAAAAAGAAAACTAAGTCTGAGAAAATGCCCCAAAGCTGTCTTTCCAAACAATGCTTTCGTTCAGGAGATGAACCTTACATTATGAAACAAAATTTATTATTTACCTACCTTTAATTTACAACAATTATTCTTATGACTTACTAATTATCTAAATAACAACGTGGCAACTTACATAATAAAAAAATATTAAAAAGAAAGGATTAGTTCCAACTGGCTCCGAAGCAGATTGTGGAACAGACTGGAACATTTTGGCATATCTTTTTAGACGACAGTCAATTTGTCGGTCCTCAGGAAGCTTACGTCGCGGACATCAATTCATTGTGAAGTAGCTATCCACGCGCTGCCGATTAAATCTATCCCACGTCTCAACTACGAAGGTTAAACGACTTCTCGCGAAACTTCGACCCCTGTAGAACATGCTGTCCGAGTTTATGACTCTAATTTTACTTAGGAACGAACGTTGACTTCCCTTTTGCGCTTAATTGAAAAGTTTTCTTATATTTTCCTTTAAAACACGACTTTTTTGTTGTACATTTTTTTTATACCTAATTATCTTTATGCGGAGTTGTTGTTGAAATTTTGGAATATTTTGTAGGTATGCCAGCAGTAAAAGTTTATGCTATAGTCTAATGAAGTCGAAAGGGAAGAGGTGAAACATATCAATACTTGTAAGAATTAAATAATAGCGAAAGAGGTAAGAACAAAATAATTTAAGATCTACTTATCAAAATTTGTTAATTTTGCATGCCTGTAAATATCTATATCATTGAAAATTCTATCATATTTTAATTAAAATTCATAACTGAGACGGTAACAACAAAATTTTAGTTACATTCAATAAATTAACATTTCAAACTCACAATTACATGAGATGTCTATAAAACTTCTTGCTTATTCGCTTTTCATGGCGGGTACAATAAGAAGGTGGTATTGAAATGTAAATTAATTTATTCGAACTAAGTAATTTCGTGCCACAACTTACCATTTTGGATCATGCATAACCTACCCAGGCCACTAATAATTCCTCGTTTATAACATTGTTAAACTTTCTGATACGTAATTATACTTAGTTATTCAAATTGACTGCAACTTTACTCTGAGGACTGGTTTGATAGCTATAAAAATTTTATGGCTATTTAAATCAACAATACGGACGTTTAAGTTTATATTTGACATAGGTACGTTTGATATTCTTCGTTCTTCTTGGAGTCGGGTTTCTTCTTTCTTCTAACTACTAACTTCTAATTCCCAAAAGTCGCCATGTCTCTACACCAATCGAACAAGGAGATTCTTTCCTTTTTTTCCCCTTTTTATCTTGGGGGCGACGACAACTTCACTAATTCATTCATCTGCTTTTTGTTTCATGTAGGTACATTTGTCGGATTTCGATATAAAATTGTAAACAATTTGAATTGATTCGCTAATCTCTGTAAGTGTGTTGTCAAACAAACCCCTTATATTGTAATACTAGCCACTAACGAGTTCACAAAACATAGGTTTAGTGCTCTGAAATTTGCAAACAGTTTACAAATTAGGGTAATTATAAAGCCTTTACTACATTCACAGTGGCCTATAATTACGTGACACTGCTATTATGTCAAGGTCCCACGAAATTTTAATACTAATTTTGTATTTATAATACAAGATACAAGGTGCGATAACGCTCAAATGATACACGCCTTTCACGGATACTTATCAATAGACTAGCTATTAAGGTCGTTGAGACCACAATTGCACCTTACTAGAACTTTATACCTGCACTTGAACAATAAATTCCGAAGAATTGCCAAAGCAGTAATTTGTATGAAGAATTAAAACATTGCTTACAAAGCTTATTTTTCAGCTAGCGTCAAGCGTTTGTGTATGTTAATAGGTCACAAATGAGTAGACAAGCTTCCTGAGATATAACTGTGACCTCTGGAGAGATGAGACATCATTACTTACTGTTGTTCAGCAGAGTTCAGGGGAGATGGACATGAGACTCAGAGAAGGTTGGAACGCTTTACTTATTTTATAATGTGCCAGTTTTAAATCCAAATTTGAACATAAATATTATTCTGTAACCAAAGGATTTTTTCTTTGTTGCAAAACATATTTCCAAACGTTATTCCGGTACTAAGGGTATTTTATTCGCATTAAGAGTAAGGCTGTGTTCGTATTGTGTGGCTATATTAAAGCAAAATTCGCAGTTGGACTTGGATAATGTTCCTAGTGTAAACAAATAGTTATTTTAACATAATTATAGTGCCCTCTAAGCTCCACGTTAATTGCGTACATTAGAACTATTTAAAATGCATTTGTATGTATGCAATATGCATAGTAAAACTTGACCACATCCGCATGGCTCGTGACGAGGGATTAAAAGTATTGGCACGGTAATTCAGGCAACCATTTTCATTGCGCCTGCTCGAATAGCTACCGATGTCACCATACTGCTCGCTAATAAAATACTTAAATTATAATTAAGGATTTTATTAATATTTTAGTGGTTAGTACTTACTGAATAGGTACTTATTATGAACTAACTAATATTAAAATACCTGCATTCATGCTACGTTCGTAGCCCGGCGGCTTGCATCGATCCTAAGTTATCGACAAAGGTGACCACTAGTGGTAATAATTTATTGAATGAATGTTTTTTTATTACAAATTATAAGTATCAATCTTTCTTATCTTACTTTCGAACTGTATGAAATAATCTTACCTACTGGGTACATAACTATCAAAAAAGACTTTTATTATTTCTAACCATGATGACAAAATGACGTACAAACATTCTTACAACATAGACTACCTAAACTACTCCAAATAATAATTTAACTCGTAAACAGACATCTATCACTTACAGTTTAATTACATGAATAGATTATAGAAATTTGTACTTATTGGAAAACATTAGCATACAAAGCTCAATTATTTCGGTTAGATGTTTGGAACTTTATAACAATAGGTGTGCGGACGGCTCGTTCAGTCATTTATATTGACATTTACGAATGGGAGGGTGAGAACAGCCATAGCGGTTTGGCCCAGTTTCAATACCAGTTACGCCTATGCTAAAATAATTACGCAACTTTGTTTCGCATAATTTGGGAGTATTCGAACATAATTATACAGTTTTGAATTATCCAAATAAGTAGTTTTATTTTTAAAACTATTCAGATATTTAAAAAACTATACTATATCGTCAAATAACAAGGCCGACCGTTCATATTCGCGCGAATACGACAACCCACAAATGTAGGACCTTCACAAATGATACGAAGTTTTCGATGCATTCTTGGTTTTCAAAGCTGTCAAAGCTGTGACGGATTCGTTTGCACATCTACGCGCGCGAACCTTTGCGTAGTCTCCAACACTTACGTCGTACATGGTCCATGGGTACCTCATCAAAACTAAAAATAATTAGATTATGCACATTCAAATTTGCTTGAATTCGTATTGGTGAAAGGGTGGATAACCTACTAGCAGAATATTTTTTACACCACTCGTGTGTTTACGGGTGGAAATGACCAAGGTTTTTTTGCTACAAGCGGCTACCAAATCGATACAAGTGTAATATTTCTGTAGTATGTACTTAGGTACCTACATATTATATTATTAAAACGGATTATATTGATATATCGATATCAATGTATCATCGATATCGATATTCTTAGACGACAATCCATCAATATTGATCGATTTTCCGATAGGTATATCACTGCATCCATATTCAAGTCGTAACGATGCTCATACCAAAATAAAATCTCAGCATTTTAGAGTTAAATTATAAATATGATACGTCTCCGAAGCGAAGACTAGTCCAGTATACGATAAAAATAGTTGTATATTTGTACGTGAACCTCGCGCTACAACAAATTATGTTGAACGCTGAAACCATGAAACATTTTGCCGCCGCCATTTCACAGTTACGCTTCCTGCACAGAAAATGTATTTGAAATTCCGTATAATTCTTTTAGTTTCCCTATATTTTAAAGATTTTGTAGAAATATATTTTTGAAATAAGATTTTAATTTCATTTCGAGATACGGAAATAGGTACATCACACACTATGTAACTATGTACATTTTAAAATGTTAATATTTTTATTTTAGAGACTTCGATATAAGCAAAGTTAAAATGTGCTGTTCGATAATTACGAGTATTATATAATATAACACATAATATTATATATCTACTATCGTACATTACAAAAATTCCAACAAGATTGTGTTTGTTGTTAGATTTTTTTCCACGCTTTGTTATTATTTTTCTCATCTCAGTCAATTTAGACATATTTTTTTAATATTCAAAAGGTAATACTTAATAGACTAGGTATACTATAACAATTTCCACGCCAGGAACAGTTATAATAAGATAAAGTATAAAGGTTACAAACGTATAAGAATAAGTTAAAGTAAACTTGAAATCACACTAATATAGGACTGAGAGGGCGAAGGGCGGTAATGAAATCTCTACTAATTGGGAGAAATCCACACCTAAAATATACTGTGCTGGATAACTAATTCGAATTCTCTGAATTTTGCATCATAATTTTGTCCCTTTTAATTTAACTTTACAGATAAAACGTTTGCACAATAAAATATTTGTATGTTACCACTTCTTATTACACTTGATGTTATTTCTAAAATCATTAAGAAATAAAAATACATTGCAACATATTATACATTCCTTGTTCGATATCATTAGTGAATTCCTGACTAACAATTTATATAAAAATGTTATTTTACTATAAAACCTAAGTTCTTGTTTCAATATAAGACTTACAAGGTCCTTAAAGCTCAGTAATTAGTGAGTTTGCCTTCCATCAGAGTCCTTAAAATACGAAGCAAATATGGAAGGAAAATAAAAACCAAAGGGTTTTAAATTACAGTGATGCCATTTATTATGTATGTCCACGACATTCACAATAAGAAATGTAATTAAAGGAAAATAAATAAAAAATAAAATGTCCCAAATAAGTTATTTGACAGAGTATAATAAATATTTAATTACTTTGTAATCTTTAGATAAATGCCTTAAAATTTAATTTTGGACGCAAACGTAAAATAAAATGTATTGCGCTTATAAATATACAAATAAAGTAAAAATTTTATTTATTACTAAATAAACCCGCGCTCTCGCTAAGCTTTGTGTCCAATCAATTAAGTCGTTTTTGAGATTAGCGAGAACAATATCGCAGAAAAACATAAAAAATGCTATTCCATTGTATTGTTTTATTGCGTAAATAATGACACCTACTGTACAGACTTTTTACTACAGACTTTACCTACTGTTCAGTTACAGATTTTTTCAATGTGTAGTCAGAAATATTTTCATTGGTTTATTACAATACAATTACCTACAATTAAATTTGTGCAATCACATAATAGATTGTTATAAAAGTAATTAAAATAATGCATTCAAGACAGTAAATTGAGGTAAGTTGCAGTGAAACATCGTTTATCATTGTGACTCTAGTACTCTTCCGAACGATAGGACAAACAAATTGCCGGAAATATTTGAATAAGAATGGGACATTTTCGGAACAGTAATGTACGAGGCGGGAAGCTCGGTCGACGAGGGCGCTTTTAATATTATCTGTTTTATTTTTTCCGGATTTGTATGAATGAGAACAACGACCACGGACCGCCATTGTAGAATCGCGGGACAAAATCACAGCTTATTATTATTTTCGTATATATTTTTATCTTTATTTGCCTCCTCTTCACTATTTTTCTGTACGCTATCCCAAATGAAAAATCCGGAAGCTTGTCATACTTTAATTTATGTTTATTATAAACTTGATTACCTACTTTTATGGGTAGGTATAATTAATAGCGGACGACCGCTTTGGGTTGGAATTCCGGCTTAGGTATGTACCTATAGGTGACAGATTGATGGTTGTACGAGTGTAAGGGTCAAAATTGAGGATGAAATGAAATGAAATGAAATTTATTCAAAGTTGGTTTTCAAAGGTGGTTGGTTTTGTTAAAACGTCCATAATATTAATTTTTTCCTTCATTATCATAACTATACCCTCACTATCTTCACTTATATTATTCCCGTAAAGGTATATTCCCAAGGAACATGTTCAGTGTTTGCGACCGGAATTTTCCTCGTATCAATAAGCCCGAACAAATAGACATTGTGCCAAATTCGTATGTAGGAAACAATCGATACCCAATATAAAACAATACACAAACGTACCTGTTTATATTATTATTTTGGGGTCTCTCCCAAAAACCTTGTAACCGATATGGGTAAAGGCGAAACGCTTAGCACGCTCTCCTTCAATATTTTCCAATTTCATAACATATTAAATTTCTTACGCACCATCCGTTCTATTTTTCTTCCAAACATGATTCACGATGCAAATAGCTGTACGTATCTTTATGAGTAGTATGAACTATGACTTATATTATTTACTGTGGATATTGTGAGGGCTATTACTGGATATAATATTAGAAGTGTGAAGACGGCTTGTATGTAAAGGACTTAAAATTTGCGAGACAATGGAAAGTAATCGACAATGACACTAGCGGGGCTAAATTTCGTTAAAATAAAAGCGTACAGAGAGCGTAAGATATAGCGCCTACGTGGTCGCCTCGAACCGTCTCCTTCGATGGAGAATTGGAAAAAGCTTTTATAATCCGGCACGTGACACACATGCCGAGCGGGGACCTGTGAGCATTCCTGGCTTGGACTATAGGGTTATTTTTCTATTGCTCTTGTTCACTATCAGAATAACTTACAATTAGTTTAGTACTAATTATTAGGTTTATATTTTGAGAACCTACACTTCCGGTGTAATCTGCGCGTGACACACATGCCGAGCGGAGACCCGTGAGCATTCCTAGCTTGGACTATAGGGTTATTTTTCTATTGCTCTTGTTCACTATCAGAATAACTTACAATTAGTTTAGTACTAATTATTAGGTTTAAATTTTGAGAACCTATACTTCCGGTGTAATCTGCACGTGGCACACATGCCGAGTGGAGACCCGTGAGTATTCTCGTGGCTTGGACTATAGGGTTATTTTTCTATTGCTCTTGTTCACTATCAGAATAACATACAATTACTTTAGTACTAATTATTAGGTTTAAATTTTGAGTACCTATACTTCTGGTGTAATCTGTAGGTATCTATTAAGAAAAGATTAATGAACACATGTTATATTTTTGGTCAACTGATATTCATTTGTTATTTATAATTTAATAGTTACACACTTTCGCGCAAGTACGAGTACGTGAACCACTAAGTGAAGGAGGACTTTCGCAAATGATTATGCGAATTTTTTGACACACTCTTATTTTACCGAACTGTTAAAGTATAATGTGTAAAGGTGAGAGTGCATGTAAGAAACGGTGGCAATATATTGTAACGGCTCAAAAAAAACTATGTCTCAATTTTTACAGTGGGTAGTTAATATTCTGCAAATATCCTTATTAGTTTGACTAGACTGTTTTTTTATTTAGCTATCGGTTTCATAGTAGCTAGTAGCCGATTATTTATCTGCCGTTCAGTACCTAAATTTGCCTTACCGCATTTATTTCTAAGCGCACGAGATAAATAATAAAATCTTATCGAAACACCGGTAATGGTTGAATCGAAGAAAGACAAATACGTTTTATAATCTAGACTTCACTTCATATCTTATAGATCAAGTTTTCAAGGATTACAGGATGTTACGATATTTTAAAATTATTCTTCGTTCAATGCAATTATTAAACACTGGTTTCCTCCCACGGCTTAGCTTGCGTACAATTTATGTTTCAGGTTATCCCTCTTTTTATCTATTTAGGGGGTAATTTCTAAAAATCCTCTCGTAATGCTCCTCTTTAACCTACAAGGAACACGCATGCTAAATCTATCAGTTGTCTCAATCAATCTCTCAGTAACGGAAGAGTTTTATTGAATATTGATTGATTGATTGGTAGTTTTACTGACACGAGTCATTAAATCACGTTTGACTTCCACTCAATCCACTCATTAATGACCGACTACAGGATTCAGATCTCTCCTCATGTTTTAGGAGGCCTAGAGACTTACACCAGAACAATTTGTTGGACGTTATTTGTTTGGGGTAAGGAGATGTTTCGGTTATAAGCTTACTGGCACCTGTCTCAAAGAATTAAAAAGCTGAGACCACGACTGCGAATCTGGATTAATTTAATAACAAGTCTATAGTATACCCAGAAAATCATGATAAATATAACTACCCGTATGAAAAACAACTTTTAAAGTATTAAAAATTAAAGACATTATTCCCTGTAGACTTTGAATTCTAGGTAGCTGGGAGTCTGTCTGCTGAGCACACTTCCGGTTCCGGATTTGATTCCCGGTCGGAAAGCCAATGACACCACGGACAAATGTAATTGTCACAAGGTAGGAGTCTCCTATTTTTAAGCTATTGTATAGCTTTTATCGCGGGCCTGGGACCGAATGCAGAAATTTCGTAACGAAAATTTATTACACCCTGCACACAGACATAGTTACTATGTCTATGCACCCACACATCGATAAATACCAGAACTTTTAACTGAGTTAACTAACTTTTACTTTATAACGGCTAAACCGATTTGGCTAATTTTAGTCTTGAAATATTCGTGGAAGTTCAGGGAAGGTTGCAGCGATGAGAAAATATGAAAAATTGCGAGGTAAATACTAAAAAAATGAAAATTTTAATTTCCCATACAAATCTTACCTGTCAAACATTTGATTTTCGCCCCGTCGGTTCGGTGTTTTAAGAATAATTACATGTAGATCTGGATTAAATAAGGCGTTGGAATCGACAACATGTATTCATAATAGTCGAATTATCGCGTATTTAGATTTAAAACATACAAAATAATAACATGACATAAAATAATGACACTATATTAATGACTTGAGGGTGATAGAGACAGTGCCATACAGGCAAGGCAAACTGTAGGGCACTGTCTCTGTCACCCACACGTCATTCACGCGCCAAAAGATCGTTGTAGGACTTAAATGTCAAATGTCAATTTTCTTTTTAAAAAGAATTATTTTGTCAACTGAAATAGTTCTTATGCTTTTGTTCAGAATATTTAAATCTTCTTTGCACAAATTAATGCATTATCCGTTTCTAATAAACTTTGATGTAACTTTTGATAACTAGGCAACTAAATGAAAACTGGTACACCACTTTCTTATCCCACTGTAAAACAGTGAATATCTGTACTCGTATAATTTGTGTACAAAGTGTTTTAAATATGAATAAACAAAGTGCATTTATTAATGAAGAAAGTCACGAAAAAATTGTGAAAGAAA
The DNA here is from genome assembly GCA_905404135.1 of Hesperia comma. Taxonomy (NCBI): domain Eukaryota; kingdom Metazoa; phylum Arthropoda; class Insecta; order Lepidoptera; family Hesperiidae; genus Hesperia; species Hesperia comma. The sequence continues at coordinate 14,264,602 of FR990020.1, read as the reverse complement.
ATGAGTTATTACTCTATATACATTCATTTTATTATTATTATCACAAATGCAGTATTATTTTTTGTTTTGTTAATTTATATATAATGCTATGCAATAGCTTTACCGCGGCAGTCTCCGAGTGCCACACGTCTTTTTTATTTCTTTGTCTTTAAATGCGTTATGATGAAGATTTCTTTTCTTTTGAAATAGGTAGTTCTTGAAATTCAGGAACGCAACGAATCTTGTTTGTTTCTTGACCACTAATGAATGGGTTGTCTTTGTTTATACTGATGTCCATGGGGGTGTTAACCCTTAACTTCAGCAAGACCCGTCTACTCGTTTGCTGACTTATACATAAAATGTGGCATACATTGAACCACGTATGATATAAAAGTTAATTGTTAGCATTCCTTTCATTCTCGTTAATCATGACAATACAAAAATCGCTACGTTTTTGTTTACCACAATTGCAAACAAAAAGTATTAATCTGTCACATCCGTTTCAAAATAAAACGCTTCAGTTGCAGTTAAAATTACTCCATAGTTAGTTAGTGAACGGGTTTTATCACAAGTCGATCGTTTAATTGTTGGGCGAGGGCCATTATTGTATTTAAACAACATGTGTTTTCCCGTTCATGTTTCACTAAAAACACGTTGAAATAATTATTGTCTTTTATTCAATCATGCTGTTCATTTAACATTTATTTTAATGTTGTTTTCGAAAATATAGAGACGAATGTTTGTCTGATATGTTAATTCAGATAGTGGATACATTGCGAGATGATACGATCATTCGTATAACCATACGTACAATGTACAACCAGTACAAGCACACGTACAGACATACGTGTACATACGTACAACCATACGTAGAACTATGCGGTCAACCGCAACCATTCCTGTTGCTGAAGTCAGACAGCTAGCTACCACCCTTTTGCTGCCTTAACCACTTACCATTATGTGGTTCTTCGATGATTTGTTCACTATAAACATAACTAACCTTAGAAATCTTAGAATGTTAAGGTAATTTATCAGATACATATTTTAAATGATTACTTCTTAACTTAGGTACTATCTACTACTTAAAATAAACTCGGATATTAAAGTAATCGAACGAGTCGTTACAAAACAATATTATGGAGCTCGAAGATTAATCATAAAGTAACAGGGAATAAAATTATAAATATACAATTTTTAAAAGAATCACGGTGACAAGTAGTTATTCTTTGACCGTCTCGTTACCTCGCTGCTTACATTTCGATAGATTCTTTACCTACATAGGTACCAATTTTTTACCATGTGGCATATTTAAAGCGATTACTTTCAATATTCCCTTGAATTCTTAATTCAAATGCATTACAATTAACAATTTACAAATTCTCTTTACACCCACCCGCACTGAAACAGCGTGGAAGGTTATTCTCAGGAGTGAGCCATTTAAGCCATTCAATAAGGAAATTTTCTAAAACTATCGTTTATTGAATTCAAATATAATATCGATATCCATATTAGCCAACATAGTCATAAGATATGTGTGTATCAGGAAACTACATCCAGATCATTATTTAAGTAGTAACTGTACAACTGTACTTAGTATCTACCTATTTATTTTATTGTAATTTATATAGTTATATATAACTGTATAACATACAATAAATGAAATGTAAATTAATTAAAATTATACACATGAAATATCTACATAACTGTGTGAATGTGAAAAGTGTTATACTCCTGAAATTTAGTACACTTCTCTGTAGCGAGATACGTGCATTCAAAAGGCCGCTTGCTAATGAGGAGAGAAGTGAAAATTTTACCACTTGAAAAGAAAATTTTGCTGCAGCTATCTTCAACTGAGCGTACTCTATGTACAAATTATTTATCGTTATAATATTTTGTAGCAATAAAACTGGTTGATATTTAAGCTGCTTAACTTATTTAACTTATTTAGGGTTCAGTACTAACGCTCTTAGATTTACTAGGTTTATTAAATTTTACCCTTTATCGTGAGACACACAGGCTTAGAATGAAAATTTTAAGTCATCATTAAATTTTTTGCGTCACTCAGAATCGAACCCAGGACCCTTGGAACAGCGATCCGGTACGATAAGTCATTGTTCCACACGCGTCATCAAGATAATACATTTGAATCGACCATGCAGTAGATAAATACAAACTTAAACAAACATTAAACTTTTACGTCTTTTTTATTGAAAATATTACCGTACACATTGGTGTCCCTATTAAGAGAATGTAAACAGAATTAACCAATATTTAACTGCGAATCCGTGTAATTAAGCGATTAAGGAGCTTTGTATTTAAATTTGCGATAATTTCTTTTGCAAATGCTTCTATAATAATCCAGCTTTAATTGAGCCACCCACAACGTTAAAAGCAATTCGATGATAATAATGGCTCCGACCAATTACAAAGGATTATCTCAAATATTCATCTGAACAACTAGTGCAGTTTTGTAGTTTGGTAAAGGACTTGTTTCATGTCGTACTGCAAGCTTTCATGTAATAGTGTGTGTGTTAACTCAAAGGTGTGTGAAGTCGGCCAATCCGCACTTGGTCAGCGAGGTGGACTCTGGCCTTAACCTTTCCATTCTGTGAAGAGACGCGTGCCCAGCAGTGGGACAGCAACGGATTGCAATAATAACGATGATGACGAGCTTTAATGCATTGAATAGAAGATATGTAACTGAGTTAGAAAGACCCCATTATCCATCCTTTAAACCAAATCAACCTACCAGCCGAATTTACTGTAGTGTATACAAGCGATGAACACAATAAATTAATGCTGGGCCCTATTTTTAAAAAGATATCATTTTTATAAGTAGGTATTCGTTACTATTGAAGAGTTAGCGTTACTGCACTCACTGGCATGCGCGGTAATTTTTGTACAGTCGTACAAGGATCTTTTGGCGCGTAGCTGACGGGAGGGTGACAGAGACAGCGCCTTACAGGTAAAGCAAACTGTAAGGTGCTGTCTCTGTCACCCACACGTCATCCACGCGCCAAAACCTCCTTGTACGACAATACATTGCATGAATTATCACGGCATTGACAGCTAGAAATACCACGAATCTGTCAAAAACTGCGCGTAATCATTCGCGACGGTGCGTTCTACACTTTCGGATTCGCGTATTGGCGCCAATCTGATTGAGTGGTCTAACAGCAAGTTTCCATTTTCATGTTAGTTTGCAATATATGTCTTGAACGTCATTTTGAAATATTTTAAACCAACTTCAAAAAAGGAGGATGTTCTTAATTCGACTGTATTTTATTATGTTTCTTATGTGTATTACCTCATAACTTCTTACTAGGTGGACCGATTTTGATAATTCTTTTTACATTCGAAAGCTCGTGATTACCGTCTGGTCCCATTTAAATTTGAGCGACATCTGATCTAAAGTTTTTCAGTTATTCATAATAAATGTGTGTTTAAGACAACTTTTTACGGAGAATTTAAATTTTCATCATTTTTTTTAAATCGAGAGCTAATATTCTTCTTATACATATTTCACTATAAATTTGAGCGACATTTAACTAATGATTTTTGAATTATCTCTACTTATTGATTTTGAAGTCAGTTATTTTTTACAAAAAGTTAGTAATTAATTACTTAACGGCTTGTTACTTTTTCAAAATCGTAAACCAATGTAGACGATGTCATTACTAATCCCTTTTTAGGGTTCCGTACCCAAAGGGTAAAACGCGACCCTATTACTGAGACTTCGCTGTCCGTCCGTCCGTCCGTCCGTCTGTCACCAGGCTGTATCTCATGAACCGTAATAGTTACACAGTTGAAATTTTCACAGATGATGTATTTCTGTTTCCGCTACAACAACAAATACTAAAAAACAGAATAAAATAAATATTTAAGTGGACGCCCATACAATGGACGCATCAGCGATAGTTACGTTTCGGTCCAAGAGATGGCGTTGTAGGTATATGTGTCTACAATAAAACAATTAAATATTTATGTGAGGCTTTCATACAACAGACAAGATTTTTTTGGCGTTTTTATCCATAATGGTACGGAACCCTTCGTACGCGAGTCCGACTCGCACTTGGCCGATTTTTCTTACCCGACAACATTATGAATATCAGTGTTATAACAATAACACTACACACTCATAACCCCACAGTAAGCCCCAAACTTATCCTTGTGTCGTGCGTAGGTATCATGGACCACACACAAGACAAGGAAAAAAAGGACACTTACCTAGACCAAGAAAGTTTGTTAGACTTAAGTTACTAACTTTACTATTATACCCCTGATGAATTCAAGTTCATCACTTAGGTCAAACCTACTAAAAACCCTTGTATCTTACATAAGATATCTTTTATCGCTTATAACCTACGTCAAATTAATATACAACGGTATGAAACATTGTAATTTTACTAAATCATCAAATTTGTATCACATTTTGTAATCTGCGTGATTATGTTTAGAACTCGATCAAATGGGTGAATTAATCAATCTCATTCAAATGTTATTAAAACGCAATTACTGCTAAATTAATTTTACCATCGATATTCCAAATTGCTCATTAGAAATTTCAAACTAATTATACAGTTTATTGTATGCTAATAATGCAATATTATTTGAACCCCTACGAAGCTTGGATGAATAGAAAACAGGCGTGATGAAATTTTGGGGCGAAATTTGTTCGTGTTACTAACAAGGTTTTCCGTACATGGTTGCATCAAAGCTTTTGGTAAAGAAAGCGAGAAAGAAACAGAAAGACCGAATGATATATTAATTTCCACTTTACAATAATGAAACAACGTAATAATAATTATATTAGGTACCTATTAAGTTTTATTTGTACCATTGTTCTATGTAAGTACTCATATTCTGGTATGCAAACAATAAAGTGTACAAATAAATAAATATGTTATGGCCAATAATGGCATTCAATTATCGGCCTTATTTTCGTATCCGGATAGTTCCCTAACACTATCTGGATAACAGTTTGAATAATACCGATAATATGGATAAGTCTTGCCCGATATAGGTACTTGCCCGAGTTTTAGTAAGTCTTCTATTAATTATCCGTATAATTGTGTCCTACTTCCAAGCCACTCCGTGATCCGGGGGAGGGGGATGCTCCCCGGGGATTACTAAGAAAATCAACAATAACAAGTAACTACGCGTGTAAAATTTAAAGATTTAATTAAATCTGACTTCCTAGCGATTTCATGTCTGCAATAACTCATTGATCACACTTCACATTCACTTCGATATTAAAATATGCTATTTAGATAAAATACCGGTCACGTCCGAACGCAACACCTGTCACGTAAGGTTCTATACCCATATAAAATAAATAATATTATGTCTCTATGTGTAAAATTTTACATTTCCATAGACCTATGTGGACATAAAATACTGGTTTGTTTATTATAGATTTCAAACAATATTTGGTTTTAACTGTTTTTAGCCAATTTAACACCTAAAGAAGATTTTTTTTAACCAAAACATTCCTATTCAAATCACTTACTCGTATTTCACTGTCAGTATTAAAACGAAATATCACGAAATTTGACAAACACCACTGACGCGAATGTGTTTTACTTGCGGGACCCCAAAATGCTCGCCAATTATCTGATATGTTTTACCGGTAATTGTGACCAAAGTATAGGTTCGTGACAAGCTGTACATTAGTGACTAGGCACCTATCATGCTAGTGACCATTTACAAATCGTGCGCTACTCCATACCGTCACGATATAACAATACCAAGAATGCTAACAAAACGGTTACTAACTAAAAAAAAACAAGGCGATTTAATATGAACACAAAATCGATGTACAAAAAGCTGCTTAAAGAATATGGCTTTATTCATGCGTTGATTCTCCGCGCATTGTATTGTACTGTGGAAAATATTCACGCCTTCTACAGAGGATTATATGTATGTTATTTATCGACGTGTCTTCTAAGAGGATTACACGTCTTATTGAAAATTCGATTAAATCAACGCAGAACCTAATCTAAGGACGATAAGGAAGAGAATTTCCAAATCTTATGCAATAATATTTTTATAAGGAAGATACCTACTATAAATATTTTTTTTATCTGATATATTTATGGTATGTCTAATGAAAAGACAGAATTAAAATTAATGTACCTATGCAATTGCGACAAATGTACAAATGCGATTCTTACAATTTTAATACTTATTTGTGTCCGTTTGGTTGTTTTTATCTACTACATTAATTTTCATTCACATTGTTGCAATTGATATCAAATTATGTACACATTTTCATAATAATATTAAAATCCTTTATTTACTCTTTTACCAAATGTAACCTCAAAACAGTAAAACTACATATATGTAATTACAAAACATACAGTAAAAATGCATAATTGCAACCTCCAGGTCCAGTGTCAAATTTAACCAGCGCAATGTTGGATTGTAGTAGATAATTTCTAAGGCTTTAAACCAAGAAATAAAGTCATAGTTTTTAAACAAGGTAATAAGCAATGACTAAGTAATGATCGCTTATTCCTAGTACAAATTACGAAACGCGGAAAAGTAAGATCTAGAATCTAGATCACGAAAGAAAAAAGTGCATACGAGGTGAACAGGATGCGGCAACGTGAGGACAACCGACTGACGAGAGGGCTTATTCTCAAAGTACTCCGAAAATAGTTCTCAGTTTCCTCCGCGAAAAAAAATGATTTAAGAATCGACTCGCACTTGACTCCGAGGCAATTCAAATTCATTCTCAAAATACTCCGTCCCTTAATTTGTGAAAAATAAATAACCCATACATCCATTCTCAAACTACTCCGAATATTTACGAACGGTACAGTCAGAAGCAAGTGTCTTTGGCAAGTTTTAGGAAGTGGAAAATCTAAATAAAATCCAGTCATTTTGATTCATTATGTCTTACATTAGTATATAACATGTATGTCTGAATCAGTCTGAATTAAGAGTAAACAAAAATCAACAACGAAACATTAAAAATAAACCTCAAAATATAAAAGTGAAAAATATGTATAAAAGAATCAGTCTGAATTAAGACTAAACAAAAATCAACAATGAAACATTAAACATTAAAAATTAATCAACAATAAGGGCGCATTCAAGCAGAATGCTGGTTACCGCCGCCGATCTGCCAGCGTTTTAATTAATAATAATTTATATTAATCAGTTACTTACGTTTTCCGTCCAAAAAATTAAAGCTTGTAACTCCAGCACCTTCACTTTCACTGAAATTTTCCATATTCATGGTTTTTTTAAGTAAACATAAGAAGGAGACTAATTCACTTCGACTTCCGACTTATAATGAACATAACATTGGCATCGCTAATAGGGATTAAAAAGTGCATTTTACTTAGAGTCCTAGGTACCTGAGATAAAACTATAACCCTATTGGTCAGTTTGACCTCGGAGACCCAAGATCATTAGTGAAACATTAAAGCACGCCATGTTCTCTGTCTCTGTAGCACTAGCGTTTGCTATTATTTTTTACAACAATAATGACTACCTAATAATGGAATGATTGTATATTTTAGGTAAGCGCCCATAGAAAATAATAAAATAATTTAATATTGCTGAGTAGTAGTTATTTTTCATCTGACTGTATTTTTAACGCGCGGAGGAGAATGAGAATTGACGAAAATGACCGTCGGAGGATATTGAGAATAAACGTAACACCTTGCGGAGGAGGATGAGAATTAAAAATAGGTATTTAATTTTATTAAAATTTTTTCGGAGTATTTTGAGAATCAATGTTAGAGATTTAAATTTTTTGAGAACAAAAGAACGGAGTACTCTGAGAATAACCCCTTACATTTACCATTCGAGAAAATTAAATATCTCGAATAAGTAGGTACGATAGGTAGGTATTTGGGAAAAAGAACGCTTTGTGCTTTTATGTCAATTATTGGTTTTTATCACATAAATAGCCTACGAGCAAGTAGAGGATTCATCATATGGTAGGTAAGTAATCATCATCATTCATGGTCATCACCAATGCCAAAAATATACTTTTATATTTAATTTGACTTATTAGAAAAATGCGATGCACATAACATTAACAAACTAAGTGTACTTGTTATTGACACGTAAGTATATAATTATGATAAAAATCATATTAACTACGTATGTATAAGGCCATGATTAGGTATCATTGAGCAACTATCAAAATAATTTTAATCAAGATAATTTTTAATACCACATAGTTTTTAAACTTTAAAATACCGATACTCTTTTATATATCACTTGTAAAGTAGTTGTTTAACGATGCGTACAACATTAATACCGGTTCTCTATCGCCATTTAAGTACTTCTCTCGTGGGTTATTCTCAGAGTACTCCGTTCTTTTGTTCTCAAAAAATTTAAATCTCTAACATTGATTCTCAAAATACTCCGAAAAAATTTTAATAAAATTAAATACCTATTTTTAACCCTCTGCAACTGAGGTGAAATAGTAGTAGAGATTCGACTGAGGTGGAGTCTGTCAGACGTCAATTTTTAAATGAAAATACTGTGGAAAAATTTGTTGATATTAAGTTACTTATATTTTAAAAATGTTTTATGTTTTATATAGTACTTGATTATAAAAATATGTTAGGAATAAAATTAAAATTCTATGAATTATATCACGTATTTTATTGAGATCAAAATTTCAGACTTACTGTAACGAACTAAACAAATACAATTTTTTTTTCTATAATATAAAAAAAAATTCAAAAACTTAACATTTATTTTGCTTTTTTATATTATAATAAACTAATATAAAAAAAAAGTATTGAGATCGTATGATACATTTAGGCACAAAACAGTCTTAAAGTTGAGCATATTTTTATATATCAAATTTGCAATCCTGACAAATCTGAGATGAACACTGCAGGCAAATATGCTTCTTACAGGCACAACAGGTGAACCTTGTCTGTCTTTTTAATTTACTAGGGCAAATACTGCACAGTTTTCTTGATGTTGGTCCAGGTTCTGGTGATGGTTCACGCTGAGAAGGCATATCCTTACCCAATACTCTTTTGATGGTTAGACGCAACTCTCTTGGCAGTCTATTGTTATAAACGCGCTCTTTCAGACTAGGCAGAACCAATTCTCTAGCTAAAGACAGTAAGAAGTCCGCTCTCATCAGTTTAGCACCTGGACAACTTTGGTACAAAATAAAAGAATTCACTCCTGCTAGATCCAGGATTCTATAAAATATAACCATAGGCCAACGACGTGTCTTGCGACTGCACGAATATATCGAACATTTCTTGTCGATCTCGTCGACTCCACCTTTGGAGTGATTGTAATCTACAATCATAGTCGGTTTTTTCATTGGTGCTTACTGAGTGATGGGAAGAAGAGATCAAAAGCACAGACAAATTAAAGTTATTGCCTATTTTAACAGCGACTTTCTAAATCTGCACGACTGCACGTGCGCTACAGTATTTTCTAACACAATACACATTTACAAATAAAGAATTTCTCTGGACAATACGAAACCTATACTAAAACAATAAACACAAAAATGTTCACTTATTTTACAAAACATTAAAAAATTAACTTTACAATATTGTTTTATTACGCACCCTATCGTTAAAGTATTGTCCGCAACACTGAATTCGCACCAGATGTGTGCCTCGTCGGTGGTTCTCAGACGTCGCTAACAAATATACTGTTGTTACATCTGACAGACACTATATAAATATACATGTTTTACTGAGGTTATGTATACGGGACACTAAGGAAATATAAATATTTTTGGGAGGTGACGTCTGTCAGAATCATTACTTATTGCTGTGCTTACGTCTGTCAGACACCAATCACGCCTACCACCACACCTGTGCACTGTGTCGCCAGGGGCGCACTACTGTCAGCTACCTTCAACCATTTGCGGAAGGTACTGAGCGGGACAGAGCTACATCACGCCACATTACGGAATGGCAACCTCTCATTTGTTTTCGGTGTCTGAGAGACTACCACCTCAGTTGCAGAGGGTTAATTCTCATCCTCCTCCGCAAGGTGTTACGTTTATTCTCAATATCCTCCGACAGTCATTTTCGTCAATTCTCATTCTCCTCCGCGCGTTAAAAATACAGTCAGATGAAAAATAACTACTACTCAGCAATATTAAATTATTTTATTATTTTCTATGGGCGCTTACCTAAAATATACAATCATTCCATTATTAGGTAGGATTAGAATTTATTACGAAGACAGTGCAGTGTACATATTAAGTAACATAAATTATTAATTTATCTTATCATACCCATGTGGCGCAATCGTTACTGTGCCGGATCGCCGTTCAAAGGGTCCCGGGTACAATTCCCAGCGAATTGGAATTTTTATGGATGATTTTATATTTCTTTTGTCGATCTAAGTGTGTGTGTTCTTGTGTTGTGTGTTTACCATGGCATCCACCAAACAGGGAATTCTAGCGTGGGACTATGTGTGTATAACATTATTTATTTTTGTTATTATTTTAAATTGTGTTTTAACAATATACAACGCAATTTAACTGTGTGCATGATGTAGTTACCAATAGCCGCAACGTTTAGAACGCCTCTAGCGTGGGTAATAACTGAATACCTAATGGCTCTCGTGTCACGAACTTGCACTTTTGTCACAATGGTAATGATACATTGTGGAAAAATGTTGACTGGTTATGACGTAGCGTGACGTATCAGGAAAGGATTATTACAGAATAAATTGTATTTAACTTTAAAGTGGTCACGCTATTCGATTTATACGTAACTACAGAGTTATGTATACTAATTTACACTGTCTTCCAGTTCGATATGGGATTCATTTTCATTACATCCTACACAAATGCCAGCTTTTTGCCCCTATGATTAAGGCGGACTGCAGATTAACGCCGTAAGTAAATTTTAAATTAAAAAAAAATTAAATTGCGTGTACTTATGTACGCACGTAAGAAGTTATACTTCTTTGGCATCATTAAATAATAAATATTCAGCGTTAATAATTTCATAATATTTAGTATTAATTACACTAAAATAAATTGATTGTCTGTAAAGTCGGTTTACTGACGATAGTTGAACGTGACAACGTCTTAAGAAAATACTGATGGAATGGTAGCATAATCACTAATAGTCATCCTAAACTATCTTTGAATACTTAGTTATAATTTATTTACTGTTATATTGCAGTTAAAAACCTTGATTAAATATTTTACCAAAAAGACTAGTCGTTGCATACCGTATAACGAAACATTAATCTTTAGCTAGTCTGTGCATATTATGTCATGTCAATGTGCCACAAACAAGTCAAAACAAACCTGGCTGGTTATAAATAATTTCGATAAAAAGCAAAAGAGACGTCAAAGTTACATTGACAAAGGCCAATGAGTGGTTTAGCAATGGGTTTAGCAGGCAACTTCATACTGCTGCGCGCGCATCGTAATTTGTTTTAACATTTTGTTTTTATCGGGAAGGAGCAATTCCATATTCTTGGCTACTCAAGCCACTCTACTATAATATTTTTCTACTTGTTTACTCTAATATATATATTTGTAATTATACCTGCCTGTAAATTGGTTTACCAGTGTGCATAATTTTAAGCTCATACAAACTTCTGTCCTCATTTTAACTTTCTTTAAAATAAGAAGATAATCGATTCGACTAGTCTCTACCTATCTAATAATTATAATTGAAACTGCCGAATTTTCATACAAGATCTTTACTAAAGGATAGGATAGGTAAGGATAAGGGTTCAAACAAAAATACCAAAAGTTGTAGATTTTAAACATCATAATTTATAATAATTAAATCCAATGTCTCGTTTAAATATTATTTCATTATCATACTTAACGAAATATTTTAGTGCTGTAATGCTTATAGTCACGCGCATAAACGGATCATGACTACAGTTCACACTTTACTTCTTGACTTCGTGAATTGTCAATCAAAACAGAACGTAGACGTTATAATATTTATTAATTTATCTTCATTTATTATCTATTGTATTATGTATTACAGGTATGCGATAGATAGGTACTTATTCTCACAAAAAATAAATGACCTTGTGTCGTGGTAGACATTTATTTATTCTGTACTGATCCGACTGATTCATATTATTTGAAATTGAATCGTTTTTTTTATCTTGTAGGTACTTACAAAAAATTACAAAAAATAGCAACAGATTGTTCTTACAGCGATTAATGTGTAGCGGAGTAGAAACCATCCATCCCTATCATTCAAAGGTACAAGCCAGTCGAATTGCTAAAAAGTATTACAAGGAAAAAAAGAAAAAAACATACTTAAAAAAAGAAACCGCATAAATATTGCGATTATTACTTTAATTTTCCACCCGATTCCGTTCCGTAGCCTATCTCTAATTTCAGTTCTTATAACACCTTTTCTTGAACCAAAATTAAATTTTGTCTATAAAGTGAACGTTCCAATAAATTTAAGTCGCAATTCGGTTCTCCAATGGCACAATAAAAGTGAATTAAAGATACAGTTTGAAAGCGAACTTGATTCGTAACTCACTAAGCTTACCTGACTTAATTTCTTTAACTGGGCAGAATTAATATTTTCTTTCGCCCCCGGCCGCGAGCTCGCCTTGTGAACCCATTATCATTAATCTTGTAGACTCCGCTAGGATAATATTCCTTGCTGCACGAGAAAAAATACTATTCAATTGAAGACATTTCCTGGTTAAATAAAGAAAACCTTGTATGATATGGCGTTGAATAAAATATAAGAAGATTGGGTTGATAAAATTGTTACAATTTTGCTGTCGAAAAATTTTAAACAAAGCGTATTTTGTTGATTTTAACAATTTTGATTTAACACTTTGAATTGAATTGATTCTGTATGTATTCTGACCCAGGAACAAAAAAAATAATGACTGATTGACTAATTATTATATTTGACTAGCTTCTGCCCGCGGCTCCGCCCGGGTGGCATTCGTTTAAACTTTACCCCCTATTTCACCTTAGGGACGAATTTTGGAAAATCCTTTCTTAACGGATGTTAATATCATAATGACTATTTGCATGCCAAATGTCAGCCTGATCAGTCTAGTAGTTTGGGTTGTGCGTTGCTAGATCTATAGATCCGACTTGACTTTTCAACGCTTGGAACTGTTTTATGGTACAGAAATTATGCACTATTTTAATCTCATCAGGTTTTTACCTATGCGTCGCTCAGTACCTATAAAAAAAGTACAATATACACTAAACTTACACTGTTGAGATTTACACTAACTACACTTGTGGGTACACTATGTGGTTATTTTAGGAAAATTTATTTTAGTAAAAATTTTATACTTGAGTATGGCATAGTGAGGAACTTCGCTCTCTATCAGCTAACTTAAACTTTCAATGGTTCCGCGTGGTATCGTCTAACCGCACATTTCCGTAAGTGCAGGACTGCGGACCTTGTGCACACATAAATGCACAGGGAAACGTTCCAAGGCATGTTGAAATCACGAATCATGCCAATATGTAAATAATGATGCAAAGAAACCATTTTTTGTTAGTGAGTGAGCAGTAACCAAACGTCAAGTTGCTCTAGGGTATTATTAAGGAGAGGTAATATTAATACTCAAGTTTGCATTAAGACTTTAAAGATCGTAAAAAACTGTTATTAACTTCTCGCAGTTTTTTACGCGCGTACAGCGTTTCGTACACAGTTCCGTGGCCACAATGGCATCATGTCCATCTATCACTACTCCACCGCCATTTTAGTTTAACGCTTAATTTTTTTTTATGTCACAGAGTTTTAATGTACCTCATATAACAACATGACACACTCATAGCCCCACACTAGGTTTCTCTGTGTTGTGAGTACCATAGACCACACACAAGACAAGATCACACCCGAAAATGAAAATTTAAACTCACCATTAAAGTGTACCATTGTGCCACTCAAGTCATCAATCTTATATAGATACCTAACTACATAATATACATACGTATTTTCACGTAATTTTACCTACAAATACTTACACTTATCTTTGATTTAATAAAATGATATTTTCTCCACCGTAACTACTGAATCCCAGTGCGTTGTAAACATGCATTCTGTTAGTTTTTATGATAATTATGACATATAACTTCTACGTACTCAGGGTTGAGGTGTTATTTATTTGCAACTACTAAGAACAAAGGGAGAAAAACATCTATTTCTGACGCCATTATGTCAATGTTTGAACATACGTGGGTTGTTTGCTAAGAAAGATAGTGTTTTTATAGCTCAGCTATAATTTAAGCTTGTTTTTCTTGCGTTGTGCTTTAAGCAAGACATTAAGATAAGAATAATGTTCCTTGAAATTTTTGTTAAAGAGTTGGAATTTTAAAAAGTTCTTACGTAGCATCATTTGTCACGTTAAGTTTAGGTACAACGTCCCTTGTTTACAGTTACTTTATGACCGTAATATTTAAAAAATTATGAAAACATGCATTATAAATATCATCATACCTGCGTTCGTATGACATTTATTATAATTAGTGACCGACCAAAAGTGTCCAGTTGCGGCCAGAAATCTATTTTCGGCTAAAAATGAACGAAATGTTCGGCCGCGGCCGCGTCGAAAATCAAGTGTTCGAGAGTATCGTGCGTCGTTCAGTAAACTTCGCTTCATGTTGCTTTAGATTCCTTTGCGATAATTAGGTAAGTATAAGGGTTGATATTACCACCATAATAGTTTTCTCAAACACCATAAACGTTGCGATTAGTTGGAAAATTATATATGTAAGTATGGATGTTTAATAAATTATAACAACATGCTAATGCCTAATTACTAATTAAAATAAAACAAGAAAGTTTTTCTTTCTTCGAGCATTAGGTACATTTTTATGAAAGAGAAACATGTAATTCAAACTAATACCTAGTTCTGTAAGTATTTATCTCAAACTCCGCATAGACTTATTATGTATATAATTTGGTTATTAAAATGCCACCAGTAAATATCCAAGTTTTAAACAAGTATTGATTTGATAATATTATCCGTATTATGACATGTAAATTAGCGTTTATTGGTTTCCCTTTCTTATCGCTTGAAATTGTTTCAAAGAACCTAGCAATTAACCAGTTTGGTTTGGGCTTAGGTTTCGTACGATAAATTATGGCGTCCGATTCGATACATAATACGAATTCTTCCGCGGGTTTGCTTCAATTAGCCGCTTAACATTATTTTCGTCGACGGCTGTTGAAGGACCTCTCTCAAATTCAGTAAACCATCGCCTCACGGTGCTCAAATAAGGTGCTTCTCTCCCAAAAGCATTTTGAAGACGAGCTGCACAGTCTTGCGCGGAGAGAAAAGTTTTAAAATCATGAAAAATCATCGCTCTAAAATCTTTACGACTTAATTCCATTTTCGTTGCATACGTAAAACTTTGATGTATGATAAAAAAAATTACAAACGATTTCTCGCCAATTTTTTATTTTTATTACCAAGAAGGATGCAACGTTTAAAAAAATATAACATTCGAAATTCAAATAGCTTCGATTAGCTAGAGGTGCAAAACTTTTAGTGTGCCCCATGTATAACTCGAACCAAGATAAAAAGTGGTATACGGAATTCAAAATTGATCAAGCCAAGACCGAGGTAAAAGTCGTAAACGCGAAATTATTGCTCGTAAACACGTAGTTTGTTTTATACAACTTGACATAATCATTTTAGTTGGTCGGTTTATGAGTTTTAAATATTTTAATGGCGAACTTAGAGATAGTAAAAATGCAGCCATTAAGCAATGGCAACGAATATTTTGTTATGCATTGGGTTGGCTAGGTTTTTGGCTTATTACTATACTATATTTATGGTTTTCGTTTTTTTTTTAGATAATTTGTGTAAATCGCTTCTATTGACTATTTCGGATATAGCAACCACTTCGTTTCAGTAACTGCCATATTTCAAAACATTTTGTTTAATTCATTAGGTAGGTCCTAGATCTGGTATTTCAATCAGGTTTAAGTTTTGTTTGCATCAAATGACACCTAAACTAAACAATATAATTATTGTAGTTATGTCCACACTTGGCCAGCTTGGTGGCCTATGGCCTTAACGTGCTAATTCTGAGAGGAGACCCGTGGCCAGCACTGGGTCAGTTATGGGTTGTGATGATGATGATGATGTGGCAATAGTAGTTTATCCATGGCACCCTTGACACAGAGAATCCTAGCGAGGATCTCCAAGGAATATCCATTCCAAATTTCATCTTCTTGGGTTCAGTAGTTCCTGAGCGGTTTCTATGAGTCACTCAATAACTGCAGCGTTTTACATATACCTATTGATTTCAGAGGATTAAGATTTTATTTAAATATTTTTAAATACTCCAATTAATGCATGTTGGCTATTTTATACATAGAGTATTAAAGAAATGTATTACATAACAGTATTAAAGAAATGTATTCAGTATTAGTTACATAGGAGCTGCACTGAGGCTTGGCCCTCAACGGTAGAGCTCTTCACCGTTTCGAGAGCCGACCGTAAAAAACCTCTGCTTTAATTGGATTGCCCTTTATTAGAGTAATAAAATTGGATTTGCACAGTCGGAACCGGACGCGTTTCGCGAGGTCATTATTTCTATTCCCATAAGGAAGTATTCGATTTATGTTGATTTAATTGAATCACTATACCTCAGTTGCAGAGAACATGGAATTGACACTCACCGCTCAAACAAATTTGTTTTGTGCATCAAAGTTCAATTTGGCTTGTAATCAAATTTTACTTAAGGCATTTAAATTTAAAATGAAGTGAAAATAAGTTAAGGATCGTTCTTGTACAGTCAATAGAAAGCATTCATTGTAACGTAGGTACACCTATAACGTAAGTGATATTATGTTAGTTCTTTTCTCCAGACATTACGTAGGGTTTTTCCCGTTGGCTCCCATTCCCGTTCTCACCCGTCCCACTAGACCCCGAATTCCGATTTGACAGATAACGTCAAATAAAAGTAAACATTGCTTAAAAGTACAGTTATCAGAAAAAGTCTTAAAGTAAAAATTGAATCACGACGGACGGATATCTTGAATTGCTGTTCTAAGTATCCTGGGTTTGGCCTGGTTCTTGGTTTGGGTGTTATAATGCCCATGGAACCTACGAGACGGAATCCTAGAGAATGAGGCTACTTGTGCGTCGTTATTTACCAAAGGATCGGGAGTAAAATATAAGTAGTTAACAACAATATAGGTAGGTAATTTACTTCAATAAACAAATAAGTAGTATAAAAACATGTTATAATCTGTATTATTTTCATAAACATACATTTGCTAAATTAACGAGAGTGAAAGGAATTTACTATAATAAAAATATGTATGTATAAACTCATAATAAAATAATCTTTAAAGTGCAAAATCAGTCTCATTTGAAATGCCTCCTTCTTAATTTGCTTAATTAAACAGAATAAAAAAAATCATTATTTTAGGTTCTCTTACGTTAACAAACACCCCCAGTAAAAAAATCTCATATACCTATTTTCTAAGTACAGACAGCGACCAGCTACAGATTTATTATTAGTATTGATGTTTTTTCTCGGGAACTACGAGTAAGTGACATTGCGGATAACATTTTACCAATTTTATATTATCATTGATACGGCTTAAACGGCAGTAGCTACACCTCTACAAAAATCATTATAATACTTTAAAGCACTTTTTCTATCGACTGTACACGTTGAAAAAAGAAGGTAAAAGTAATAAATCAAATTAATCGTTTTCGGGGTATAGTGGGACGGGTGAGAACGGGAATGGGAGCCAACGGGAAAAACCCATTACGTATGCCATTAAAGTTTTGATCAAACATATTTTTACCATAAAATGTAATAATTCACCTAAAGAGAGATGTCTACTAGAACTCTTAAATTATAGAAAATGCTTCGGTTAGCGTTGCTTATTTTAATAACCTAATAATAATAATAAACATTTATTTTAAGTCTTTAATTTAATGTAGGTACCTTAACTTGTTTATTATTTAATTTTCTGAAAGCTTAAATAACTTTCTACCATAATAGGGTTACCTAAACAGATTATAAAACAATAATAAAACAACAAAGAGGATTTGAATGTTTGCTGTGAAATAAATTCCCTCCAGACCACTTTACATAATAATAGTTCGCGGTAAGATTACATTGCACTTACATAGAATAACAGACTAAAACAGTTTCAACTGACTAAAATGAGCGCTATAATTAACCAACAATAATTAAGAGCAGTCAAACTTCCCCGGGCGTTCTTTTGTGTAGTAAGAAACTTTAAAATTGCTTTACCTCGGTAAACGCGAGTTTCCTTCACGTTGAAAAGATTTTAAGTGTGCTTCATTAAAACCGGCGTTGGGGCATCGACAATAGGTCGGAGCCAGCGATGCAATTAGTGACGCAAATGAAAGGTGGGTATGGCCCTTATAGTTCTTCTATTCTTTTGTTATAGGGAGAGTGAACCATGAATGTACCATCTGTGAAACGGAGAGTACCGGTTCGATGCCCGTCAACAGGCATTTGTGGTAAATGATTATTATTCTCGAACCTTCGTTTTGGCTGTTAATAATATCGTTAACAACTGTCACTTACAGACCCTACCTCAGATACTTACACGAACTTTACACCTACTAACTATCTAAGTAACTAATTTTCTAACACCGTTTACTAATTGACTAACTGGTGTAGTCCCGATTTCAGTCTTATACTGTGTCAATCACTGTTTACCATGGGCGGCAGAGGGAGGGTGCTAAGTGCTCGTTTGCTATCTTAACTCGATAAAAAATATGGAAAGTAAAGAAGTTTAGAGACTACACTCCTAGGTTGAAATATCATTATACCTACATGTCTCAAGGCTTATCAACCTCAGATTTCAAATTACCAAAGAAAGGTGTTGACCTTTTTTTTGAGAAGGATGCTGATGTAATGATTTCCAATGCGATAGCGAAAGACGGCGTTACTCTAGCCCTAAATCTAATTCTTGAAGTTTTATAAGTTATTGCATTTTTGTAGCTTAAATATGTTTCATCGTCTCAACCCATCACGGCCCACTATTTAGCACGGGTCTCTTCTCAGAATGAGAAGGTTAAGGCCATAGTCCACCACGCTGGCCAAGTGCGGATTGGCGGACTTCACACACCTTTGAGTTTTGCGAACTCTACGGCATGCAGGTTTCCTCACGATGTTTTCCTTCACCGTTTGTAGCAAGTGAAAAGTAAAATTAAATGCTTAAATAAATATGTCTTATTGATCCAAATATCATGTCTTTAGAAAAATTTTAGTCCGACAATACGCCCTAGTATTGTCGGCCTAAAATTTCTGATCATAATGTCACGTCAAGACACCGAAGTTATAGTGAAATGCTAGAGACATCGAAAGCTTTTATTATTCTTATTGTCATTCCTTATAGTATCACCTTATGTGAAAATAACCATTTACTATCAATTTGCTAGCCGCATATAAATACCTTAAAACGCGAAGAAAATTATGCATGGGCTTATTCACAACAAAAATAGGGGCGGTAAGACGGCAGATAATACCCGGAGACGCTGCAGGCGTCATATTATGAAATGTAGAATAATAAAACTATTCTCTATTTTCCCATTGAAATCAACACAGACATTCATTGCAGCTCCACGGATGCAATTAGTGACGCGATATTAAGGTATGAATGGTCATATAAAGATCTTCCAATAGTATGCCGTTTACTCTGGCTTTTGTACGACATTCTGGGAAAATGTGGTGCCGAATGCGTTTTTTGTGCAGAAATGTAAGATTACATTCAAATAATTAAGATTATAATGTCTTTTTTAGGATTTTTTTATGGAATTAAGGTAACAAATGAGCAGGCAGCACCACGCTTCGGCTGTCGCCCATGACAACTGTGACTGACCTAGAACAAGACTCAATTTAGGAACTAGGATGGTTAGTCCAGTTAATAAATAATTATTTGACGAAAGAGTTCTGTTCTGTTTCAGTCACGGATGCGTTGCTACCCTTAAGGACTGAGATAGTCGCCTCTAAAAAGTGTAACAGGCGCGTAGCCTTTCTATCCGGAACACAATTGCTGTTAAAGAACTTATTGTGACGGTGGAAGTGGTACTTCGTACCGTGGCTAGCGGTGATAATTCCCCCAATATAAATACATTATTCACAGAACTTCTAAGCTATCTATGACTTATAATTGAAATGCTTGCAGGTGGTAGGCACTTAAAATCATTTTAGTATTGCCCTGTACCTAAACCTAAAGTAAATAAATGTAGTCACTATGTCGTTAACCGTTGAAAGAATCTCTCTTCCTCTGCTCTTCACATAATTATAAAAGTGACAAGTCAGATGTGCGTACCCTGGGATTCAAACCTGGGCACCCTACATTAAATTATTAAGTAATACCTAGGCTATCACCACTAGCATTTTGTTTAATCCACAAATATAGCTTAGTGTGTTTAAATGCTTATGGCTTACTCTACCTACTTATACTTAGGTCGCGTCTCGCACGTCTTACAAGCAACACTACGTTCGATTAGGTATACTTATTGAAAAAACCTCTAGGCTTTGTCAATACATTTAATCCTAAAAGTACTGAGATTCCCAAAGGTGTCTTAGCTTAATTGCTTAGGGAATTGCTAAAGTGCAAGCAAGAAATATTGAAACCTTGTAATGATTTATCATGTAACCAGAACCAAATAATGAATTACAAGTACCTACGAACCTATGAATATAAATTTAAATTTGTAAACGGCTATTGCCTAATAGTGACCAGGACTATAGGAATGCTGTAGATTCGGAACACTAAATTCGACTATGAGTATTCCAAAATTAAAATTTATAATTCGTATTTCGAAAGATCCGGTTTGGTTTAAATTTAATTGTTGATCTTTTACTTGCAACTAAACTAGATTTACTTGAATACATTACAATCCCGTATTGGGATTCTCAGTATGCACGACATAAATAATAATATTACTAACACCCATGACACAAGAACATCTAGACGCGCGGTAGCGTATCAAGCCAAGAGCTTGTAGACAGAACTGGCGATATATTTTTGATCTGTGACATAAATATCTGCTTCAGTCAGGAATAAACCGAACAGCCTTTGTTTCGCACGGTTTCACTCATCAAAAGAAACCATTTTATAAACCTAAACATTTATTGGAAATCCTGCTTACATAGAAACATTATATTATAATTTTTGTAGTATATTTCAACAGCAATTACGTACATTTAAGCCAACAGCAGATCAGGCCGATGTGCATCGGATAACGACCATATGATTAATATTGAACGCGCCAGCGACTGTGATTAACGACGGCCAATCAACGGGTCGCAATAACACATTTTACACGGTGACACTTTTCATTTATAGAAAAGAGAGTTTAATTAAACAAATTACGTGCTTTAAATAAAGCGTCGCAGTTAATAAATAATATAAATAAACGCTACGCAATCATCGTTCCATATTAAGGTTAAGGTTCCCTATGGGTACCATGGACTCTTTCGTCTCTAATCTAGTCAGGTTGAATTATTTTGATTCCAACCTTATATATTATGGCCCAGTAGGTATACTTACAAAAAAAGTATATACTAAAGGTAAAAAAGGTATAGTTATAAAACTGAAGTTCAAAATTAAATGCCTGGCTACCAGCGCTTCTTCTAAATCATACATTCTGGTCTTAGTGCTAGTGGTTGCGCTGATACGTGAGAATGGATAGTCGTAGTTTCGTTATTTCATCGAGGATTGCTTTCTAGACAGTGTGCTTCCATTTCTAACGTTGCGAACACTCTGAAACTTGGTGACTCGATCGTCTTAATAATCTTGTTGATCCAGAGGATGATTTATCGGTCGGCAGTGTACCATCTTACGTTTTACCTAAACCTGAACGACCAGTCTCGCCATCGAGTTCTCATTCCTAGAGATAAATGACCAGTATGATGAGACCTACCCTCGCTGTTATTACTATTTGAGTTTCGATTCTTCCTCCAATTGGGAGCTCGATGATATCTTTAATGTTAGATACCGTTGTTTACGGGCCACGGTGACTACTTACCATCACGTGTCTCTTTTGTTCCTTTGTCGGCTATTAACATAAAAAAATGTTTGATTCCTTTCCAACTAAAATAAATCGGTAACTAAGCGATGTAATCGTCTTTTGTATTCTGTACTTCTTAAAATGTATCTTTATTATTTGGTGTACAATAAAGATTTTTTTGTATGATGATAAAATTATGTTTACGCAGAAGACAAAGAAAAATTCGTTTTTGAAGTTCAAGTCTTTCTTACTCTCACTCACACACTCTTACCCATTTCTTACGAGCTAAATTATCTGCATAATTAAAATGTAAAATAGGTCAGTTCATTTAACACTGAGCTAATAGTAGCCAGAATAAAAGACAAAACGAATGAATTTATTTCGTGAACCATGAGCTAAAAGATGCAGTGGAAGCTCTAGATTTAAATGCGAAATTAAATTTAGAATCTAGAGACGAAGAAAATTTAATTAAAGGTTCATTGACGTACTGAAATCCTCCATGTCTTTGCATATTTTGTATAGGAAAAACGCTTGTCATCAAATACTGTGTGTTGAGATTTTAATAATACAAATAATTTATTTTCCCATAAAGTTTGTTTCGATTAATATATCTACCTAATAACCCTACACATTCATAACCTTACACTAGGTTTCCCTTTGTCGTGGGTGCCATGGACAACACACAACACAAGAACACACACCCAGATCAAGAACGTAAATTTAAATTCGCCATTTTCCGCCTCGCTGGGAACCGAACCCAAGAGCGGATAAACACCAGCACACACCGGACACACACCATTATCTTATTCGAGTCGTTATTTTAAATGTCAATGATCCACGTAAAAGTTCGATGGGTGTTCGCTACTGGCGAAATCTTATAAGGAGTTCTGTGCTTGACCATGTTATTTCACTGTATCGGTTGTTTTGATTTAAAAGTAGTCTTTGAGCGTTGGCCACAGGGAAAAATCTTTTTCGTGCTGGCCTTTCATTGGTGAAAATAATTTAAAAGCTCTTAATAAATAAACATTATGATACTACCTACTCTCCGACAAACAATAAAAATAGAAAATCACAGTGATGAGTTAAAAGTCCAATATTTTTAAAAGTGGCACAATCTTTTTAAAAGTTCAACGTGAACACTTTTACTGTTGTAAACTGAGAAAAATAAAACCTACGACAGCCTTTTTACATCAATAAAACTTCTTAAATCTTTTCCTGGCAGTAGTTTTGAAGTGTTCGTTGGAAATATCTTGAAAATGATAACACTTTGTTAGGAAGATAGCAAGCGGACTTTAACTTCGCTCTTTACACGACATCTTGACCTAAACTTCTGGCCTTAGAGAGTAGTGACGTAATAAGAGAAAAAAGAAACCCCATAAATATGTATGTTAGGCTCTAGACAGACGGACCGCATTTCAACTGCAATCCAACGGCAAATTGCAGTTCAGGTGCAGGGCCCCAATTCTGCTAATTTATAACGCTTCAATAGTGTCTCGATTGAATCGTTTGCCACATTTTGTATTCAAAATTGAAGAGTTTGACACATTTTTGGCACATTTCGTATACAGAATTGAATAGATCGACACATTTTGGTACGTTCTGTGTACAAATTTAAATAGTTTTCGACGCTATTTCGGCACATTCCGTATATAAAATGTGGCAGACTATTCAATCGAGATACTATTGAAGCGTTATAAATTAGCAGAATTGGGGCCCAGTTTGAATGCAGTTGACACGACTGCAATAGTACATGCAAACCAAACGCGCAGTCCGATTGCAGTTCAATTGCAGTTTGGTTTGGTTTGGTTTGGTTGCGCGTTTGGTTTGCAGTTCTATTGCAGTCGTGTCAACTGCATTCAAACTGCACCTGAACTGCAATTTGCGGTTGGATTGCAGTTGAAATGCGGTCCGTCTGTCTAGAGCCTTACTGCTTTAGTTAGGCACTTGTATGGCAAGTATTTATGTCACCGATTATAATTAAATTTGTTACAGATATAGAGTTGACCTTTGAAAAGAACACTGGAATTTTTTATCCCGGAAATTATCCTTTATTGGGTACGTATGTAATATTTTCGCAAAATGTCGGTACCCTCAACTTTACTTATATTTTTCTAAAAATAAAGAAGGTAGGTGGCCAGCGTTGTCAGACCACTCGATCTTTTCGCTCAATGACGCGTTTTCTCGCGTTCCCCAGCATTTTACGTTGTTGGTGACTCACGCGGGCGAATCCGCAGTCAAAATCTAGTGAAATAAAAAATGAATGAGGAAAATAAGACTTCCACGTTGTAAATCAAAACTGTTTAAAAGATTGACTGACAAGCACATTTATATTGCCTGTAGGCATAACAGGAGCTGGTGCTATGCATATTGAGGTGTTGTGTAAACGGCATATTGACGCTTGAATATGGATTACGTTCATCCAGGCATATTCAGAAATAGCATCACTTCCACTAGCAACGGTTCGATTTTATTTTATTTTTGGCTTGTATTGTTTAACAACCATGAAGAGAATATAATTTATGCTGCCAATATTTAAGTAACCTTTATTGAAATTTTTTAAATTAAAGTTTTTAATTAAATGAGTTCTACCTAATTATAATTGTGCTCGCTTTATTGGCCTACTACTGATCATGGGTCTCTCCTCATTATCGAGGAGGCCTGGAGCATACTCCGCGTAAAGTTTTTCTTTTTAACCGACTTTAACAAATGAGGAGGTTCTCGTTTCGAGTGAATATTTTATTTTCTTTTTTTTTGTTATCCTGACACTGTCATACCTCAGTACTTTGCACTGGGTGAACGCATTGTGAATATTGTGATATTTTTGTATTCGAAAGGTACAACGTTTAGTCTCATATAAATTTGAGCGACATCTGACCGTAGTTATTCGAGTCTCCAGAAGGTACTTAGGTAGTTATTGAGTAGGTACTCTACTTATCGATTTTGACTGTTATTTATTTGTAAAAAGTTAGAAATTTACTGGTTAGTCCATTTAAAATATATGTTGTAAAGTATATCACGATTCCTTTTGATTAAGTAGTCCCTATTCTTGGAATTGGTTTTCGAAGCGAAACAAATTTTAATTAATGCTACAAAATAAGGAAGGGTTTAGTGACCGGTAATAGCTTCAAAGTAATTAGATGACTCAAGACTAAACAAGTTTAACCGTTCGCGCAACATAATTTAAGTGTATAAAATCTAGATAACTAGAAACATTTTCCTCCAATCAGATGACATAACGACCAGAAAAAAATGTTACATCAGAGGAAACCAATCGTTTTAATTGCATAACTATACCGATTAACATTTTATGATCGTACCATTCTATCTTTCTATTCTTAGCATTGTTCATTTGTGTTTACCACCATCCATTGAGAACACCTGCGTCCATTATGTTATAGTCTTCTTATCTGGCTATACTTTAATGGACATTATTTTTATCATCGCCCATATCAAAAATAACCTTATCTCGACCTTATTCAAAATTAGTGTCCTATTTGTATACAATGATCGAGAGTGAATAAGTATCTTCTACGTGAATATGCTCGAGGTAGCTACCACCCAAGACTAACTCGCTATTTACCATCAAGATAAAGTGGCATTAAAGTATTAATTTATAATATGAAAAAACTTCAAGTGCAATTAGGTAATTTTTTGCTCTACCTTTTTCCGTACTATGCATTTTCATATATTTTATCTTTGTACCTTTGTGTCGTCATTTTATCGCTTAAATAAATAAAGCATAAATCCAAACAATATTTATTTTTTCTAAGAACTTGCAACGTAGTCCCTATTGTGTTTGATTTGGAATTCAGGTAGCAAATGAGCATGTAACACCTTCCTTCCGCTGCCGCCCATGACAACTGTGACCAACCTACGACCAGACTCAATTTTGAAACTCAGACGGTAAATCCAGTTAGCAGATGGTGTAAGAATATTTGTCGGTTTATTTGTCACAAAGGGTGAGAACTAGTTACAATCTCGTTATTATTCTGTCACAGATGTGTTGCTTCCCCCGACAACTGAGATGGTCGCTTCTAAGATAGTACATATAAGCAGTTCCGCTCATGTCGCTTAAATCAATATGCCTTTGATTTATGAAGCAATAAGAGAAAAAATAAACGACACCACCTCCACCAATTCGCAGTGGAGCAGCGTGGTGGAGTATGCTCTAAGCCTCCTTAATAATAAGGAGAGACCCGTGCTCAGTAGTGGACCATTAATGGGTTGCAGCCACAAGAGAAAAAGTAAAGAAATTGTTCACTACGCGTTCAAACCAATATTCTATGACCATGGTGCTTTTGAACAGCATTCCTTTGTATAATTTTTTTTCTTGGCCTGGGTTATTAATATTAAGCCTACATATATGTGCGCTACATTCATATAATGACCGAAATAGGAATTTTCCACTTACCGTAAGCAAGGCAATAATCTGCTTCTTTTACTATAATATTATTGAGCCTATTCATGGTTTAAATCTTTTTGCTATCTATGGTACCCATAAGACTAATTGCTCACTAATAGGCAGTAGGTTTTCAATTTATGTTGGAATTATTACTTCTACCTTCAAAATACATCACAAAAAAGTAAATGGAAACATTTTGTGGCATTACTGCAGTGCATCATTAAAATAGACGCGTACTACACAAATATTAAAACTTCATTGAGTTATTTAATTATAAATTCTACAACGTTAGATGAACCAACTTTTCAATTTTAATTATGGCTAAAATATGAAGTATTTTAAATGAGTATAACTACTAAATGTTTCGTGAATTTTTGCACGTCAAATTATTTGAACATCGTGCAATTAAATCGACATTCGTTAGAGTAAATGAAATGTTTTACGACTATTAATTGATGAGTAGGCATGTTATTTGGGCTACATAGCCCACAAAATATTTAGGCTAAACGTAGACGTTGACGAATATAAACCAAATGAACATTCCAGTTTTGATTCCATTCCATGGAATTCCATGCACTATAATTTTGGATAATATGTCTAGTCTTTAAATTAATCTGTTACTTAAAACATAGTACGTGACTACTAGTATAGTATTTATCTGTATATCTACATGTCGGAGAAGTAAAATAAATAATGGACTTGTTTATGTTTACGTACTGGTAACGCCATCTGTTATCGATTCAGCCTATTCATTGAGTCAGTAGTTCTAGTCAAATTTGTCTTAGAGATGTCGCGTGTCACTGTGATGTTTGGCAGATATGTCGAAATGACAAGGCGGCATTGGATGCAGTGGCATGAGATGACACACTAGACAATGGAGACTTGACCGCGCCGGTGTGCGCACTGATTCCAATCTGTGTTTTCGAGACGTAGAACATGGCGGACGCCAGATATCCACAATAGAAATATTAGAAATCCTTTAATCTCTGAAAGCAGCGGTGGGATCGGCACAGCATTTACCCAACGTGCTTACCCAACCTCCTGTGGCAACGGAAAGTGAATATTTTTGTGGTGATAATTATAATGAGGCGTAAACAGTGAGTTGCTATGATACTATGTAAGATGGAATCTGGCGTAGAATTTTGGTATAACTTAAGGATTGTGCAGAAAAATGGCAAGTACCTATCGGTATGGAGGATTTTCGCGAGTATTGGGTATGACATATTTTTAATTTCATTACATTTGGTAACAGACTTTAATTTTGCCCAAGGGCCAAGTACCATTTGAAGTATTGTGATATAAGAAGTGATGAATCTTAGTTAAGCTGGTCGGGTCTTGAAGAGACCGTGGAAGAGTCCGTCCGTAAGGTTTGTTGGGGTAATATTCCTGGTTTGGGCTAATTTCGGGATATTAACAAAGAGGCATATTAATCTTCCAATAATTTATTATTAGAATGACAACGTCACTTCTTACAACATACTTGCTCATCGAATGGCCGTTCTTGTAAGTGGCCATACCTCATACATCACACTGTTAATTAAATGAAAATGTTTTCGATTTAAAATTAAAAATCTACGTTTACAAAATTGTTAAAGATAATGGAGGTAGTTTACTATAAGGTCGTACCTAAAAAGAAAATAAAATAATTCGATGTGAGGTATTTGGTTATGCATTCAATGTTGATACATTTTTAAATTGATAACGAGATAATATGACGTATAGTGCAGTGACCTTTTCGACAAGTGTTTTATTTTGTCGCATGTTAAATTTTTAAAATTATTTCTTGAATACTTTTTATTTGTATGCAGTAACTGACACCACTGATACTGAAAGTAAAGGTCAGGTAGCGGTGAATAACGAAGGTATTCTTTTAATTGTCTTGGTGTTTGGTGATTTGGTACTCCGCTTATAGCTAAAAGGATTAATTTAAAAAAGAAAGACACACACAAAGGGGGTTGCTTTATTTGTGCTCAACTTGGCGAAGTATTCCATTTGTCTAGTACCTACAACAATAATTGGCTTACGCTTTTAAAAAGTGAACGGTTTGGTTTTTCATTGGCGACGTCGATCGAATGAGGGTCGCCGTTTTTGTGCTCACCGGTTGGCGCCACCGTCGAGGTGAGGTCTTGCTGTCGAAGCCCGCCCATACATAAACAGTGACAAATGACATTCAGACAAGCGAAAAGTGAGCACCTCACTTTTCACTGGCGCCTCTGGCGGGGAGTTCACACGTGGTTACCCTCATTGGTTACTCATTAGTTCACGTTGTTTTAAAAGTGAAACACAATACAATTTTCATAGGTTTTATTTATTATGTGACAGGGTGTTTTCGAGTGGTCTCACTATAATGACGTCTTGCGGTTTGGTTGAACTTGCTTATAATTCTGGTAAAGAGTATTCAGTATGAGATAGATGTTATGTTCAGTAAAGAATAATCACTCTAATGTTGTTGCACATTTGCCAACTTATGTCAAGATAGGTCATCAAATTTTTAATGACTATTAATATTACAGCGATTTAATTTACAAACAAAGTTCTTGGCTTAAATTCTAATCTGAAATGTCACTACTGACAGGATGGATATAAATGAAGAAATATGCTGCAATTATTGAACTGGAACGTAATAATGAAGTAAAGCACATTTTATTGTTTTGTATAGTATTCTAAATGCCCGCGTGGTTCATTGTTAATTTTGAATATTGTCTAAGCGTTATCTAATGATTCAAAGCATTGTTATTGGAGTTATTACGGACGAATTGGTTGGGTTCTTGCCCGCTTTAGTCGCTATATTTTCGAAGTGAATGAGGTCGGCGTGGGCGTTTACGTCGGATTTGAGCTGCGTTTGGGAAGCGATTCTGGGTTTTAAGGAGCTGGAGACCGGGACCTTGTCTGGTACCTGTCTGGAACCAAGGGTGACATCGCCTTGTTTTGGTAACATGAAACAGGGTGAGGATTCATGGCGTGCAATATTAGATTTTCAAAACCGTAATATGGCTCAATTAGTCGAGATTATTAGTACGCCTAATATCCCTGCGCCTGTAATACGATTGCCCGAATTTATTACTTTTTATTCTTGAATTTGCATAATTCTAATGTGATATACACCAAATAAATTTTAAGTTTGATTGACGGTTACCACTTAGAGATAAGTATTTTTCATATTGTAATACCGGATGAGTTTTTAGTTGCAATTATTATGATTTGCCGTGAGATTTTAAGTCTAGGATTTAGTGTTCTTATAACCGAAAGTAGTTTCAGTATTTAGAAAATTAAAATAACTGAGACAGTGGACTTTATTCAATACTACTGATATTCCATCTGAATTCGAACCACAATTAATAGAACTCCTTGAGCAATATTATTGTCATGCCTTTGTGAAGGGAATTACCATAATTTATACCCGAGTTAATAATAGGTGAACTTAAGGATAGGCACGTCTTGTCGATCCACATGAGACTGTCCATCAGCGATTATTATCATCAGTTATTCCCCATTTGCTAGTCCTATTTTGTTAGTCAAGAAACGTAATAGTTCCGATAAGATATGTGTGGAATACCATGAACTTAATAGCAATACACAAACATGAGTCAATAATGCATTTAGGTTGAGAAAAGACACTGGAAAGATTTATGAACACTATTCGTTTGATGGAATGTCT
This sequence comes from Hesperia comma, assembly GCA_905404135.1. Lineage (NCBI taxonomy): Eukaryota > Metazoa > Arthropoda > Insecta > Lepidoptera > Hesperiidae > Hesperia > Hesperia comma. The sequence continues at coordinate 14,234,612 of FR990020.1, read as the reverse complement.
GCGGGACAACACATAAACTGAATTAGAGTTTTAAAAGTTTGTTATAATAACACATGGTAGGATTGCAACTAAAATACTTCATTAAGTTATTACTCGAGTCTTCATTAGGTAAAGGACCCATTGTTGGAACATAAAAGAAATATTGTGTTACTAAACAAAAGTAGTGAATATGCAGTCAATTTAATAATGAGATAATCTGGTTACCATTATTTTGTTAATTATTGAGATTTTTGAATTGTTTAAGTCTGATTATTATTATCTTATTATTCAGATCGAAGTATTAAGATTAGAAAGTTACTATTTGTTTTCATGATTTTGAAACAATAAGTTACTAGGTATTTAACATTTAAGGTACCTATCTATGGTATTGTCAGATCGGTTTTTGCTCTCATGCTTTGCAGATGTAAGTTATTTTTGGACTAATTGATAATGACGCACTAAATGAAATTTGATACAAACTTCATGTAAAAAGTTGTAAGTAAAAATTTACGCGGTACCAAATCCACTTTTGATAAATGGCTTAAATTACTGATTTGCTTTTATGCACTGAATAATTAATGTCAGTTGACGGTATAGACAGCATTATATCTAGTTATATAGTGATTAACTAATAAAACTTCATAATTTTATTGAGAGATTTATTAAATTTCAGTGAACTTGTTTTGAGTAGTGATAACTTGTTTGAGAAAAATAACTTTTCTGAGAAATGTAAAATTTGTTTTGGATTAAACTTTGGCGATCAGTTAATTAATTTTGGGTACTAAGCAAAGTAATGATGTTTATGATTTGAAAAGTTATATGATGATGATGTTGAGTTAATGACCTTCAGCCATTTCAGTTCATGGGTAAACTGTGACAATTTGGTGTTGGATTTGGGTTTGGATTACAGCTTTAAAGCGGTGTAAGTGCTGGTTTGGTAGTGGCTCATTGTTTTGGAATACTGGTTGACAGGGTAAGAAACTAGACCGGGTCGGACGGAGACGAGATTTTTGAGAGTGATTTTAGGTAGACCAGGATGGACGAGCAAGCTCTGGTGATAACTGGACATTGAAAGCTCCGCGCTTTGTGCTCCCAACGCTTGAGTATTGAAAGCTCCGCGCTTTGTACTTCTGACGCCTGGACACTGAAAGCTTTTACGCTTTGTGTGGTGTTACTGAAAGCTTGACGCTTTGTAAACCTGTAAACTGAAAGCTTTTACGCTTTGTGTGGTGTTACTGAAAGCTTGACGCTTTGTAAACCTGTAAACTGAAAGCTTTTACGCTTTGTGTGGTGTTACTGAAAGCTTGACGCTTTGTAAACCTGTAAACTGAAAGCTTTTACGCTTTGTGTGGTGTTACTGAAAGCTTGACGCTTTGTAAACCTGTAAACTGAAAGCTTTTACGCTTTGTGTGGTGTTACTGAAAGCTTGACGCTTTGTAAACCTGTAAACTGAAAGCTTTTACGCTTTGTGTGGTGTTACTGAAAGCTTGACGCTTTGTAAACCTGTAAACTGAAAGCTTTAACGCTTTGTGTGGTGTTACTGAAAGCTTGACGCTTTGTAAACCTGTAAACTGAAAGCTTTAACGCTTTGTGTGGTGTTACTGAAAGCTTAACGCTTTGTAAACCTGTAAACTGAAAGCTTTAACGCTTTGTGTGATGTGTTACTGAAAGCTTAACGCTTTGTAAACGTGTAATTGAAAGCTCTATCGCTTTGTGTGTTGTATTGCTGAAAGCTTAGCGCTTTGTAGACGTGTAAATTGAAAGCTTAACGCTTTGTACACGTGTAGTCTGAAAGCTATATCGCTTTGTCTGGTGTATTACTGACAGTTCGGCGTTTTATTAAGTCATAGTGCTCAACGCGAGAGCGCGTTGTTTGTCAGTATGGCCGTGTCGGAGAAGTAAAATAAATAATGGACTTGTTTATGTTTACGTACTGGTAACGCCATCTGTTATCGATTCAGCCTATTCATTGAGTCAGTAGTTCTAGTCAAATTTGTCTTAGAGATGTCGCGTGTCACTGTGATGTTTGGCAGATATGTCGAAATGACAAGGCGGCATTGGATGCAGTGGCATGAGATGACACACTAGACAATGGAGACTTGACCGCGCCGGTGTGCGCACTGATTCCAATCTGTGTTTTCGAGACGTAGAACATGGCGGACGCCAGATATCCACAATAGAAATATTAGAAATCCTTTAATCTCTGAAATACATATATGTATACGATTATCGGTATGCACAACCAAGTTAATGTATTGTATTGTACATACATTTTATTAAGGTGCCTACTAGTTAACCGCCCTCGCTTTTCTATAGAAAACCAGTCCTTTATTAGCGTCATTTGGAAATTCTTAGGCATGATTCTTTGAACTGACCTGACTTTTTGATTTATGAACTTGAAGCGATTACATCGTTTGACTGAAGTTTGAAAAAAAGTAAAGTATAAAAGTACCTATTAAATGTATGGATGTGTATTAAGAATAAAAAACTTTAGATATTTGGCATTCAGCCACAGTTCGGTTTTCACGTCATTTCCTGCCACGTACGTGTAAACTGTGGAACGAACTTCCTCCCACCACCCTATTGCTATTGTTGCTAATGTCCATGACCGAAGGTGATCATTTTTAACCGACTTCAAATAATTGCTTTTTACAAAAAAAATAACCGACTTCAATCTTGATAAGTAGAGATAACTCAAAAACTACTCGCCAGATGGCGCTCAATTCAACATGTAAGTGTAAAGTTCCCGTCACTACAAATTAATCAAGCCCAAACACTAGATAACTGCAGTAAATCGTTGAGGAGTTCCCTCGACTGTCTTTCGGCTTCATCAGATCGACTCCAGATCTTCATGAAATGGTAGCGCTTTAATGTACTTATGATAACATGAACAAACACACTAGTCGTCCATACAATTTTCGAAAGTTCCCTTCGATTTCTCTGAGATGCCATCATCAGATCCTGGTTTCCTTATCAGGGGACCCCACTGCGCATATCTACTTTACAACAAAAAAAGAATTATCAAAATCGGCCCATAAACGACGAAATAATCGCTGAACGTACATAAAAAAAGCATATATACGGTCGAATTGAGAACCTCCTTCTTTTTTGAAGTCGGTTAAAAAGAAGGAGGTTCTCAATTCGACCGTATATATGCTTTTTTTTATGTTTGTTCAGCGATTTTTTCGTCGTTTGTGGGCCGATTTTGATAATTCTTTTTTTGTTGTAAAGTAGATATGCGCAGTGGGGTCCTTTTAAAAGGATCACCAGGATCTGATGGAGAAATCGAGGGCAACTTTCGAAAATTGTACGGACGACTAGTGTGTTTGTTAATGTTTTCATAAGTACATGAACGCGCTACAATTTCATGAAGGTCTGGAGTCGATCTGATGAAGCCGAAAGACAGTCGAGGGAACTCCTCAACGGTTTACTGTAGTTATCTAGTGTTTGGGCTTGATTAATTTGTAGTGACGAGAACTTTACACCTACAGTTGAATTAAGCGCCAACTGGCGAGTAGTTTTTGAGTTATCTCTGCTTATCGAGGTTGAAGTCGGTTATTTTTTTTCTAAAAAGCAATTATCTATCAGGCGACCCGTCTGCTCATTTCGCTTATTCTATAGATACATATAGACATAGGTATGTACCATACAGTATGAAATATTATTATCATGTTATAACTATTAAAGAAGAATGCCTACGACATACCACTTCTAGGACATGGCCTTAGTAATGCATTAAGCAGGCAAATGAGCAAATGAATCATCTGACGGTAAGTAATGTCGAGTAATCACCACCATTCGTACGCATCGTCGAAGACACTGCAATAAATTACCAATTAAATCAGTTATTTATTAATAGCTTTATTATCCCGTACATTAATAAAGCTGTTATTATACTGACCCTTATTTCTACTAGCAGACCAGGGTATCATAGATGTTAGAGCCAGCCAAGCTTTATTTGCTTGATATACGGCTGAAACCCAAAAACTATCCCTTTCTTGCTTGAGTTGGTTTTCAAACGTCTTGTCTTATTCCGAGTGGGGGCTCGTGGGCCAGTATTTTATCAGTTTCTTTTCCCTGTTTCCTTTTCAGGTAATGCATCGGTGATGTCTCCAGGTGCTACTAATGGACATGGTCCATGTCACATGGATGACATTCATACATACATTACATCAGGTATCATCTTCAGTATATCAAAGCTATACTTTACCCTTTTGTTATTTATTAGCTTTAGAATTAATGGAAGTATAACCATGAAACTATAACTTTATAGTTCATACAATAATAACATGACGCCTTCATAGCCAAAATTACTAGGCTTCAAGTTTAGTTTAGCTTCTTATATTAAGTTTGAGGCTCGATCGATGCCGAGCTTAAAATATGCATGTCTAAGCTTAGAGGAGCGTCGCTTTGGTGCTTTTAAATGACGTACGGAAAGCTCCACCGCAATCTCTCTGCAAGTTTACACCTGATATTAATATTTTTGAACGAACAACGTATCTTAAACTGTTTACAGAATAATATGATAGTTAATGTAATATTAAGTAATAGCTAGATTCAAAAAAAAATTGAGCATTTGCATGTTTTTTAAAGCTCGGTAAACATTTGATTTGTGTTGATAACATTTGACAATTGTCAAGCCACGTCGGAAGCTTTCAGGTGGAGTAAAAAAACCGGCAAAGTGCGAGTCGGGCTCGCGCACGAAGGGTTCCGTACCATTATGTATAAAAACGCCAAAAAATCTGGTCTGTTGTATGAAAGCCTCACTTAAATACTTAATTGTTTTATTGTAGCCACATATTACCCACAACGCCATCTCTTGGACCGAAAGGTAACTAAAATATTGTGTGGGCGCCCACTTAAATATTTATTTTATTCTGTTTTTTAGTATTTGTTGTTGTAGCGGCAACATACATCATATGTGAAAATTTCAACTGGGTAACTATTACGGTTCATGAGATACAGCCTGGTGACAGACGGAGGGACGGACAGCGAAGTCTCAGTAATAGGGTCCCGTTTTACCCTTTGGGTACGGAACCCTAAAAATGGGATACTGATTGGTCACTAATCCCTCAAACAACCGCGCTGATCCAACATAGTAGAGTATTCTCTAGGCGTTATCTGTTAATGGTAAAAGCCGTGCCCAGCAGTGGGCTATTATTGGGATAAATCCAAATGTGGGTAGTGACCCTGTCTGTGGGATGAGGGGAGGGGTTCCAAGTTCCATGTTAGATGTTTAATAATGGTTAATTCTACGTTTATGATATTTGACGATATATTAACAAAGTGGATCCGTGACGAGTCTCACGAGTTGTCGCCATGTAACTGGCTCAAAATTGGCCTTCAGCCTACATATCTGTAAATGTCCTTACATTTTAAAATGTCTTATTCTATGATTAGGTACTGTTTTAGTCACTTCTTACAGTTTAAAAACTTACACAAACTAAAAAATACGAAGGAAATACTTACCGAAGGAATCCTCACACAGGAACGCGTTTCGCACTTAGCCAGTTTAATTTATTTATAAGAAGGATATTAAAGAATTTCAAGTGATGATCTAAAGGAAAAATAATGTGCGCCGGAAATTTGATATGCGAATATAATATTATACATGACACAACGTATAATGGATGGAGTCTTGTGGAGGCCGTGATAATGATAAATGGTATAAAAAAATTGCTTTAGGATACTTTCCCTCGCTTTATAACGACTAATGGAAATAAATTGAAAAGCGACGGTACATTGACAACACAACCATTAAACAATATTGCTTTCTTAACCATGACAGCAACAAATATTATTAACAAACAGGCGACCAATCAATACGCACAATGCGTAGAATGTAATTATTGTGTCAATAAGTGACAATAACTACATACTTATGCAAATAACTATTGTCAAGCGGCCATGACGAAATACTTCGACACAAAGTAAGTAATTACAATTCGAAATTTAAACTTTTGTTATAAAGTTTTCATAATCCGAAAGTTTGCCTGTGACACGTGTGATTGAGTGAGACAATAACAGTCGTTATCAATAAAACAAATACCTCATCATAATTATGGCCTTGAGGTACTATAGTAGGTACTATACCTATTATACGCTAGTAATGTTATTAATTAGTAGACAGAAGTTTCACAGGTCCCAAAATTTCACAAACTGCGTTAGACTTAGTACACCACCATACACAGTAACAGAGGATAGTATTTTGCCCACAATATTTATCACAAAGTTATAGTAGTAGGTATTCAATTACTACTGAAAATCTAGAGGCTACTAGTACTATCATTTTTAACCCCCGACGCTAAAAGAGGGGTGTTATAAGTTTGACGTGTCTGTGTGTGTGTGTGTGTGTCTGTCTGTCTGTCAGTCTGTCCGTGACATCGTAGCTAGATATGTTTAATGAAAATCGGTTGATCCGTTTAAAAGTTGTAGGGGTTGAAAGTGGGGAAGAATTTTCACTCTGTCTTTTTGTGGCATCATAGGTCCCGAACGGATGAAGCGAATTCAATTTAGTTTTTTTTTGTATCAAAGGGAACTTCCGGGCGCATGTTTTAAAATGTGTTTGATGAAAAAAGGTTGAGCCGTTTAAAAGTTGGGGGTTGGGGGGGTGGAAGCAGGGAAGAATAGCCGTATACTCGTGCAAGTACCTATACTCAAGTATACCTACTCGTGTGGGGTCTCAAATGAAAGCGAAGAGAATATTTATGACTTAATCGAGAATGTTCTTACCTATAAAAAGTATAAAAAAAATTAAAATTAAAAAAAACCCCGACACAAACATTTAAAAAGTAAAAAATAATATCTCTAAAAATAATACGTTGCGTTGGGGGACCGCCTCAAACCTAACAATTTAATCACAAATAGCAACTAAGGAAATCCTTATGGATACCACTGTACCTCGGGGAATACAGTGGTGATGTCGGACTTGATATTCCACCGACTAAAACCCCACGGTGTTCCACCTCGCTGCTTTACGGCTGAGTCCCGGGAACGCTTTCGCACACATCCGCAACCCAGCCAGCGATGCCTGTGAAGCCAGGGCTCTGACGCTCTGGGAGAGCTCTACGAGAAATCCCTTACACCTATGAAGACGCAACAGGAACACAAGATGCGCCTTAAAACTCGAGGACCTTTATTCCTCAGATGACAGGCTCCCGGGCCCATCTTCCGGAGGTCCTTCTCAAGGAGGCAAGCGGCGGTCATGTGCCACTAGCCGCCTGCGCCCGACTCGCCTGCGGCGGAGCGGATGGGAGCCTACATCATCCTCCCTTGCTCGTTCCGCCACCTCCTTCTGCGACATCACTTCCTCGCAAAAGGAGAGCATACTCTTCCAACACTGGTCGCTGCTCACCATAGCCTTAATCACGGCTGAAATAGCAACTAACCTAACCTAACTAAGTAAGATAGAAAAAAATCGTAGATAATGAATAGTTAGGAGCGGTCCCCCAACGCGACGTATTATTTTTAGAGATATTATTTTTTACTTTTTAAATGTTTGTGTCGGGTTTTTTTTTATTTTTAATTTAATTTTTGCGAACGCACTTGAAGCAAATTTAGAAGTCTTAAGATTTTAATATCTTTGAGGACATACTATAGGCACAAACTACTAAATATTTATACCTAAAGTTAACGAATTATTTCCAGTCGAAGTTGTTAAATTATTTTGTCAGTTTCACCAATCATCATAAGTCACAGTCTTTTGGCAGGCCTTTTCACGGCTGATTAAAGCTCTGTAATACCTAAAATAAATCATAAGCTTACGTTACCTTATGCTGCAAATAAATATTAAATAATGGATGATTGATTGATATGAGCGCATCGTATAAACATTTTGCTAACGAAACTAGTTCGTTACACGAGATACGAAGAGTAGCACTAGGTGAAGCAAATTGAAATGAATCTACTTAATAATATTCTAAACAATACAGTATCTGTTTGTTGTTATATTCTAATTCTATTCGAACCAACTTTTATTCATACACAAGGCAATCCAATTCACCGTTTTGCAATACCAATCAAGGGGCTTTACCGAGCGAACACGCCGCGTATCATATATAGAGCCCTAATATCACCGTTCGGGCGGAAAATCCGATATCTTGAGCCGGAACATTGATGAGTACTTAAATATTCATGAGAAGCGACGCGCTCGACTCCGCTCTGTTCGATATCTACAAAATATGACGGCTGTCGCCGATGACACCTTAGCTTCAGTAAACTATATTAACTGGCGTAGTTTTGCTAATTGAAAAGGTAGAAAACGGTTCTTGAAATAAAAAAGTTTATTAATATAAACACTAGGGAAGTATGTACATATTTCCCGTTGCCAATAGAGATTACTAACTGGTAAGACCAAAAACAAAACGAGCCAACAAAGGTTCCTGTGTGGCAACATTACACACACGTCACAGTGACGTCTTCGAAACCTGAATCGCGTTATCGGAGATTTCTACACCGCGCGCATAGATATAACTTTACAGATTCTCTGACATCGACACTTGGGGCCTCTGCCGGCCACCAGGAATGTCGTCACGCTTTCGAATCTTCTGATACCACGTAAAAAAATTACGGTTAAAGGTTACGTTCGTTAAAAATACTATTCTCAGCCTAAGCACTGCGAAATAATTATTTTCATCCCACCTATTCGAAAAAGACGACTTGGTTCGGACTTAAGGGGACCCAAAGTTGGTGTTTTCTATTTAGCGGGCGGGAATGAATTATCATATTACTTTTCCTGCCCGTTATTTAAATAACAGGGAGGAAAAGTAAATTCAGTTCGGATTGTTAGAAATTCATGGTTTTGTTTTGAAAAATGAGTTCTTTAGTTAGTTTAATTAGTTTAGTCGGGTTAGTCGGGTTAGTCGGGTTAGTCGGGTTAGTCGGGTTAGTCGGGTTAGTCGGGTTAGTCGGGTTAGTCGGGTTAGTCGGGTTAGTCGGGTTAGTCGGGTTAGTCGGGTTAGTCGGGTTAGTCGGGTTAGTCGGGTTAGTCGGGTTAGTCGGGTTAGTCGGGTTAGTCGGGTTAGTCGGGTTAGTCGGGTTAGTCGGGTTAGTCGGGTTAGTCGGGTTAGTCGGGTTAGTCGGGTTAGTCGGGTTAGTCGGGTTAGTCGGGTTAGTCGGGTTAGTCGGGTTAGTCGGGTTAGTCGGGTTAGTCGGGTTAGTCGGGTTAGTCGGGTTAGTCGGGTTAGTCGGGTTAGTCGGGTTAGTCGGGTTAGTCGGGTTAGTCGGGTTAGTCGGGTTAGTCGGGTTAGTCGGGTTAGTCGGGTTAGTCGGGTTAGTCGGTTTAGTCGGTTTAGTCGGTTTAGTCAGTTTAGTCAGTTTAGTGACTGACAATATTATTCCTGAATTTGAGGCGCCTTTTATTTTCTCATAGGGGGGGGATGAAAAGTAGAGTGTAGGTATCACTCGGGAGCAAATATTTTTGGCTCGGGCGACATACTTTGAATCCCTCGCTACGTTCAGGATTCTACTAAAGAATCCCTCGCTACGCTCGGGATTCTACTCTGGAATCCCTCACTTCGCTCTGGATTCAAAAAAGCGCCCTCGCCGTAAAAATATTATTTTGCTCCCTTGTAATACAATCTACTATTGTGATACAGAACTCAGAGGCTTCCGACCAGAGAAACTGTAAGTTCATCAGTTGTTCAATAGGGTGTCAACCAAGGTGAGATGAGATGAAAAGGTTCACGATGGAAATAACTGTTTAAATTCCTTAACTGTCAGGTCTACTATAAGTTACCATCCTTTAAAGTTATAACCAGAGGCGCCCACAGGGATATAAGTATCGTTAACGCACGCTATTGATAGAAAATTAAGGGGGATCCACATAACAATTTTCTCACTAATACTGTTGCTAAAATATTTTTTATGGACGATTCTAGAAGGAGGTCGAAAACTTCTCAAACTGGTGAAAAGTATTTTACAAGTAATTTAATGTTACCAACTACTTTTCTTAGTAGATACGAGATTGGCTATTGCTGCTACATCTCTTCTAATTTTAACTTTGTATTCGCTAAGCGTATTATACGAGTACTTTGGATTACTTCGCCCAAAATTTCGCTATCAAGGCTAATACTGTGTACATTACTTTTACGTATACATAAAACTGTAATAGTGGCTCGTCACTTAGACTTAAGACACGTGGGAGGGTTGTCATTATTTACCCAAGTTGGTACCGTTCACAGCGACCGTCTTGAGCTATGACATTGATGAATACTTAAATATGTATGAGGGATGCGACACGCTACAAATAATGGCTGTCACTCATGAAACTTGCACGGTTCGGAAACCTGAAAACTATTACAATCCTCTTAGCCTGGAGTGTTACGGGCGTGATTATAATACATTTGTTTAAGAAAATTTAATGTACGGTTTCTTAGTTCTTTAGTAGTTAGAAGATAGGCAAATTGCTAAGTTTTTAAAGCACAGTGAACAAAATATAGGTACAGCCTTTTATTGGAAGAATTAAATCCGTTATGCTGAGTTGAATTTGGGTATCCATATGTTTCTTCTTAACCCCTGGTTTGTTTATAACGTCTTTTAGAGGTTCTTGAGATTTTGGGACTAATTCCGACAGAAACCCTGGCGTACCTACTAGCTTTGTCCGTTAAAGTCCTGGGTATACGTTGGAGAGTAAGCTTGGTCTCAATGATGAATGGAGCTCGTTATGCCTCAAAATACGTTAAATAAATTATTGTATTACTTACGGTGCCCTTGTCTGTTAATCTTGTTTGAGTAATATTAGTTCCAAAACTAATATTAGTCAAACAGGATCAACAGATCTGCAAACTAGGCTATTTACTATTTCATGAAACTCATTTACAGTGTCATAAATAATTTGTGCCGCACTGGGACGTGGGACCTATTTAGCGACCTAGAATGCTGACCCCAATTTCATCTGGGCATACCAGGGTCTCATATGTGGTTGTAGAAGCCAAACCCCTTGCATGCTTATAGGGCTTCGCGTAACAGTTAGGTAGGTATTATATCAATATTATCATTTAGCGGGTAATTTATTACCATAGGAACTTCGTTCACGTTCAATACGGAATCCATTTTAATGGTAACCCACATGAATGCCAGCTTTCCACACATGTGATTAAAATTCATTATAGAATGACGACAAGAATTTAAAATGACTTAAGTAAATGTTGGTTACAGGCTAAATGAAACCCCAAATTTTAAGCTAATTTGTTTTTAGCTGGGAGTGCTGGTGACTCAAGTTTAGTTTTATTTTTATGTTTCCATGAATTCTATAGAAAAGCTAAATGTCTTGTCGTGTTCGGGCTAAGGACTTGAAAGTCATTAAAGATAGGTATAAACAAACAAGGTATTTCATTGACACGTAAAAAATAAAAGTATCATTTCAAAATAACATAAATTATGCCTTAAATTAAGAGGCAAATGGAGAAGGCTCAGCGTGACAAAGGATAATAATCCCATGCAGCGCAGTTTTTCAGCCATCTCCTTCTCCCTATGTTGGTCGGCGGGAGTATCAGTATTAACATCATTGGAACAACAGAAATCGAGATAATTCCAAAAAAAACTGACTTTTGTTCTTATAAATCTTGCGACACAAGTTTTGTAAGATTTTTAGACAACTTTTAGAACGCCAAATTAAAAGTGTATCCAAAAATTTGGCTTGTAGGTAATCCGTCATTTTAATGTCGATCGTTATTGATATGACTTATTAGTTAACAGTTAAAAATTAATCAAAGGCTTATTAAAAATTGCGCCAAGTATGGTGTTCAGAATTAATCTACTTTACCATTTATCCATTGCATTATCTACCCATTCGGAGAGCTAAAGGCAAATTAATCGGTTTCTATTTATTACTTAACAAATTAACATTCAGTACAAAATTTAGTAGACCTTATTCGATAAAAACTATAATGAAATTCCTTAATACAAATTACTAGGCGCTAGTGCTCTAGGCGCTTAAGGTACTATATTTAATTACCGAGCAGTACGCTACTTTATCACACAAAACCTGACACGCAGACAAAGATAATGTTAAATTTATATTTATTGTCTATAATACAGATTATAATCACGCCCCTAATTACTTTATTCAAAACAGAATTGTTCTGAATAAATTCTGTCTCAGTATTCGTAGGTATATCTTGACTTACTAGAACGAAAAAGTACGTAAAATATAGGTACACAAAAGTTTCGCCTCGAGATGTATTTCTTTTTGAATTTCTGATTTTTTCGGATTCAAATCTCCGTATCACAGATATTATAGATGAATCACAATATTGTTTTCCCTTAACCAATCTGATTTAAAGATTGTAAGATATACCGTCCTACCTACCTTGCCTTGATAACAGGATTCATTCATAACTCAATACTTGTAGTCCTGTGTTGTTGATGCCATAAACAACCAGAAAATACACACCCAGACGAATAACAAAATTTTCAACTTACTGGGAATCGAACTGGGACCATTTGAACAGTCCGACATAGTAACTATTGCATGAATTCCTGGAATTGCTTGAATACACTTCAAAAGGGGAGATCAGTTTAGATTTGAAATGGATAAAATAACTGCCATCTACGACTTATTGTGAGTAACTTAATACTGATTTATTAAAGATATTTTCTCCAAACTAGTAATTAATTAACGGTTATTGCTCGGAACTGCAAGTTTCAATTTCTTACTTTCAATACCTAAATCGGATTACAATAAAAATAGAACGTTGAGGTGAGTACCTAGTAGTTTCACGATATTATCCTGCACTTAGAGAATTACATTCAGGTATCGGCAGAATCCACTGCCAATACGGTCTGTCTAGCTGGAATTCTCTAGGGGTATGTGACACGATCCGTGCATTTACCTCAATATATTTACGGAGCTATTATGAATGATAGATGTGTGGATATTCTCTCCTCGGTGTCACTCAGAGCAGCGTTATCAAATTAGGTTGAATAAACTTGTTTCTTTGTATTATTTTTAACGTAATAATAACCAGTAACTTGATTCGCTTCGGGATATCTTTTTAACACGCTTACTGTTAACTTTAACTATTTATGAATGTAATGGAATTTTTGAGCCTAGATTTCTCCCCTTCAAGAATCAGTTTTACTTGAAAATTTGCACGCAGGCCTAGGTCCGATGACAAATAAAATATTATGTAGGTAGGTACATTGTATACACACGTATACCTATAGAAGTTATATTACAAATCTTTATTGTTTTATATTTAGATAATATATACAGTATACTACTAAGAGCACTAACCACAATCCATTAATAGACTACACCGAAACACGGATCTCACGTCTGTCATCGTCTCATCTTCACTGAGGATATCTTTCTGGTACCTATTTAGGTATATCTCGCGGAAGTAGGTACGAGTGTATGTAAATCTATGCATGTGAGATACCAGCTTGAGGAACCGAACGTGAGAGTAAGTTTGAGTATCCGAGCGACTGCATGAATGATTGACTATTTACGAGTATGATAATAATCGAAGTGCTTGTTCCATACTGAACACGCGGGCGCGGTGGCGGGCGCGCGCGCGTTGGACGTGGCGAGCTCGTGTTCATATTATTGTCGCTACTGAATCGCGCGCTCCGCCGCTAGTTCAGTGTGAACACTTGGATATTACGCCATATGTTTGATATTTCGTGACCGCGCCCGCCACCGCGCCCGCGTGTTCAGTATGAATGAGCACATATAAATGAAAAAGGGTATGTTTGTGATTTCAAATCAGAGTTTTTTCCAGTTCATATAGTTATTTACATGATACTACAACATAAACAAACGATTTTGAAATTTTTCTCTGTCTATCTGTTTGTCCCGGCTAATCCAAAACGGCTAAACCGATTTTCATAATAAGATGGAGAAGGTTTTGGAGCAACATGTAGGCTACTTTTAATTCCTGAATTCCCAAGGGATTTTTTATGTATGTCCATCGATTTTTTTATCATTCGATTATGATGATTACAGATTCGACATTCGGAGCTTGTCATATAGGTAGTCCATTTAAATTTTAGCAAAATCAAACGAGTAGTTCAATATAGTTAAACTCGTAGAAGGTACTACTATTAAAGGTAAAACGTTATGTTTAATACAAAATGAATCCCATTGCCAAACACTATATAACAAAACCCTTCACTTTACCTGGTACCAACACACCTTTATTCTCTTCCAACTTGTACCAAAATTCTTATAATTGCTGCAAACTTGTTTCATTTACAATTTAATTATCGATTATAAAAGTACCCAAATGGCCTTTAATAATAATTTAATGCAACATTTGTTCAATTTTAATTGAATAACTGTTATCTTAATTAGCAATAAAGATCTCTAAGCCGATATTTCACTTCTTCTATCTGATCGGATTTTAGTATTTCTTGTATAATTTTGTAAAGATTAATAATTTTGGTCATCATGCTTAGTAATAATTGTTTTGTTGTTGTTATTTTGTCATAAAGGATTTTCCCCAAATTAGATAATTACTAGTCACATTAAAACTTCAAGGAGTACTAAACTATAGCGGATAGTTTTACACAAATATTAAGTTTATATAATATCTTAAAATATTATTATACTTACATGAACTATTAAAGTAAACGTAAAATAAATGCTGAAGCAAAAAACTATCATAAAAAACAAAACGATCGTATTAATCCCTCGATACTTTCAAGTAGCAAGTCCGTGAGAACTATTGATCTCTGGGGAGGATATGATCGTCTTTAACATACCCCGGTCTGCTGAAGGATTAGCTATATAACTGAATTGTAGCAATCTGAAACCTGCTTTAGGTACTCAATGGCTATGATTCGCAATTCCCGAAAGCAAAGTTTTGAAAGAACTAACTTTTCAGTCTTGATAAGCTTTAAATTTTAGGTCGGTCTTTGTTGTCGTAGGGGATTGCAGAAGGGTAGTTCTGCATTCTCTTTTACTATAATATTGTTACAAAATCTACGACATGTTAAAACAAAAGTCAACAAACTTAAAAAGCTACGAAATTGCGCTGCAAATTGCATAAGTACTACGGATATATTTACATACACAACGCAACTTATTTGTCTGCAATGAATTGAAGTTGTTATGCTCAGCACGTCGATATTTTAAAGGGTTCGGTTTTCCTAGTACAGTAGGTAAGTCTAAAATCTACAGACCGTCCTTGACATTTCGTTAGAATGTTCTGTACGTCTTAACTTTAATATTGAGCTACGCACACAATAGTATCCATTGAAGATTATGAGGTCGCAAAACTGTTAGAATAACATTATTTCCACATCACAATAAGTAACGAACACTTTTAAATCCATTGATGTAGCTATAGAATTTGAATACGCTTTTTATCTAGATCTGTAGCAACAAAATTCCAATATTATTGACAGTATAATATTACAGAACAAAGAAAAGCAGTGCCTTATTTTAAAACTGAATTCGGAATTAAGAATACTTTTTAATCTCCGTAGAAATGCCATGGAGTGTTGTCGATGCTCATGTGAGAGCGCAAAATTCGCCCGGGGCAGTACCACAGCCCACCACGGTTGTTTTAGCAGCAATTGTGTTCCGGTCAGAAAGTAGGTACCCATCGCTTAATTCTTACTAACAAACTAACTAACTAATGTTCTAACATCATTTGCTACTGGACTAATCGCCCTAGGCCCTATTTGAGTCTTTTTTAAATCATCAGCAGCAGTTGCCATAGGCGAAAGCGTAAGCATGGTGCTGCATGCTCCTTTGCTAACTTATTTCGATAAAAAAAAAGATATGATCTCTCACTACCAAATGTTGCTTGTAGGTTATCTACATAATATATATCTACCAAGATTATCAGTAAATAACTGTCTATATAGGTATTCTTACCCAAAATAATGAAGTAAAATTGTATAATGTAAATGCTAATGTTATGAAACAGCATTCGGTACTAAACCCACTTTAAAAGGGATCCATTACATTTGCAAATCTAAAACCGCGAGTGATTCGCAGCGGTTTTTGTACTTAGAGATAATACTAGCCCACAAAGTATGGCAGACCAGATTTAATAGTACCATTCAAGTCAATAACAAACTAGGTCTATACCGCAAAAATATATAACAGTATCAAATTCGGCTGGCATAATAATTAAGTAACAGGCGTATTATCAAGGTTGCTGGGTTCAAAACCCTAATAGCTACCTAAGATTTCGCAACACACCTTGGTCCAGTTTCTAAACTTTAGAGTCAAAGTACAAATTATTTAGGACCTGTGTGCCTTGTAGCTTGACAGTGATAAGGTTTGATCTAAGTATGCGCGCAAGGAATTTCATACTCTACTGGCTCATGAAAGATCAGGTTTCACGCATTGTCCGCAATAATGATCGTCAGATATACCTTTGTTTAATATCCTGCTAAAATAACAATGTCTGGCAATTATTCCATGCAATTATACGTAGTTTATAGTAGAATTAATCGATTACTTGATGACGTGATGTACCTAATAAACCTACGTACATATATGCTGTATTCACGTATTAAAATCTTAGGCTCTTTGTGTAGGTATGAGAATCATCCATCCATCAGCCTTTCAATATCCTCTGTTGGACGTAGGCCTCCCCTAACTGGCGCCACTCTAACCGGTCCTGAGCCCTTTGAATCCAGCGGATGCCCGCCGTCTTCTAAGGAAACTCTTACTAATTAAGTCTTGGTCTAGGCCGGCCACGATTGTCCCGGGCGACATCGGAAGGGTGGTTCTGCCTACTCGTTTGCTGTCTTTATTCCAAAAAAATAAATAAGCTTAATAAATAATAAATAGCTAAATAAATTAATGCTCCGTCATCACATCGCAAATAATGTAGGTTGATTCCTTCTTACTCTTTTACTGATGATCCCATGGCCGATATGGTAGTAACCTTGCTTGCAAAGCGATAAATTCCAGGTTCGTCTTCCAGCCAGGGCAAACATTTTTTTTATTTGTTATTCATATATTTAATTTTTGTTTTTGTATTATATTTGATTTTTTATATATTTGATATTTGTTCTTAGGTCATGGGGAGTCAAAGTGTTATTTGCAAAGGCAGTCATAGCGGCTACGCCGAGATTCCTAGTTAGGGTTTTTTGTTACGGTTTATAACTTAACACGATTAATTAATTTATAATTAAAAGTACGTGTCCCCTATTTATTATAATGGAACCTAAAATTGACGACCCGAATGGCGCAATGGTTAACTTGTCGGATCGCTATTCCAACGGTCCTACATTCGATTCTCAGCGAGGTAGAAATTTGAATGATGTGCTTAAATTTCCGTTCTTAGTCTGGGTGTGTGCCCTTGTGTTGTGAGTTGTCCACGGTACTCACAACACAGGGAATCCTAGTGCAAGGCTATGAGTGAGTTACATAATCCTATACGAGTACATAATATTATAAATAAATCAATACCATCCAGACATCGCCGCGTCCCAGCGTAGTATTGGTAAAATATCGTATTGCGATTCACGGAAACGCGCCTGGGAACAGCGAAGAGTGCTGCGTCGAGGCATTCCGGATCTAACATCGGCCGTAATCACTCATTTTAAGTAAATTTAAAATCTTTATCATAAATTTTGTTGTAACTTTCTTAAATAATTATTAAAGTAATTGACATCATTCATCGTTTTTGTTGAGCCCTGCTACCCCACATCGTAACTAGTGTCGTATTGTTTATTTATTTAAAGAAAACGTTGTTTATCTAAATTTTGTTCGAATTTGTGCCGTGTGAATTATAAAAGATCATTAGGGACGAGACGTCATCACTCTCTGTCAGAATTTACAGAGAATTCATAAAAGGTTACATTTTCTACAAATACGAATATTCAAGGTGTGCTCCTCTTAAAATTCCTCCAATTGTATAACCTACGTGCCATTAACCGTATTTGGGATACAGTCGATATCTCTTATCGGTTTCGTAATATCGTTTGTTCGAACACGGTAACAATAGAAATCTCTGTGATTAGAATATAGAAGGCAAGTATCAAAGGAAATCGTGAGTGACCTTAGTACGAAATATAGTGATTCATCCGTCAAAATTTCAAATAAAACTCGTTGATGTATTAAGATATGCGATAACGTTTTCAAAATATCACAGATTATAACACAATGGATAGAAAATGTTAATTGTTATACCAGTCATTGATTAGTTGTCTGAGAATGCTTTTAGCATTTAACCGACATTGTTCTATTACTTTTATATTTTGTAAGAATCAAGTTTTGAATAAATATGTAAATTAGTTCACACTTTTCAAAATTCAAAATCATTTAATCATGTCGGTGTATTTGAACCTATCACGATTTAGGAAAGCTCCCTTGAATCGAATCGAACCCAGAGTCCTTCACTATGCAAGCACATCGTGATTATGAACTGAGCTATCGAGTTGGCATACTAATGTGATTTTAGTAGGACAAACAAAGGTTAGGTATGCGAAGTAAGGAAAACATTATATTACGTATGTCGTTACCACATAGTGCCTTTTTCAAAAATTGTTACAATTTTATCGTACGTACTTTGTAGTCCCTTCTACCAATTTAAAAAAATTATTATTACGAAAGATACGAACATTATAAAATCGAATACTACACTATGGGCTGGATTCGAATCCTGCACATAACTGGTTTTTAAAAATGTGTGCGATTTAGAATATTAATTACTACTATTTGTTACGGTGGAAGAAAATATCTCGAGGCAACACATCAGAGATCTTCATAATGTTCTCACATGTGTGAGAGGTCTACCAATCCACACTTGTCCAACCTAGTGGACGATAGTCCATAGTAGTAGTAGATGTGAGGGGCAGGCCATTAGCATTTCCCCTCAAATTATGAGTGGAGTCCTATGGCCAACAGCGGTACAGGTATACGAGTAGGTATAATGTTGATGCGACTACTTGAAATGGAGAGCAAAATTGGCAAAGTTAAACTAAACACCGCAACATTATTATAATAGTATTTTTTTATTTATAATATTATTTTGATCGTCATGAATACAATGTAGGCAAGTCGAATTACTTACTACCTACTTTAACTTCGTAACTCTAGTATTCGTAGATAAATTAATTGAAATGTTTCAAATAGTGCATTTCATTACTTGATAACGTAAATTATGAATTTATTACTCAAGCCCGCACCTAACACTTCAAGTAATTGTAAATATCTATCGTACAATAAAATCGTATGTAACAATTTTATCTATGTGCAAAACGGGCATTGTCAACACACATTGCCCATAAAACAAGATTCAAACATTTACACTCAACGACTTAATAGCAGGGTGGTACATGTCTATTGAATAGATCGTACTTCCGTTCCTATTCAGTTTCATAGCACGTGCCACATAAATGTCCACTTCACGCGTAGCGACGCTTGCGTAACGTTGACAGGTGATATTTCTGAACGAAAATATTATCACCTGTTACCTTACATTCCCAGTATCGCAAAGCATTCTACTGTGACGTGTAAGTGGAAAACTGTAAAATGAGCTGTTAGAATACAGCAGACATATTACCAAAGAGGATAATAAGTATAGGGGGATTACAATGCTTCTTTTAAAAAAACTAAGTGACTTTAGCTGTAGTACCTATGCTTATTGATTATGCAGCATAGCTATTATATCTCAACCAATCAGCACTGGGGTAGCGTGGTGGAGTATGCTCAAGGTTGTGTTGGATGTTGGAGTAAGGTATTCTTAATGTTGAGGAGAGACTCGTTCTTATTAAAAAAAGTTGAAGCCATACAGCACACTATTATATACTCATTGGGGTCTCATCATCACTGAGGATTCCTAAAATATAGTTCACGAATCATGACACTGCTCTGTAAGTATGCTTATTGATATGCTTATAAATTATCTTATTCATAATATATATCACCAAGAAAATCATGCTCATGTTAGAACATTTTTGTGAGATTAAAGTATTTTTTAAAATCAGTTTTGACAACTTAGTTCAAAAGTTAA
The DNA here is from genome assembly GCA_905404135.1 of Hesperia comma. Taxonomy (NCBI): domain Eukaryota; kingdom Metazoa; phylum Arthropoda; class Insecta; order Lepidoptera; family Hesperiidae; genus Hesperia; species Hesperia comma. Next base: position 14,214,708 of record FR990020.1, on the reverse strand, counting down.
CTAATCTAGACCGTGACTGATTTTTTGGAGCATCATAACGGTCAGATGACGAACTGAATCGTCCTCAAAATATAACCGAAGGACTACCGAAAGGGTCTTAGTGAGTGAAAATTTTCTTGTAAATATCTATCTCTAGGATGAAAATTTTCTAAAAATATATTCTCTCAAGAAAAGTAACAAAAAAAAGAATAATATCACTGTTACGTGTATCAAAGACCAAATTTATGAACATCAATTTACCTACGAATACATTTTAATCTCGTAACTATTGTATTAGATAACTTTGGGTAACAACAAATCAATATCAATTGAACGGAATCATAAATAATTTCCCAGTAACAGAGTTAAATATATTTTATTAGTAAATTTAGTGCATGCAAAGTCGTAGAGCACGATATCTAAATCGCTTTAGGTTATCTGTTTAGCGCAATCTCCTTTGAGATTTAAATCCTAAAGCATACCAATAGCACGGTAGAATTTCGACACAGTCCAGTGATTACGTGAAATAATTGTCAATATCGGACGGGTGTGTTGTTTCCGATCTATCTGAGCGGATAAAACTAAGGCTCACAGCACACGATAATATAATATGGAGCAAGATAAAGTTTAGATCCCAAACGCGACTATGTAATTAAATACCGAGTGGTTTCTACTCAACCTTACATTGTGACCGTTTCCGTGAAACCTAAAAATTATTTGAACCTTCAAATAACTACCTGTTCAATGACTATCTTAACGCTTAGGTTTTTACAAATTGAAGTCTAGATACACAGTGATTGACGGAAGGAATATCAAAATTAGTCCACAAGATTGCTCCTAGAGTTCTACAGATAAACATAGCACACCAACAGGTACATACAGAGGTCGATAACTAGCTACCAGCGCCTATATAGGTGACAGACTTTACTGGCCAAATAAGAGTAGATGTTACATAGTCAGTACCGCTGATAAAAATCCATGACACCAAAAATAATGTCCTTGGTCCGATGCAATACGATGTGAAATAACAAGATGACTGGACGCGACAACAAACATAGAAAAGTAAAACCGGCCAAGTGTGAGTCGGACTCCCGCACGAAGGGTTCCGTACCATTATGTAAAAAAACGCCAAAAAATCTGGTCTGTTGTATGAAAGCCTCACTTAAATATTTAATTGTTTTATTGTAGCCACATATTACCCACAACGCCATCTCTTGGACCGAAAGGTAACTAAATTATCACTGAGGCGTCCAAAGTATGGGCGCCCACTTAAATATTTATTTTATTCTGTTTTTTAGTATTTGTTGTTGTAGCAGCAACAAAAATACATCGTCTGTGAAAATTTAAACTGTGTAACTATTACGGTTCATGAGATACAGCCTGGTGACAGACGGACGGACGGACAGCGAAGTCTCAGTAATAGGGCCCTGTTTTACCCTTTATACCCTAATATAAATTATGTACTGTCTGCGCCGGAAGGAAGTCGAAGTCGACGCCCATTGTAGTTACTAGAAGCTAATCTTCATTCTCATTACCTTCGTTTAAACATATTGTTGTCGCATTTATGTTTGTGACTTAAACAAGCCATTCCTTGTCACACGCGCCCCACCAGGAATTTAGCAAATTACCGAAAAAATATGAAAGATGACAAAATACCCTTTGCGGACTTATATATAAAACTATTTAATAACTAATATAAAAGATTTGAATAATTTGGCTCCGGTTTCTATACTATAAAATCCTTATTAATCGCCATGGCGCGATTCCAAGCAATATTTTTCGCCTTAATATTAAAATAAAATACGATACAGTGGCATATACGAACTATGGTACTAGCGGCAACAACGCTCAAACCGCCAGCGGCTTTTTGGTTTGCGGTTCAAACAATAACCCTGATCACTGCTGACTGTCTTAATTTGCTGACGATATTTATGTATTACAGGTACTCAAATACAATGATATATTTTTAACAACACTGCATCACAAGCAAAATATTAATTTCAAACGTAAAATAGACTATCAAAACAAATCTTTTATTTAAAAAATTATCTCTACTATCTATACCCCACATATATCTCTAATACTAATACATAATACTAATACATATATCTCTAATATCTATACTATCTATACTATAAAGAGGAAAAATTTGATTGTTTGTTTTCATTGAATATATAGGCTCCGAAACTACTGCACTGATTTGAAAAATACTTTCACTGTTGGAAAGCTACACTATAATTCCTGGGTGACATAGGCTATACTTACCTAAATATTATATTTCCAAAAAAAATCGGGATCCTTAACATGTTCACTGTGAACCCAATTTTGAAGAACTTTCAGCTGGTGCGGTTGAGGTGGAATCAGCTCCAACCCGAAATTTCTTGTAGGTAGTAGGTACGTTTGATGCCTTTTCTGTCTCAGGTTTTAATGGTTTGGTAAAGGTGTTGTAACTTGACCAGGAACGTGATACGATGTCTAGTAGCTAATAACTAGCGAATAATCAATCTCCTAAAGATATCTGATTTGTCAAATTATGGTAAAAAGATTAGATAGATGTTCTTGGGAAACAAATGATTGAAGATAGTTTGCACACCGGCATGTTGAAGTTGTACCCTTCCTTTGACCTCCTGTTGTCAAGACTCAAAAATTATACCGCTTTTCCCCTTTAAAAAGTTAACAGATCAAATAAACAACCAAGCCTTTAGCTATTAACATGGCATGAGTCGACAAGATTTTCTGAATAAAGCAAAAATGGACTAGTTAATAGAAAATTATTTAACTATTGGTAATTTAAGGTTAAAAAAATTAAATAAATAAATAGCCAAGACGCGAACAACATTTATTGACTGCATAGTAATACCTAACTTAGATCATACTCATTAACGTTAAGTCATGGTTCATAATGATTCATTCTCATACAGAATAACGCCGGAAACTGTCGGTCGTCTGTCCAGGACCTAATAGGAAATCCTGCCGCGTTCGGATCAGGTTCCTTTCCAAAGCAATGATAATTGTGTCGCAATGACCAGATCCAGTTCGTAGGAGTTGCGCCCGAGGTTAATGTCGAACGAACGACTATACCTATCTAATAGTAGATAAAGTTCTACAGACTGTACTTCCGAGAGGAAACAGTACGTAGTCTTTTAAAACTATTATGTACGAAGGTTTTACTGCCATTTGTACCGTGTAATTCATGATTTCACAGCAATTATGATCTGATCTGTGACCGAATAAGAATGAAACTCTTACTAACAATTACTGTCCCTGTCCTATACTCACTCCTCCTGTCCTCACTCCTTACACATATAAACAAACTAAACGACTAATGTTCTAAAACCATCTGTAAACTGCACTAACCATTCTAGTCCCTATTTGACTATTCTGTAACCGTCACAGTAGTCTAGGCGGCAGCTGAAGGATGATACTGCATGCTTGTTTGCTCCCTTAATTCCACTAAAACACTGTGAAGTTCAGTTCTTACTTTTCAAATAAATGTCGCGTGTTGTTTAAAAAATCCAATCAGCGGTTTTCAAAATTAACTTCTTTTGTTGAATTAATCTCAAGTAGCAATAATAGATTAATACAGTTAACATTATTCTGAAGCAATAGCAATAAAATACTGTGAAGTATGAATAATATTTTAGTACATAATCATACGGCCGTACTGTTTTACAACTAAGCGTAGCATAATTTATAAACAATAATTTACTTTTAGGACACCATTAAAAACAGTGAATGTATGATAGAATAAAAATAACAGTAACTCATGGTCGCAGGTAAAAAAACGCGTGTATGGTAACAAATCAATATTGACAACCTAGAAATTAAGAGTCTTTTATCTTACGTTCTATGAAACACAAAAACTCGCTGCGTAAGAGTGGGGCCACACTATCATGTTGGTTTGATATATTTTTTACCAAATATAATCGTATATTTTCAATTGACATATCATATAAAATAATATAAACATTCCTAAGTGCCTGTTAGATTCTCTATAGAACTATTTACGCGGAGATGTGCATAGTGGAATTCGTGAATTTATTTTAAATGCAAATTCAAATAATTTTACATCAAAACACAGGTATTCTACAGAAGTTTAATTATTAGTTTCTACCTAATAAAAATGTTTCTAAAGCGTTAAGTTACAATAAAATTTTAATTATCTTTTTAATTTTTCATCTACATCTCTTAAACGCTAAGTACTAAAACAAGTAGGTACTAATTCTATACAAAAATAAAAAGGAACTTTTTGTTCTTACCGAATGTCCCATGAACCTTACTAACCGACATCAAAAAAGGAGGAGCTGATATATTATGATAAACATAAAAAATTTGAGATAACTGGTTGCTAGGTGGATTTTGACAATTTTATTGTGTAATACCTACATCTGTCGGGAATTTTTAAAGTTATCAATAATTTAATTTATTGTCATTAGATTTCAAATTTTTACTATAACAATTTTTTATTCAAAAGCTGGTTCGTCAGTCTTGGTTGGTCCCGTTTAAATTTGAGCGACATCTGACGAGTAGTTTTAGACACTAGTAGAGACCTCACTCTATAGTTGTAGATGTTGCAGAGTTGTCGATGTTGAAGTCAGTTTTTTTTTAAGTTTCTTAAAAAATCTACTATAACATCATTTTATACTTCTCGTTACCAAATTTCAAATTTCTCGTTTTCACTTTCTACGAAATTATCTACCAATATAAAACGTCTCAACAGTTTTTGGAAACGAGGATATTTCTGGGAATAATAGTATCTTAACGTTTTTTTTTGCTTTTTAATATTTCATCAGGATATTAACTTGATAACGAATCGGAAATCGTATAATGTTTATCGACCTTTAGCATTTCAATCTTAAAATTAAGAACGCGAAGTGAATATTTTTTATCACATACTTGTTCAAGTTAACCATTTTTAGGGCACAATAGGTACATAGTTGAAATGATATACCAATCTAGATAAAGTTCACGCTGTAGGTCCCTATAAATAATTTAACATTATTGATAATGTGTACATAATATATATACTCAATCAATAGCATTCAGGTTTCGTTGTAGCATTTACAACTATCAACCATTGATCAATGTTATCAATGCTATTTCGAACATTTTGGCGTTAATTAAATGAACTAACAAAGAGTAAACTATGTTGCTTAAGACATAATGTATGCGCGCCCGATACGGTAATGACAATTCAATGTTGGTCCCCCTTATCTGATAAATGGGTGTTAATAATTGATAGAAATTTATCACATTGCGGGCCTATTATTAAACGAAATATAATTAGTTTAAGGCCAAGATTATTATTAAACTACTTAACTACAAGAAACCCATTGTAATCTTATCATCGTAGACTAAAAATTTAAAATTCAGGATTTTAAATTGTTTAACCGTTATGTACAGTACGTGACAGGTCGAGGTGGCAGTCGGGGTATGAAGTGAGACGCGGGGGAATTGACACCCCTCAACCCGCACGTCACCCGCGCGCTCCTGAGAATTAGTAATGTACGAGCCCATATTGACCGCGTTTATCGATATTAATTTCACTCACATTGTGATTGTGATGAATAAAATATTATTATTCTATAACAACATAGTTGTAAATCATCTTACTACTCGTAGATCATGGTCTTATCTACATAGAAATTATTTAAATATTTACGTTGTCTATCAACAATATTAATTTTAGTGTAGTCATAAGTTGTAGTACCACAGTAGCTGAAACTGAATAAATCTGATTAATTTGCATTTTACTTTAATAAACCTTATTTTAGAAATGCTACTCTTATTTTGTTGCGTTGAAAAATTATCGATATAAACCTAACCTATGTGATGCCACATCACTAGAAAAATGACATGTCAACCTGTCGCGTACTATACGATACTTAAATATAACTGGGTTGAAATTGAAATGAACCGGTAAATCAATTCAAAATCATGCGCACCCGTTTACAGTTAAAACAAACCCATAAATATTGATTTCTGAACTTCAGAAACGGGTGATACCCGTTTCACTGATAATCCTGTAAGGTATATCTGTGAGCGTGTTTTTCTTAACAAGCCCACAAACAAGCGGGAGAGCCGATGTGATGTCCAATGATGTTACAATTATAATTTAGCGTACCACCCTCATTATTTATCAAGCAAATAGTTTACTATCATTTTTCAATTATAGTATGCTTAACCAAAATAATCTACTGTATTTTACATAACATCACGCATATTTTTGCCTTAGACGGACTGCGGTATTCCATTCTTTGAGATGTTTTTATCATTTCCTGTCAAGTTACATTTTATTAACGCTTTATTTTGGTTTCTAAACTTTAGGCTTCTACTTTTTTCTCAAGGCAAAGTGCATAGTCCAAAAATAATCGAAAGATAAAAGGATGGCGTAGCTATGCTTTTGGTGGATTTAGCGGGAGTACTCAAGTGCCCTCAGATGGAGCTTTTTTTCTATACTTTCTTATCTGAGCAAGAATAATATAGAGTGACTGATATTGATTACTTTATGCGCATCAACAACTAAGTAGGTACATAATTATGTTACGTCTAATGAAATATTACACGGCTTTGTACATGAAACAAAATGTATAAATACATTAAATATTTTACAAAGAAATTTCGTACTGCTATTCTGGTTCTTGTAATATCTGTCAAATTAACTTTAATTATGTTACTTAGTTACGTGTTTGTACTTTAGATTTTTAGTACTAGTATTAGTAAGCATTAAATACTGGTTACTAATAAGATAGATACAGTTACCAACTTTATTAGATCTTGTTACTACTAGCTCAACTCAATTGCGCTTGTTACAAAGTTTGTAACAAATTTTATAAGTCGATTTTCGGTTCAACAATTTAAAACTTTGAAAGTGTAGTATTTTTGGTAGCAATATGCTTTTACTCGAACCAAAAGATATTCTCAATATCTGATGGGATCTTAATGTTTAAGACCAGATGAGAAATGATGATTGTATTAACTGTTTTTATCTGAATCACTTTAAACATATTATTTAGTTGCTATTTTTAGGTAGTAACACTACCTTCAAAACAAGGTCTCTGAATTTGATTCCCACCTACCTACCTATGTTTTATTTAAGAAGTATATTTGAGTTAATTATTATAAGTTACTTAAGACCCGCTCCGGCTTCGCACGGGTGCAATAACTATTTAATGGATGTTATTATACATATAAATTCCTCTTGATTCACTCTATCTATTAAAAAAACCGCATCAAAATTCGTTGCGTAGTTTTAAAGATTTAAGGACACAAAGGGACAGAGAAAGCGACTTTGATTTATTCTATGTAGTGATTAAATACCCTCCTTCAAAGAGCTCTCCTTCATCGCCGGCGTTGCACAGGTGACTCCTCTGGTGTTGCAGGTGTCCATAGACGACGATGACCACTTACCATCAGGTGGCTCGTCCACTTTTTCGTCAGCCCTTCAGACTATAAAAAACCCTATTCTATTTCCAGAAAATATTTTTTATTCCCGTAATCAGTCAATTTGGACAAAGACACCTGTCCGTCGCGCTATATGTCATTATGTCACGTTTGTTTGAAACCCCACATTTCATATTTTTGCCTTAATTACAACAAGTGATCCTATAAAGGAAATTTTTGACTCGATATCGTGATTATAAACATGTGTAACTAAATAAAAGTTTTAAAAATTTCCGTGATAGCAGCTCTGCAATTAAAATCTAATCTGGTCAATGTCGGTTACAAACAGCAAGTTTACTTTGTGTTCCGACCACTTTGTTATTGAAAGCCCTTATCGTTAAGATAATATTTACCTCAATAGTTGGCTATTCCAGATACAGCAATACTTTATGGTCGAACTGTAGGTACGCTTTACAAGTTACTGTTGACTAAATGTTGGATTAGAAGTTAAACGATGAGAAATTTAGATGGTTAAATGTTAGCTCGCTTTGAAACTCTTAGTCGTACGCTCGAAGCAGAGTGGTCTAAGTCTTATAATGGCGATAGTGATGGACTTAGAACTACCATTGTAAATTCTACCGGTTTAAAAGTTCATCTCTTGCTTCTAAATCAAAATTTTTGTTTCGATTTTGAAAGTTCTGCACTTCGTTTTTATAACATAAGACTTCAAAGTGAGCTTCACGATATTTTCTCTCTCTCATATTAGTTTCTAACAAAACACGTAGGTACTTTGAAAGAATAGATATCCGTGCAGGATTTAATATCAAGCTTCCTGTGCAGGAGACCGTATGACGAACCTGACTCTCAAGGCCAATCACAGGTCATACTTAAATAATTGATCATATTTTAAGTTTATTACCTAAGCTACAAAAGTATCTTTCATGGAATCATCGGAAATCTCCAGTTAGCATTAAAAGTTTTTAAGCGCAAGATTTGATAGAGTGTGTTTTAAGGACTAGGTTATGTTAGCGTTCGCTTTTTAAGTTCTTATAACGCACGATTTGATATCGTGAGCTCTAAAACGCTAAAGTACTCAGCTATAGATACTGTGCAATTATTGTACTTACATTTTTTTTCTAAATTCAAACGACTGTAAAATCATTCAGCGTATCAGCCACCTTTCAATGATTTGCAAAGCTATGCCTGCCGATATCTAATCAGTGGACGTCGGCGTCGACTGCCGCCACAGAGATCAGTTGATTATGCTGACTGTCTGCACTGTTACGAGTACCTACTAATCTCAATCAAAAGATAGGCATTGAATAAAACGTTTTGACAAAGATAGGTACCTGTTGATATTAATCTATGTTAGAAAGAATAAGCTTAGTATTTGTGCCAGTATGTCTTATTCATTGACATATTTTATTTATTATTAAAATTATTTTTATTTTAATAAAGAGGTATTCTTATTCCATTTATATTATTCCATTATTTATATCTGCTTATTCCACATGATATTATTCCACATGCACTGCTTATTTAAATTCGACCACCTCACAACAATAAGTATGTGTAATAATAATTTGAAAGGTGCTAGAGACTCGCCACGACTCGCTCCGCGCTTGAATTTTGACTGTAATTTATTTTGTCAAAGAGATGCTTCACTTTGATACTGTGAACGTAAACAAATTTTGTTTAACGAGTGCATTTGTTACACAGATTGCGTTACAATTAAGCTTTATGCACTTTTACTTGTAAGACAAGCTAAACCTACCAAATTAAAAACTCATCCATTGTGCATTATTGTTAAAAAAACATGAAATAACAATTATTTTTCCTTATCGTATTAATATTTATTCAATAACATTGTATTGAATAATATTTTGTAATATATCAACTCCGTAGCGTCACCAGATCGCCTCGGTTATAAGCCCTTCACGCGCGGACGACGGGTGGACCACTCGGTAACAACTCGCTGCTCGAACGCTTGCCTTGCGTTGACTGCGCGCGGGTCCCGAGTGGACCGCGCGCTGCCGCACACACGCAATAATCTTTCTTTTTTTGTTGCGTGTTTAGGCCGCTATCCCGCTGACGTTTTACGAGCGTTGGCGTTCGTTCAACGTCTGCGCAGCGTCGACGTTAACGTTGCGCTTGGACTAAACGCAACGTTAACAATGCGGAATCGTAATGTCAACGCTTGCCACTAGAGACCTGCGACGTCAACATCGCATCTGCGCAGCGTTGACGTTGGACGAACGCCAGTGGGATAGCGGCCTTAATTTTCTTTTTCATCAAACGCGACAGCTATTATTGCCAATTCAGGGTTTGTAAAATTTGACATAACGAAACACACGTTTAATGTGCCAATTATTAACAGACTACTCGAAAATTCGTGGACCACGTCCACTCGTTGACCGCGTGGGGTCCACTGGTTGACCGCGGGACGTTTATTGGTGATAACGCAACGTCCACCCGTGGACTACATGTCGAGTGGACGCCGTGCGACGAGGCGGTGCGGGGTGGGTGCCGGGTCTAATGAGCTGTGACCCTATAACTGCGAGAACTGAATCAATTTTAATTCTGTAATTTTTACGTGATGTCCAGACTAACAAAGTACAAACAAGTACGTTTGTCTGAAATTCTTAACATATTATTTTTTTGTCACTATTGGATTGAATATACGAAGACTCTCAAATATCTCCTATGTCTGTGCATAAACAAGTTACATCTGTGTTAAAAGTACCTAAAGATAAAATTCAATAATCATTACTCTTTTTTCAAAGAATTCTCATCGAACAGAGCAAGATGTTCAGTTGTGCAACAAACTTCATTATTAAGAAGATACCTATGCCCTGTAGCATGCCGCTAACGGGTTGTAATTGTAACTAAACTTTTCTCATAAAGCTTGGAATTTTCTCGAACCGCAATCCATTCTTGGTAATAGTAGTTTGAGATTACATCCTCTAAAACTCGGACTCATTATATCCCGAGTGGCGTAATTCAACCATATTTAGAAAGCAATTTATTCTGAGGTATTTTTGCAAACGTTCACGATATTCCATTTGGATTGCAAAACAAAAAGTCAAAAGCCAAGCTGGGAGTAAACAACGACTAACTCGGAACTAATCATTATCAGGCAGCTCAGGTTCTGTCGAGTTCGCCGTTCCATGTTTACTGTTCTAAACTCCACAAAACGCTGGACTCATTGTGTACTACTGAAACTACCACTGCAATTAAGTACCGTGTTTGAAGCGCATAGCATTTGACATGTTGTAGGTAATATTATGTTCGTAAGAGAGTTTAAATATTTTTTTAGGGAACTGTAGTAGCAAATGAACATGCAGCATCTTTCCACAACACTGACAGACTATCATCGACAACTGTGACTGACACAGAACAAAACTCAGATGGATCATTGTAAGATGGTTACTCCAAATTAGCAGATAGTCAAGAATATTAGTTAGTTTGCTAGTAGGTATGGCAAATGGTGCAGAATTTTGTTCTAATTCGGTCACCGATTAAGCAGTGAGATGGTCTCCCTTTAAAGTGTAACCGGCTCCATAACAGCACATCATTATTATGCTTTATGTCGTCGCGGACATTAACCTTTTTAAATGCAAACGGTTATTCACGATTCTGTTTTACAAAAATTGTTGGTTTCGTCGCGTCACCGTAACCGCGCTAGAAACATAATCAACGCGACTGATTTGAAATATCTGTAAAACAAATCAAAATCGTGAGTACCCGTTTGCATTTAAAAAGGTTACTTGAATTATTACTTGAATCGATTCTTTTTTAAACATCATAAAAAATAGTAATAACATTTCTGGATATTATGGCTTTTTTTATGAGGTAGTAAACGAGCCTGCAGCACCACTTTCCACCACCACCATGATAACCGTGACCGACCCAATGTGTATGGATGTGTAAACTTTTAATTTCACTCAATATCAGGTAGTTAGAGAGCTTTTTGCAAGTGAACTTCATAAAAAAGTTATTTTTATCATTAGTAACCCACCCACAGACAATTATTTTTCTGGAATAAAATCTCACACGAGTTGGAATTGACGGTCATTATTTCCTTAACAGCTATTAGTACACTCACAACTTACACAGCTCAAGAAAAGTACCTACTATACGATAAGAAGGCTCAACTCAGAAGCACCAGTTTTCACAGCTGTTAATTCTTAATACCTCTATACATTCAACGAATTTAACAGTTCTCTAACGTAAATACATTTTCGATACTATGACAATTTTTGTAATAATATGTGTAATGAAACAAAATACATAAGATATATTATTATGAAATATAGATAGTTACTTGAAACACCAGTGTTATATCCAGATCTAATATTGTATGCTTTAATGTAAATGGGAAAGCCGCTTAACTAAGATCACACACAATTTATGCTTGACCTGAGTGAAGTTCTAATGGTCTAAGAATTTTTTATTCAAATAAACACATAATTGAGGTCGTTGGTCCCACAGTGGAATTCCATGTGTTGTAGAAGACTAACACCTATGTAACAAATATACTAAGTAATAAATATACTAAGCGCATAAAGTTAACTGAATAAATAACAGTAATAATGTCAGTGGTCTATCCACTATCCATCGAATGCAGATTTTGCGATTCCATTCTCATTTGATCGTGACGTCTGTTATGAGTTATTAATACCATTTTCTATAAAAAACCCATTGAAATAATGATGTAATCAATTATTCATAATATACAAAAAAACTACAAGGAGTTGACAAATACTGGTTTGTCTGAGTTGGGTTCGGTATCCAAGAAAAGTTAAACGCCAAGACAAACTAACTGTTTCGTGTGTCAACTAACTAGTTGACTCATTAACGTACCGTTCCTGAGAGATTCTTAGTTGAGAAGTTACAAAATGTACTACGTAGCAAAACGGCCGATTAAATAATTTGTTTCTTGTGATTAATTTGTTGATGCGTACAGTAAGGTCATTTTGATTTTTGACTTTAACTTCAAACGTTTGCGTTACGTATTTACTATCATATTTATGCACTAGTTGTTGCCCGCGACTTCGTTCGTACATAGGAGTGTTTCCCCCGTGAATCCTGATCCCGCGGGAACTCCAGGATAAATAGGTTCAAATGTAACTTTAACTGCTGGTGGCTTTTCCAATTTTCTCAAAGGAATAAATAGGTATACCGTAAAATACACCAAAGTTATGTCAAGGGACAAATATTAATTATAATGTAATTTGATGAGCGTCGCTATTCTCTCTAAGTGTATCAGGAATATATTTAATCAACCGATATTGCACGTAATTGATTGTCTGTGCCTGATCCACTATTAGTTGATTACAGAGAGTAAATAATAGTATCCACTTCGTCGTTAAGATCATAAACGCGATGTGTTTGTGTTATATTATTGTTGCTGAATGGAATAGATATTATGGAATGGGTATTATCGTTATTCGGTTTGTGTTCACAACAAATTGTTTGTAGATATCGCGTACAATTTCAAATTATTTCTAAGCGTTTCTGTCGACTGATGTTCGATTTTTGCCTTTCGAGTTCAGATTCAATTTTAATAACATTTTTAAAAAATAATTTACTCTACTTTAATACAAAATTAGAATATTGAACATTGCTCGGAGAATATCGAAGATTGATCGGACAGCTTCGATAAACTGGTTGTGGTGGGCAAAGTAGACGGAAGAAGACCTATAGACCTCTCCGAAAGGCAGAAGACAGGGTGGCGTGGAAGTAGCTCGTCAGCTCCACCACCAGGGCATATCAAAACGGGCACGACCTTCAGCAATGAAGAAACCAACCAAGAAGAAGAAGAATTGAACATGTTCTTCGTTATTTTTCATAACGTCCTTAATTCCCTTTGGATTCCAGCGAAGTGAACGTACTATGCATTCGTGACATGCATGCATGTCGTTGGAGTTTAATGAATATATCAAAGAGTTTATTTTTCTAAAACGTTGTAGCAAAACAAAACGTTTATACTGATAAATAGTTTGATACTTTTTTAACAGTTTTATTCGCAAACAAATATACCATGGGTATGCTGTACCTGACCATTAGAGCATAGGACTTTAAAAGGACTAAGATACCATTGATTAGGTATTACTTTTGAAGAATGCCCTTATATAAAATTCTTCTGCTTTTACGCTATTTCCACTTTCCATACACTGCCCCAGGTAAAGGATTTTTAGCAACCAATACCTTAATACAAAAGATTATCCATAGATTAATAAGATGATATTCATATTGTAGTCACAATAATCAGTATAATTTGATGATTCCGTAGCCGTTCGCACTAGCTCTTTCTGCGAAGCGAGAGGTCTCGGTTTCAATTCCCGCGGGGGCAGACATAGGTCAGATGTAGATACTCGATGAATGGTACTAGCAACATACCGATCGTCATCATTTTGCCTACGACAACACATTAAGTACAACATTTTTTTTTGGGATTGTTGGAATTTACACGAACAGAGTTTTCGAAATCCTTTACTCTCTGCCTCGCTCAGTTATTCTTTCCAGTTCTCGCTGGCTAGCTGAAATAACACTTTCGTACTGTGACGAAACTACAAATTCAAGTTTTACTTACGATGTAGGTACTCTAAAACAAAATTCTCGTATCCTGTCCCAAGTTCTATCTAATATTATGCGATTCCCCTGCAAAGTTTTTACCCTTTCAATGTTCTTTATTCGTCTAGCTTACATTGCCTCTGTCAAGTTTTCGAGAACATTCGATGGAACAGTTCCTGACTTTTTATCCCCACTTTAACTACTTTGCAATCTATTTTCTGCTCGCAAACAATGTGAGAGTGCTTTTTGTACAAGAAACTTTGTTCAATAATGCAGCAATATCCGTTTGGGTTCAAATAATTGATCACTTTAAGTATACCTCTGAAAGTAGAAGTCTTGCGGTATTATTGTAAGCTTTCGGCAAGAGAGATCTTGGTTCCAAATCTCTTCAATTTTCCTTTCACAATCCTTTTGAAATGATGAAATATGCATATTAGAAATTAAATAAGTGCTTCATTACAGAAAAATAAGCTTAGAAATCTAAAATCTCCTCTAAGTTCTTTAATACATGAAGTTTTCGGAGATACATAGTATAAAACAAAGTCGATTTCTCTGTCCCTTTGTGTCCTTAAATCTTTAAAACTACGCAACGGATTTTGATGCGGTTTTTTTTTAATAGACAGAGTGATTCAAGAGGAAGGTTTATATGTATAATAACATCCACTAAATAGTTATTGTACCCGTGCGAAGCCAGGGTGGGTCGCTAGTATGAAATAAACTAATGCGGACTTGGCATATGCCAGTGAGTACTCGCCCGCGCCGCGATGTGAACAGTCAACGAGTAGGTACTCGCGGACATATGCGTCTCTTTTGTTTACACGGAATGTCATATCTTTTGTACGTGTCTTAAGCGAGTAAATAGCCAGGATGCACTCGCCGACTCGCCCGCGGTGAGATACCTGCCTAAACGTCATGACCTCAGCCTCGGTCAAGAGAGAGAAGGCTTAGTAATGGGAAAATTATGAACTTTGAAGATGATAAAATAACAAGATAAATGAACGTGGATAATCTAGTAAAATTAGTAGGCAATCATATAAAAAACTAATTAAGGGTCATCCGTAGCATTGTTGTATGACAAAGATTACCTATAACTATTTTCATTTGTAGTATTTTCAGGAGCTTCCATCCTTTTAACCCTTAAAGGCAGAATCTTGTATGTTATTATATTAATTCGTATGGAAAAAGACAAATGTATTACAATTAATTATATTCAAATCATTCAATATGAGAAGGTACTTACTCTTCAATAAACTTTTCAATATTTATGAATAAAATGTATAAGTATTTGTTCATTAAATTTGTTGACGGTAATTTGTAATTGAACCTACTAACTCGTATTACAATCTAATATCTACAACTAATCTTGAGAAGGGTTACAGCCATATTCTACTGCTCGTTCACCCAAAAACAGGTACCTATACTCGTATAAATAAATAAGTGGAATTATATGAGTTCGAAGACTTTCAACTGGGATTGTTAACGATGTTTTAGACTACCCAATCAAGGAATAAATGAATGACAAATATGGAAATCACTCTCTTCCTTAAGTCAACTTTAATAAGAACCTAAGGCGCGCATACAGATATGATGCGTTTAATCTTAATAAGGTGATTTAATAGTTATACTCGTATATCATAGAATCATATTTCGTAACTAAATCAAAGTGAGTCGTTTTGCGTTTCTCACTTCGCTTTACATCTCACGGGCCCAGTAATTGCTCAGCTCGTGTAAATAAAAAATATACTGTGTTTATTTTAGGGCCGGATGACATCGTTTCGCATGTTAACATCTTGTTATTTCCGACCTACATGTTTAGAAGCTGGAAGGTTCATTCACTAACATTAATTTATCCAGATCATACCTACACAGATAATGTGACTGAACCCAAGCTCGTGTTATCATTATTTTGTCAAATTTTGCACAATCATCGCATATAGGCAGTTTAATTGCTTGTTCATCTTCTTCATTGTTGTTGCTTCTTTGTCATTTATAACATGTAAAACGCACTAGAAATATGTATGAAACTCGAATATCTACACATGCTGTCGCTGTATATGCTATCGATGAAAACATAACAGTTGTTTGAACGAGAACACACCGGCTCTACAATCCATCGATATTTATCGAGGATTATACCAATAGTAGATTATAATCTAAGAGAATCTGTTTTAGAAATGGCATCTAATATAAAACTTAGAATCTTTTAATCCGTTTCAATTCCAAATAAGTCTGATGTCAACATAATTACAGACCTAACTTTGTTTATTATCCTGCCAAAATTGCTGAACTACAGAACTCAATTAGTTCTTCTCAATTTGACTTTAAATGAAATATTTGACTTTAAAGTATTTAAACAGTACTTAATACTAAGTTTTGTCGAGGATCGGGAGCTCACGACATTGAGCAGAGTTTGGTGACCGTAATAAAGTTAAGAGTGGCTTAGCGCTTACTTCAAGCTACTGTTTAGTTGGACAATGTTGCCACGTGGCAACCGCCTTGAATTAAGACCAACCATAAATAACTTTGTTGCTCAGTTTAAACAGTACAACGAAATTACCAGCTTCACACAACGAAGGTAAACCATTGAATATTGGGTTACCAGATGATTCTTTTATTAAGTTTAGGGTTAACAAAGTTGCTCAAAGATCCTTTTTACCAGTTATTGATGTATATGAGCTCCTAGCACAGAAGAAAAATGTACAACTTTACTGCACACACATTTCTTCTAGATCGAGAAAAGTGTAACCTAAAGATGCAATTATAAAAACAGCGATTAGCAAGTAGTTTGAATATTAAACAAACAAAAAGGAGTCTTGGGTTCAGTCGTGTGCTTTAAACTAACAATTTAACTAATTTAATAATATTAAACTAAACTCCACTAGTAACAATACAAAACCCTAATCTGGTCACGAAATATGGGTACAATAATTTATGGGGTCTACAAATATTTTTATTGTGGTTTTATATTATAGTTGAAACAATGTAATTCTCTATAAATTGTATTTGTTGTTGAAACTATGAAAGCTTAATTTATGAGGCACCAAGAAATGTTGATAAAACGATAGTAACTTAAACGACGTGAACTTATAAATCAAACACTAACTTCACAAAACCAATTAATTGGTTCTATTGCCCAGATCACTTTGACATCACACGAACAATCTGTAGACAAAGTTTGCATGCAAAAGTCGCTCTTAAACTCACTCTGTGATTGGATTGTCTACTAGCAAAGTTTGATAGCTTTGAGAAATGTAGTTAGATATGGTAGTTCGTGTATGCGATGAATTATAGCTCCCACGCTATGAGCCATTCTAGACACGAAATGGCTCGTAGCGAACTAACTTTAGTGGTGCGTTCACGTAATTTTGAATTTGGCAAACGGAGGAACAGAAACGTAAAGCCTCTTACGCACGACCTACCCTATGTGCGTGATTAGAACTACATTGTGTAATGATGAATTCTGACGAAAATTACAAGGAAGCTTAATAGAAACATTCTAACCTTTCCCGTGTGTGCTGGGAAAGCAAAACATCAACTATGTAATTACAACCATATTGCAAAAGCAGATTCAAAGAAACTCTGGTAATATTACTTACTTTCAATAATCTAAGCGAAATTAAAACAAGCAATTGCTTCAGCTCATGTACGACCTTTTCACCTTTAACTCTTGGTAGGAGAACATATTACATTTATCGTAATCATAGAAAATAATGAATCATAGAAAAATGTATTAAAAACATAAACAAAACTAATAATTTAACAGGTAAATATCCATTAGCATCAAAATTGTTATAATAAGGTCTATCTATCATAACTTCATTAAATTAATAAAATGTCAGCCTTTTTCAATATACAGCTGGATAAAGGCCCAGTGCCACAATATTCACAACAAAATTGTAGGAGATATATTAAAATAAACTTCAATCCAAAAAACATTTACATTCATTCAAATGTTGATAGTAAATTAGACAAACGTAAGAATGAAAGAAAATAATATCTAGTCATCATGCACGATTACTAAGTTTTGACTAGATGTCACCGAGCCTAATGACTTTATCAGACTCAATCTGGCATCCATGTCTAATCTTCCTATCAAACAATGAGCAATCAGGTCAGTCTAGGATCAAAGATGGATAACCTCTTGCACATGAAGACATACAAATACAACAGACTGACAATTGCGTATAGAGCTTAACTCAAAGTTTGGCAAGCGTAGGAAGTAGAAGGTTAGATACTGGTAGTATCAAATGGTATCGAGATCAAAGTGACACCGAATGCGCTATATATTGACAGTTCAAAATTAATGTGTCAATGGGAAATGCAAAGCGTTCAGCTGTACCTAAGTTTAAAAGCCAGTAGCCTTAGAAATAAATTTTATTGACGATCGTGATTAATTTGTGCGCGCATTTGAAAGGTGATTCGATTCTGAATACTTTAAAAGTGGGTAACTAATTGGTTCTAAGCAGGATATACTGATCATTATTGGCTATACATATCTACAATGGTGTTACCGCCCATATTAAGCCAAGAGGCTTTCAAACAAGGAGGAGGATTTTAAACAATATCGTGTAATACAGAGGTACAGAATGTTTAAGAAATTTTGCTGCTACTTAATTTATTTGAATTATTGTTAACATATTTATGTTCTTTCATAGAAAAATTCTTAGATATTATGAATAAGTTATATTGTTTTTTTTTATTTGTCTGAAAAAGAACTGGATCTGTCGATGTTAAAAAGGAGATCGCTTTGTTACAAACCCTACTCACAACGTATTATGATGCAAATTGTAAACATTGAAACTATT
Organism: Hesperia comma; assembly: GCA_905404135.1. Classification (NCBI taxonomy): domain Eukaryota; kingdom Metazoa; phylum Arthropoda; class Insecta; order Lepidoptera; family Hesperiidae; genus Hesperia; species Hesperia comma. Next base: position 14,195,965 of record FR990020.1, on the reverse strand, counting down.
TTTTTCATCAAAGAAGAACCGATAAAGTCTCCCTAAAATGTACTTTAACAATGCCATAACTTCAACGAAATTAAATTTTCCGAACATAAGATACGGTAGCGTTCGACACAATAACTTCTCACTTCGTAAAACTCGCTTCCTTCATATTCCCCGAGCCATATAGTCCAAAACTCTACTTCGGCAAGGTAGACGCAAACTTACTCAACGGGCGATATTTCGCAAAGTTTCTGATAACCTGCCGTCGGCTACTGGGATTCCACATCTCACCGATCCCAAATACTAGCTGATATTACTTAGGATCCATTTCAGAAGGATCGGGCAATGTCGTAACTTTTAAGTGGGACGGGTTTCAATTGAAATAAATTAAATTTTGAAGAATCTGAGTACCTGCTAGAGTTTCCTTTCTATTTCAAATAATTACAATTGCTTATTAAAAGAGGAACATTAACGATACACACAAATTTATCGTTCTGTCTGTCCGTAAATAATAAATTTTTGGGAATCAGACCAGAATAACTCCTTAAAACATGTATCCACGACTAGATAAGATGTTAGTTTGATATTAATAAACAATTTTTTCTTTAACTCAAGATTCAACTCAAATAATTTAAGTTCTCTTGACTGAGTTGTATGAGGGGTCGATTTCGTAGCACCAACGATCTTTGGGACTTTTATACCGCGAAATAGAACTTCACTAGTTTCAGTAACTGTTTTTCGCGTCAAGAGCCGACAAAACATCAGATATTAAGTCGTTTTTGTTGTCTATGGACCCGAGGAACACTGGGAAAGTCACCAATATAGGTAACGCCGACGCCGAAGGAAAACCCTATGGGCACATTTTTGGAAGATGAAGTCCTTTACATACCTAGTATTAAGCTATAAGTATTTAATATTCATAATCTAAAATTACAATGATTCACATTCAAGTTCTTTAAAGTCTTGATCGTTGTGGATAATACAAAGTGAATTTAAGTTATTTTACGAATAGCGTTAATCTTAATTACAAGTAGGTTATAGCCAGAAACATTGTAGCCGGCTGCAGTTAATGTAATCGTCTTGAACACGCGTTCAATGACTCGTATACTAACACTTTACGGGTTGCGAACTGACATTGTAAGGTTAATAACGGTAGGAAATAGTTTAGAGAGGTCCTTTTGCAACTACACCTGAGGGAGGTTTGAGGTTTAATGTCGATTCGGTGTTGTTACCATGAATAAGTTATCGATCGTTTCATAGCCCTTATGAATATATTAAGTGAGTGGAGTCACACGTATTTAATGATTTTTATACATACAGTAATATTATCGTATTAGTAATGTTCACATTGAGTCTAATTAAATTTAATGTTCTACGGCCTTTTCCCAGGGCAGACTAGTAGAAATTGTTTTAAATCAAAAATAGGTAATGTTGATAATTCTGTGATATACCTATTTACAAGTTTCATACTTTTGACTGTATTGGGGCGGCTTAGGATATTAACTACCAATCCGATCCCTGTAGGCAGGAGGGTCGTAAAAAACGACAGAAGCCGGCACTACATACTCGTAGTAACATTGCCGTAGTACTAACGCGTAGTGATTAAGTTAGAATGAACCCAGTAACACCTATCCAAAAGATGCGACCCTACACAATAACCCCTTAATACCTATATACATATTTCTTTACCTCCTTGCAATGTGTAAGGTTTTTAAGATTAGGTATCCATCGCTGTTCTTTATTAGTTAATCCTAAGTGATGATAGTAAAGGCCATTTTGATATGAGGGATCAAGATTATAAATTATTTTGATTATTGATTACTTCAACTGGTAATAAACACCAAGCCTTTTTGATAAAATAATGTAGCTTTTTTGTGGAATTATAAAGGCATACACTTATTATATTACTATTATACGCTTTATTATTATTATACGCATTACATTTATATATAGGTTTACAATATCAAACATTTTAAGCAGTTTGCTCTTTAATTTTTAGCGAGAGTTATTTGAAAAGCCATGTTCTTTTAATTTCTTACAGCGCCAACTTCTTTGGACTTAACTGCACAAAACATTAACATTTATGTACTAGCAGATTACTCGTACCATTGGCTCGCTAGAGGCTATTAAAAATTCAATGGTGAAAAGGCGTAACTACTGGTAATAAATGTTATTGAAACTTTTTAATGGCTCCTAGTGAACTAGACTTAAGTACACTTGTGTTACAAATGAATTTACAAAATTCCGCGTCATGTTACTTCCCTCTCAAACATTAATGTATACTCTATCCCTAGTAAACTTTCCTTTTATTTAGAAACACATGAAAGCGTATTCATGATATTTAGAGCATGAATTGCTCGAAGCAGCGGCGACTATCCTAGAAACTTTGAATAAAGTGAGGAACTTATGTATCTAGGAATAACGTGAACGCATCGAGTCTTCGCGTCATACATTAATGGAAATTAGTTATTCTCAAAGTACATTCAAATTAGAAGTAATACAAAGGAATTAACGAATATAATTTACGGAAAATGGGCGTTAAGATGTAGTTGTATTTTTAGGTGACTCGAGGTAGGGACATCGAGGTATCGACCGTCGAGGTAACGTCATTCGAACTAGAGTACGATACCCACTTCAAAAACGGAGGAGGTTCTCTACTCGACTGAAATTTTGCTTTTTTGTGTGTTACCTCATAACTCAGTTGGTGTTCCGGTTAATACAATTCTTTTTTCTTTTTAACACGCTTTTATTAACTTCACCTGTATGTATGTTTGTATGTAACTTTACTCCATTTTCTTTAATATCTCCGGTGCCCAAAGGTCTTCTTGCTTCAAACTTATATAGCATCTGCAACTAATTATTTATTTAAAAACTAGCAGTTATAGTCTTGTCCCACATATGTAAATTTATGCGACATCATACGGGTAAATTTTGAGTTCCTAATATTGGTTTTGAAGTCGGTTATTTTTTTTAAGTGAGTTATCAAAATTTGCGCTGACGTTAAAATTTTATTTAAGTAGTATATAAGTTTAGGCCACCACGGCATAACCATAATTGAACAATTTAAAATTAAACAATTTCTAAATTAAACACTTAGCTTCTTACAATAAGTTTAATATTTTATAAATCGGGTCCAGTAGTAGAGTGGGCGGTCATTCGTACTATTTACATTCCAGATAAATAAGCAATGTGGGCTGCTTTCATATGTCAGGACGTGAGCTCAGGATATCAAATGAAACACAGGATTGAGCCATCACGTAACCAACTGCTTTATTCAATGATCTCTTTGGCTCAGAATAAATACTCGGTTTAGGGTTTACTTTGGTATCATGACATGTTTGATATACTTCACGACATTACGATATTGATGTTATCGATCGATCCACTCGCACTCGCGACTCACGCGTTATTTATGTTAGAGATTCACGGTATTACAATTAATAAGGAACCATTACAAGATTTCACGGCGTTAGATCATTCATTTTGTTACTTTATTATTTTCCAATACTATTGACAGCTATCAGATTGTCTATTAATCACTATTAATCATCGCGTACAGATTTAATCACAATAATCCCATCAAACCAGTATCATAGGTTTACTACCTACCTCCGTCATATATAAAAGTGTTATAACAGTTGGCACACCTGAAACAGTGTTTTATTTTCATAAAGGTACAGTCAACGATAGCATTGTAGGTAGGCAAAAAAAAATCGAATCTAAACTAACTTGTAAATACAACAGTTAAAGAATCCCGTTTGAATATTTTTTCAAATACGGATTTAATATTCTCCGAAGAGTAGAATTTATAAAGACTAAAGACTGTTTATAATTTAGTATTGTACCTACTACGTAATAAATAAATTGTTGTGACGACCTAATGCTTCATCATATAATTACGTTTTAGCCTCAGACGTGAAGAATGGTCGAGTACACAGAGGTTAACATGCCTCAGTAATAACGACATGTAACTAATTGCAATTTATTATGCTTATCCAGCTTCAGATCAATCGCGACAAGTGTGCGGAGCACTTTGTCTTAATCAATCATTAAATGAGTGGACAAAAACCTGATGGAATTAAAAATTACTAAAGAAATTCTTTTAATTTTCATGACTTTAACAATATTGAGCTGAATTTAATCAGAATTGGAACCATCTATAGGTTCCGTATTGTATATTTATTTAGAAAACTATTTTTTAGCTTTGTTTGTACAATTTTAAGCTCTCTTGCCCTCGAATCTTTTTAAATTGCATGAATTGACATAGTTTTGACACCTAGGAATACGATGAATGTGTCAAAACTCATAGAGATAGAAATCAAAACTTCGCATAATGTGGATATCAAACCGGCATTGACTGAAACAGTATTCGGAAGTTGACGTTGTCAACATTGTGCAAATTCAGCGTATGTCAATGTCAACGGATTTGCGCACGGAAGCGGAGATACTGACACTTTTTGAATATACTTCGAATGGAATAGAACCGAACTCAGACGATTGCTTTTAATTTGTTTTAGCAATGCACATCTTGAATTATGTATCCTTATTCTTAAATATCATCTTCCGTGCTTGGGTCGCCGAGAGTACGGAATTGCACTGCCCCAGTAAAAACTTTTTGTAAAATCTTTACATTTTTTGTACAAATTAATTTTAGTAATTTTTTATAGGTAAATCGATTGAAATTAAACAAGACCATTGTCATCACTACGAGTAGCTCTTGTCAAGTACAATACATCAATGTAAACTTAATTAAAATCAGTTGTGAAGTTTGTTGCACTAACGAGATCCACAACAACAATTAATATCTACCTATTCTTAAAATCATCTTCATTTATGTAATGCGTGAAAAACCCTAAGATTTCCACAAATATTTCCAGTTTTATTTAATGTATCATGATTATGTAGAGCATAACTGATGAGCAGTGATCGCAATGTTGCAACAAAAACGTGCAACGAATGCACTGGTATGTATTACGCGTGGAAAAGGTGTTCTGAGTTTCCATTGTAGTCGATGGACATGATGAGGTATTTGTACGTTATGACATGTCAATTACTAACGGGTATCATTATCTTAATGCCTTCTGCATTTCCGATTAATGAATTGAGTCATTGTAACAAGGCCAGACATTAATTCTTCTTCTTAGTGGCGGGACCTCCTTGACTTACATTTTCTAATACGCTCAATTTAAAAAATTTAATTGAATTAAATGTGCAGGGTGCAGGTAATAAAAATCAGCTCTTTTTTATACCTATCATAGAGCATATTTTAATCACAGACTATGTTGTTACTGTTAGGTGACTGACCATACTCCTGGAGATACATATCTCCTATGATTTAGGCACCAATGAAAGTATAACTCATAATACTTTCATTGGTGCCTAAATCTACCATCGAACATTGAACATACTTAAAATGTAAAGGCTTTTTCAATTTTGAAGGAACCTCTGCCCTGCAATGTTCCATTAATGGGTTGAAGCCCAAATAACAAAGTTAAACCATGATAACCATGCCCAGGAAATTAAAAAAACGCTATGCAATTAATTTTGTATTCTCGGACGGGATCTTCAATCGGGGCGAGTGTAAATGTGCCGCGGGCTAGGGGCCACTTTGTCACAATCAATCATACGATAAGGCACCAAGTCACAGGTGTATTGTACCCACTTTTACCTTCAGTTTAAAGCTATTAGAAAAATAGTAGCAAAATTTTTCCAGCAGCTTTTTAAAAATTGCTTGCCAATTTCAAGAATATTTAAAACTTTTATTTAAAAAACTATAAGGTCAATAACTCAATTATAACCAAATCCGGTTTTGGCTTTTCATTCAGGGATTTCCAAATAAAAAAAATAATTAGTTAATTTTTTTTATTGTTCTCTTACTGGTAAATTCGTTTTATTGATAGTAGTTTATTATTTATTAAATAATGTATTTATTGACTGTAAAATTTAACAGGTTTCCCCCTTTTAATTTTTATTGTGGTATTAGGTGACCGTTATTAAACGATTTCTTACTAACCCAAATTTATTTTCTTACTTGGATGAACCGATTTTGATAATTTTTTTCGTATTCGAAAGTTAATGCTTCACCTCTGGTCCTATATTCATTTGAGCCACCTCTGACGGACACTTTTTGATTAATCTCTACTATCAATTTTAAATTCGATTATTTTATGTAAAAAAATTGTTATTTAAATTACGTCGACACCTTCAAATAAGTCGACATGTTAATTTACAAATGTTTCCTTTAGTGACAAAATACACGGCGCAAAAATTTCAACACGTAACCAACCGTAACGTTTTAACAAATGACTACACTCATATTTCACAGACTTCGTCTCTTCTCGTTCGTCTCTTCGTAGAGAACTAAAGAAGATTCAACTCTTGCATTAAAACTTGGCCACGTACAAAATTTACCAACTATGATGAAGAGTTTTTGAAGTTACAGTAACTCAAAGTTAATGATCCTTTGAAACATGCACTAGACTGGTTATTGCTCACTCCCGTAAGATAAAGTCCACAGCATATTTATTTACTATTGTTTCGAAAACTTGTAAAGTCTCCTTAAAATATTAGGTAACTGTTTTTTAGAAGGTACGATTGTATGAAAGAAACGTATGAAATTTAAAAAAACCGTCACGCACTGTTAAACAGAAGGCAGTATCATTCTGCCTCTTTTTCCAATGTTATTTAGCGTAAATATCTCCTTTTCTTGTGTGAGTGCGATAGTGAATGATATCTATACGTCTTGTACACTTTTACGTCTTTGCCTTGAATACTTTTCGTCCTGCCTGTTTCCTTCTGTCTTCTTTGTTACCAGAAACGCTTAGATCTAATTGGCATTCCTAATGTGTATAGGCAACGCGAATAATTTCCATTCAGCTGAAACGTGTAATATCTATGTTCACATTTCGACAGCAAACACTCATTTAGAAACGTAATGGAAAGATAATATGTTTTAATACATGTATTATAATTCCCTCGCGATGTTTACCCTACTAATCAAGTTATACAAAGCATCTCTAGATGTAGTTGAAAGCAATCCATATTATGTTCCTATTTACCGCGGTCATATGTCGGCGCTCGACGGAACCCGCTCCCGAAGGAAATCTAACGTATCTTGCTACTCCCCGCGAGTTTAATCATAAGTATAACTTCTGTGGGTAATAAATCAAATGACAGGGGTAAGAGGTTTTAATCAAATAACGTATTATGTTAGGCGCACTTAGAATTATGGTGAATTAACCTAATGTAAGGTTTTATAAACTCGAAGTTTTATAGGTTATTTGGCCGACCTCACCTGATAATCCAAGGTGGGTTTATAGTTTTTTGGTTCTTAGCTATCATGAAACAATTGAAATGGAACAATTGCTTAATATTGCGAAAATTTTGCTACAATATAATAGTGGAAATCGTACTCAAATCTGTTAAGTCATTACTGTGATTGGCGCACAAAAAACCACAAAAGTAGACAAAATTTCTAAAACCATTGTTTTCTTTTATAATGCGATAATGAAGGATGAAGGCCCCCAATCATTGTTTATTTCATAATTATAATACCATCTTCTATGTACGAAAACGCTCGATTACAGATTCAGTATAGGTATGTATCTATGGAAAATATTTATTAAAGCGTAGCTTTGAAGCATTTGTTATGTGAAACTTCAAGTAAAGCTATAAAAATTCAACCTAAAAGGGACCAAATCAATGGCAATCCATTTAAAACATTTGTAACAAACCCAATCTGATGCAATATAAAAAGCCGGCGAATATCCCTTCTGGCTTTTCTAACGATATATCACTGACTTCTTTACGAGCATCGATGAAAATAGACTGCGACGATAAAAACGAGAAAAAGTCTATTCGACTAGTAAATTTTAGTTTATGGAGCAACTCTGCTCGTATTGGCACATAAACATTCATATGCATTGCTGCGAACGGACGTAACAATCGGCATAATGTTCAGGCTTACCGGCTTGTTCCATACGGGCGACATTGTCGACAAATGACAGGGTAAATAGAAACTGGCGCAGTCTGATAGTTGAACTAAGGGTACTAGTTGAAACACACCTAAGACATCTTCGTTCTGCAGTAGGTAATATTTTACAACAACCCAACATACTCTGTATACGACTTTTCATTTCATGTTTATTAACGTCGCGCTAATTGCAAATCTTTCCAAAGCTAATTTTGTTTGATATCAATACAAGACTGCAATTGTATTACCGCATTGGATATAGGCGACTAAGGGCTAAAATTTTATTTCTGAATACCAAAAAAACGGCACGACATGGCATTAGAGATGAGGTAACAGAATGAGAAAAGTACAGCGGCTATTAAGGATACACGGTACGATGGTCGACAAAGCATCGAAGTTCAAATTGAAGTTCATGTTGGCACTGGTCCGAACGACCAGGGGTCGCAGATAGCGGGTTAGTGCCAGGTGAGAAGCTCTCCCAACCAATTTGCCGGTCGATTGGGCAACAATTCCTAAAGTTTGATTTGAGCTATGTTGATTCTAAATCCGTTCAAAACTGAAGGGTTCCATTTACTTTTTTGTCACTGACTTACAATATTTCACACAAGTTTGGAACGTGTAAGTACATTGAGACACGTATCGATCTGTTGCAAACTATAGAAAACAAAAATACTATCAAATCTTTCTACTTTATGTTACTTTTTTGTGCTGTGAAGAGAACGTAAGCCCTTGTGTTGCGAAACTTGCGAAGTATCCTCTCAAATAAACGATGGCATAGCGTTGTAAAATTTCCTCTTACAGTATGAATATAAGCAGAAGTCATCCAACGCTTGCTTGCCTCTAATCAAACGATAGGGCTTAAAGTTACAAAACCCTCGGGTAAGTGATTGTTGAGTTTGGTAACGCCCAGATGATCAATGACAATAGATATAAATTTTGAAGGTTTTTTGTTAACTTTATATTAGTACTAGTAAATCCGCCCTCGCTTCGCTTCGGGAAACCAGTCCCTTCAAAAATCTCTATAAATTTTAACAAATTATGTTATTCCGATGTCTAAGCTATATTACTGCAAAGTTTCATGAAAATCCGTTCAGTAGTTTTTGCGTGAAAGAGCAACAAACACACACACACACACACTCACTCACTCACTCACTCACTCACTCACTCACATACATCCTTACAAACTTTCGCATTTATAATATTAGTAGGATTACCCTCGTCCTCGAAAAACGATGAAGCATAAGTTACCCATATAAATTAGACGTGATTTTGTTAATTGAATGTATATTTTTAATAATAAGAGAAAACAAAAATAAACGTCCTTCCAACAGAATTAAAATGAAATAATAACAATCAGGAGTAAGAATCCTGAAGTTATTCACTTAACACACTACACACATGCAATTCTCCCGGTACTCATAGCAAGTAGAGTTTGCTGATTAATAAAAGCAAAGTTAGTCTATAATATATATAGGATACCAAACTTTGTGTAGCTGGTTCTATATTGGCATAACTATCTTCGTTCCCGGATTTATTAAAGCAACCATGTTTATAATATTCAAGAATTCGTAATCTGACAACATCAGAAATACTTCATTATTATCATTATTTATCATCATTATTATTATTTTCTCTATCTATGATCTATGAAGTAGTGCTTTGCGGCGTTCATTAGTAGGCTTAAACTCAAGGAAGTAAAAAAACCCTTTATAATGCTACACACGTCTTATAGCCCTACACTAGGATTTCGTATGGCGTGGGTGTCAAGGATATTACACAAGAACACACACACCTATACCGAGAGCGCAAATTTTAAAATTTCAATAAATAATTTAATTGTAAACATTAATTAATGTGACAAATAAATGTTTGTTCTCGAGCTGTGGTTATTTTATTATCTTGCTTGTGTTGCTTATCCCCATTGTAACTTAAGGAGTCCTAATGCGGGAGTAATGATTGTGTAAACGGGTTTAAAAATTCTGTGTCCGATAGATTCAGCACACACATTCATTCATTGTCAATATGTTTTTATCTAAAAACTAAAAACTCGATGACAACATTCCTATTAATGCTTCATATTCCGAGGTATAATACCAGGCGTAGATAGCATCATAATAGTGCTAGAATTTCCTTAACACGACTCGTAAAAATCCAATCACTTGGCTAATTGACGTGATACTAATCGCTGTGCACGTTTAATTAAACAAACGATTGTAGGTATCTCGTAAGTGCGTAGCTTATGTATGCCCAAACTGGCCTTCCGCCTGTAACTGTTCATAGATTAAATAATATATGTATATTGTTTATTGTCAAACAGCTAAGCGAAGTAGAAGAAAAAATTTACCATTTAAATGTTGAGCTCAAAACAAAAACCTCTAATAGCTATTGTTTCTAATTATAATAATAATAAATTTTTGTTTAAAAAAAAGGGTTAAAATAAAGTTCGTTGCTTCAGAATTTTGCCCCTTACCAACCTACAGTTACAAAATTTGAAAGCACATACATACATCCAGATTAAAATTCTGTTATTTATTTCTTTTTTATTAAAATTCATTTCTAACATATTGAAATTCCATTGAGATCAGAAACTGTTATAAACATTAAAAATATAAATAGTTTCATTATCAGACAAACACAACCGGTCCAAGACAAATATATTTACTTTCTTTGGAGAATTTATCATAAACTTTTTTTCCATTTAATATACGAGTAAATACGGTATTATTGAACATAAAATATCCTTTTTACTATCTTAATATATAAGTATAAAATCACTTTATCATATACCTATAAAACTGATTGATTCCATTTTATACTCAAGTGGAGACGCAAATTGAGTTTGAAATTACGGAGTCTGGTACGCAGCACCTGTGGAGAAAGTTTACGCTCTACGTAGCGTTATATCTATATTTAGTTCTTTAACAAAACAAATATAGTACACCAAAACGAACTTAACAATATTACCCGAAACATCACGCAGTATGAATATGCCGCGCGTAAAGTTTCAATAAATAACTAACTTTTACAAAAAACCAATTTCAACATCGACAATCAAATTGTGCGAACAATTTATACGAGCATGGATTAGATCAGATTAAAAAAGAATTTTAAAAATCGGTTCACCTAGACACAGTTAAGAGGGATCACATTAAAAAAATCGAATTGATTACCTTCTCTTCTTTTTGAAGTCTGTTAAAAATTATGTACTCTAGAGTTGGGACTTAAATGAATGAGCTATTGAAGGTGCTGCTTTGGCGAAGGGAGATCTCCCAACAGGCGAGACGATATGCCTGGAGAGCGGCTGGATCCCAACTGTCACTGTCAAGGCTTTTGTATACAGGTGTTCGAGCGGTGTAGAAATTTTCGATACCATGATTCAGGCTTTAGTGACGTCATCGTGTGATGTTGTCACACTGCTAATGTTAAAAATCATAATGCGTGTTTTTGTGTACGTATATATATGAGTGGACGCGTGTGTATGTGTGTGTGTGCGTATGCGTATGCATAATATGTAGGTATACTAGTGCGATAGTGTGTATGTAAGGTGTGACAGTTCATAATGGCGGTGTCGATGTAAATAATATACATAATGATACATAATTATGTACAACTGTTTAAAATTGCAAGTTTACTTTAAGATACAAAAGCAAGATAGTATCGCTGCTAAAAGTTCTACGTTACATCTGCATTATTTTAAAACCAGGAGAACTCGAAACTGCAAATTGATTTTTAAATTGACGCTACAAACTACACCTGGGAACAAAAGCTTCTTGTGAGTTGTGTAACTGGATTGGTCTTGTTTATAGACACTCCCCTAGCTTCATGATATTAAGTCAGTGATGACGGTTTTATGGAAAAGACTATCTTCAAGCTTCACGTTTTGTAAAAGAATACCTGTTTTTCTTTGTTTAGCTTTTTATTTAATTTTTTCAAGGCTATTTAACTATATTTACGTTTACGAAAGATACGCTGATACAAAGAATCAATATTTATCTCTAACAATAGTTGGCGATTATTAAATAGCTACCTGAATCTAAACGAATCTAAACTGCATCCAAACCTATTGATTGGATGCTTTACTTCTACAACTAGCGGAGTTTATAATGATAGCATATTCTAGTAGTACCCATACAATTTTTTCTGCATCTTTCTTTGGTCGAGTAGCTGTAACAATTCATAATCACTATTATTTCTTATTATTTATCACACGATTCACAACGATAATTCTTGTTAACATCAGTAATTTACTGCTTACACCCAGCGTCGAATGATAAATAATGTCATTAGATTACCTATTTCCCCTAGTTTTTTCAAATAGGTAAGCTTTCACATTAAATACATAGATACATTAAATAAATCACCTTTGCCCATAGCAACATTATACTAAAATAGTCATAGAATAGAGTATAGGTACTTCCGATTTACTAAAGTCTAAAATATTACTCGAATATGATCTGCTAGAAAATAATAATTCCTGTGTAATGCGTAGTTCAGGTCCCCTCCAAAAAAATGGTTTCCTTAAACACACTTACCATACAATAAGTATAATTATTTATTGAGTCGTTCGCCGATACAAAATCAATGGAAAGATTGCTCAATTCATAAAGTCTCGCACGTGTAATGGATTTGACAAAAACAGAGAATACCTTAGTATGGGAACGTTATTTACCAGTAACAATAGACATGTAGCGAACGTGACGAAAGATACGTTACAAGGCCAAACAACAGCACAAATAACTTTGTTTTTGAAAGCATAAATCAAACAATTGTCAGCCAATTGGGCTGTTACACTTCTAGAAGATCTGGTTTGAGTAAATCCGGTTTCAAATAATACAAACGCATTTTAATGTCATTGCAGTACTTAAGACATGTTGTAACTTATAAGTTTTGACAATGCAGTGCTTACCAATTATTTAGACTTATCGATACAGAATTTTGTCGGTACCAAAAAAATAGTTTTTGCCGCGAACCTGCAAGCTGTGGAATGAGCTTCCTTCTGAGGTATTCCCAGAGCGCTTTGACATGGGGCTCTTCAAGAAAGGTGTAAAAAGAGTTCTCCTTCAGGGCCGGCGTTGCACTGGTGATTCCCCTGGCGTTGCTCGTGTCGATAGGCGACGATGACCACTTACCATCAGGTGGCTCGTCTGCTTCTGCGTCTGCCCTTCAGGTTATAAAAAAATATGTCTATAGAAATAGAAGCTTAAATGTCATTCATGCACTCGGATACTTATCCGGTGTTATTAGGAGATATTCTGTCTATTCAGTGAGCCCGCTCTTCGTTTGGGAATAAGCAATGAGACTTAAAGATAAGGCAAAATGTTGGTGGCGAAAATTGTAATACCTAACTATGAGAATGTTTAGAACTTTTGTCTGTAACATATTATTAATACCGATTTATTAAGTATAGAAAAAACGGTTTCGTAAGAAACATCTAGTGTCGCGACTTAAGGGTAAAACTAATTGTACCAATACTGTAACACATCACTTTCGTTAAAAAGAAATACTTAGTAGGTACCTGCTATCCTGAATAATTAACAAAATTCCTTTGTAACCAAATTAAAATGGGTCTCAATGAAGGTAAAAAGTAAATGTGTATAAGGATGAAATTGAGTCAAATGCATACAGGATGTATGAGAAAGGACAAATACCAGAATCTCCAGAGGAAAAAATCTCCTCCTTTTTTGAAGTCAATTAAAAATCAATAACCATAATACCGGTTAATTTCAGTTTAATGAAGTAACAAAATCATAAACATAATTATATAGAGGGGAGTTTCAGGTACAGTCACAAGTCTAACTTTGTTTTCAACACCCACATAAGCACTAGATGCACTTTGGTTGCATTATTCAAAACATTCCCAACTCATGTTGTTTCAGTCCTAACTTTGTATGAACCACTCGGGGCAAAGAACTGGAAATAATATAACTTGTTACAATTTCGGACGATACATGAATCTCGAGGAATACTTGCATTTGTCACGCTTCCACTTCAAACTTACGACTTGTTGACTGCAAGCCAAGATTAGGTTATGTTTGCAGCTTTTCATATGAATCGTGCTTTCAAGTTTTAATAATATTCGCGGCATCGTATTACGGATTTTGGAGCTTAATGTATTGCTTAAGTATATTATGGTGAATAGACATCGACACAGAACAACTACAGTATTTTCTTACCCTTTGACTTGAACTCGTTAAAGGCCCACAAATGAACACATATATCTTCTCATAACCAATGAGGTATAGTGCGTCCAATGTGGATTGGAGGAGGGGGTAGCCTTTAGATTTTATACTTATTGATAGATAGATTTCTGTCTTTTCAGAAAACGATAAATGCGTAGGTATGGCACGTATCCACTTATAGTATAAATGCAAAAGTCTGTATGTCTGTCTGTCTGTGACGTTTTCACGGCTAAACCACCGGTCCAATTTGGATGAAATTCGGAATGAAAATAGCTGAAGACCCAGAGTCACACATAGGTTTGCAGTAGGGGATGATAAATAATTTGTATTACCTATATAAAACAACGCACAGCCGGAACTACTGAACGCAAGAAGCTGAAATTTGGCATGTATGTTATTTAGGAAGTGTAGGGGAACACCTTGCCCCTTTCCGTTTCGCGATATAAATGAATTCCACGCGGGCGAAGCTGCGGGCAGAAGCTAGTACCTAATATGAGTAAAACTATACTTCTATGTACAGGAATGTTTTTATTAAACAGTAAGCAATTAATAAATGTCATGTAACAAACAATTGGGAATAATACTGTCATTGACCTTCATTGAAGGTCTTCCGATAAATTATGTATAATGTTTTTGAAATACAAATACTAAGTACGCCCTTCGATCAATAATATGTTCCGGTATGCCGACTTAATTTATATTCAGTTGTATTGTGTACATGCAAGGTAATACATTTTTCCATCAAAGTCAATTGTTAGCGATGGCTAAGGTAAAAGGTATGCCTGATGACCTTTTATTACCGCTAGGTATGGAAGGTATAAATGTCAGTTACAAAATTAGCACCCTCGGTCTAAGCTTAAGTGTTAAAACGGCGATAAAATATGATTTATGTGTTGCGCGTGGAACTTTTTGCAATGAAAACAATACTGTCGGAAATCTTGGTTGTGGGAGTAGCTTAAGTGTAGTTTATTCTCCAATATGAATATTTATATTTAGCTGTAGTTCTAACGATTCCTTTCCACAATATTGTTTGTTCTTGAAATGATTTACGTTAATGACGTACATGACACGTAGTAAAAAAGTAACCAAATAATTTGATCATCTGATTCAATATTTTTCTTTTAACTTTAGGTTCTCTGGCGGACTTGACACACATTTGAGTTTTGCGAACTCTCCAGCATGCAGGTTTCGTCACGATGTCTTCCTTCACCGTTTGAAAGCGAGTGGCATTTAAATTCTTAAAACGCACATAACTCCGAAAATTCAGAAGTGCGAATCCTGGGATTCGAACCCGGACCCTCCGAATATAGCTAGGGAGCCCAAGAGGGGATTTTTGGATTTACTCGAGCGCGTCAGATTAAGGTACAGGGGGTACCTGGTACCCAATTAAGTAGCTCCACCAAATATGAGCCCCATATATAAGTTCGAATTTTTTTGCACATTATAATAATGGTAGCGAGTTTGCGTCACATCGAAATCGTCAGATTATTAAATGAGATCTTTTTTTAGGTTCACTTAACACCCCCATAGAAAATTTGACGTGCTCGATTTGATTTTTTCTCTCTCATTTTCAACCCTTACGGTCACCCCCATCAAACAAACGATCAGATTAACATAGTACATTATTAAAAATACGTAGAACATTGATGCTTACAATATCTGAAGCGCTCGAGTATGTACACATGGACATTATTTTTTTACATATTCAAAAGTCTATAGCCGCTTCCCCCACCGATGAAAAGGTATACATTATATAACATTTTTTTCTTCTTATCATCTAAGCTTTGCAACCCAATAGGTCTCTATGACGCTCGAGTAAATCCACATTTAGCATCGTCGGCTCCCGTACCAATAGGAGACCGAATTTTTAACCACTAAGCATGTGACTAAGCTATCACCGCTACAACAGATAGTCAATACTAAATTAATTTCACCTTCATAATATTAGCAGGGATAATAAACGCTTAATACACCTGTGCCATTAATCTACGATTCCTTAAATCATGGATGGCTTGGTCGACACAAATAAAACATAGTTAAAACGGCGATCCGAAAGCAAAGATCTGTTTATGATATTTATTTCAATTACTAGAGAACCGCCCGCGCGTCGCTTCGGGACCCGTAGGTAATAGCCGCGTAGGTCCCGCTCCCGTAGGAATCTTGGCCAAAGATAAGCCTATAATATGACATACTGGAACATCAACATCAGAATCCGTCCTGTCTTCACTCACGGCTAACATAGCCGTGGGGATTCAGTTTCGGGGCCGGTGGCCCCCTGACTGAGGTGTCTGCCGCGGTCCGTAACAACGGACCGGTCGTTGGGTTGGGACCCTGTATGGGTCCTCGAAGATTGTCCAGATGGTGATGTGGAGTATGGGTGTCTAGTCCGGGGAGTCATGATGATTTTCACGCCGCCCGGGCGATCAGGCCCTACCAGGTGAGACCCGCTGGTGGGAAGCCCAGCAGGAACCGATCTGCGACCGGACGGCAGCTTGCGGTCTTGTCCGAGGTGGTTCATGTCGGGTTGCTCCCGCGCAGTAGGTCGCGCGGGAGTGCCCAACGGTCCGGGGGGCGGGCGTGGAGCGGCGCCAGGTTCCGCAGGTGCAGAAACCGCGCCGCGTCCGTGCGCGCAAACATCCGTTGCGCTAGGTCCTCCACGTGGACGTCCAGGCTCTCAACTCTGAGGTCCCGCTGGATGGTGGCGTTCCTCATGCACGACGGCGCCCCTGCCAGCCGGCGCAGCGTCTTCGATTGAACCACGCGTAGACGCCTGCGTTGTGGTTCACTCGGGAGCGCGTACCAGGCTGGGGCCGCGTACGTGAGTCTGGGGCGGATGTAGGTCTTCCAGATGGTGGTTTGACCCTCAACGGGAGACTCGAGGAGAGCGCTGAACGTAGCGCTACAGCTGCTGCCTTGGCGTAATTTACGACGTTGGTCACGTGGGGCTTCATAGTCAGGGAACAGTCCAGGGTTACCCCATGTGTAGCCACTTGGGGAGGGCGTCGAGGCATCTTTGCTTTTTAACGGCGGCGTGTCCTGACTTAATCGAGGTGGTCAGGTACGCCGCGTCGTCCGCGTAGAGGGCGAGCATGGCGCCCCCCTCCGCTGGAATATCGTTCGTGTAGCACGAGTAAAGGGTAAGCGAGAGGCAACTTCCTCAACATCAGATATAACATTTGCCTATGATTTAAGTAAATTACATCTACTATTTGATAGCATGATTCAGAACTTGCAAATGAATTTTACTAACGGCATCTATTAACAACATCCGGAACTAAATATCTAGCAACTAACAAAACATCGATCTTCCCATAGGAATGAGATGTTTTTCCGCAATAAAAAGTAGCTTACGTCACTCTCCACCCTCCTAACTATCCCCACATACATAAACCATACCATATAATAGCCATGATGCGACGTGAAAGAGTCACAAACAAACAAACAAACAAACACACTTTCACATTTATAATATTAGTAAGGATTTGCCACCCACGGAAATTGAACCTTTTATTTCGCTAATATTAACTAAAACAACGGACAAGTCGGATAATATTGATTGAATTAAGAAAACGCCAAATCTATAACTACTTTGTTGGAATACGTAGTGTAGATATATCTATTATACATTTGGCTCTGAAACCATGCCTTTGGCCATTATATCGATATTAATACCCTTAACAACAAAAGCTATATTGCGACTCCCCTCGATTATCTCGTTCAGGAAACTTTAAACCATAAATAAGATTAGTTTTTGCTAGCAACGACAAAATCTCACGTTGTTAGCTTGCGGTTGAATATTTAGTGGAATTGTTTCACAAGCTACCCTCATAAAGATATCTAACTGGGATGGTGCCCAATATGTACGACTTAGTTTAGTGTATTTACAATAATTGTAGTTTGTCTCAAGTAATGTTAATAGCACCGATGTCAGCGTTTTAGAAATTTAATACGGGCCTTTGTTGAAGAGTTGAGAGAGTTAAGAGTTGAGAAGAGAAGAGTTCTGATTAATTTTATGTTTATTATAAATTGCCTCATTTAAAAAGTACATATTTATTGAAGAACATATTTTTTATTTTTGTTTTTAATCTAGACATGTTCTAGTTCGACAAGTCATTTCTCATGTTTTATTTTATTTTGAATGATGATTTTGGATCTAATTTTTAAGTTTTTAGTACCCATTCCATGACCGGATTTTACGTCTCAAACTTGTCTTATGCAGGTTAAATTTATTGAGATGAATAAAACAAACATGTAGAAAATTAGCAGGGAACTAATAAGCACTGCAAATTGGTGTTTCAAACCAGTAACTAAAAAATTTCGTTCTCTTGTTGTAACTTAGGGCAGCCTGAAGTACCTAAGTAGAGGCACATTCTCCGTCCCTTCAGTAAAGTATCATGAATTCCAGGAGAACCTTACATACCATAGATAGACTTATTACTTAGGGTTACAAAAACGTACTTACACCTACATAAAAGTAAACAATAATTAATTACGTCATTCCGTCACGCATTTTGACAAAATTGCGTGGGTCCTAGAATCGTGACAGGCCATTCACTCCGCCCTGGATTAGTCTAATTCCGATCGTAAATTAAACACGGCTTATAAATACTACGGTTCAATGTCGAAATTTGTTTGTAAGTAATGAGAGTACTTAACGCAGGGAATTTATGCAACGTTAAAAAGACTAATTACTCCAGATGACAATCAGAACAAGCAATTTTCTTTAGACTCTGTTTACCGATTGAACGCAGAATTTTGTAGGTAACTAATTTACTTACTTACTTTCTGACTTAACGATTCAAGGATCCAAGTACCTATAAGATTCATAAGAAAATGTATAATCGTAGCAAATTCCTGTGCAAAAATCAAACTCCTAATGAAACAACTTCGGTTGATAGTTAGTTCTTCAAGGAAACTTCGAAGCACCTTCGCCAGTAAAGCTTCGCAGTCGTAAACATTCTTACTGACTTTAACAGCAAGTAGGTAACCTACAAGTACTCAAACTTTTACCAAACTAGGATACAGCATTTTTTTTTTCTATAATGCGGGTTACTCACGATATTTTGTATTTTGGTGTGCCGATATTTCGACCCAGTTGCATGGATCGTGGTCACGGCGGAACTGCGGTGGCGCGGAGAAACTTTTGACACATGACATTTTACACTAATACATTAGTCTGTCTACCTTTCTTCTAACTCGTTTTTGTGATTTATTGACCATATTACGACACACTACACTAACCACATCCTTGCGCTCGACCTCTTTAACTTTTTCCGACTTGCATAAACTAACCACTGGATTCCATGTTGGTGTTAATTTAAATCCGTCCTCCCTATTAAAGTTTTTGGGGTGTTTTTTAATCTCTGTCGCCTCTCTTACTAACCGTGGGATGTAATGGCGTTCCATGGCGATAACCTGCGGGCTGTGAAGTTCAATCCAGTGGTTAGTGCCTGAATCAAGTAGATGTTCTGCTACAGCTGATTTCTTCCTCTCATTTTTCCTAATAGCTGCGATGTGTTCTTTTAAACGCTGCGATATTGCCCGTTTCGTCTGTCCAATGTAACAACTACCGCAGCTACAGTCTACTTTGTACAAAGTAAGAGAGAGAGGCGATAGAGATTAAAAAACACCCCAAAAACTTTAATAGGGAGGACGGATTTAAATTAGCACCAACATGGAATCCAGTGGTTAGTTTATGCAAGTCGGAAAAAGTTAAAGAGGTCGAGCGCAAGGATGTGGTTAGTGTAGTGTGTCGTAATATGGTCAACAAATCACAAAAACGAGTTAGAAGAAAGGTAGACAGACTAATGTATTAGTGTAAAATGTCATGTGTCAAAAGTTTCTCCGCGCCACCGCAGTTCCGCCGTGACCACGATCCATGCAACTGGGTCGAAATATCGGCACACCAAAATACAAAATATCGTGAGTAACCCGCATTATAGAAAAAAAAATGAGTGTAATCCGCGATGATAAAAGTTTAAAATCAGTAGGATACAGCAATTTATAAAAATATAGTTTCTTAAGCAAACTGTATAAAAAAGAATAATTATATTTCGGATAGAAACAATCGAACATAATAACAACTAGATACTATACTCAAAAGCACCACTGGAACCAAACATACCGATATTTCTAGACTCTGCTTAGTAAGTTTGAGAGTTTCAGTTTATGAGGCGCCTTAGCTTAGCTTAGTATGCAGAGATGCAACGCGAGAAATCCCACGGGCGTCGATACCGATATGTGAGCAATCCACATCTCTCACAATTCAGGTACCTAGTTCCAATGCTTTATAAAATTATATGAATATCACTGGTATTTTTTTTTATGGAATTAAGGTAGCAAATGAACATGCAGCACCACCCTTCCGCTGTCGCCCATGGCAATTGTGACCGACATAGAACAAGACCCAATTTAGAGACTAGGGTGGTTAGTCCTGTTAGTTAATATTAGTATTGTTCAGTTAGTAATGATTAGTGTGAGTCTTGTTCCAATTCGGTCACAGATGCGTTGCTACCCCTGAGGACAGATGGTCGCCTCTAAAAATATGATGATAATCATGATCTGATTATTAAGTTACCAGTCTAACCTAGTTAAGTACCTAAGTTCCTAATGTGTAATATTTCTTTCTTTCCCCTTTTTTTCTTGGACCACAATATGTTGGAGATGCCTTTTCTGTTCCTGGTGGATACTTTTCATCAGTTGTCTCGTTTCTTCGTTTGTACAGTACCGCGACTTTTTAGGTACGTTTTAATATTTATGAGTTGTAAAACAGAATCAAAACATAAATTAATTAACAAGTCTGAGATTCAAGACGCACTCAAAGTTCAGGATCGGCAACGAAATTCTTAAAGTAAAAAGTAATAAAGGAACGAACGAATGAATCTGCTTTCAAAGGTGAATTTCAATAAAAGGCTTAACTAACGTTCTCGGTGCATATTATAAAGTAGGAACTTTTGAAAGGGGTTCGAGTCAGTACAGTGATTTGAAGAAGACACGGAAAAGGCGGTCCCTCAGATCGAATAGATTGGAATAAGGAAGGTATACGGAGTGAAGAAAGGCATAACCCTAGCTCAAAGGCAGTTCCGTAAGCCTTTTGCAATAAATATGCAATGAGCAAAATATAGATATTCATAATAAACTAGTATAAACTCTAGAATCTCTTTAAAGATTTAAATGCAATTACTTTTCAATACGCGTTTTTTGCATTCATTATCTAAGCGATAAATGCTTTATGATAGCGTTCTTTACTTGCCCGGGTAATTTTCCTTCTCTCAGAACCGTGATCTAAGCGGAGAGGAGAGTTGCGGAGTTATTATTTCCACATCTCCGCTCTGACGAAATTGGAGGAAAACATTACAAATATCTAATGAAATCTAATAGAAAATATCTAATAGATTAGCGAATTTTCAGACTATGTATAACTCAATTCATTAGCCAGTAAGTAACACCTAAATTATAGTTTCTGAAGACTATCATGGATGGCGATGACAATTCATTAAAGTAAAGAGTATGCTAATATTATGACTATCTACATGATGAACAAACTAAGCTGCCATGCCTGAACCTAAAGCTGAACAGCATTCTTTCAACTGCATAAAATCATAATTAATTTATTACTCCATTTAAATTACACATGGGTAATTATTCAATAATCCAGCTGCTACTGAATTAATATTTCATATTTCCGATACTGTTGCCAGGCTTTTTATCAATAAAAAGTGGTAAGACTCGATTATTATTTCTACCTTCAGTTAAATCCCTCGAGATGAGACTAATATAATCTATGTTAAAGCTATCTATCCATTCCATCCCCGGCCATCCCAGAGCTGATATTAATATAAGCATCGTCATCTTAGCCTTTTTAAATAATCTTTTATGCCGTTAAATAGGTTCATTGAGGTCTGTGCTCCACGAGGAAGATACCGGAAACCTAATTAGAATTTTCTTCCGCCCACCCTCAAAGTTAATAACAACAATAGAAATTAAGCCAGTTTTATTGCTTCAAGAGGTGCTTGAACGGCAAACTGTTATAATTAAAAACACAGGCATTTTTCAGAGGTTTCTCGCTTTAATTAGCAGTACTTTTTCTCTTTCTTTCAGGAGTTTCGTCCAACTTAATTATGGTTGTTTTTGCCTCCTTGTTGTCATATATTTCAAGGGTATAGAAGCTCAATTTTGTAATTTGCTTCTTAATGATAGACCCTTCCAAACACAACGGTTTACTTTTCATCGACAATGGGCAAATGTAAGCAAATGTACACTAAAAATAAAAATAAAAACAGATACGATAATATACACTATCCCATAGACGTTAGACTTAAGATTAAGCTGCATTAAGCGGATATAATAAAAATAGGAGGAGTAAATAAAAGATGAAAATAGAAATAAATAACATAAGATGCAATAGGAAGTAAGATGGGTGACCGCTGATGGTAATATTTCATGAGAGCTTTTGTGCTTCGAAGGGCAAAAGGGTCCGTTAAGCCGTCGCGGCGTTAGTCTCGCTTGTTAACATTATATAGCAGTCGCTTGTTAAAGTACAGACGTCACGAATTTCTGATAAGGATAGTTTCGTAAATAAATAACGACTCGTTTTATGTTATTTTGAAGTTTATCAGTATTATTTATAAAACATTTACAAACTCTTAATCACCTGTAAACCGTCAACTAACTCTTCATCATTACAAACACTACTTACCAACGTCGTCACTACTTAAGACTAGCAATAAATGATGAAATGACATATCAAACCACGCTACTTTATATCAATCAACACGCCAATATTATAGATGTATGTAATAAGTTATTAAAATTATGTAAACACTTATCCCTATATGCGTTTTAATAACGCGCGGTACATAGGTGTATGCAAGTAAAGAAATCGTACCAGGGCAGCATGACTGTAAAACGAGCAATTTCGACTTCCATTAAGTTAATTTCTGTAGCGTTAAATTTTACGATTCACTACGTTCTGTGCGCATTTATTGCATTTTCATGATTTTATATCCACGAACGTGGTTGCTGGACTCTTCAGTCTTGATTTTATACAAATAATAAGCTGTAACTGGTTATGCCTTTGTGTTGTATCATTAAAGTAATGAATGGTAAATTGTTTCAATATCTTTATGTAGGTAAATTACAAACGACAATATTTAATTCTCGTTGGTATGATTGCCACAAAATTGCCAAAAAATTGAAAATAAATAGCTAACTTTTTACAAATAAATTACCGACTTCAAAATCGGTAAGTAGAGGTCACTCAAAATTACCCATCAAATGTCGCTAAATGGGACCAAAGTATAAGGTAACGCACAAAATACCTAAATAGGTACAACTAAGGTGCTAAAGTCAGTTAAAAATTGGCTCTCAAGCCCCCATCCGGAACATGATGAGTCGTCTGGCGGCTGTCTGATACAAGTATGGTAACTGGTCAGCAAGCTTCGGCAGTTCACACACAACGCTATTTGCAAGAAACTAGGATCTTGTCAATGTATGAAAGCGACGCGTCTACGACGCGTCTCCTGTCAGTGAACAGTGTCAGATACAGCGAATTTTGGATTGCGTTGCAGTCGCGTAGCTAATAAATAGCATTGTGTGAGAAGAGCCTGAGTCTAAAACTAATAACATAAAACCGATCAAGATTATTTATCCAGAATTAAGACATGAAGATAAACTAATAAACCAAGCGGTTTCTTTAATTTTTAACTCATAACATTTAATTAATGCAGGTATCTATAATAACATTTCAGGAACATTTCTATTAATGTACAGGCCTATAATTAATAGCACATTTGTATTATGAACATAATTATCAACTACCTATATACGGAGTAACGTAAAATTTTACAAGGATTCGTTTTTCCAGATTGTGTAACAACTTAAAAGGGAGAAAAATAAAACAAAATGAAATAGCCAACATTTGCAGAGGAAAGAGGAAGGAAAGTCAAAAGGCGGAAAATGAAAGAAACTTGTGCAGGAAACCGATCCTTACTTACTGAAAGTTTTCCTTACCGTCTACTTTTCGTTGAGGACGTATTGATGTTTTAATACTTTGTAAAGATTTAGGATTAAATTCTGATTCGATTCAATGAGCGCATATTATTTTCCTATGTAATGATAATCAAATAAGCTTTATACGAAAACAGGACGATTTTGGTAGGTAAGAGCAAGAAAGACTCAGTAATCTTTACAAAAGTACTTCACTCGAGAGATCACTCGTGCACTGACAAATATGCCAATTTTCAACATTAAACACTATTCAAGTAATAATATTTGATTATAATGGACGTATTATATGTATATAGTATTTTATTTATTTTAACGTGGACGCTGACGACTACCGATGCCGCGATGTACCGATAGTCACCAGAGCTCACCATAAATGAATGACTAAATTTAAAGTTTAGGTATTATTAGTGTGTATTGTATGTTATTCTGTCACAGGCCTGAAATAAAACCATTATACGTAATATTATATAAATAGTACGAAAGCGCTCAATCACTTACACCACAAACCGAATAAGTTAAACTTTTAAGCACCCCAAATACAGTAAATCTCTCCTAATTGAATATACCTGACTAGGCCGACGTAGCTTCATATAAATCGTTGAATTATTTTATTTATTACCTGCCTTACTTACTTTAGCAGTGAAGAGAACGAATCCACCATAATGATTTACATTTTCCCTCCATGTAGCACTTAGGATCGTTTTTATTCAGAATACCCGTACACCTTTCCCGAAGATGAAACCACGTAACGCGCGATTATCATAATGAAATTGCAGGCAGTTCTGAAGACCGTAAGAAAAATGGTAAAATTTGTGGCGTTAAATAATATCGTTAACCATAAAGAAAAATGGCCGCCCTCTAGGATGGCGGGCCGCTTCTCCGAAATTGCAAGTCGTATATTACACAGGGAATTTTCAATTACGGCAATCCTGCGGTTTTTCATTCGTAATGTGACTTTTAGGCAACGCTTCGAGTTGGTCATTCATAACAGCTGTACCATAGAGTAATGCACGCATAGATAATATCAGTTGTTAATCGCGAGTAACGAATCTGTTAGACACGTCGTTTAATAAGAAGAAAATATGTAGATGAAACAGCGTGATAGTTTGGAATGCTTAAAATGTGTAAAAAGTACTTGTTTCAAATAAATGCTTTAAGTAGCACAAAAATAAAGAAAAAAACACCAACACTTTCAGATTAGGTCATGTGAGTCCAAATATTATTCAAATAGTTTCTATTTAATGGTAAGTAACATGTTTTAATACTCCAGCCTTTTATATGTCAAGGGACTATTACTACAAGTTATTTCCATTACTATTTTTCCCTCATACCAAATATTTACTGCGATTGAATATGCAGGTCTGACGGCAACAGAAGTTCTCTCTTCCCTCCAATATAAATTTATTGTAATGCAAATTGCATCTCTTTGTAAGTCTGCTCTACTAACTCTCAAATCCTTTCAATCCGCTCTTTATAGGTTCGCCTAAGCTTTTCCTCGAAATTTCATACATATCGATGAATGTATTTCTATTTTACGTGCCCCATTGTGCTTCGATGACTTTTTATATTGTGTGCTTTGTGCCTCTTTTAGCAATAATGACAATATTACGCGTCTTTTTTCGTACGCTCTGTGATACAAGTAAAGGCCCAGATTCTGTAACAGTTTACCAATGGTAACTTAGAATTCTCCATAGATTTTTATACATTTGATTAATCAACACTGACAATCGTACTAACAATTTTCAAACTTGTCTTTTAATAGAATTAAGGAAGCAAACGAATATGTAACATCACCATTCTGCTACCGCCTATAATTCATGGGTGTAGGTATCACTGATACACTTATGCATCCTTTTTTTATTCTACCGTATTTTTACAAAGGTGCTTTTTATTGTTTATAGTAGAAGAGAAAAAACTGGCGGAAAAGAATGATTTTTTATTGTTGATTATCCAGCCAAAATATCTATTTTTTATGCGAGTGAGTATCCTGTCTAAAACATTCATAGCCTAATGGTTAGTGATAGTTGTAACAATGAGCGACGAACTAAAATTGAATACAGTCCAAGAGGTTAGGTGAACTCTAGGGCAAAATAAGGTCGAATATAGTAGTGAAATGTTTACATCCAGCGAGATGTTCATTCTGTACAAACTTACAGCTGTTGTTATATTATATGTAAATTATCAACAAATGATCTGATGAGTTACCTGGTGATATCTGGTCACCGTCATCCTATAGACATCTGAAATATCAAAAGATTAACCGTAGTTTGATCAGTCGATAAGTACCTAGGGATTTCCACGGGAGACTTGATAGCCTTGATAGCATTGTGGGAGAGCTCTCAAGCGTTATTTAGTAGGGAGCATAGAGTCCATTCAAGAGTTAAGGCAAGTTACAAGAGTCCATCAAGGATGTATAGAGTCTATTTAAACCTTAGGGGTTCAACTTTTAACAATACTTTTTAAGACTTCAATGAACTTAGTCACTAAAATTACATTTGTAATCGGCAACTGCAGTTTTCATGTTTTCCGTCCTCAAAGGCACTTTTTAAAGTACCTTTTCAATGAAAAATTGAGAAACTAATTTCTCTAATAACTTACTAAAAATAACAGAGCAAAACGAACTTGTTGAAAAGACGGAAACATAATAGCTCTATTAATACCAGAGAACGAATATACAAGGTTTTAATCGAATTTTCCGCTCGCTACGGCTCTACGTCACTGTGGCCGATGTTCAGTTATTAGGTTTATAGCCAACCAAAGTGAAATGTGAAAAACACGTCCATTAATACGGGCGTCGGTTGGTTACCTAAAATTACCGCGTAACGAACCCTTTTTGCTGTGTATGACGTCAAACAAGCCCGTCCAAATTTGTGTTTTCTACTCATGAGATAAATATGCAATGTCAAGTTGAGCTTATTTTTGTTACAAAATCCAGATCTGAGTGTATTCAAACATTAATAACTGCTTTTTACAAAAAACCTGACTTCAACGTCAACAGGCATAGTTAACTCAAAAACTACTAGCCAGATGATTCTCATTTCAACCCATCTATTCTGCCAATTCATCTGATGACACGCGAATCTTCGATTTCTTTATGGTATTTTAATATACTCGTAGATATATTACATTTTGCCAACTTATGTAATACAATTTTGTTTCCGAATAAACAAGATCATAAAAGAAGTTTCTGTACAGTCGACACAGTAATAGATATTGAGATTGCACAGAGAGTGCTCGCGACAGTCCAATCCGCTGATCTTGTCAATTCCAGCTTGCTGATTGTGATCACAGCTAACTCGAGTAAGTAACAAGAACTCCAGATAACTGCGATATATCTTCAGCGCTTAGTAAGTCAACTTGTAAGAGCCGTTGTACATTATGCAATAGAACTATTACGATCTGGCAAATAGTTCGTTTTTGACTACGTTATAAGCTTAATACCTACAGAATGTCATAGTACAGCGACTTACTCGTATGTCAATCTCAAGTGATCGATCAACGGTGTTACCAAGATAGCGAGAGTTTAATCAACAGTGGTTTTTAGTTCAATAGGTCACTTCTAGTGGCAAAAATATACTTAGCATTGTATTACTTAAAATGTAAGCCATTGTCTAAATTACCCTTAATTTTTTCATTCCTTTCTTCAAATCGGAGTAAGTACAAAGTTTTTGAGAATATTTAACATAAGTTGGTATTGAAAATATGTCAATTTCTCACGAACCTATTCTTCTATCATACGTATTTTTTTAACGTTGAAATACCTTAAATGGAACCTATAAGTTACACTTGGTATGAAGTTTAGTACAACTTTAGACCACCGAGCTACTATTTCTACGTTAAAAGTGATTTTATAATTTAATATAATTATTGCCGTAGTGAAGTCATAAACCAATCTAGATCTGTGTGGGCGCTGACCGACAAGTTCAATTTGTTGCCATTCAATTTGTGACAAATAGACACCTGGACCTTTGTCTCACTGTGTTATATATCTGCTTTAAAAGTAATCCATACTAAAATTATAAATGCGAAAGTAACTCTGTCGTTGTCGTCAGTCTGTTGGCTTTTTACGCTTCATCCGCTTAATCGAATTACATACATACATAGATGAAATTTTGTACGGAAATGGTTTGAAACCTAGGAAACGACACGGGATATTTTATATTTCGGAAAGTACCCCTTAACGGGTTAAAGGGGATTTAAAGTGATATTAAACTAATCATAACACGACCTGAACTGGGACATAGATAGAGATAGAGATAGTTCCTGGTGATTCGTTCCCGTGGGATCGTTTTAACAGTATTTTTATGTCGATCTCAGACGTGGGCGAAGTCGCAGGCAAAACTAATATACCATAATAGCAGTAATATTTCTTCTACGAAGGGATATTGCGTATATGTCTATTTCCTCATTTGAATTTTCTACATGTTTGAATGGAAGTATAATGTATAATTTTCTTTGTTTACGTACAATGACACTGAATAATCAGTTATTTTATATTGTCTTTTACATACAATGACCGCAAAATAAATAATGAGAACATAGAACATACATACTTACATGAAATCATGAAATCGTTTTTGTATTAATTTTTTAAAAGTTATTATAACATAATTTTACACATTATGCATCATTTATTCTTTAACCTGTCTCACCATTCGGTATTTATATCGCAACGGCAATTACACAAATCGATTGGATGGGCAAAAACAAAGACTTAAATCGTTTAGAGATTACACTCTTACTAGTCATAACAAAACATCTTCCACAACAATATACAATCGTATTGTTGAAAAGTATCGCAAACATCTCATTTTAAGCAAGAAAAATCCAAGTGGGTCACAAAGAAA
Source organism: Hesperia comma (assembly GCA_905404135.1). NCBI lineage: Eukaryota > Metazoa > Arthropoda > Insecta > Lepidoptera > Hesperiidae > Hesperia > Hesperia comma. The sequence continues at coordinate 14,166,983 of FR990020.1, read as the reverse complement.
TATCAGATTTAATTTTATAAGAAAATGGATGTCATCTTCTACGTCATCAAACTGCCGGGGAAAGGAAATTAAATGTCTTATCACTGAGATAAAATCCCTTTTTATAACGGTTTGCCACATTGAATAGTTATTTAGACTCAAAATAAGGAATTCGCTTTCTTTTCATTCAGTAAATTGGGCAGAAACATTTTATGTTTGGTACGAATGTTATTTCAAGTGATTTATAATACAGATTTTACCTCATTACTCATTTTTATTTGTAAAGTAGGAGCATGAGCAGGCCATTAAGGTCTGGTAAATTCAGCGGACGTTCGCGCTACATTTGATTTGCAAAACCTGCCAAGTGCGTTTCAACCATACATGTACTTAATATAATATACTCGTCTATACGATGGATATGAGTCGTTATTGCGAAATTTATGTGCTTTGTAGTTGCATAGATGAGACATATTTAAAATTATTTGGCCTTAAATGTATGTAAGATGAATTTGATTGGTGCTTATTAACACTCAAGTACATAGTTCATGTATGTATGTAAGGGAGACTAGATGAATTTTAACAAATAATAATATCACGTTAGACATGTCGCTGTCATTGTTAGGTTCAATGGCTATAAGGAACACTTCAAAATATTTTTCAATTCTATCTAAAACATACATACCTACAGTTAGGAACTACGTATAGATAGCAAGAATTTATTGCAAGGAAAAATCTTTACTACTGCAATCTGTACTCTACAACTGCAACTGCAATTGCGGGAGGTAGAAATTTTATTATACCTTTCCCATCCTTTACTTTTTGCGGAAGTATATTTTTGGTACGGGACAAGAAATATATAGAAGTTTAGACCCAGCTATATGAAGTATGTGGCTATGGTGTCAAATGTTCAGGTGGCCATACTACTACTACTACCAAGCATGTAGTAGCTAATGCTACTGTGGATGATAGCTACCTTCACGGAGTATTTAACTAGTCCTTTGCTGCCTCCTTCTTAGTTAACTGTGAAATATTTTTGATTTATTTCCTCGCTTTGTTTCTGAAGGATCGGCATGGTCATGGCATGGTCTCTTTGGTACGGCGATGATTGGGAATATGGTCGCCTGCAATTTAGATAACGTCTCGAAGTCTGCCTTAGAAATCCTGATTCCTGAGAACAAGGTTTCCCCTCCGATACTAAAAATATGACTACTACTTCATTCAACACTACATATTATTTACCGCTACGTAAATCACGCCAATAAAACGGTAGAAGCAATCACGACAGTTTGCTTAGGGTAAGCAGTAAATACAAAAGGGTTTGCAACGTTGACGGAGGTTTATTATCTTTCGTTCCGCTTCCTTTTTCTAGTCACCCTTCTTTGCAATTACCGACAGGGTGGCTAGTGAACCTTTTGTCTTTAGAAATTACTTTTTATGGCACGTGGTAGGGAACTTCAAAAGACTATGGACAGTTTGAAGCTGTGGCTTGCTTTCAATTTTGTTTACATTGGGTAATTATTTTGCACTTGTACACATAACTTTTGCAAAGGACATAAGCTCGAGCAAACTTCATTATTATTAATTGGTTGTAAGATAAGACGAGTCTCCTAGGTGGAAGATATTTAAAAAATTAAATACTTATTTTTTCATTATAGCTATAGCATTTCTTAGGGATAATGGTGACATTAGACCAAGTAAAAGATATCTTAATAATAATAATAATAATAAGTATTTTATTTCAAGTGACCAGACTCATATATGTTAGTATTACAATTACTTATTCCCTATGTTAGTACTTAACCTACGTACAAAAACAAAGATGTGTGTCATTTCTGTACCATTCCACATGAAACGGCACAGCAATGACTCACATACCTGCAGTCTAGCCTGCTTGCTATCATTTTTAGGATGCTGTTGGTACTACACCGCAATCTGCGCACCAGGGAGCCAAATCGTTTTCGCATAGTAGCGTAAAAACAGTCCACGCTCGCCGTCGCAAACATACCTGACGCGCTACAAAAGCGGCGCAGCCCCATCAGCACCCTAAATCCGTTATTATATTGGACACGGAGGGCGTTGTAAGCCTTTTGCGAGTACTTGGCCCACAGGTTGCAGGTGTAGAAGTTTGTGCAGTAAGCTCGAAATAGTGTTATTTTAACTTCATTTGAGCAGCGCGCGAACCTGCGAGCCAACATATTCGCCCTGACTGACAACGCCCTTCGCTCCCTCTCAATGTCCGTGTCGTCTTTGAGGTCCGGAGTCAACATGTGCCCCAGGTACTTAAATTGGTAGACCCTTCTTAGCTGTGTACCATTCAGTAACACAGGTGGTATGTTTTCAGGTGTTGTACTCCCGGCCTCAAATACCATCACTACACTTTTCTTCACGTTATATGTTAGACCATGTGACCCTACATAAGCCTCACATAATATAGATAGCAATCTTCTAAGGCCACATATCGACGCACTCAGCAGCACCATGTCGTCGGCATAGCTTATGTTATTGAGACAAACACCGTCTATGTAACAGCCGACCCTGGTACCGCTAAGCTCGCCCAGCAACTCGTTTACGTACAAGTTGAAGAGCGTTGGTGAGCTTATACCCCCCTGCCTCACCCCGCACTCCAACCCATACGGACGTGATAAGGCGCCAGCCCATCGAACACTATTGACCTGGTTCCTGTACCAATATTTAAAAATATTTGTCAGTTCTCCAGGCATGTGAGCACTTTCCATCTTTTTCCATAAGATATCATAGGAAACCAGGTCAAACGCCTTCGAAAGGTCCAGAAAGCAAGCATAAATAGGAGTCCTACGCCTGGTATAGTATGTGACAGCATGCTTAAGACCAAAGATAGCACTCTCTGTGGATAGACCAGCTTGGAATCCAAACTGGTTATCATGTGGCTTAAAAAACTTATTTAACTGCATATTAAGCATGCTGTCAAACACCTTTGAGATGACCGTAGCCAGCGATATAGGCCGATAATTCGCCCTATCGGACAAGTCACCGGTTCTGTTCTTGGCGATCGGCACTACTATCGTTCGTATCATCTCATCAGGCATAAAGCTGTGGCTCAAACAAAAATTATACAACATAGCAAGAACCCTGGGTAGATGCGGTCCTGCATACTGAAGGTGTAAAAGGTGTGAAGGGGGTTAAATTATAGAGGAGATTAATATTAACATTATTGCTTGGGAAATAAATTGGGGAATAAAGTTTTTCTTTTGCATAATTACATTTTCATTTACCTTTCCTTTTATCCATTCAAAAGTGATGCAAGACGGGGAATATAAACTCGTTATTTTCAATTTTATTCGCTAATGAGATAAAGTGAACAGTCTTGGACTGTAATCACGGTGGTTCGTAAAAATGTTCTTTTATTGATAAAGGAATCGTACAACCCAACTGTACTACAGAGAACTTCAATACCTTCTCTGGAATAGTTTATGCATACACAAACCTATTTAAATTATCCGTGTTAAACGACATAGGAAAAAAGTAAAAACAAAATAGCAACATTCGCTTTTCACATTTTGTTATTCTCTAAAACAAAAAAAGTAGTCTTTGTCTAATCTAAAATATTGCACTTACCCTAGTTTCAATCTTTGAGTAATAGACACGTTCAACTCATGTCAATGTAAAGGATCTTTGAAATCAGGCAAAATTGAAGAGTAATCGAGTTTGATTACAGAGTCCCAATTTATTAGGGTAGACCGAGGCGAATCGGATCATTTTTTGACGTGACAACGTCTTATAAATTGGTTTGCCGGGTGGCACTTCAAGAAACTGCGTTAGTAGCTCCGCTCACGTTATGCGCTTACAATGAGAGCTAGTGAGAGGCACGCGTCCCTTCCACTCGGGCATGGTTAGCCCGCCTAAGAGCGAGAGAGACAGACATAAAAAGTGAAAGGCACGCGTCCCTTCCTCCTTAACATTACTTATGGTAGCTACGGCGTACACACGTTGGCGTGTTTCAGAAAATGGTACAGCGCCATCTCTGGAGAAGTAGAGTAATCTCGTTTGTTACCTCACTTAGTTGTGACTAATGGTTAATGGTCTAACGGTTAGCAGCGCTAGATGGCGGATGGTGTTACAATGTTTTAAATATAATTCTTTGTATAAATAAATGTTTTAAATTGTTACTATTATTTCATCCTTCTTCCTACTATACGAATGAATATTCACATTAAAATTATTTTACCACTCAAAGTCGTTGTCACGTAAAACTTTCGCCCGTATACCGACTTTACAGGCAACCAATTTTTTTTAGAGAATATGAAAATCATACTGAAGTGTAATATATGTAACTTTTATTGACAATATGGTAATCAGTAACAATCCAGCTACGCAATAAACATTTCCAAACTTAAATTGTTCATCAATTTTTAAAAGTATTATCAAAAAACTTAAAACACAGAAATATCCGAATCGCCCCAATTCTTGGGGCGAATGGGATCGTACATAACATAAAACAAAATCAAAATTTTCTTAACTCTATAAACTTTGGAATCATTAACGAAATTAAAATAGTGAATAATGAGATCAATATTAATTATTAGCACACAAATCACATATATACGGGCCTTTTTTCCCTCCCATATCAGCACATTTTTCGTGGCACCATTCTTGGCACGCATGGCACTGAATCCAATCCTCGGATGGTGGATGAATGAATTTTTCGGAGCAGTAAATACAATACCAATCTCTCTGTTTCACAGATGAACATTTGACTTTTATTCCAGGCGTCTTTTATTTTTCTTCTGCTTCTTCACATTTTCTTTATCATCAGACTTTTTCTCTTTTTCTACAACTTTTTTATCAGTCTTTAATTTTTTCTTCGCATCTTTTTCGAAAAGATTAGTCTTATTCTGGGGTGATGTCAAATGCAAAACTGGTTTTGTAGTTTTACGAGATTTTCTAGTTGGGGCTGGTGGTGTTTTGAAAGGTGATGGAAGAATTTCTTTAATAACTCCAGAAGTACTGGGGGATTGGGTTATATCAGATTATTGTGAACTAGTTGATGGCAACGGAACTATATCTATAACTTTTTCTGGCTGTATTGGTTCAGTACTTGAGGATTCTTGTTGTGATTGCACTTGTGTACTAGTGGAGTTCACTTGGAGCAGTCGGGACTCCATAACATCTAATTCTCGATTACTGATGAACTTGTGGTTAGGTATCGCATTGGAATTTAAAGGAAATATTCCAGTCTTTTCGAAACCTTTCACAGCATTTCCAACAGTGGCAGCTTGGTTCCAAGCCTCTTTGAAAATTCCTCCGAAAGCGACCTTTGTAATTCCTTGATTTGGATGTGCATGTTGCCACGATGTAGCTTGTTGATATGATTTAAGAGGTTTAAAAAACGATACATCGAGAGGTTATAGTGCATGTGACGTGTGTGGAGGAAGAAGAACAAGCTCAATGTCTAAAGAGTCACATAGATCTACCACAGAGTAGCTCGTGTGAGACGCGTGGCCATCCAAGATTAGAATAACCTTTCCTTGGGTACGGTAGCGATTAAAATGTTGTAACCATAACTGAAATGCTTCCTCAGTTACCCAGCCTTTTTCTGTCATAACAATTTCAGTACCGGGTGGCATACCAAGGAAAAAATCATCTCGTTTACGCACACCTTTATACAGAACAAATGGAGGTATGTACTGACCTGTTGCATTCATACATGCTAAGACGGTTACATTTTCGCCTCGCTCAACATTTGTCATGCTAACAACATCTTTCGCACCTTTTTGGGCTATAATATTGGGTGGTCGATTATTAAGCGGAATCCCCGTTTCGTCTACATTATACACGCATTCAGGTCTTCCTCTTAAATTGGTCTTATTAACTACAGTTTCTAAAGTTTTGTAGAATTCGGCCACTTTCTCCCTTTCCATGCCGTCAATCCTTGCTCTTGACAATCCTTCTGGTTTCCGTATAGTTAACTGCTTATTTCTTTTCATAAAGCGATGGAACCAGTCCTGACCAGCCATTCCTACTTCTCTGTTAAATTTGTGATCAATTTTTTGACGTTCTGCGAACTCGAATGCATATTTACGAACCGCTTTGGGTGTTATGCCGAAGCCACGACTCGCTAAATTGAGTAAACGATCTGCTAAAATTTTTTCCGAGTCCTCATCTAACACTGCCTGGCCACCACGTTTCTTAATGACACCTCTGGAGAAAGATACTCTTCTTTGCAAACTTGTATATGGCAATTCATAAATCTCAGCAGCCCGACGTAAGGTTAGCTCTTTGACCAGGACTTTATTCGCGGCCTCCGTCATTTTTTCGTGAGACCATTCACCCGCATTTGTCTTCCTTTTGTACGTGCGAACCATCTACAATGAAATAAAAATGCATCATTAAACCTAGATATAAAATAAATCGTTTTGAAAAAGTGATCCAATTCGCCCCCAATCACGCGATCCGAATAACCCCATATTAAAGACTTCTGAAATGAATATTTAACACATTAACCTATGACGTTTTGCTTAAAAACTTAAATACTTCGTAAAATACGTCCCTTCGCAATCAATATAAGACATTTATTTTAAATTTTTAACACATATCCTTAGAATGACACTAAGAAATTGTAATTACGTACCTTAGGGCGCATTCATGTAGAACGCTGGTTACCGGCGCTGATCTGCCAGCGCTTATCGGTACTGGTCCGTCGAGATAACCTCTACATAAAGCAAGCTTGTATAAGCAGGAGCTGGCTGACAGTCTCTCAGAATCATTGATCTATAAGATTATGGATTAGACACTAGAGCAAAACGAGCGTGCCTGACAAAATTTTAGTGAAAAAAAAACATGGCCGCTTTTGCTAGTGTTGTGCGCACTACGTGGACGGAAACAGTATCGATATTTAGTTTAATGACTTACTGTATTTTTTTTTTCATTCATTTAAAAACCGACTGAATTTTGGATATAACAATTTGGGTTTTGTAGGGATGTCTTTAGGACACTGACAGGTCTCAGACGTAATACGCGCATGCGAGCTGGCAAGCGCATGGAACATAAAATTTCTTTGCGGTGTCTTCTCTAGTACTTTAGTACATAGTATCAATGGCGTACCCGCGCTTATAGGAGCAGGTCGGAACTTGTCGGCGCTTATCAGCGCTTATCGGCGCTGGTTCGGCACAAAGTATAGAGACTACCTGCGCCGACTACCTGCGCGGATAAGCGCCGATAAGCGCTGGCAGATCAGCGCCGGTAACCAGCGTTCTACATGAATGCGCCCTTAGATGAGCGCCAAAATTGTAACGCACACAAACACCGAGCTCCGTGGCGAGCAGCGCTGACACTGATGTACTAGTCAAATCGAAACACTACCTATGGCGGGAGGTGGGCGAGGGGGAGGGGGTCGTACGACCACAGTACATTGTGTTCTAAATCAAAGCGTTATTCAAAATATTAACGTATCTCTTATTTTGATCCGATTCGCCCACTGATCCGATTCGCCTCGGTCTACCCTACCTAAAACTTTGCCATTTAACTTTTTTATATGACTTATAGTTTTCTGGAAATTACGATAAACGTTTTTACCCTTAAACAGGTCGATCGTAAATTATTTTTCCTTTTATTTCTGTTGTTTTCTGCCTTGTCCAATGAGGAACCTCCTATCATTTTTTGGTTTCAAAAATTATTGGCTCTGGTCTACAAGTCATCGACAAAGTTAAGCAACTGCAGGCTTGGTCGGCAGTTCGGGGTGTGAAAACTAGAGGCAAAATGTCTGGAGTGCTTCCGTGCTTCAGAAGGTACGTAAAGCCATCGTTAGGTTGGGCACTAACCCCTCCACCAAACCGCGCTGGGGCAGTGGTGGAGGCCTTCTCCATGAAGAGGAAAGACCCGTATTCAGTTGTGCGTCATTAATGGATTGAAGTCGAATACTATTTGAATGCTGAGATTAAATTTCTTTTTCGCTGTAGGGTTTCTTATCTAGGCCACATCATTCCTTTGTACCATTCGTAACTTGAAGTCAAATTTAATAGGCGCCAAGAATACTTTATCATTGTGCGACCTAGAACAGCCACATTGAAGAAATTGTCGAGCGGACGGGCGCCATAGCGGCACCTGCTTCTTTTCAGCAAATTAAAAAAGTTTCGACGACACAAGGACTGCGCACCTCTCGTTCATTTAAATGCTAAAGGTTCTGTTTCCATTCATTCCATTCATTTGAAGTTTTGTCGACTATTTTGAGGAGATGGGTTATACTGCAGCTTTTGATTATAAGGTATTCTTTGTTTATGTTGAAAGCATTGCAACGTTTCTTTATTATTTGCATTTTGAGATACAATTTTGATTCGTAAAAAGTCCTTAACATTTAAATACGTTTTTGTGTCTTTCTCAACCCAGTTTTTTTAATTTAACCCATATTAAACAAACTGGGTTATATTAAAATCTTTGTAATCTTGACAATATTGGTCAGTGTGACACAAATTAAATAAGATATTCGGCGCATTCACTAGACTCGTGGTATTTTTCTAATAAACTAATAATAATATTCTAGTAGTAAAATTAATATCCAATATTATGAAACATAATCAAACATAATCGACCGCGTGGTGTACGAATAGGTATAGAATAAGAAAAATATCATGTAAACAGTGCCTTTATTTACACACCCCCCTAAAAACTACCTATTACTAAGTTACATTGTAGGTACCTAAGGAATATGTTAAATCTTCGTATTCTGTCGAATCCATTCTCGGACCGAGCTGACATTGGTGTAGACGCCCGGATAACCGGGTCTAGCGCAGCCGACGCCGAAGGACACTATTCCTAATTGCAGCCCACTAGACTTTGACACCGCGGGTCCGCCTGAATCACCCTGATAAAGATGATTAATGATAATAATATCAGTTTTCACAAAAAATACTTCTTCAACATTAAAGTTAAAATAACTCAGAAAGTAGGTACTCGACAGGTAGGTATGTATGTATTTATGTATGTAGGTATTTATATTATAATAGAATTTCCCGTTTAGATTTGGACGAAAGTACTAGTATGCTTATGACTGACCAAAACGGCTATAATAAACACTAGTAATGGAATTCATGTCTGCATAAAAGCATGCTCTATTTCTAAAAAGATAAATATTCCGAGTTGTGTTCCTGTTTTAATATAGTTAAAAATATATATTAGATATACCTATTATGTTAGATACAAAATTATACGAAAATAAATAATTTATGAAGTCGTTTAAGTATTACCTGGCAGGAGTCTTTGCCTCCCTGGGGAACTCCCGCGCAGAACATCCTTGGAGTTAATGTGGAATATGAACGGCTACAATCTTCACTTGAAATTACTGGAACCTCCACCGCCATTATAGTTGAAGATGTGTCGCCATTTTCCTAAATAAATGGACATATTATATTATACATATAGACAATAAAAATACAAAAGATATCAACCGAGTATAAAAATATTGTTTGACAAAAAACAATTTAATTTAATATAATTTAGTTATTCAGTTTAATTTAGTTATTTTTATGTAACTTAGTTACAGTTAAAAACTTGAAGCGGTTTCTAACATTATCTAAATTTTATATTATTGCATAAATTATTATAAATACAAAAGTTTTAATAAATAATTTGAACCTAATGACAGTTTTTTACTCTAAAGATTAATAGCCATAGAATTAATGCAAGAAAAAGTTGGTACGGTAAGAAAACATTCATTCGGTTAGACTTTTTAGAGGCGTCCATCTTAAACCTCAAGGGAAGCAACTCATCTGTGATCGAATTAAAATCTCTGTCAAAATAACCCACTAATGTTCTAATATCGCCTGTTAACTGGTGAAATGTGCTGTGAAGCTGAGAATTCTACATAATACAAAATTATTGTATCTATCAACGACCAGTTAACAAATGATCTTCCTTGTCGATAGGAATGGGTTATACGGTAGTACATGAGGTGGTATCCTATGGTAATAATCAAATTTTTGTTCATCAATCTTTCGCTTGGATGAATCCAAATTCTGCACAAATACATTTCTCTGGATGTTTATGCGAAATGGAAGTAATTAATATTGCTTGCTTTTGTAAAGGGAACATGGAAAACTATAATGTTCCCGAACTTAGTACTCAGCTTACCTCCTAAATTGTGAGAGACCCACTGCGAGCGGGACAGTTTTGAATCATAATGTAGTTTCACTAAAATCCATCGTCACTGTATTTTACAATATTTATATTCATCATCACGTTCAATATTTAAATGACTGCAATTACTAAACAATTATAATGCGTGCACACTATTTACGTGTTTCACCGCAAATACACCGTTACTGTTTCACAAAACATATTCTGTTTCATTGTCTATACTTAAATAATTAGCATCAAATGCGTATACACTATTTACGCGTATGCCCATTGCACGTTTCGAACGTGGATTTAATTTGCCATAAACATTAAGTGCGCATAAACCACCGGCCTAATTGTAAAAGCTATTGCAATCAAAATCAGTTTCACAATATCCTCTACTTCCTCTGAGTTTTTGTTTACGAAAGAGGCTGATACAAAACAGTGATAATTACGCAGATAAGATAGATTATGTTACTTCTAATTTATTCCTGCGAGAGATTTTAACGTCTTTGTTATCTACTTCATTAATTTATACAAAAGGATTGCTAACGTGAACCTTATAATTGTTGTTCTATAACTAGAGAGCTTCAATCATTTGTTCAAAATATAAATGTACTGTACTGCGTGCTGTAAAGCCTTAACGGTTAAGAGTAGTTAATCATCACTAAGTTAGTTTCAGCAGGGTTGCAAAACAATGTACATGCTTTACACGTGTCTCATTTTGCATTGTTTTAAGAAATTCGAAACTTTAAGTTTTAAGTTCGTGAAAGTAGCTTTTCTACTCTTAACGTTAAAATTTAACGTTTTATTTAACTTTATAAACCTAATATCATTTACACGGGATAAGCACACACAAGAAAACAGGGCAGAATATCATATTATAGGTACAAAATTTGCTTTTATAATCAGATTCTTGTTCATCGTATGTGGTAAGGCCTAGAGCCACTTGCACCTATGTATCGCGTAGTAATTACTTTAACAGCAATTATATTGTGTTCCGGTTAGAAAGGCATAGAAACAATTAAGCCTTTTTAAGGGCGACCATCTTAATCCTAAAGGATTGAAACAGATTAGAGACCAACAGTTACCTAAAAATTTATTATTACGAACATATTAACAGGACGAACTACCACTAGCAGCCCTTGTGCTAGACTCATATTTACTAAATAATCTTCCAATTTTCTAACGCCATGTGCTAACTATAAAAGTATGTACTAGGTTATTCTAGTAAGGAGTACTAGGTAAAGTGGGTCACAGCTATCAAGACTGGCAGCAGAAGGATGGTCGTTTGCATGAAAACTAACTTTTTACAAAAAAAATGACCATCTTCAAAATCGATAAAAATACTTAACTAAAAAAATATTCTTCAGAATATGTCGCTCAGATTTATATCGGGCCAGACGTGAAGCAAAGATCTTTCGAATACAAAAAAGCTAAAACCGTTTCACCCAGCGCAAAGTAATGAGGTAATTGAATTGACAACCTTCTCTTTTTTTGAAGTCGGTTAAAAATGACCAAAATAAATAACCATACTTACAGAAGTAGCGCCCCATCCAGTAACTAGAACATCGGTACCGTTCGCAATCGGGGTGTTACTGTCCGGTAACTTCACGATCCTGGTGTTGGTACCGTCAATATTCATTCTGCGCGTTAACCGAATCACTGCCACGTCGTAGTCAAATGTTCGTGTGTTGTACAGAGGATGCATTATGTAGGTGGACGTCACTTGGTTGTTTCCACCGCTGTCAGCGTCGGTGCTGCCTGTCCTGACGTATATTTTTTGCATCCTGAAAAATACATTCATGTATGCTTACCCTAAGTTGCTTCTTCTTACTTCTGATCCTAATTTAGATAATCAATGTTATTCACAATCATAATAATTATTTATACGCATTTGATTCAAACTTAAACATCTCTTAGAAGAACAGGTTAGTACGTTATCAACATTTAAATACATCAAGATGTCGTTAATAGTCTTCCAATTTAGTAATATTAAAAAACTTTTTTACTTGTTTTGTTTTACACTGTGTGGATTTTTTTACGTTTAAAGAATTAAATTAATTTCTCTTACCCTTGGACACAGTGAGCTGCAGTTAGAATGTGTCTACGACTGATGATAGATCCCCCACACTGGTAGTACTCTTGGTTTCTTTGCAGCAGCAAATAAACTTGGTATGGGGCGTTTTGTATAGTTGTATCATACCCTCCTACGATTTTTTCATCAGAGTTTCTCCTTAAGTGAGAATGCTTCTTACCCACACCATCTGAAATAATGAAGACATGACGTATCATTACAATAAGTGATGAGTGATTTTGAATAATTTGTCGTGTGATTTTTTATTTTTCGACGATATTCTTCTCATTGTATTCATTGTCGATGTTGACGTTTGTATGTTTTATTAACGTTACTCATGTGGGCTTCAAGCCAGTAATGACCTAATACACAGAATGGGGCACTTTCTAGTCGAGAAAGCCTAGAACTGACTCTGCTCCAAGGCAGATTGCCAATTCTTTGTGACCATCGAAGTATTGAAAGCTTTTTATGACACATAAAGCAGGCTTTACTGTATTATTAGCCAAAAATTAAGTAGGCCATCGGATCGTAATGGATGACCTCTTCACATGATATTGTGTAAGATACGTTATCAGCACTTTTAAAACTGACGCAACTTGAAAAAATAATTTGGAAAAATGTTCTTAGACTGAACTGATGGTTACTCTGGTCTATGACTAAACCATAACTAGTTTTTAAAGCAAACAGTTCCACTGAAGGCCTAATTATGTATGTAATCTATGAAGCACTTGGTATGCACCAGCGTATTTGTACCCGAAAGATGTACATCACACCCTATTGTAACCAAAGTACTTCCCCACACACACCCGTTAAAAAGATAATAGTACAAAGAGAAACAAAAATAAGTTTAACGATACCTTGAAAACTGAAAGCTAAAAGAAGACACACAATGTACCATGAATAATATTTTTCCATTTTAACCTCCTTCAATGGTTACAAAAAAAGTATGTTTGCTCAATCAACGCGCACATATTTATATTTTATGCATATCATTTTCAGGATCATTAAACATAATATTCCAGATAAAGATAATAGCTCTTTTACAGGGCTAAATTGTTCTAATTTACTGTTATTAAAATGAAACGTGAACATTTTAGCAAGTAATTGAAGCTACGCGAAAATAATGTCAAAAACATACGAGTAAAACGATACGCTTGTTCGTTTATACAAAATAATTTAGATATTGTTTAAATATATTTCTGCGTTGTGCTTTTTCGTTATTTTATTGTTGGCTTCAACTTATTAATGGTCAACTACTGAACACAGCCACAGCCTCTCTCAATAATTGATTAGAGCATATTCCACCATGCTTCTCCAGTGTGGTTTGGAGCGGTTAGAGGTCGAGCTGTATGTATAATTATATTTTTCTCAGTGCTGTCAATGTGGCGACACCGTACACACGTCACACGGTGACGTCACCGAAGCCTGAATCACGCTATCGAATAATTGTCGTTCGCCGGCATAATATATATACAACGCTCCGAGAACATTCACTTGGGACCTCAGCCGCCCCCCAGGCATATCGTCTCGCCTGGCGGGAGATCTCCCTTTGCCAAAGTCAACACCAATAAGTTACATTATTATTACATTATAAACAAAATATACTTCGACTGAAAAACACTTATTATTTTATACGGTCATAAAGATTATAGCTTCTATTCAATGAATAATCCATAAAAGCCTGTCAAAACCAATCAGAGTGGCAGCTAATGCTTTAATTCAGCGATGTTTAGGATTTCAATGGAGACCATTATGACTGTTTTCTATTATGTCCAATATAATAGTAAGATGATTGAAGGTTCGTACGACGTTCAATAAAACGTCGAGGTCTCCTCACATTGAATGTATCAAAGATATCGCTTTATGCGTCACGTTCATATGAAGCGAATCGCAGTTTTTGATTTTTGTCTGTCTATCTGTATGCTTGTGCGCGCATCATGTAAAAAGTAATGAATGAATTTTTTGCGCTTTTGTGTTCCTAGCGGTCAAACTTAAAAACTGGTGCATGTTTTGGTATACGTCGCTTAGAAAGTAAAGTGAGATATAAATGTTGCAGGACAATGTCTGTCGAGACCGTTCATTTAATATTTTATTGTTTACAACACTCAATCTGTTACGCGACTTTTGTATATTTTACATTGTAATGAAAAATCACTATATTAATTTCGGTTGTCAGTCTTCCGATCCAGTTAAATATGTCTTAGAAACGAGTTAGCACGTTTTGCTTTGTGGCTAAACTGCGGTAGTACAGAAAAACTTTCGACGAATCATATAAATCATTTGCGTTTTATCGCGCCACCGAAGTTCAATGAGTCACGTGTCATGCTCTCTGTCAGAAAAACTGAATAAAACGATAATTTTGCAAAGCGAAACAAACATAGTATAATTTTGTCTCATCAACATAGTATCATAGTATCGCTCTGTCTTTTTCGTCTCATTGGCGTAAGTTGTTCCTTTTCTAATGTGAGTGCGATTGATGACATATAATTGGTCTGTACCTCTCTTCCCTGTCTTCGAAAATTGGAGTGGAAATGAATTACTTGAAAAACCTTATTAACCTTTGATATTATACGATGAAAGAATTTTTTGCGAATAACGTTTGAATACGAGCCTTGTCAAATGTTTTTCTCTCATCACTTTGGTGTAAATAACGCCTATGTTATTTTATACCTACCTACTTTACATGATTCGTATTTTTGTTCAATTCAAAATAAAGGTGCCATTGTAGATTAACTGGAAAATATATTCCTATTCATTATTTATGTCCCAAAATAAGTGTTTTATGATGACGAGTTTTCTATATAATAATAACAGTATGTACACTCATTGACCCCTACAAGAATCCCTTAGACTAGAAATCACACACCCAGACCGAGAACAAAAAAACATCGTTTCGTTGTTACCTACGATAATATAATCGGTCAGGCTTTATCACATCACTTTCTGAAATACCCATTCAGATGATCTTACCTATTTCCAAGTTATATCAACAACTTACTTGAGGTGTACTTAACAGTCCATTACATCTCAGAAGTGATTTGCTCCCAAAGCACGTGACGCGTTGGCTAAACTTTCAACCCATATAACGGTACCTAATTATGAGTAAGATCAAATAATGTCACGTACACAGGTTAACTCCGGGTGTAGAAGGTCAATCCATTTTGAAATTTACATGTGAAATACACTATGTAACCTTTGTTCTACATCATTTCATAGGTTAAGAAACCTTTTATTGCCCACCAAGTGCGAGTAGCAATCGTTTTATCAATTATTTTTTTATGTCCCACTGGCGTGCGCATTTGGTATTAAATGAGTGGCTTTGTACAACTAAACGATATGAAGCAACTAGTAAGACTTTCGTAAAACCATTTTATCTTATGCAATTAAAATAATTTTATGTTATATACATCGATTAACTGGAGAGTAACGCATTCGTTTATAAATCGGAAACAGCAGGAAAAGGGCAGGAAATAATTATACATTTCAAAGACAGTTATAAAACCTCTTATTTTTTTAAATCTCTAAAAGATATTATAGTTACGTAGTAGCTGAAATTGGAATTAGATAGATAGGTAGATATTTAAATATTTTTATTAATCCCTTCCTATTAGAAGACCCTGATAGATTAGATAAATCTTCGTGATTCCATAACCCTAAAGAATATAAAAAAACGACTGTGACTGGCCTATAACATAAAAGGAACCGTTTTACAAATTATCATGATTAAAATTCCATCTTTACTTCAGTAGCTTGAAATATTAAAGTACACATCGTAAGTTCCTCTTTTGTCGTCAAAATAATTAAGAATTTGGTTAAAATTTCGACTAATACGGTCTTTCCGAAGAATACATAAAGTCACTACAATGTCTTACACTAACCTTATATGCTAACCTAAGCATAGATACTAACTTAATATGTATACTGAAGTAAAATATTTCTATTCCTCCTTGAAGAAAACTATGTCATACCTATAATTACTATATTTGTAGGCATAACAGTGACGTAAATGTCGGCAACATTGTAAACAAATACTATGAAACCATTTATTATCCCGTCCTTACATTGACGAAGATTTGTTGACCAGTCGCCGCAAACTAATTCATCATGCCACAAAAACAATCTGCTCATCATCGTGCTATATAAAGAAATCTTGAAACATATGAGGAAATATACTACTAAACCCTAGCCACTTCGACGTTTTATGTGTAGTATTGTATGTAGGTATTATATTAAATAGCTGATTCAAGATATTTCGATTAAGTTTCCGCCAAAGACGCCAGGGAAATTGAAAATTTGCAAAACTTGTAAAATTATTGGTTTATACCCAATTTTTGAAAATCGAATTTACATCGGATCTCCAAGATCCGAGATCCTAGGAAATTATTCTGACTTCTCTGTATGTACGTCTGTGTGTGCGTTTGTGTGTGTAATTCTTCAAACTTTTAATTCTTTCAGAAAATTTCGTGAAAGAAAATTTCAGAAAAAAAATTTACTTCACTTCACTTAATGCTTAATGCTTGACAACCCAAAGATGTTTATTCACTCTGCTCTCAAAAACTCCCTCATCTTACGCAGGCGTACACAATTAAAATATAGGATCTACTCGTAATAAACCCAACAACAATAAACCCAACATTAATATTTCATTTTAAAAAGTTGATAACATTTCTTCACTAGGATTAAAATTATTATATTTTCATATGCAGCCGTTATACGTTAATTAATAAAATGTAAATTAATACAATAAATACAAAGAAAATATAAGGTTCACGGAACAATCGCGCTGGATACGCGATAACTGTACCGATATATTTAATTGGCGTTAACGGGATATCTGATGTGCTGGGATTTATCACATCTCATCATCAGATAAATATAATACATTCGTACCTAGTCTTAAACAAGGCGGTAAAAGTTTAAAAATTAAGCGCTGTGAGAAAAAGGACTCTTTGATGGCCAGTTTTGAATACCAAGCCACGTACTTCTGAATTTTGGGAGTAATGTGCGCTTTAAGCATTTAAATGTCACTCGCTATCGATCGAAAAAAAATATCATGAGGAAACCTGCATGCCGAAGAATTCACAAAATTCAAAGGCGTATGTGAAGTCAAGCCAATTCGCACATAGCCAGGGGTGATTAATCTTCTCATTTTGAGAAGAAACTCGTACCTCTCTCTTCAGTGATGATTGCCAGTATTCCAATTAAATCCGTATTCTTTCAATTATTTATTTACATTCCAAATATAACCTCGTTCGAACTAATCAAGTATTAAGCGTGATTTTCTGGTTCACCAGGCTACATGATTGTCCTGGGATGAAGGGACGTTTCATATAATAACAATTTCTAGATGGAAAATTACATAAAAAATAATAGGATTAACTATCACTTAAAGTTCGTGCCACAGTCCTCATTCTTTTACCAACCATTCTAATACCATGTGCAAACTGGAGTAACTAAAACTGTCATGTCTACTCTCAGTTGTCATGGGCGGTAGTGGAAATAAATACATATGTGCTATAAAAAAACTTATTTAATTTTCAGTGAACATAACAATACTCGTACTATAAATTAATGATATAAAGCAAATGTTAACTTAGACTGCACTAAATCTGCAATAGATGTGATTACTCAGAATACTCAGGGAAGGGTGGTTTATACAAGACGGAAGCAATTAAGCTATCGATATCTATTGACTTTCTCAGAAATATTCTCTCATAAGGCGTCGTTTGCTCTAATTACAAGAATTTCCGTTCAACCTTTATCATTGGCTTTCTGCGGTTAGACAATTAATATACATAATAAATAGACATTAATAAATAGATACGTATCTACCTATAATAATGGCGGAACAAAATTTTTCATTAGACGTTGTGTTGTGTTATAAAATGTGACGCTTTTTTAAGTAATCCCATATTGGTTTCAATATATTTATAGCCCATTATCGAGCATTGGTCTCTCCACATAGCTGAGGAGGCGTAGAGTATGAAGAGACCCCACCACGCTGCTCCAGTACAGAATGGTGAAAGGGTTATTAGCCAACTTGAGTAACGGGAATAATAGGATAATCCCGTTTTAGGTCGTTTAACGTTGTCATGGGCGGCAGCGTAGAGGAAGTTGCATGCTCGTTTCCTTCTTTAATTCCATACAAAAAGTTATAACGTACGTACTGTAAGGAACTCCTTTTGGACAATCACTAATTATGTCAACAAGAAGGAGTAACAGGCCGTTTACTTATAAAAGGATATTAAAAATACAACTGTCAGACGAAGACATAAAGAGAACACGAATATTTTACTATGGGAAAAGATGTATGTTTGAATGATAAAATAAACAAGTTAAACAGTAAATAATTGTTTTCTGGGCTCCCTTTTAGCTCAGAAGCGGGAAATAACTCACGTAAGTCCTGATAAAATGCATTTACATACTTTGAATTGAGTAAAGATTTTGTTATGTCAAAGATGAAAATTTTAAACACGAACAATGGGCCGTCCAGGGCCGTCATAAGAAATGTAAAAATAATGATGATAATCGGGAAGCTTATTTACGCCGTAAATTATTGAAGGCGGTCGAAACCCGTAAATTATATGAACCTAATGAGGTACCGTCTACATCAACACCGTCCAATAAGGTCGATCAGGTGGTAACCAACAATGACAGAATTCCATCACATATTGCACAGTCGTTGGCTGAAAGCTATGATAATGCTGCATCTCGACAAAATATATCATTACCGGGGTATACTTATTTTATGCCCGGACCATCATCGTGTTCTTCGACATTTCGATATGTGGGCCGTAGTGATCCATTGCCAGAGTTTGACCCACAAACATCAATAACCACTATGGAGCAATGGATAAGAAAAGTAGAAGGCATTTCTAATATGTATGGTTGGGATGAAAAGACTCTTAAATTTAATTGCACTTCTAAGATGAAGGGTTATGCTCGACTATGGTATGAGCAATTATATGTGAATCAAATTTAAGTTGGTCCGATTGGAGGGCAATGCTGTTAACAGCTTTTCCTTCCAATCGTAGTAAATTGAATATGATGCGAGACTTGGTCAATGCATTAAGACGCTTTGATCAAGATTATATACAATTCTTTTATAATAAATTAGCTTTAGGTAACGCATGTGGATTACCCGAGTCACTGATTACGGAAGCTATCATAGGAACTCTTAACAATGATTTGATACAAGTTGGCGCTATTTCTGCTAGATGTCACGATCCTCCAACGCTCTTGAAATATTTATCATCATTTGCTCACCCGGTTCTAAATGAAGCTGAACGTCAGAAAGAAGTCAGTTACACTTACAAACCTCAATGTTACATTTGTAAGGGTCTTGGCCATATTACATCTGAATGTATGACTAAAGTACAAAACAAATGTGATAAAAACAATTTAGTCTGTTCATTTTGTAGGAAACGGGGTCATGTTGAAAATGATTGTTTTACTAAAAATAAAAAAATGTAGTTATTGTAATAAAACTGGTCATACTAAAGACGAGTGTTTGAAGTTAAAATCTCGAAATTGAACAGGTGACAAGTAATGCATGATACACCAAATATTAGATAAATAAATCTATCTCTAAATATTATGTTACTATTAACATTTACCTATGATTGTCATAATGTGTACCTACGGTTTATTAAATTTTGGTAGGTCTTGGTAAACAAATGTAAGTCAGTCACTTGCTCAAAAAAAAGTCTTTCCTAATATCGTTATAAATAGATTTGGTGGATTGAAAATCATGCCGATTTGACAGTGTCATGTTAAAAGCGTAATATTCTACCTGATAGGTAGTGCTTGAGGTATCGGTGCCGTCATTTTGATTTTATAATAATAATAATAATAATAATTCTTTATTTCAGGTTCAGGCCAATATTTGTTAGTAACATTTTGTACTTATATCTAGGGGTTAGTAAATACTGACAAAATAAGACTTATAAACTAACTAAACTGGGGACTGGAAATGGGGGTTTCCACGCCCAGGCACAGTCTGTACTGCACCACGTGCATGTAGACTTACCCAGTGCCTGAGAAATGGTGAGTCCCACCTGTCCACTAGTGTGCCCAGTATGGTGTTGGTGCTGTCGCGCAAGCGGTTTAGGAGGGAGGCGCATCGCTTCCGGATGATGGCATGAAAGCCATCAGTGTGAGCCTCTGAGAACATCCCGGAGGCGCTACAAAAGCGCGGCAACCCCATCAGCATTCTGAACCCATTATTATATTGTACACGCAGAGAGTTGTACGTCCTCTGCGTATAGCTGACCCACAGGCTGCTCGTGTAAAAAGAGTGGCAGTATGCTTTAAAAAGCGTCGCCTTTACCTCAGCGGTACAACGAGCAAACCTACGAGCCAGCATATTACAACGGACGGCCAACGCCCTGCGTTCCCGTTCAATATCAAAGACATCTTTCATGTCCTCGGAAACCCAGTGGCCCAGATATTTAAAATGCGAAACTCGCTTAAGAGGAGTACCATTAATTGAGACGGGAGGTGCGTTTAGAACTCGCTTATTACCCGTTCTGAAGATCATAAACTCACTCTTGCTTTCATTGTATCTGAGCCCATGGGACTTCGCATACCTTTCACAGATTTATTTATTTTATTTATTTTCTTTATTTGGGAAACATACAGTGTCTTATCTACAATAATAATAACAATACAGTAATTTTATCTATAACACCATTTAAAATAGTTTCCGCATTTAAAAATCTAAGATTGCTTCAACATAATATAAAAAAAAAACTAACATTTGCTTCTTTTTAAAGTCAACCGTAGCACAATTAAAAAATAAACAAAAGTTGTAACCACTGCTAAGGAGTCTCTTCGAGCCAGTTGGAAACCATCATCTTTTTAATCACCTTTGGCGACGTATTAAATAGATCCAAGTCGGGGGAGCCATCCAGTTTGTTAAGGTGTTGGGCTGACCGAACAAAGAAGGAATTTTTTCTGTAGTTGGTTAGGCAGCCAGGGGTATGAAGGTGTACGTGTGGCCTCCTCACAGATCTTGTTGGAACGTTAAGGCTTATGTAGGACAAAAGGTCAGGTGAGTCGATTTGGTTCTGCAAGATTTTGATAAATAAGGCAACATCTGCTATTTTACGCCTTTCGATTAACGGCAACATATGATGTCTTTTACACCTTAACTTATAATTGTCGTCGTGGATATTGCACTTGTATTCTAAATATCTGAGAAATCTTCGCTGGATAGATTCTAGCCTATTTATATATATATTGTATTGGGGGTTCCAGACTTGAGAACAATACTCGAGGATACTACGTACATAGGAGCAATAAACGATTTTTATGACTTTGATGTTTTTAAATTGAGAGCTTTGCCTCATAATAAAACCCAGGGCCTTGTTGGCTTTAATTATTACCTGATTGATGTGTGTATCATATTTTAATTTGCTATCTTGAGTAACACCTAAATCACGTATTTCATCCACTCTTGCGATGTTTTGACCTTTGAGCAAATATTGGAATTGTGTTATATTTATTTTACGGGTAAATGTAATAGTAAAACATTTATCAACGTTGAGATCAAGTTTATTGTTAGAGCAATATTTTTCGAAACGAATTAAATCCTGCTGTAGTAGATAACAGTCACTTATATTATTAATTTTTAGGAAGATTTTCATGTCATCTGCGTATAAAAGAAAGTTGGCATGTTTGAAGCAGTGTTTTACGTCGTTGATGAAAATATTAAATAGCAATGGACCGAGCAAAGACCCCTGGGGGACGCCTGAAGACATCAGATTCCAAGTAGATGAGTATCCATTTAGAACCACAGCCTGGGATCTATTCTCAATGTATGATTTGAACCACCGAAATAAATTCCCGTGGATTCCGGCATAATATAATTTCTTTAAGAGAATAGTATGGTCTATTCGGTCAAAACATTTGCTATAGTCAGTAAATATCGAGTCTACCTGACCTCCAGAGTCCATATTAAGAGTGGTATATTCGATAAATGTCAACAAGTTGGAGGTTGTTGAGCGGTTCCTCAAGAAGCCATGCTGTTCGGGAATAAATGTGACCGACAGACTGCTATATACTTGGGTATAAATTATTCGCTCCAATATTTTGGCAAATATACATAATTTTGAAATAGGTCTATAATTTTTAACCTCAGTTTTAGAGCCTCCTTTGTGGACTGGAGTTATAAAAGCAGACTTCCAAATTTTGGGAACGATGCCTTCCACTACAGAGCGGTTATATAATAATGATAGCGGCTTCGATAAACTTTTGGAGCATTTGACAATAAATAAAGGCGTAATTCGATCTGGTCCGGCTCCTTTTGTTAAGTCAAGTGACTCGAGCTGCTTATAGACCATCCAAGTATCAATTTCAATGTTTGAAATGACGTTATTAAAAATTGATCCTTGCAGCGAGGTGTCGGAAGGTGCGTCAGGTCTCCCAGAAGAGGGGAGAAATGTTGACTGAAAATAGTCTGCAAATAGATGGCAAGCCTCTTCACCCGTATTTGCCGTACGACCTTCGTAGGATAAGGTACTAGGAAAAGCATTCGAACCATATTTGTTTGACTTTATGAAGGACCAGAATAGTTTAGGATTTTTAATTATCGAATTTTCGCAATTTTGTAAGTAAGAAAGGTAACAATTAGTTTCAAGTTTATTGGCTCTTTGACGTAGAAGGGAGAAAGCATCGTAATCCTCAGTATTTCCATATTTGCGATACTTCAAAAGATATTTCATCTTTTCTTTCAGTACTTTTTTCAGGGAAACATTATACCATGGGGGAAAAGAAGACGATGTGACCAATTTATGAGGGACAAAATTATCAATAGCTTCGTATAATAATTTGTAAAATTGATTAACTGCCACTTCCAGAGGCACTCCTTGTAAATGCAAGTTCCAGTCTATACTATTTAAAAATAAATTTATATTATTATAATCCCCGGATTCGAAATAATATTTTAATCTTTGATTTGACTTCATGTTTTCAGAATGAGTCCTAGGCAAATATATTTGTAAAGATTTATGGTGGATATCTTCAGGCACCAGGGGGTCTTCGCAAGAAAATATTTGTGAATCGACATTACACCACACTAAATCTAAGATTCTATTGTTTTTATTGGCATGGACATTAAATTGGTTTAAATTACACTGTAACATGGTATCTAAGAAAAATGTTTGAGCTTCACCTGTGGCCCCTGAGTACTGCGAGTCACCTTGACAATTCGGCGACCATTGAATGTTGCTCAAATTGAAGTCTCCCATAATTAAAAATAAGTCGTTTGGACAAGACTCAATTATTTTAGAGACGTTGTCGGCAAAGTTGCTTAACTGCGAATTATAATTAAACCCATAGTTCTCGCTACAAAGATAAACTGAGCAAAAGTGTATTTTTATGTTGCCTTTATGCTTATCCTTATACGTTACTGTGACCCAGATATCTTCAGCCGTAGATGACCATTCCGGACGTTCGATGTTAGTTATTTCACGACGTACCGCCAGAAGTACTCCTCCACCATACTTCTCACGTGTCGCTTCATAATTTCTGTCGCGGCGCCAAACAATATATCGGTCATCAAATAATTCGCTGTTAGAAATACCATTCAACAACCATGTTTCAGTTAAGGCAACGACGTCATAAGAGTTAAGAAGTAAATTCCTTTTAAATAAATGTGTTTTCGTACGTAGTCCTCGAGTATTTTGGTAATAAATATTAAAATAATTATTAGCCATTATTAAGTAATAAATGGTACATAGCTATGGCGAATATACATAATAATATGGTATAAAAATAATACATTAAGAACCCTCATCGTATTAGAGATATATAAATTAAAAGAGAAAGATATTTGTGTGTATATTATAGGAATATAAACAGCGTTGTGATAATAATATAGCGCGGAGAAATAATTGTTCGTATTCTGCAATAAGAAATACGCAAAGATCCAACGTATAAACATTAAGATCAACAAGCGCAAAAAATAAACGGTAGTGTGAGAATTAAAACTACTCGTCACAAATAATACTGCGCACTCGGCGAGCAATACTAAGCACAAATTGTCTCGAGCGCAAGCTATAATGCGCATTATCGCAATGCAAGTGTACGCATATCCAGGCGTTAATCGGAACAATCGTAGCGAACTTACGTGCGACATTAGCTGGATGACTGCCCCGACTGCCGATGCGCTCGCACAGAGATAAGGAGAACAAAACATTCCGGCTTCAAACATGACTCTCAAAGTGTTGATGTTAAATTTAATTAACTTAATAAATAGTTTGATTCTAACTACGTAATTTTCTTCAGATCGTTCTCGTTTTTTATGCGAATTATGGGTGAGGTATCCGATTTTCTTGCCATTATTTTGCAGTGCTTCACCCAAATATAGCAAAAATCCTTCTCCTTAGCTAGTGCTCGAGCCTTGTTAAGTAAAATTTTGTTGCTCTGTGTTAAGTGATCGTTTATATAAAAGGTTGCTGCTGTGCCGAATCCAAGTTGCGAGACGTTAAGATGCTTGTTTCTGCGTGACGAGGCTACTAGCTCTTCTTTTGTATAACGATTGTTAAATGCGATTATGATTGGTTTGTTTGTATTAGGCACTCGGGTTGGAATACGTGCTATGTAGTTTATTTCCTCCTTCTTAATGGGGTAATCGCATAATTGACCGATCTTCTGGGCAATCTCGTAGAGGTTTTCGTTACTTTTAAAAGGGATCCCTCTTATCTCAATATTATTGGCTCTTGCCCATTGGTCTCTGTCTTGAAGAGCTTGCTGTATTCTGGCAACTTCTGCTTTGAGGGCAGGAACTTCACTGGCATCCTTTTCGACCTGGGTGATGCGAGAATCCAGTTTTTCAATTGTCGACGAGAAGTTCTTTATAAGCTCATGTGACATCTCCTGTGCCTCCTTTAGGTTGTTCATTTCGGCTTTGATTAACTTGACGTCTTCCAGCAAGGCGGTTAAAGGTGTCAGCTGTAGCATAACCTTATTTAACTGCTCTTGGATCCTGTCTAATTGACCCAGTTGAGGAGAGCTAGGAACGGGAGAAGGGGATGGACTGGACTTGCATTTGGGGCATCGCCACGAGTTCTTCCTATCCCCCAGTTTGCGATAGCCTCCCTCCGTGATCCCTGAGCATAAGAAGTCATAATGTTGCTTGCAGATACTGCACACTGTCCCCTCCGTATGTTTTGATCCGCAGCTCGCACAGGTAAACATTATGTTAAAGGTTGAGAAGCGTATGTTGTTGTTGGGTTGACGCAAACGTGTGTTCTCTAATAGAGACCGACTGTGACTGCTGCGCACTAATTTACGCAGAGCTCCAATCGACGGGCTTAGAAGCACCATATCGTCAGCATAACTTATGTTATTGATGCAAACGCCATCAATATGGCACCCTATACCAGTGCTACTAAGCTCTTCGATCAGACGGTTAACATATGGGTTGAAGAGCTTCGGAGAGGTAATCCCCCCTTGTCTCACTCCGCACTCCAACCCATACACGCCCTGAGTAGGAGCCCGCCCTGTGTTGGTTTGATTTCTATACCATGTACGTAGAATTGTCGTCACATCGTTAGGTAGGGCGGTCTCCCTCTCCAGCTTTTCCCACAGCAAACACCAGATCAGATGCCTTGGACAAGTCCAGGTAGCAGGCATAGACCGGTGTACTTCTATCAGTGTAGTACCGAACAGTTTGCTTGAGAGGAAATATAGCACTTTCCGTGGATAGGTTTGGCCGAAAACCAAACTGTGCATCGTTTACTTTTAAATATTTTTCGAGGTATCCATCAAGCAAACTGTCCAGTACCTTGGCGATCACAGTAGCCAATGATATTGGTCTATAATTTGTCATATCTGAGGCATCCCCAGTTTTATTTTTGATAATTGGCACAACAATTGTCCTCAAAAGGTCATCGGGTAGATGTGAGTGACTCATGCAAAGGTTGAACAGAAGTGTCAAGACCCTAGGCAGGTGGACGCCAGCGTGCTGTAAATGCTCAAAACTGAGGCTATCGTGCCCTGGGGATTTACCTAGAACCATTCTCTTAATTACACGGGCCACGGTGTGGGTCGAAAACCTTGTGGTGAGCTGTACAGGTTGCCCTATATACTGCTCATCTTCCAGTATAACACCCGTCGACCCTAGTGGCGAGTTAACCCTAAAATGCTTCTGGAACGCATCGACTATATCTTTAGGCTCATACAAGCCGGCAACGGTCACCGGCAGGCCCGGTTTCGGGTCTAATTTGTTAGTAGATTTCCAGAGAAGTCTGAAGTCCTTGACGTTATGGTGTTGAGCAATTATGTCCATTTTAATTTGTTACGTTACGTTTTTTTTACTATCCCTCTCGCCCCATATAGAGCGCGTTAAATTATTGCTAAAATTATAAAAATAATTTCATTGTTTAATCGTCTATAATCTCGTAATAACTTAATAATATGATCGTTCTTGCTATTATTGATTTATTTACCCTAACAAAATGAGTATAAATTATATATGATCGGAGACTGTTCGTGACATAAGTTATAAATATGTTATATTTGCTTTGGTTAATTACAAAAAACGTTTGCCTTTTCGTATTATCAGTGACATGGGTAAGACGTTAAATTTTAAAGATTTTAAAAATTATTGTCTTCGGAGACAGATACAGCTATTGCTGACTTAGTTGATTCGATGCAATATTAGCAATGACAATGATTTTTGATATCTTAATCAATATTGTTATGTAACACAGAGGTACCTCTGAGCCTTGAGAGGCGTTATATGTAATGTCATCATGGTGACCGCAAATACTTATAAGTTGAAATTGTTTCATGATTCAAATTCAAAGCATGCTACTTGTATTAACTTTAATTATATAATTATAAGAACTAAAATATATTCACAATAAATATCGCAATAAAATATATGAAATTGATTAACATTAAGAAGTTAATTAAGCATTAATCATTAATCGACATTAAGAAGTCTGATTAATATATAACTATTCACGGATATTAAGAAGTCCGTATTATAACTTAATTATGGACATTAAGAAGTCCGACTTTTATTTTATTGACATTAAGAAGTCAGCATATTAATTTGTTTAACTTAAAGAAGTATGATTAATGATTAATAACCAATTATTGTCATAAGCTATTTAAATCGATCGAGCTCTGTATCCGTTATAAACCATTAAGAATTTTATATTGGTATTTGATCAAGTACTATAAGTTCAACATAATATCATGTAAGTCATTAAGAAGACTTACTAAAACAAGTCATTAAGAAGACTTGGTGTTGTAGGTCATTAAGAAGACTTACTTAAACAAGTCATTAAGAAGACTTGGTGTTGTAGGTCATTAAGAAGACTTACTTAAACAAGTCATAAGACTTGGTGTTGTAGGTCATTAAGAAGACTTACTTAAACAAGTCATAAGACTTGGTGTTGTAGGTCATTAAGAAGACTTACTTAAACAAGTCATAAGACTTGGTGTTGTAGGTCATTAAGAAGACTTACTTAAACAAGTCATAAGACTTGGTGTTGTAGGTCATTAAGAAGACTTACTTAAACAAGTCATAAGACTTGGTGTTGTAGGTCATTAAGAAGACTTACTTAAACAAGTCATTAAGAAGACTTGGTGTTGTAGGTCATTAAGAAGACTTACTTAAACAAGTCATAAGACTTGGTGTTGTAGGTCATTAAGAAGACTTACTTAAACAAGTCATTAAGAAGACTTGGTGTTGTAGGTCATTAAGAAGACTTACTTAAACAAGTCATTAAGAAGACTTGGTTTTAATTTAATTTTGCTTTTCAGTAAATCACCTTCAGAGGTGAGTTTATTTTCAGCTAAATAAATGGAATATAATGATGAACTAAACTTTGCGGGTCGCGAAGTGTATCAGGAAGGCCGACTGTAAGGAACTCCTTTTGGACAATCACTAATTATGTCAACAAGAAGGAGTAACAGGCCGTTTACTTATAAAAGGATATTAAAAATACAACTGTCAGACGAAGACATAAAGAGAACACGAATATTTTACTATGGGAAAAGATGTATGTTTGAATGATAAAATAAACAAGTTAAACAGTAAATAATTGTTTTCTGGGCTCCCTTTTAGTACGTTACGTAAGTATAAATAGTTTTTTCATCCCACCTATTCGAAAAAGACGACTTGGTTCGCCTTTAAGTGCGCCCAAAGTTGATGTTTTCTATAAGAAACTTTTAGGGGGTGGGAATGAGTTTTTCGTCCTCTTTATTTAAATAAGTGCGCCGCAATTATCTTTTCCGCGTACTTTTTGAATTGAGTCTGGATTGTTAGAAATTCATGGTTTTGTTTTGAAAAATGAGTTCTTTAAGTGACTGTGAAAGTATAATTCCTGAATTTGAGACGCTTTTTATTTTCTCATAGGGGGGAATGAAAAGTAGAGTGTATGATTCTACTAAAGAATCCCTCACTTCGCACTGGATTCAAAAAAGCGCCCTCGCCGTAAAAATATTACTTTGCTCCGTTGTTATACAATCTACTATTGTCGTAATATCGGACAAGTTCAATATGCCATCCAATGAAATCTTTTTTATTTGGCAACTCTGCTTAAACTCATTAAGTTTTATTACATTTTAACTGCTTAATTTCTTCACAAAACTCGAATTGTCTCACGATCGAGTTGTGGAGTGTTATCCTTTTATGGCGACCACAAATCAACGTGTTAGAACCGACCGGTCAAAAAGTAAAATACTTAGCTTATATGGATAAGCAACCTTGTACCGAAAGACCCTATTTTAAAACTTTATTATGTTTTAGGTTACAATTATGTGGTACTAGTCTTTGCTAGCTTCTTAGTGACTTGTTGACTTGTAAAAAAATCATAAAATGCAGTAAGACTGTCCCAATGGAACGTAATTTTGTGATAAAATGTCCGTTTGAATGTCTCAAACTATTTCGGTGCAAATTTAATTTAATCGGTTTGGTTGATTAACCGTGAAATGATTAACAGACGGACATACAGTTTACTGTTTTAAATATATGGATTAATCTACGTATAAGCTATTCACTCCATTTGACTAGGTACACACGTTATTTTTAACTAAACACTAATCTGGACACTACTGGTTGGAATGCGGCGAATGGCACAATAGTTAATACGCCGGATCGCTGTTCCAAGGGTCCTGGGTTAAACTCTCAGCAAGGCGGAAATTTGAATGTTGAGTGTGTAGCGTTATTTTAACGTTATTAATCGCGATTATATTTTATAAACGATATCATCAAAGCAGGTATTCGCCTTGTAGCACAGCTGCGACATCTTTCCATTACATAAAAAACCAATTTCGCTTGTATATTCGTCATTTCAAGATAACATTCTTATGCTTCAATAACCCAGATATAAAAGAACTTCCAAAATGTATTCTATCTACCAAAATAATTTGTTTTCCACTCAATTTAACTAAAGCATCATCCGGGCTATCAGCTGATATCACATATTACTTATATCATATTCCATACGAACAAGTTCCAAGCTCTCAGTAGAATCCGAGTCATAACGATACAACTTTCTGTGCTACGATTCAAAGTTTTATCCTTCGGTTCATGAAGTCAGTTATGTCACCGTTCTGATTAAGCTTATCGATGAAGTTTTTACTATCGTGTCATATTTAGTAGCGCTGTCTCTAGAAATTTTTACGACATGTAATTTATCTGTGATGTTTTATTATCGACAGTGGACGAATTCGTTCGCATTTTAATGGTTATAGTTGGCAAAGAAGGAAAGGAAAATGTAATGTACATATGTATTAAGTCCGATGCGCTACGGTGTGTGGAATCGCTGAGAGCTTGCGTCCTCTTGTGAAGGCTCTTCCGCGGTCTGCCAGTGATAATACCTAATATAATTAGTGTAGGAGTTAATGGCAAACCCAGATGTCGTAAGTTTAATACCACCCGAAGGCCGTCGCCAAAGTTATTTAATAATAATAAAATCGGAGCTGTCTGCTTTAAGTACATGTGGAAGCACAGAAGCGCGCAAGAAATTTGCCAGTAGCGGTCACTCATCAATACTGACTGTCCCTGTTGTTACTTAACATAGGATCCACGCAAACCGCCGAGCTATAATCGCCTCAATCGTAGAAACACATAATAATCACGCGTATAATCCTATTTATGCTAGCTTTGGTGACGTTGTATACACTTAATTTACGGAATTGATCGAATAGAACGCCTTACCTTTCCCCGAGGACGATATTGAACCGATATTGTATCCTTCCGTCATTACTATGGCTTTCTCTCTAATTTCTAATTTTATTCCTACTTAAACGTGAATGCAGATACAATGAATTGAATGTGTGCACAGAAACGTTTCCTTATGTAACTTCTACCTAGTTGCTTGGATCTCTTGGGAAATTAGTATACGGAAAAAAATCTTTGGTGAAGTGAAATTAAATATGAATTTAAAATAGCATAGCAGAGATTCTTTCGACGTAGTTTTATAGTGAGCAAACAGGCAGTTGATACATGTGCGATGTGCTCAGTCAATATATCCATCAAGTGGAAGCTATAAAAACCCTAAGTTACAGTTTGGCTATGGACTGGGATTCTGGCGGTAGAAATACATATATTGGATTGATTTATACTTATCCATAATCATAAGTTAATAGGTTATAGGAGACATTAACTTCGTTGCAAACTTTTCTGTTGAAGTTTCATTTCAAGCCTACGCATGCAATTATATAGGTGAGATGCTTTTGTTATAGAGATAAAACATTATTTCGATTTCGCTTTTATGTAAAAAATCAACAAATTTACCCAACACGAGATTGCTTTTACATCTCATTTTCGATTACTCTGATGTTATGCTTATCATTTGTTTAACCAGCACTTCACAAATCCTATTGTACCTCGTTATATAGTGTCTCCCAAGAGGTAAAGTTATGTAATGTTTCTGCAAGTTAGATATCTTCAAGAAACCTTATATTTATGCGGCCAAGTTTCACTTTTTTATAGATAAATCAAGACGTATGACGTTGAAGCTGGAATGTTACCAATTATAACCCGATATCCGCTCGCTGCTTTGCCCGTGCGGGAACCCTTTTTTTCATTTTCATCCCCTATTTTAGCCCCTTATCGGTTAGTTTTTGAAAAAAAGTAGCCTATGTGTGAGCTTGGATTTTCGCCTATTTTCATTCCGAATTTCATCCAAAACGAGCCGGTGATTAAGCCGTGAAAGCTTCACAGACAGACAGATAGACAGACTTTTGCACATATTATATAAGCATGTTATTAAATCTGGTGCTATCATTTTCCTTAAAGCCTACCGGGCTATAAAGCTGCCTTCTTGCTTCTACCGTACCTTAACCCTTTTTCTTGTGTCGACATCTCAGCTGGAATCTTGAGAATCGGTAGGCAACGAATCGGTGATGCTCTTGGTATATTTGATGTCCTTGAACGACGGCAACCAAATACCATCAGAACTGACCTGCTTGTTTAAGATAAAAAATAAACATTGCAAAATACAATGCACAGTGCAATAAATCTCCTTAACATAATGCCTTCGAAAAACTTAACTTTTTATCTCTAAAAGGGACGGTGCTGGTTATTTTATCTTCAAATTTATTGTAAAAGGTTTGCGTGTTTAAAAGTGAACGAAATCTACATTTGGAAACAATTTTACGAAACATGGTTGTATTTTTGTGAAACTTTTTTCTTCTTTCGCGCTTTAGTCGTGCAAAATTAATATTCAGATCGCTTTAGCTGTGGATTTGTTTTAATTTAAACCATTTCTTTAATAATAGGAAAAAAATGTTTGGAGATTATATTATATACCATCCTTAACAAACTGTATGTCACAATTTCGTTACCGAGTCAGTCGTAACATACCTAAATTGCCATTATTTTGTATATAAATAATCTCGTTTGTTCGGTATTAAAATTAACCGCAAAAATCCTAGCATTAATTTTAAAAAATCATGATGTTCACATTCGAAATTAGCATTCAATTTTCAACATGCCTACATTAATGATGGTCTTATATTTGAATCCTGGCTGAAGTAGATATTAATGTGGAAGTAAAAAGCCCCCTCTTGATTAATTATTAGGTTTTGCTTACATACCCACTTGTGAATCTAATGATAACAAGTTATGTTTGTTCATCTATACGGTTTGATCTAAAATAATAATGGTGAAGCGCTTAACTCTAGTCACACAAAAAATCAACGTATCATACTGATGATCTTTACAGCCAGAGCGTTTCTTTCTTTTATCCATAACCTCAATTAACTTTTACTTTCATGTGCCAACTATTCTTGTAATTTTATTGCTTCACACTTGGGCAGCTTGTTTTTGGCAACTTCTTTATTCTCAATCTAACCAATCAGGAAAGTGCAATCACGGAATGAGTAAATGATATATAGTTTGAACAAGCCATTCATACCCCAAAATGTAATGTAATTATTATTTTAATCGTTATTTAACATCATTAGAAAAATTCCGAATAAAATTAGAGTTAGGCGCTCTAGTTGATTTGGGTCAATTCTGTATCCTTGATCACATTTTAAAATATTTTAAAATACATTGTTGACATTTGTAACTTATAAAAAAATACAGAATTACTTAAATATAGATATTACTTAAATTGACATGGGACTAGGCTACAAAAACTATTTGAAAATTGAAAAATAAAAGAATAATTAAAATCGGTTCGAAAGGACCTCCTACAATTTTTGAAATCCGTTAATAGATAGTTTGTCAAGTTTGTGTCAGTAGTTCAATAGAATCTTAACTGTTTTTGAAAATTATTCCCCCCCCCCCCGCCATTCCCCCTCCCCATAAAGAGTTGAAACGACGGGCGAAGCCACTGGCGAAAATCGAGTACCACTAAAGGTTACAATAGCCAGTTTACCCAACACGGAGCGTGCCAATCCCACAAACATTTAGCTTTAATACCTTTTGTGTGTTCCCAAAACCTCTCCATATTTTTATGCTGATACACCGAACAAGGCTCGGCTAAAAGTGAAGGGTCCTGTCAGTCAAATTCGTTCGTTCAATGCGCAATTCAAAAGCACGTTTCGCCCAGATTGTTGCGATAGTTTTTTGTTGATACTAATTGTTCGGGCAGCCACGACATTTACAGGCGCACTATTCTAGTTTACGCTTCTTCGGGGTGCTTTTGGATTGCAAAAACTGACATAAGACTATTTCGAGCTTAATTCAATTGGCTTGTGTTATCGAAGAGTATTTAAACACTCAGCATGGAGGAATATGCTCTAGGTTTCCTCAATAACGTGCGTGCGTTGGGTTGCAGCCAGCCATTTTAACACTAATTTTAATACCTATCATTATCATCGGTACTGCTACTTAGATGCTATTTCCATGTGATATCTGTGCGGTCTACCTAACATATTAAATTGGCACGAGTGTGAGGTTATATTTATCTGTTAATATTTAATACTAATCAGGGCCTCACTTCAGTAAACATTGAAAAATATCGGTATTATTAGTTAATGTGAAAATCTTATCGATAGAGTTCATACATCTTTACATACATCATTGAGACTAAAAAGAAAAGGTACACATTGAATTTTATTCACGACTCGCAATGTACCACGAGCAGAGCGTGGCATATAGTCGGCAATTTTGTAATTTTCTTGATTATTATGTTTGTTTGTCTTTCTGGGTCTTTGTGTGTTGCTAATACATTTATTTAATTCTCTAATTTTAGTCTCCATGAACCCATACTATTATTTATACAGTAACAGTACTATAAAATATGAATGGAAACTTCCTGTTTCTGATAATCATATCACGATAGTGTATCTATGCCCTTATCTACTACCTAGCAAAACGAAGCTGTGACATTGCTGCTAGTCAATCACGGTCAGGTTGTTCGAAGGCTATATCGATGATTGAAATGCCTTGCCATATGTGAAATTGTCGAAAGCATTTATCTAGTGCGAGGTATCAAATTTCTCACAGAACTTATGTGATACTTACTATTATGTTTTTATCGTATGAAGGGCTCTTAAAATAGTCGGGATGTAAGTGGCTCCATCCAACTGGAGTCCAATCCCATCTCCCCTATTCAGAGTAGGTACACCCTCGAATTAGAGGTTTCTGGACTCTACCACCCAGTTTTACTCGCCCAGTTGACTACTATCCTTCTTCTAAAATTGACAATAACATATTTTTGTAGGTATTTAGGTCGCAGTGTCCTATAACCAAGAACAATGTGTGTGGTTAGCAATGCACCTGTTATGCCCTTGAGATTGAAAAAAGAAAGAAAAAAAAATGTTACCAATGGGAACGTCACGTTAAGAAGTCAAGTAAGTCAATTCAAGGCGTTAGTGGCCATTTCTTATCAGTTGGCTTGTCTACTTAATAGTCACCGTAGCTTATGGTCATTAGTGAAATGAAAGCAGTTGCCAAAAGGTAAAACTTAGAAAAAACCTTACCCTCCTACATCCTGTCCTGCCAAGATGAGCTTAATAAATAAATAATGGCTGCAACCCATTAATGCCCCACTACTGAGCACGGGTTCTCATTACTGAGAAGGCCTAGAGCCTACTCCACCAAGCTGTTCCAGTGCGGATTAGAGGAGAATAAAATAAATAATTACTTAAATGCTTAACCTTACCTAACTAAAGTCGTGACATGTAAAACTTCCAAAATAAAGAAATATGCACGAAGACAAGAAATCGAACTTGATACAGCACATAGCAGTATCAACATTGTAGGAATATTGATCTATTGTAACGAGTTTTCAAAGACTCTCAAAGGAAATATTTGAGTTGCAGCCAGATCTTTGAAACATTCTATTTCGCAGTTTTAATTAACGTAGTAGAACATGTACGTGCTATGTAGAACACTGCAACAATGCTATTAGCTAGTAGCTGTAACCGATATTGTTTAACAGGCTCCTGAATGTTTAAGCGGTTAGTCGATCTATCGTACTTGATCTAAACCGAGACATACGAACGCTTGAACGAATTATCTCTGAAGTACAGTGAGTAGTATCGTGAATTGAACGCAGTATCTTTATTCCGAAAACTGTATGTCTAAGTAGGTACATATATTATAAAGATGCTAGTTACCGCGTATGCTGAAGGAAAGCCGTTACATTGATGTTCCTAAAGTTCATGCCATTGTCGAAAGTATACACAGGAGTTCTGTATAACGTTTTCAAAGGTATGTGAAGTCCAAAACTGTACTTGGACTGCATGATAAACTTCGGCCTGTACCTACCCATTGTAAAAGGAGACTCGTTCCCAGCAAAGCAACAGTTATGGGTTGCGATGATGATGATATACGATCACCAGGTGACTTATCATCTCGTTTGTTAACTGGTTACAAAAAGAAAGAGTAATAAACTCAGTAAATGTTTATTTTGATGGTATTACAGCGGCTTACAAAGTGCATCCTGAAAGTAAGCGTTATTTAGCAATCATGATTCTAATTAAACTTTGGCCTCAACTTAGTTAGGATTAAGACCAACTTTGGATTGGACTATTTATGTAATTGAGATGGACCGCCACGTCTAATGACACTTAATGATAACGCTACACATTCATAGCCTCAAATTTGGATTTCCCGAGTCATGGATGCCATGGACACTAGATACAAACAAAGACACACGTCCAGCCTAAGAACAGAAATTTAAACTCATCAATTAAATTTTCATCTCGCTAGTATCGTAACAATTGCACAGACGGATTTTTGGGACTAATGATAAATATTAACTTATACAAACCCTCCTTATACAACAACCTCCTGAGCTATTTACAACTAGGAAAAAAACTTTGATAGAATATTTGAGCACGAAGCCCATATCGAACGTCAGTTCTAAGGTGTTTTTAACTTTTATTCTGTTTGTCGTGTTAATTTGAACCTTGAATTACTTGAACTTTAATTGAAGAGCTTATAAAGACATCATGCGTTAGTCGGAAGTAATCAACACTATAAACAACGTGAAGCACAGCCATAAGTTATTTAAGTATAGTGGTCGGCGCCTAGTATCCGATATACCTACCAGGCTAGTTGATTAAAAAATTAAAATAAAAAACCCTCTTAAGAGATAATAAACACCTTTTTGCGCACAAGGATATTATATTTTAATGTTATTTAATTATATACTGAAGAACATTTATACATTAATGGACCGAAGATATTTAAATACATTTTCGATTACATATTCAAACCGGCGAACGAGAAAACACCGCCTTCTCCTATATTGACACTTGAGGATTAACGCAAGATGCTTGGCCGACGCGTTGATGGCAAAAATGAAGCTGAACTCTCCAATAGCCTTTCTAAAATACACATCAAACAGAGAGAAGTGCAGATTTCCTCACATTACTTTCTTCACCGCAACATATGATATCAAATTTAAATATGCATAAATCTTTAACAATTAAAAATGAGCTCGAGGAGGTGCCAGAGCAGAAACGGAAAGAAGAAAGAGAAGATTCTAACTTATGCCTCGAGCCCCACATTTAAACGTTGACCACTCACTATTTTTGTGGGCTCAAGTATAGTTGAGTCCTTGAACCCAAAACCACTTTGCTAAAAGTAAAGAACACATTTTATTTAAAATTGCTCCCATATATTTGCTGCACAAAAATACCCGAGCGTTATACAAGTGCAGGTAAACTCTATATATAAATACGTCGATTCAAACAAGCTAACGAGTCCACGTAATCGGTGCCACTAAATGCAAGTCAACACAGCATCGATTACCTCTAACATCGCACTTACGATCAGACCTATTATTAGCGATTATTAAGTTCGTGTACAAGAAATCCTTTTACTGTGGCATTGACATGACCGAGGAGTTACACCTCCGTCGAGCCGTGCCATTGTTACAAGTGTCATCCACTGCAAGCAAAACGCATTAACTATTCCATCGTGCTGCAAGCAACATTCTAACAGTGTTAGCAGTCGTTAAAACATTTCGGTTCTGTAAAAAATGTTTAAAAAAAATTCGAATCATTTAATGCCACAGTCAAAGTTTTTATTTAACCATGTTTTTTTTTACTTTTTTTTTAAATAATTTAACAGTTAAAACAGAAAGCCTTAACTTTTTAGTTAAACCTTTTAGTTTAAAATTAAAACGTTAAAGTGTTAAACGTTATAAAGTTTTTATCGCTCGGTGATTTAATGTGTTGTTTTTACATACATTTCATGTAAGTGGTAATGTACACCAGTTGCAAAATTACTGTAAAAAGTTTTACACACGATTTCAATGAAATGTCGTCGAGGTGTCAATTTCAATTAAAGTGACAGTTTCAATTACAGTCCGACATTGAACACTAGGTCTTAAATATTATATACACGCTAAATAATTGCTTATATTGTCAAACCTTTTATTTCAACATTGGTAACATAAAAAGCGTTTAAAACTATTTTGGATTAAATTCTAACTTATTTATGATTGTAGCAATCTGTATTTCGATTGAATAACTAATTGGAAATAGTGTTTCAGCTCTAAATACTAATATTATTTAAATATTTCTCAAGTAATACTTAGCGTTCATTGACTTTATTGGCGGAAATGAGACCTTAATTGTTGTCACGCTACATAATCCATTTCTGAAAGAGATAAAATCTTAATAAGTATCTCAAATTACGAACTATAATCTGTTGCATAACAAAAATACAGCTAATCCAATTATGTTTGTCATCGTAACTTTATAAAAATGTTCTATTTTATTAACAATACTTACTGCGAGTTGAATGCATAACACAATAAGTTACATAGTTTTAAAGTAGGCATATTTCTTGATGCTTCAAGTTTCAATTAACTATTGCATTGGGAAAATCTAACAAATGTGTTAATTTCAAACATCCAGAGATCTCTCACGCTCCGATTGTTACTTAGTAATCATAATTAACATCACATCATGCAACATATGCACGCCATATCTAATCGATTATCGAAAAAGTAAGTTGCTACCGTAAACGCATTTCTATCCTTAACCTTATTAGACGGGCGTATACGACCCATTGTGTAGGGTGTTAGATCGGCAATGATATCTTTTCGATTTACGCGGGAAGGCGACCGCTCGCGGATTCGGTTTTACTTTTAGGTGAGCGTGCGCGCGCGCCGGCACGCACAACTCTTCCGTCGAATCGCTCAGTGTTACTACGACACCGGCCGAGAACGAACTTAGAACCTCGAACACAACACACGAGTCACGACGAACCGGGCCTGACTTTGCCGTTTGTGATCTGTGACAGAACTTTAGAACTCTCCTGTGCTATTTGGTGTAGTGTCAATAATCCCTGTCTGAGGTGAGTGATTAAAATTCTTGACGATAAGGGACATACATAAGAATAAACAAAACTTTCGTAAGCGATCGCGGTCGCGTCGACTCTCACCAAAGAAAGCGCAGATTATCGACTGCGACATCATTTGATAAATGGATATCGCACCGGATATATTCTTGAATAAAAATGATGATTAATGATAATTTTTTAAACTTAATACCGTTATTCAAATTAGTGTCATTAGCATATCAATATAAATCGTCGACCAAATGCTATGAGTAAATTAATAGATCGTCTCTAAATTAATGACTACATGCTGTTCATTTTTTTATAAAATATATATTAAGTATAGTGTATTTTATAACCAACACCAATTTAATAAATAATTTAAAAGAAATTATAATTAAAATTCTGCGTGTCATGTGATGCGTGCTATTATGTGACTTTTATTTTTTAGTTATATTAGTTATATTAAATTCCTAATTAATGATTAAATTAAATTAAATTAAATAATAAATTTCTAATATTTACGATATATTTGTTATCACATCAATGAATGACTTTTAAATTCGCATGTAGTCATTATTTATATACAAATTAGGATCGAACAAAATAAAAAACAGAAATAGAGATGCACGAAATAGATAAAATTTTGTAACAAATTCGATGAAAATTAACACGTGTGGAAACATGTTGCGTACAAATTAGCGTGCTCCGGTAACAATCGGTGGTCGATAAATTTTTTGCCTGAATTTTGCAACTCGCGATACGGTTCGCGCGAAATATGGAACATCATTGGCCCATAACGGCGCACACCCGCTGCCTAACATTGTTTACCAAATTGCGGTTATTTTTTAACACCGGCGGAAAGCGTCATTTAGCAATTAGTTTTGACTGCAAATCGTACTGTACTGAAATTTTAATCGTAAAATTTTTCAACAATATTAGGAAGCTTTATTATTTCCGTACCTGTGAATAATGAGAAAGGTGTTTTATCGTCATTTTTCGACTAAATGTAAGATTGAATATGAATTGATGAATACAAATCAGCTCTACTATGCTAAGTACTGTCAGTAATTTTAATCGTCACCCCTTACCACTCACATGGAATGTTTCTCATTCCTGCATAAAAACTATAGCTAGCTACTGCTGCTTTCCAGAATCGGGTGCGACAGTGCAGTACTTAGCACTAATTCATAAATACTTGTGCATAATAATTGAACAGCTCCTGTAAATATTATAAATTATTTATTAATTTATTATTCATGCTTCGATAACTCTAGCGCCATTTTCATACTGTTACGTGTTCCGTTTTATTGAGTTATTTTACTAAAAAAAATGATATTATGTTATTGCAAAAAATGTTGTTTATAAAAAACTGCATCAAGTGTAATAAAAATAAAAAAGATTATATTTAAGTTATATCATTAACAATATTTTAACTAAGTTCCTCGTATTTATGTAATGAAAAGTAATCTCATAATATATCGATTAAAAAAATATTACAACAATAACTTGTTAATTATAACCCAAATACACGTAAAAATTTATGATTGGGAATAGAAAAAAAAATGACGAATTAGAACGCTCTATTCTCTCAAAGATTTCTATCTCCGTAGACAATACGCAGGCCATTGATGTGTGCTTACATACCATAATCTTTGTTTTTAACCGAAACGTGCTAGTTTTCTCCGACGAAGTATCCCACGGCTAGTGCTACTATACGAGGTGTGATCATCGTGGCCTACAATCCGAGAAACTCAAACACTCTCACTGTCACAACGGAAACAGAAACTAGAAGGCATTATGCAAGTGTTGCCAATCAGATCAGTGACAAAATTAAATTTGGCCGTAAAAATACAGCTGATAATTATCGCTGTTTACACGAAACACTGAAATTTCTAAGCGATCGATTGCATTTTACCGCAACCACCACAATGGACAAGGTGAAATGCGGTTTGAGATACGAATAAACTTAGTCATGACATACGAAACAAGTGCACTTTAAGTGCCTTTATTGAAGCAAGTTTGAGACACTATGACGTAATGCTACATCCGCCTTAAATACTAAAAACTCAGTACACATACGACATACAAATTTGAATTTTATACAAAACACTCAAAATTGCGAGTATTATTCCACGGAATTCGTAAGGTAAGCTTTTGCTAGAACCACATCGAATATTTAATGGTTGTATATAACAACAACAATATACAGATTCGTTATTTTGTTCTTAACCTTTCGTCACGTTCTTGACATGTGCATATTTTGTATTTGTACTCGTGATTTCAAGAGAAACAGTTAACGATGTAATATTATAGAGTAAGGGATTGTTAAAATAATTTGTTGTTTTATACCTAAACGAAAATATAAACAAAATTACATACATCTTACAATGTTGCGGTTGAAATATTTTTGATATAATTTATACATACGACAACAGAAACTGTATATACCTAATAAGTATCTACTACGTGCCAAAAAATATAATTAAACTCTATAAAATAAAGATTTATTATTAGGGCAATAACATTTTTTTTCGTCAATTAAATTAAACATTTTCTTTTAATAAAATATTATGGGAAGTTAAAGCAAATAAAACTATTTTTCAACATTTTAATACTTCCATCAATAAACCTTTATTGCCAGAACGGTTCTGCAAAACGATTTAATTATACTCCATGAATATTTATAGGTTATTAGGCGTTAAGGTTAACAACGAATGGTAAAATTTATATTCATTTAATTAAGTGTATGGTTGTTATCTAGAACAATGCAAGAAGTAAAAGTTAACCAACTTCAAAAATAATTACAATTGACAATAGAAAGTAAAAAATAATTTTGTAAAAAACTGAATCTGTTACAATTTGTATGAATATAATATTATTTATTTTTATTTTATGCTCTTCTCATGAAAATTGATGTTGTGCCCAACACGATGTGCTAAATACCTACCTAGCGATTTTAAAACCTTGAAAAAGTATTTCGAAATTCCTCTTTTGATGTCCGTCAAACATACGAGGCTTTCACAATTTCAGTAAACTTTTATAAACCAATGGGAAAACGGTATCACAAAATATTGAAAACCAAAAATGTTTGGCAGGGAGGTAATTTACCTATAGTTAGTAGTAGACGTAGACTTATAATTTCGTCAATTTTATTTGGATTAAGTATGCTTAGAAATAATGAAACACATGTTTCAACATGAATCTTGAAAGCTAGCTTGAACAGCTAGTTTATTTTATTCAAAAAGGGTAACAGAGTTTTGCAGCCCTCAGGTCTCTTACAAGGCTTTACTAATGTTATCAACGTCGCTTTATCAAATTTTATGCTAATATATTTTGAATTAAAAAATTATAATTGCAAGTGTTACAGATAAGAAAGTCGAAAGTGTTTTACTTATATTTATGACCTCAGATAATGACATTTGACACCGAAATCTTCACCGACGCATTTACGGTTAAGAACGAAATGTCATTGATACAGAAAACATTTTTATTTCTGCTTAGACAGTTCGGCGCTGCGTAGTTCGAGCGGAACTCGTATATGAATGAAATCAATTTTATCTGAGATAATTGCTCAGTTGAGACAAAAAATCCCTACAAGCTTGTAATTACTACTTTGCGCACTTAAAGTCACATTACATTACAAGTCATTATAATTTTCGATTAACGTTCACTTATGTCAATATTTGAAAAAGTGCACGTTGTAATTTAATTAGCTGCCTTTATAATAACTATAACAGGTATTATTTAATAATACTATGCATAATAATATGCTTCGAAGCCTGTCATTGAGAGATACCATATAATTAATTTTTGTTGCAACAAATTGTACTGTAAAAATTCAACAACTCCAAAAAATGAGAATCGGGCTTACAGTTTACAGTTTTATTTCAAAAAATGATAATAAAAAGATAAAATAAAGGTTATCTTCGTATAGTTAGTATAATTTCAATTATTCTATCTTTTAACCTCCAGATAGGTACGTATTAACTGTGTTTATTTTTATATTCCAATAGTTATGAATCACCAATATTGGCATTAATATAAGAATGTTATTAACGTCTATTACTTGAATATATTTTATTAGATTTTTAATCAAGAGGTACTGAATGAGTCATCAGTCACTCATGAATTGCAATATTGCAACAATACAAATTCCTGACAGTAATATTAAAGCCAATTCAATTTCTAGCAATATATCACAGAACTAGCCACGTGTTCCTCATAAATGGAGGAAGACCCAAAGTGTATAAAATCAATTGGCACTGCTAGGAAATACCAAGTACTGAATAGCATATTCTGTCTCCGAGCAATAAGCGTTGGAAGATTTGCGACGAACGACTTGTGAAAGTCGCCTCACGAATTGATATTCCTCACACGCGGCGAATCTATGACCGCCCGACGGACCGGTAAGGCACGAACCACACGTAGCGGTATTCTGACGCAACCAATTATACACAACGCCTCAATAGACACCAATCGACCCAGTGGATTTGCGTCGAGCGAAAGTAATACGTAATACTACTTAATACAAACGAAGCGAGAGCCGTAGGCCTACAATTAGACCATGGGAATTGGTGACAAAAGAATTTGGATTCCGTTTACATTTTATTCAAGTTACAACCCAATCAGTTTCTTATTCATTACTGTTTTTTAATTCCAAAGCAGATCATATATGGTGTAAGGGAAAGTAAAACTTTTTTTTGCGTTTACTTAAATCTTTATACTTCGACTTGTTCTGTCAACCGTGTGTGACCAATTGTTACATGCTACTCGGTCAATTAGGTGACCGCTCGTGATATTCTTGAGTTATGCCATGGTTCACAGGGCATGTAATGACGGCGTTATGGTCTCAATTATAAATAATCGGTACAGAACAATCATTAAAATATCGGTGGTAACTTTGTGGCACAAATACCTACAATATTTTGCCTCTTAGCAACTTCTTCATCAATATTATACTGCAACAATGTGATGAAATACGTCCAGACTTCCTTCGTTGTGAGGCTAATCTCGTGTCCTCGAAAAGGCCGCTAACTAGTTTAAAAAGTCATTCGTTTCATATTAAGTCACTCGGTCCATAGTAAACACTTCAACGCTATAAAGTTAATACTTATCCGGTTGATCAGCATGCATCTATCGCAAACAAATTGCATTTATTTAATTGGCAGTCGTGGCTGGTTTCATTCCGTATGACTAAGCAAAGCGCGGGTACTTCTCATAGATCTCGTTATGTAAATAAACGAGATTGCTTTTATCATAAGATTAAACGTTTTGTTCAAATAAAAAAGTTAAAACTATTCACTAACGTTTAGCGATGCAGAAATCGCTAAAAGTTAATGTAAAATAAAATTACAATCTATTGCACAATTGAAACGAACTGACGGTACGTAGACACATATGCAGCTTTTTTTTGTATAACAATTGTGCATGTCAGATATTGTCGGAATGCTACGCTGTTTTCGAGCAAAAAGATTAGAATAAAGTTTTATTGCAGCAAATGTACCTACTATATAGCACAGCTGTTCTTAAATGTTTATACATTTCTTGTGTAACGTTGGGCAAAACTTACAAAAACCTTTATATTTAAATATAGCCCAAGAGGAACAAAGTACCAAGTCCAACAAACGGGTAAGTTTTAAAAGCATTTTTGAAGTTATGCCATCTGGTGCCATTTTTGTAGTCTCGGAGAGAATCCGTCGGGCGGGAGTCAACGTACTCGTGACTAAGTTCAGTGCTCCATCGGAAACCCAACATGCCCTGAATGCTAACTTGTAGTACCTACAACATACATGGGTAAATCAATCCCGGAAAATACAACCAAAAATTATTCAGTGAGTAACTTCCAGAAAATAACGGAACTCGTTAAGGCATCGCATCGACGCTTTTTCACAAGTGCAGTTTTTGATTAATGCTGTTACATAGGGCAATTTAAAATGTACATGTATTAAATTTACAGTGAAACTGGCTGGGCATATTTTTTTAAAGATCCAATGCATGTGAATTGTTAACAAATTTTCTGTCTGTCTCATTATTTAATTCGAAGTCCATAAGATTCAAGTTCAGTGTTTTAACTTCCAATATTTTTATAATGTTAAGCAAATCTATACAGGTCCTAGATAACATAATTATTATGAATATATTTCTTCTTTTTTACTCCTTCGTCTGCAACGTATCTGTCATGTTTTTGGTGCTACTAGTGTTTAACGAGAGTCATCATAATGCCCATTTGTTTGCTATTTTCATTGGATTGGATTTCATTGTTATTGTACCCATTACAATTTAACTTCAACTAATTATAAACTACCTACCTGCCAAACATCTTTATAAGCCAAACAATTTTCGATGTGTGAGTGAGTGACTTCATCATAATATACATATTATGTCGAAAACTGTTGGGCTTTTATGTTTTTAATATTATTCTATGTGAGCCACAAGAACCTAATGTTTAAGTCTAAAAAAGTGCTAGGATTTTTTCTTATTTGCATTAAATTAAGTTTTTGTTGATACCCCATATTTTTTGTTTGCTCC
Source organism: Hesperia comma (assembly GCA_905404135.1). Classification (NCBI taxonomy): domain Eukaryota; kingdom Metazoa; phylum Arthropoda; class Insecta; order Lepidoptera; family Hesperiidae; genus Hesperia; species Hesperia comma. The sequence goes on along the minus strand of FR990020.1, from coordinate 14,122,092 downwards.
TTAATGAATTGATTGTGTGGGAATATCTGCCTTGTTTAATTAAAAAAATGGAGATTTTACGATAAAATAATACAATTGGCTTTGAAGAATTCAAGGATACCTCAAGGTAAACCTGTGTTAATTATAAAAATGTTAATCAAATTACTATAATTAAATGCCAAGTTACCGGGTAATCCTCACTGTTTACCCTACTACGATGAAGCAAAAAGGAGGATTATGTTATTTACCATAAAATAAAATAATTACGTAGTTGTAGGATTTTATAATCATTATTTGATAGATGCTGCGCAGGCTAAATTCACAGTCTCCTGCGACGATAAGTAATCTACCGTAGACCTAAATAATGTAAATAAAATGAAAGTTCTTATTTTATTAAATTTTATATCTTCTATTATCTATCTCCTACCTAAAACCCTATTAAGGTCAAATTATGCTATGTATGTATTCGTATGCTGAAGAGCAGCGTAGTACGATCTTAACTTAAAATGTGCAAAACTATTCTTCATAGCATTGCGCGCTAACCTGTATCTCCTAAAGAGCGTAACAGTGCGTAAACACTTCATTTAATTTACCATACAAAGTGTATCAATTATCTCATGGAAGACATCGCCCATACATTAAATTTATTGCCAGTAATGTACATAGATACCTTGCACTTGTAAGGCAAAGGCCGTTCAACACGGTGATGGACATTTGCAGAAATGGTTCGACCATCTGCTTCTAAAAGATATATCGATCCAATTGATTCAGTGGTCTAAGATGATCATTGTTCACTAGTAAGCAAATAAGATTTTTTTTCTGAAATTTTGTATCGAAGAGTTTCGAAGAGTAGATTTCAAAATTTATGGAAAAAGATAAAAATATTCTCTCGCAGAAATTTCTATATAAACGAAAAGTGTACATTGAAATAATTCGGAATAAAATTTTAATTAGGTAGGTAATTATGATTTTTACTAAAGTCTATATTATGTAAAACATATGTATGTATAATTACTACATGTATAATTACTACAGTAAAAACTAAATTTTATTTAACTTTATGTCGCTAGTCGTCAACGGTGGGCAATCAAAAGCTAGACATCAAGATGTTACCTAGGTCCTATATCGGTCAAGTCGACGGATATACCTGCTCCTCCGATCTTGACATTACATACCGATAGAATATCGTGTAAGGCTTGTTTGGTATTATTGATCGAACGACATGGCTGCATGTAGCTCAGTACGGTATTACTGTTGTATTATGGAATCGTAAACAATATTTGCTCTTACCTTACGCAAATGAGATCATCGTGAGCTCTAAGGTTAAATACCACTGCTGTTTGTTGATTTATAGAAAAGTTTACCTTATGCCAGCACACTTTAACAACAAGGATTCCCTGTTCTTTTCGGTAATACATTATTAGCAATTTCTTTACAGAACTCAGTTTCCTTCAGCACAGGTGAGATAGTTATTATAGTCTCGGGAGTTTTTGCCTGCGACTTCGCCCGCATGGAAGTCGGAAAACATATAAAATATTATCTCAATTAGTCCAGTGGATTTAGCGTAAAATAGTAGGAGATTGACCGACAGACTTGCTTCGATTAGCTTTGATTAGCGACTAAGCTTCGATTTTAACTTAAGCTTCCAGCTTTAACTTCGATGCGATACGGAGTTTAAGCAACACACACGTGACTTTTTAAATCGTTAAAATAATTGTGGTATAATTACTCACAGTGAAAAGATGATAATCACAAGCCAATGAGTGGAACGAGTAGGTACACAATTTAAACATATTCCCAAATAAATTAAATATTAATTCGTACGTCGGAGCCCTGACAATATTTAATGACACGGGACGCAGGAGAAACTGCCAGCAGTTGTAACCGCATATTTCCAGTCTTTATCTCTCACATTATCATAAATAAAGTTACATCTGTATTATTTTCCGGAGAATTTACAAGTTAAATGGCCAACGACGTGAATTTTTGCTTTTATCTGCCCCGTCGAGACCATAAACTAAGTGAGTTTTATTCTTGCTAGTTCGTAACACTAACTGATACCTAACAGTTGCATAAACTGCGGACAATAACATTTTGATTGGAGATAAGATGGGAATGACCATTGCTTGTGCAGTTTGCTTCTCAGAATAGACTCGGTGTGTTGTATTCTTAAAACATTATGTGTATAAAACAGTCTCATGCCGAGCGAGACAAGTTGATGGTCCAATGTACGTAATATTTTTTATTGTAAATAGCGATAAAAATGATAAGGCAAAACATAACTTAGTTTTTACTAAAAAAATAACTGACTTCAAAATTGATAAGAAGAGATAAATCAAAAACTACCCATCAAATGTTTAAATTTTAATGGGATACGTGAAGGACTTGTTTTCAAATACAAAAAGAGTTATCAAAATTGGTTCGCAGAGTGCAAAGTTACGAGGCAAACACAAAAAATACAGTCGAATCATCCTCCGTTTTTGAATTCGGTTAAAAAGCAGATGATACCCCCTCATGGAAAGCAGTCATCATCATAGGTGAAGCATAGGCGGTTTAGCGTAGTCTCAAGATTAAAGGAGCGTCTTTAACCTCAAATCATTTGAATAAATCGTAGGTACTGATAATATACTGATAAGAAACACATTTACTGTATTTAATGGTTCATTCACATAGCTATACAGCCTGATGAAATGTTCACATAGTTATAACGTAAAGTTAAGAAATACTCTTTTAAAGCAAATCGCTGTTTATCTCATACTTATTGTCAAAAGAAGATGTTAATGATAAAATGTGATATTCTCTCATGAACCCTAACGTCATAATACTAGTTATATCTATCTATATCCATACATACTTATAATAAAACTGTAAGTGATCGCTGTCTGTATATCTGTATGTCTGTGTGTTTGTGCACGCTAATCTCAGAAACGGCTAAACAGATTTTTATGGGACTTTCACTGGGAGATAGAGGACGTTGTGGCGCAACTTATATGCTATTTTTATCCCAGAGTTCCCGCGGGATCGGGAATAAACGCGGGAAAAACTCCTATGTACGAACGAAGTCGCTGGCGCATCTATTTAAAATATTATTTTATTGCATTAAAACAGTTTTCTAGGTTGCTTGGATGCGGTGATGAGTTTTTATTATGATAGACCTTTATTATCAAATACGTAATCAGTATTATCCATGTGAAACTATGACATAAAGTAAATATAATTTTGCAACAAACTGTAGGTATATAATAAGTGGTTGTAATTGCCAGATTTAGATGCTGGGGAAACAGATGTCGGTAGTAACGTGGGCGGGACCCCAACGTTTACCATATCATTAAAATTAATTATTTATGAACCTCTTGCAGCGCACCAAATACTTAGAATTATAGCTTTAATATTCTTAGGCAATTTTTTTTCAATATACAAAGTATAAAAGCAAAAGGCGGACTTAATGCTAAAAGCTTATTTATAGGTATGTTTTGTGTAGTCATAAAAATTCATTGTTTAAATATTATTAGACAACTTCGCTTTGCTATGGAGAAAGCGTTAATTACTCTATGAGCCGCCGCCGATAATTGCACAATGACGTTTGCCAGGCCAACTAGTGTTTTTTAGAAAGAACATTATTATATTAAATTGTAATATTATTCATATAACCATTTATTTACATAACAACAGGCTGACATAACAATTTAAATCTACACAAATATGAACACGATTATTACCTAATTGAAATTATGCAAAATAATATCCAAGCACAAGCATTATAAGATATATTATATTATAGGTATGTTACTCGACTCATAGTTAACAGAACCTTCAAATTGTTTAGAGATAAGGTTATGTAGGAGTCTATGCAATGTCATTTAGTTATTGTTATATTAGTTCGACCTATTCTTAGAGTTAAAGAGCATAGCAAAGCTTTAGTCCGGGTAAAGGTTAAAAGAGCTAGTTCTATACAAAGGCATTTTACCTCAGCCTCGCCTCAATCTTAGTACATAACAATGCACTTGCCTTTTCGGAATACAAATCAATAGGTTATTATATTTTAACTGGGTTATTTATTGTAGTTTTTATCAACTTAATTCAAACAAATTTCTATAAAACCGAATCTCCAAAGATTTTATAGCGGACAGCAATAACTTTTAGTTTCAAAGCTTTTATAATCACAAAGTAGTCCATAGAACATTGGCTTTTACGGCATACTCTGTACAAAAAAGTTTGTCTCTATTCAAAACGGTCAAAGACAAAGATATTGTTGGTCAAATATGAGTAGTTTTATTAGTAGCTAATGCTTGTGAAATAATTCCCGTTTCTTATATGACTTGATAACATTGTACTCTACCTAGGAACCTAAGTGTTAGTATGTGAATACATATCATTTGTGACGTAGTTACATGAAAAAAATATCTTGTAGCATAGCAAATGACGCACATTTAATCCCACACTAGGATTTAGTATCGTGGTTGCCATGTACAACACACAAGACAAGGACACACACCCAGCATTAAAAACACCATTTTAAATTTATCAAATTTAAGCCTCGCTGGAAATCGAACCCATTACATGGTATGGTTACCATAGCGCCATACGGTCATCAATATTTTAGTTATACACTTTTTCAACTGTATGTAATGTAATAACTGTCTTCAAACTGTGTGTGTACCCGTATCATAGTAAAATGTGTACAATCCGCGATGAGTTAAGTTTAAAATCATATGTCTTCAAACTTCCTTTGAGGAATTACACTAATCCTAAACACGACCATTTATGCAACTAGCCCGCAAAGTGAACAGGTTTGACCGCAAAAGGATTTGCTTGCATTTCGCTAAATCTATGTCAAGATCAAGGAATTCAAACACGTTTGTGACATTACTGACACGCGTCATTGACCCATTAACGAAAAATAATAAACAAAAACGAAAGCTAAACAAATTCGTAATAAGAAATTTTTAAATATCACTTCCTATAAAACCAGTTCTACAGAATCTGGTGTGTCAAGTCTATACCTCTATACCTTCGATTGGAATTAATTAATTTTTATTTAATCTTATTACTCGCAGCATTTGGTTTCAATATAATTACGATAGTGACGTCTAATCAATCAGTTTACTGGCACGCCATAACTACCACATTACGAGTGATTTATTACTTTCAGCGAACACTAATCAGTGGCAATTATGCATATTGAAATTGTACAGTCAGTCGTTGAATGAATGACCACGAGTGAGGTAGATGTCATAATTGTCTTCTCAGTTACAGTTTTGAAGTAAAACACAGTTATCTTTACAGCTATCGCAAAATAAGATCCATTTTTCAATTATGTAGAAAATACCATAACTTTTGAGCAAAAAAACATTAAGTAGTTAATTGTTATCGTCAACGTAATCGATGTTAACTAAATACACATTATTGGAGACAGCTCAAAAAGTATTTGTCAGGTGTTGCTCAAATTTACACACATTGTACCAGCTTTCGATATTAAAAAGGATTATCAAACTCAGTTTAAACAGTATACAGGTATGAGGAAACTCACGTAGAAATATTGTCGAATTAAGAACCTGCTCCTTTTTTGGAACTCGTTAATAAAGCTGCAACAATAACTATTTCTTATCCATCCAATCTTAATCAGAAACAATGATGATGCCACCCGAAATTCTAATGCGAGGAGCAAGGTGTGAGGGAGGGGTTATTGGGACGAGTGTGTGAACATTATTTATCATAACATCAGTAACCGTTTTTGCGACATGACGCATTCTGTGCACAAAAAGTTAACCTTGTAGGTCAATGGTTACGTAACTCAAAGCCATGATACGTCCTGCGCTTAGCTTTTAGTCTCGGCTTTGGTGTATAATCCTTTTAGTCTAGAAAATGCTGCGTTGTTTAAGGAAGCGACTAATGCTGCCTCTTACCGAGTCACGTTGGTGGCTTTTCTATGAGACTGAGTACCCGTCGACCGTGGAAACGACGGATGTTTGCTAGGAAATGCTGCTAGTGTCCACTTGAAGGACATTTACTTACATATTACACTGTAGATTCTTACAGTTTGATTTTTGGGCTGTACATGAGTTTTGTTCGCCTTTAGGTGCCATATTTTGTCATCAATTTAAGCATTTTTAATATTATACCAAAACAACAATATTAACGTATGTACAAATTATTACTTTAAATGCATGCCAGCCAAATGTATTCTTTAATTTAATATGAACAATTAAATATTATTATAATTGAAACGATTTACAGAATTATATCTCCAAAGTTATTTAGTACCGAGCTCGTAAAGTTATAAAACTTTTAAATCTCGTAAAAACTTTCGATTATAAAAAAAATCTATTTAAATTCAGCATGCAGTGCCGCATACCAATTTTGACCAAGGGCGCCCGGAAATTTTACTACCAACCTCATCTAACTTTTGGATCCGTAAGCCTCTGAAATACCAACAAATTAGGATAACACTCTCGGGTTTTATTTAACTTCGCTAATACAAAAATAAGTTCGGTTCGTTGCAAAGTTGGGGAACGTTTCGAACTTTAGAATACAAAATAATGCACTTCGAACAGTCGATACTGTAAGTTCGAGACTTAATCTTAGTTGAGATTACTTGAGTCTTGTATTCCGTCCAATCCGTAGGTCCGTTCCATTACTTAGGGAGTTTGGTTCGCTACCGTGCAATTTTATTTAAACTGTAAAGTCCGAGATGAGCTTAAAGATCTGACTATAAGTTTTAAACAAAAATGGTTAATTTAAATTTAATATTGTGAAAATGTTTACTTCACTTTACTTCGTGTTGCGATGAATAAAGCCACTTTGTGTTACTAAACTATTCACAAAGCGTTGCATTTATAAGTCTTGTAAATACTCGTAGTACGAGCATTTAGGTCTTGCGTCTAGTCAAAGTCTCGTGCTAAAGCTACTCGTATGTTTGTCCTCAAACTATTTACGCTTTCGAATTGGTTTCTGGCTTATATTAGTACGAATATCTAAAGGTATATAAGTAGTACATATTTTAGTGTTAAGTAATAGACTGCTATAGCACGTATCTGAAATACTTAGATAAGGTTGTCTGTCTATTTCAAATTAAGGTTAATAATACCATTTTAATTACATCAAAATCACTATCAAATAACTAAAGAGGCTTTGGGCAAAACGTCCCATTTGGAAAACGTCCCATGGGACGTTTTGCCCAAGAACTTTTTTGACTTGGTCAATTGGTCCCAGAAATTCAAGATGAAACTATAGTATAGTCAGCAGAAAAACATGCACCGTGTTACATATTTTTACTTTAAATATTATTAAGGTTAACTTCTATTTAATTATAAAAATAAATTTAAATACAGTAATAGAAATGATCTTTAAATTATTGCCATGATAGTTGAGTTGAACAATAAATTGCAAACAACACGCGTTTGGTAATTTTCCGTTCGTCCACGTCGCCAGTGTAGTGTATCGGTAGGGTAGGTGGCAGGATAAGTAACAACCGGTCTGGCGGAACGCAAGTTTATTACTGACGTTTAACAAAATGATGTAGGTACGTTACATAGATGCACATGCGCATACGCATCATATACACTAGTAAATCCGCCCTCGCTTCGCTTCGGGAAACCAGTCCCTTCAAAAATCTCTATAAGTTTTATGTTATTCCAATGTCTAAGCTATATTACTGCGAAGTTTCATGAAAATCCGTTCAGTAGTTTTTGCGTGAAAGAGTAACAAACCCACACACACACACTCACTCACTCACATACATCCTTACAAACTTTCGCATTTATAATATTAGTAGGATTAACTAATACAAATTCCACATCTCAAGCTTTATGAAAAAGTATTTTTTTGAAAAAAGTAATAATCGTAATTAGTGCAAAAACATTAAATATTCGTTAATAATACAAAAATTATTACATGGCATTAGTTCAAGTAAAAGGGCACGGGTTCTGAAGAGTAAGGAACTATTATTCTATCTCGCTCATACATTGCCTTGATCGGTCAATGTGAGGGCGAATCATCCCTTTCATTTTAAAACAGGAACTAAATTCGCATGGTGAATGGATCAATCACTGTACAGGAGCTTATCAGCCAGAATGAGAGACATTGTGCATCAGGTAATTTTCTATTAAATATTAAAGATTTCTGTAGTTGAAGTACTAGTGGTTGTCTCCGCAATAATATGTGAAATATCTTTTAATTGAGTTATAAGTTGTTGCCGTTGGTGTTGTTTGGTAAGTACTATACTAGTAATATTTTATTTATATTATTTATACACTTTATAACAAAATGTAAGCAGGTACATTTTAGAATAAAACATGTCAAATACCTTAGGGCACATTCAAGTAGAACGCTGGTTTCCGGCGCTGATCTGCCAGCGCTTATCGGTACTGGTCCGTCGAGATAACCTCTACATAAAGCAAGCTTGTACAAGCAGGAGCTGGCTGACAGTCTCTCTGAATCATTGATCTATAGGATTATGGATTAGACACTAGAGCAAAACTAGCGTGCCTGACAAAATTTTAGTGAAAAAAAAACATGGTCGCTTATTATTAAATATACTATACTACTACTATTAAATATACTATACTACTATACCTAAATAAATATATGTTTATATTTAATTAATAATAAATATTTTTTATATTCATGAATATTCTGTTTTATTTCAAACTATTTATTTGTTTTCCTGCAGACTGTACAAAATATTGCAGCGAACAATAGAATTTCTGCATATCTTATAAGTGGGACGTTTAGCCCAAAGAAAAATATTAAATTAAATCAACGGACAAAAACGTCCCACGGGACGTTTTCCAAGTGGGACGTTTTGCCCAAAGCCTCTAAAATCAAAATCAGCCACAATGTCCATTGTGGATCCATTAGTGGATCCTATGCTTCCTTTTTGACAGGCTGTAACCAAAGCATCTGGGGGTACGGGAGTGCCCCTGCCAAGATGAGCGACGCGAAGCTTGCGGCACTACCTATCTTTTCTTGAAGCGGTTCGTCGTTTTCTTGAACCCCCATAACTTTGGTTTCGATTTTGATATTTCTGCAACCAATTACTACAGGGCCGTTTGCCAATAACAAAATTTTTAGCAGACGAAGTTACATGTTATATTCATGGTTAATAAATGCCGTCACAATGCTTAACCACAGTCATCTCTTTATGATTCCACAGGAACTCTACGAGGTTTTTATTGTTGAAAAATTCATGAACTGCGCCCGTGAATACAAACGCCGAGTGCATCGTTGGACGAAAATGATGTGTCTCAACGTTACTTAGTGAAGATAAGCGACTAGTTTGAAATAGGTTAAATAATATAAACAAAAAAAACTGGAGCCGGACACTCATGCCGCGTGAAATACGTACCAACAAATGTAAGACGACCCTCGCAAATGATTGTGCCAAGTTTTTGGTAGATTCGTGGATGTTTTAGAAAGCTTGCTGAAACATCACCTAGCTTACAAAGCTATGACCGTTTATCGTCACATATAAAAACGTGTGCCCTCGAACCTTCACGTAGTCTCCCACGCATTCGTGCAAACATTTAAGTTCGCGCGCATGTGAGTGACGGCGGTTACACACATACACAGGTGGGCTATGGCTATGGTTACTACCCCTTATTGGCCCACTACTAAGCATGGGTCTCTCCTCATTATTGAGAAGGCGATTTACACATCACACATTGAAAAGGTGAATCCCATGTGCATATGTTTGTAGAGTTTTCCAAACACACGTACCCTCGCAAGATTCCACGTGTAGCGGAAAGCATTGACAACACAATAAGACACCATTACCGCGACCCGAAAATTTGTTTAATATAAATGTTTGCCCCGGCCGGAAATAGAACCCGGCACCCCTTTGCTGTCAGTGTCACTAGTCACTACCCACATCAATGACCGACTCAGTTGCGAGAACGTCTAATCTTTTTACATATTATATACATATGTAGTTGGGATAATAAAATTAAGTCTTACATGTGAATTTAAGTAATTTTATCTTGTTCGTTATTTATAAAAGTACACGTCAGTTTTATGTTAAATAGTTCTGATTATTTTAAAAAGTGTGCAAAACGTTTATTGTTCTTCGCGGTACACTCAAAAAATACAAATAAAAAATGCTCGAAATAAGTGCATTGACAAAATACTCACATAAATAAATTATTTTCAATTTGATTCAAATTATGAATGAAAATTACTTACGCGCTACACATAATATCTACAGAATTTTGTCTAAAAAACTCATTAAGGAATCGTCATTACTATTATGCTTAAAACTCTCATTAGTCATAACGTGCGTTCCTACTGTTAAGTGGCAGACGACTTGGCAGATTTCATTAAAGCTACCGGTTTTTAATATTCACGGGTTTCCTTTTAATGTGTGGGCTTCATACCATCGATAAGATTAAGTAGCGTATCGAATCGAATATTACGAACACTTTCCAATTGGTACTCTTGAATGTCTATAAATCATGGGAAGCGTATGATCGCGCTATGGCTCAAAGAGATCTAACAAGGTTTCAATTAAATGAAAATTTGATTCGAGAGTACGAATTTAGACATAGAGTCGTATTAAAAGAGAATGCGAATGTAAGATCTGATTTTATTTTAAAACTTGGCAAATATTTTCGATACTCAATGCTTGCCTTTATGTACCTTCATAACGCAATGCAATAACACTTCATTGTACACAAAGTAAAAATATACTTATGCATAAATATACCCAGAGGTAGTCATTTAAGTTATTTTTAATAACTAAACAACACAAAAACTCATCTTAGCGGAAAAGGCTTTATATCTTTTTATAGTATACTACCTAATACTCATATCTCGTGGTAAGACACGTGACCAAGTGAATGAATTTTTGGATCGTTAAATATTAAATATGTGGGCGTCTTGGCGATGTTTTAACAGCAAGTATGAAAGCACGCGAGATTAAATTACGTATGATGCATAACTATCAGACAGCGACGGTAGCGGAAATATGGCAAGTTCCTGGTGGTAACCGGCGTGGTTGTGGTGTGTTGGTGTTACTAATATAGGTAATTTAGTTAAAGTCTATCATTCCAATATAACCTTTCAATATAACTTTCATTCCAATATAACTTTATGTACGAGTAATTTCACTCTGACCAAAGGTTTTCTGACTTGTGGCTACCAGAGATCCATTCCAACGGTTAAACTATAATATGTGACGATGAATAATAATAAATGATCATCAAGTAGGTGGTATACTACTCTACTTGGTTCTTAGTAATCAGTACGCGATTGCTGAACTTTGTTACCAGATTGTGCTACTAACATTGTTTCTTGTGTAAGATTGATATTAATAAAGAATGTTCCTCGCTTAGTTTATGTGTCAATTTGTTTATTCAGCATATTATGAATTGTACCAATATTTAATTTGATCATAACAGAATCATCTCTTGTAAAGTCATATCAAATTCATCATTGTCAATCTTAACGATTTAGAATGTATGTTGTACGTTTATTATTAGCATTTATAACTAATAAGATTAATTAATATGGCAATCACGATTTACACGATTCTTTATATAATCTCTAATTATACTAAACACGGACACAGGCACGAGAGAGACCTGTTCTATTCACCGGAAAATTCCTTAGTAATTCTCAATGTTTTGAACGAATATCACTTAGAACCGTGACAATGGATGCAAAATTGAACGTGCATTAAAATTTCTCGCGCAAGTATAATCCCTGGCAGGTGGGTATAAAGGCGAAAATACCTTGCGGTAACGTTCTCAAAATATGGCTTAGTGCGTCGCCCACTGGTGACGCGAGAGTCGAATGTGGAAAATATTTTATTATGGCATTAGGAACTCGAATATTAACCCTAATGCCGTGAAGGTACATCAGGGTGTCGTTATAGATGACAGAAGCCAACCAGCATAAGTTTATTGATATAGGTTGTATTTGGGCGATATAGTATCTATAATCCATTCCAATTAAGGTTTTCTTTTTTGCTAAAAATGTTTCACAAAGTAAAACAAATTTTCCAATTAAGATAAAAATGTTTATAATTACAATCATCAAAGTTATTTTTAATTTTATTACACTAAGAAAAAACGGGAACTAGGTAATTCCGTTGTTAATGTTGTTATAACAGTAATACCTACTGTCAACGGTATTGACACGGTCATTACGTACATCACGATGACTTCACATTTTTTTTGCCACGTCACCTTACTGATAAAGGCAACGACCATTAGCTTTTTTGTCATTTTTTGCAGTAGGCTCCTGCCTACACTAACGCTAAGACGAGTGGTTCGTGCAATTTTCTCGTAAAAACCGAAGAGCCGTGAATTATGATCGTAGAGTACTGGCAGTTCCGGCGACACAACTTTCCAATGAAAGCGACAACCGCTTCTGTTTTGTTTCACCAAATCTTACTCCACTCCACTCCATTCCCATTATTGCATTGTAACACGTAACAGTCGTCCTAAGTTGTTGGGGGAATGAGAAAAACTGTCCTGGTAATCTTCACCGACAGCCCTTTGCTGAGCAGCGCACATTGGGAAATGTTTTATTGTACGAGTTTACTCCCCACATGAAGTTTAAAATCATCAATATCTTATATGTATATAAAATTCTCGTGTCACAATGTTAGTTACCTTACTCCTCCGAAACGGCTTAACCGATTTTAACCAAATTTTATATGCATATTCAGTAGGTCTGAGAATAGGCTACTATCTATTTTTATACCCCTAGGTGATAAGGGTTGTTCACCCTTAATATTTTTTTGGCAAAACAACGTTTGCCGGGTCAGGTAGTAAGTATATAAAACTCTTCTGTTACCTACGAAAATTTACGTGCATGTCCCTTGGAGAGTTTAGAGAAGCGCTAACAGAGGATTTCCGGAAATTCCCTTGAGGGATAAAAAGGGAAATAATTTTTACATTACATCAAATTTTGTATTTACACAAAAGAACTAACGATAAAAGAAGCAGTTCATTAATCTTTAGAAATATTTCATTCGTTAAATTCCAATTGTGCAAATCAAAATTATCATGAATGAATCATTAATTTAATTCAACAATGACATGTACATATAATGTTACATTGTATGTGACAATATTATCACAGGTATCAAAAGACACTCGCACAATTCAAGTAGACTTACACAATAGTCTATTTAGGTATATTTAACTATGTAATTAAAACAGTAATTGAGATTTTTGGGCATGAATGACCTTAATTTCTAGTATACACTCTACAAAGTTACCTATAGGCTATAGGTTACAAATATTATTAATGCATCTTCTTTGATATTATTTGTATGTATAGATAACACTTACCACTTATCATCTGCTCATTTGTCAACTATTTATGTAAACAAAAATCTTGGAGATAAATTTATGAATTAAAAGGCCGTAATAATATTATATTATAGATACGTATAGGTACGCCATACACATTTTGAGTGGACACCACAGGCGACAAATGAGAGATAATATTAATACCATAAGGTAATTTTTATTCCAATGATTATGGGAAAATAGCTACACATAAAAAATCAAGCGCAGATATTAAGCAGAAAAATAATGAATAAGATCAAAAATGCTGAAAAACTAAATAAATAACGAAAAACATGAAACAGCATAAAAATCCTTAAAAATCTGTTCAATAACGCGAAATTTTGGGGGAACACGCTGGTTACTTAAAACTACTATTAACCCAAAACATGAAACTATAAACCATCACATACTAATTTCGCAGTTAAAACTAAACTAACAAACAACAATTTACGTGATGATTATGAACGTTAGATTAAGTAAACCCATTTGCAAGTGAACCTTGACGTTTTCCGCAGTATAACTGCAATTGCACATAAGTTATGTTGCGTATAAAAGGATTGCAATAAAAACAGTCAATTCTAACACAGTTCTGTCACTTAACATCCTTGTTTTTATGAATTACATAGTTTACCAAGTACATCAACTTTCAAATCTATGAAGTACGTTATATTTATCGTACCTTGTATTCATATGGGAAATCATGGTGAGGTAGTAATTAGATGTAAGGTAAACTCGTGTAATTATGTAACTTACTTATCCTGTGACTACAACCTAGTGTTTCCTTGATAAAATTCAAATTCGTCTGCAAATTTTTGGATCTCTATAACAAATGAAATAGTAACAAACAATAATTTGGTCGGTTACCGCGCATTTACCACTAGTTTAGGCTGTGTTGCGGATACCTTGACGACATTGAATTCTATGGAATGATTTAACCGATATTTGAAATTCATTTTCATTTAATCCATACTAATATTATAAATGTGAAAGTGTGTTTGTTTGTTTGTTTGTTTGTGACTCTTTCACGTCGAAACATGGCTATTATATGGTGTGGTTTATGTGTGTGGGGATAGTTAGGAGGGTGGAGACTGACGTAGGCTACTTTTTACCGCGGAAAAACATATATCATTCCCATGGGAAGATCGATGTTTTATTAGTTGCTAGATATTTAGTTCTGGATGTTGCTAATAGATGGCGTTAGTAAAATTCATTTGCAAGTTCTGAATCACGCTATCAAATACTACATGTAATTTATTTTTGTCATAGGCAAATAATCTGATGTTCCAGTATATCATATAATAGGCTACTGTTTAGCCGAGATTCCTACGGCCTACGGGAGCGGGACCTACGCGACTGTTACCTACGGGTCCCGAAGCGAAGCGCGGGCGGTTCTCTAGTTAATAACTATACCTACCATGAATTTATTTAAGAAACGTTGGAATGTTTTTAAGTGTTATTTTTTTAACAAAAAAACTTTAGGTATGTTCTATCAGATTTGGTGGTGGTGGCAGAGTGGTAGCTCTCATGGACTTAAAGAAATCACCTTGAATAAACCAAGTTAATTTAGCTTTATACAAGTAAAATTCGTAGATGGGTAAAATACTGCTATTATATATTCTACGTTAGTTTCAAGACTCTGATTAAAACTTAAGCCTGTTAATAAATAAAATTTTCACAGAACCTGTTGCATTTTATTTCTTTTTCACGAAGTTAGATGACTTTATGATTATGTAGGTACCTAGAACACATTCATGTCTATTCTTATTAAGCTATAATATTAACACTTAAATTTTATTTTCAAGCATTTTCAAGTATAAAATTTATCTTATAATTCGAACAACAAAACGAGGAGAGTACTTAATTTAAACAAACTTAAAAACGAAGTCGTTGTTTATTTGGTCGTCATTTACGTCCTTCTTTTTCTGCGTATTTAAGTCTATTTATTCTACCAAAAACGCGTAAACCTAACAAGTCTAGACAAAAATTATTCGACCATAAAAAGTAGAACATTATGGAGCTAAAAGCTAAAAGGTAAACACGAGAAAAAATATTTAGGCTAAATTGTCTGACTTATTTTATACCCAGTAAATTCACGTAACACCTAAGCAACTTACGAAATTACTTACCAGAGCCCATTATTTTGTACGTTACGAAAACCTAATATACTAAGATCCCATAACAATTTTGCGCCATCGCGTATTGCCCATCGAGTATTTGATTAAAATCATTTTTTTATGTACAATTAGGCTTTTCCTGGTGTGCCTGTCGAAAAATGGCCGCTAGTATGTTTAATTAACGAAAGAAAAATGACTTTCTGGGGCGAATTTACATGCATCAGTTATTTATATAAAATATACATATATTAAATACAGTTATTTATATAAAATATACTCCAAGGTCAAGATATACACCTAGAGGTCCTGAAAAGTCGGGTGTGCCATTAGGCACATGGCCGCAACCTGTTGGCAGCCAGGCATAAAGAGGTGCTTTCTGGTGAAAGTTTACACCCATCTGTTATTTGGATCATTTATAGCTCAAATTAAAGCTATTTTTTCTGTACATGATACACTGTGTGCCTACGCAAAAATGGCCGCAACTTAGGTGTGCCAGCAGTTGAAGTCTGTTATAAAACTTATATTTATATTTGTGAAATTTATACTCCTTGACGTATTTTCTTCATTTATAGATCAAATTAAAGCTATTTTTTTTCTGCACATGATAATCTATCACCATACCCCATTAAGTACCACCGCTCGCCAGGGTACTAGGTACCATTTCTACCGTGTAATAATTGTTTTAAGAACAATTGAGATCCGGATAGGAAAGTGTGGAGCTGGTTACATATTTTAGACGCGACCATCTCATTCCTCAAGGGTAGCAGCACTTCTGTGACCGAATTATAAAAAGACTGAAGTTCCATCCACATCGCTTGGATCTGTGGCGAACGACTACAGTTCGATTTTCACGATCATTTTTGCCGCGAACTTGCAAGCTGTGGAATGAGCTTCCTTCTGAGGTATTCCCGGAGCGCTATGACATGGGGTTCTTCAAGAATGGTGTAAAAAGAGCTCTCCTTCAGGGCCGGCGTTGCACTGGTGACTCCCCTGGTGTTGCTTGTGTCCATAGGCGACGATGACCACATACCATCAGGTGTCTCGTCCGCTTTTTCGTCAGCCCTTCAGGCTATAAAAAAAAAAGACTCTTACTAACCGGACTAACAAGGACTGGCAGGACTATTTTTATCACTATCAGTCGCTATCCAAGTTCTCATGCTTATTAACATTCGTCTTTAATTAAATGCTGCTTTATGAACGTCCCAAATGTGTACCGCGCACATAATATTGTCGAAGGCTAGGAATGAGTTCCTAGATGGAAAATAGAAGTTTAAAACCATTATACCGCACTGCTTGTCTCCGATAATTCAATAATTTTATCAACTTCTTCGCAATCCATGACGGTCCCATCGCCCGGTTCAGGTCCCCTCTCACAATGTAAGGCGAAGGTACAGGTCAAATTCCATCAATCTGGCCCAATTCAAACATCTTGTAAATATCCCAAAGAATTCAAGGATCTATGCGGATTTCCTCACAGTGTCCTTCCATAACTTCCATTACATTGCGAATTATATATGAGAATTTAAAGAAAACGCAGTGATTGATTCATTCCGTATCTAATATATTCAACTCATTAGTGACCATTAATCAGCCTGCTTCCACCGAGGCAAATCGCACTAATAAAATCTTTCACTTCCTAAACCTATTCTCTAATAATGGCCAATACAAACTTATAGCATAATTCAGTTCTATAAGCGTATCTAATTGTAATAAAACGAGTCCGCTATTCAATGGCACTGTTGCATGCACTTGCCAAAGAGCCGGTCCGTAATTGCAATGCATTTGGGGCACGCTGGACTGGACATCGTCGTCCAAACGACCCGCAATCTTAGATTCTACAAGCCAACTCCTTACCTACATAAGACCGTTTATTTAATAACTAAATTACGTTTTCGCAAAGATGTCTTAAAACAGGAAACGTTTAAAACGAATAACATAAATGTGAGTTTTAATTAAGTGTAATTAATCAACGACAATATTCTAAGAACTCCAAGACTTAATATAGCACACTACTTAATTACTAGCTTATGCGAGTCGGAAAATGCCCCAAATAACAAAAAAGGGGATTGGAGTGCGTCGCGGGACTTAATCAAGCGAGTTTAAAGTGCACTCTCCGTCCGCTCTTAGTTGAATGTTTCCTCGTAGTCGACTTGATTAAAACCAGGAGCGACGCGGTAAACAGGCTACTTATTTGAACAAACCGACCCTTAAGACTCCCAGACGCTCATATGAGCTCTTTTCCTACTGCATTTCTAGTTAATTGCATATTAGCCCGAGGATTATACGAGCAGCTTTTACTTTTTATACTCGTGTTATCCACTTTACGTTTTCAGCTCTAATTATTTTTTAAGCACTGTTAGGATCGTACATGGTGTTTTTACTTTCAATGGTATAGCTGGTAGTGTTTCAATGGTACACACGACAATCAACAACATACGTTGATTAGGTATAAGTTTAATGACATGTTGACAAAATAAAAACCCCTGCTACTTCTGAGTTTGCATCGATGTGAGAAAGTGTTTGTGAGACTATCATAATTCATAAAGTATCATTCAAATACTCTTCTTCAGTCTTCTTCAGTCCTCTATAAACACAACTGAAAACATTGCTGACACTAACGATAGTAACGATAATTAATTCACGTGTTGATTTTAAATCCAAATGTCTTGAGCAACAGAGCGACTCAACACAAACCAGTAGGGAGTAGGTATATATGCGTTGACGCATGAACATAAAATTCCATTAAAAGATAAGAAGGTACGACTGAATCTTCGTATTCTTATCTGGCCAAAACTAAAATTACTAGTTGACATATACGAAAAGTAAATAAATCTATATCTCCTGATAAATCTAAGACATGACATTTTAAAGACAACCCCATTTAAATGTTACGTTTTGGAACATGACAATGTTTGTGTAATAAGATGCCCGGCGGATGCAAAGCACTTACGACATCCAACCATCTATTGCGATGTCGATATCGTCGGATAAGCTATCGATTGACAGATTGTTGTTTGAAGACTTTGATCACGACAATCCCCTATAATTTAATGACCTACTAGCAGGCTATTATGATAAAATTTTGATAGATGCTATAAATACTATCTATTTATTGTATTATTGTCATAATATCCAAATTAAATAATTTTAACGATATTTTGTCGTATTTTAATATCACACAGGCAATGCAGCGAGATAATACAGCTTCAAAATAATCTATACCTACTATTTATAATATAAAGCGGAAGAGTTTCTTTGTTTTTTTGTTTCAACGCGCTTATCTCAGGAAGTAGTTCGAATCAAAAAAAAAATTTGTGTTGAATAATCCATTAATGAGGAAGGCTCAATAACATCACGTTACGCTTATGACTAAAAGAAGCGGAGCAACAAGTTTCTGGGAACGAAGCACGGGCGTCTACTTAATAATATATGTTACAGATGAATGCCGGCTCAGCTAGTTATCAGTAAATTTTGTAGAACATAACATGTTATTTATTGTTCTGGCATGTTTATTATGGGTACATAACATAACAACATCATCGGTCATGTTTCACTATTACATTCATCCGTACATGCTAATAGTAATTAAACTTATCTAATGCAATTCTACGCGAACACGGAAAGGCGAACAAGAGAAAAAGGCGAGCGAAGCGTGACCGATGTGTTAGTATTAGGTGCAATTCACACGGAACGACCGTCTATTACGAGAACTAATGTAAGCATACAAACTATTGATAACAAACATGTTACTAAGTACTATGAACACGGATTGATTAATGAACGCGAGCTAAATAAATCAAAACAGGTAGCTAACGTAATGAACTTGAATTTTTATAAATAAAAATTGTTTATTCACACCTATTATACTTTTATAGATAATTTATTATTTATTAATAAAACGTAATAGCTCCAATATTACTGGCATAGTTAATTACGATAATAATGTACTGTTTCATTTCCTTTATAATTATATAATTTAAAAATTAATGTTTACACGCCAGAAATAGCAAACACTCCGTAAGTTCCGTAACTTTAACCGGTACATTACCCACACTACACTTGTACACCCGTATGGCAATTGAATAAATTATTTAACCGAAAATAAAGCGTCTATATCTAATTACAAAATTAAAATATCTAGAAGACAAATTTTATACGACAAACTAAATAAATTTCTTTTTAATACGAAAAACAATAGATTTTATCTTTCTACGTCCTACTCAAATGAAGGCCCGGGCAGTATCCTAACCATATACGTGAAATAATGCTTCAAACATTGGGAAACCCGTTGGTAACAAAATCATTCATCACATGTTTGTTGTGACGCAGCCCTACTGTCCACGCTTCGTTAAGATAAATACCCACGCGTTAAGTATTTTCTTTCCGCGTTGCTCTCACCTGATCTCATTTGAAACTAATTCTATAGCTATTTGACAAAACTATTTAGAAAGCGTACATAATTACTAATTGGATACATATATGAGTTGAAAGAAACCCCTTGACGAAACTTGACTAATTTTTATTGCATTAGGTACAAGTAAGTTATTGTATTATATCAGTAATTGGTTATGTCAAAATAAATTGAATTAATATTTATTCAAACGTCTATAATCACACGCTACAAATACAATGATAAAAATAATGTTGAACTATTATTAATAAATAATGGTCACTTATAACTCTATTGTATTCTATTGTAGGTACTACCTATGTGTGTGCGCTATAAACAATATTTAAAAAATTTTGTAAGGTTGCATTTTTTTTCTTACTGATATACATATAGGGTCGCAATGGCTAGGTATCGAAATAATCAGATAATGTGCATATTAGAATTTAAGTCTGTCTCGGTACAGGAACATGTCATGCGGAATTTGCATAACTGATTTCTCTTTAATGATTTGAACGGTTTTTGAAGTACGTCAATCTTATCTTGATAAGCATGAAAAACTATGGCCTGCACCCTTCGCATTGTGGGTGAAAACCCGAAACCCAGCAGTAGGACTTATGAATTGCGATGATAAGGCAAGTCAAATAACCGCTTAATACTGTTTTCAATTCAAGTGTCTATTAATTTCAATATGTAATTTGTTTGTCAATACCTGTTCCTTGACATACATCGAGTATCCTTTAAACAGTTAACGAAATTATCGCTCATACGTTTAATGATGATTGCGCCCATTACGAAGAGCTGTTACAATGCTCAATGGCAATATAGTCGGATAGATTTCCTCTGTTATACAATAATTATTGCGACGACGATTACTTCAAGTTCTGATGCAAAACGCGGCAATGACACTTGCGTAATAAACCTTGTATAGTGCGACGAATCGATCTCATAGTTCTATCTTACGGAAGAGAGCGTAATGCGTGAGCGACTTTTTTACTTTCAACGGTCAGCTTTGTTTTATCGTTCCGTTAATTCGACGCTAAAATCCTTATTAGTTTTTTATATTGGTTATTATGCCGGATGGTTGAACGCTAATCGAAGGGTCTCCTCACCCATGACAACAACAGAAAATAATAATGAGTTTAAATTTTTGTTCTTGGTATAAGTATATCCGCATTTGTGGGTTGTATGGTACTCGCGACACAGGAAATCGTCGCAAAGCTATGAGACTATAGCATTAAAGCACCTATTTGTCTGTCACTCTGAACTTCTAAGAACGAGATACTATGGCCTTCATACTTCATTCGACGGGAACTATTGCGAGCAATTATTATTGAATGAGATTTAAAGATGGATGGAGCCCCTAGCTTCAAAAGACTTACATTCTGTGGTCTTGATTATGTGTGTTTATACCTATAGAAGAGATTAAAGAAAAAAAATTGTACCCCTTTTTATGAGTGACGCACGCACTTTGTAAGAAGTCTATTTCAGGTTGAGTTTTATGATACAAGTTGATACGCGTCATTCAAAATAAAAACTGATTATTGTATACTAAGCAGTTTGATTTATAAGTTCAATCCCTTTCATAGATGCATGTATTTAGTATTTCACAAATTACGAGGCGTATCCTCTTTACTCACCTTACCGGGGACGATGGCACTTGATTTGTGTCATTTGGCCGGGAAAACATATCACCGGGCCAGATGAAATAATTTTTTCCCATGTGGCCCGGCGCCGGGCCAAGTCACCGGGCCAGATGGGATACAACCCTGTGTTGTGAGGTATCCTCTAAAGATATCTCTGAAAAGTGTGTAAAATTGAATTTCAATAAAAATATGAGTTACATGTACAAATATATTTATAGAAATAAAAAAATAGATAAATGAAAGTCAAGGTAAAATAATTCTTTGAGACCATGAATTATGGTCGAATTTTGATCGCAGAATACAACAGAATACAATAGACTATGTATGTAGATGTATGTTACTGAACAACAGGTTCTACGATCTAGATAACTCGTGCAGAAGAGTTCAACGCGCGCATTGCCTACGCGCAGCCTGCGTAGTAATGCGTAGAGATGTAACGATTGTTATACTTTACGACCAAAAATAAATAGAATAACCTCAAATAAACAGCAAAAGTGGTGCAGTCCTAGTGGTTTACACGTTGAACTCTAGAACAGAAGCATTAGTGTATGATGCCTACATGTGTGTTTGTGTGTTATTTTGCTTATCGTAAATCTACTATTGAATTTAGTTCTAATTAACGATTAATCAGCAAATAAATCTTCTATTTATGACAATTTCGTGCAACTTTCTAATTTTATATTTTAGTATAAATCGATAAAAAGTCGGTTAATTAGCATTGTTTATTTGTTCATTTAAAAATTATTTTATTGTTACAAAAAATTTTTGACAATTAATTTCACAGGTATTTCAATAATGCATCCAATGTAAATGACACCTTATTATTATTACCTATGTAAATGTTTGCCGCAAAAGCTTCAGGGTCATTTCTTAATTTCAGAAATAAACATAATTTACTGACGATAATGTTTTGATTACTCGCACCAGGAATACCAATCAACAAACAAATTACTCGTACCTGACCGTGTAATCGCTCACTAAATAACAAAATTATTATCGATAAGGAATCTCAATGTCCACGCTTCGGTATAATGAAATTTTAAACAATATAAAAAAATCATTATTTTGTATGCAATTTTGTATGACTCATATTTCAATGTTTTCAATTAACAGTTATAGTTCCCGCATCGAAAAATATAGTACGTTTTCATTATAAACTTCCCTTTTATAGTTCTTAGTGAGGACATAGGTTCGAAAATTGATTACATTGATATAACGTTGAGAACAGTATAGCCGTCCGATATCAAGTGTGTGAGCTCTCTCCGAGGTTACATCGTTTTAACAACAAGTCTGACTGCTTTCTTCTCTTCCGCAAAATACAGATTCCATCTAAGGAGCGGTCTCCTATTATAGTAAGAAAGGTGGCTGCAAAAATTTCGTTTCATTTAATAATACAAAACAGTACAATAGATCTTTATAATAATCAATGTTTTTGTTAACAACAATAAAACTAAGATAAAATCCGTAAACTCACTGATACAGCGATCTCTTGTTGGCTGAAATTATTGAGATAAATATTAAAAGGAAAAAAATAGAAGTACATAGTGTGATTTTAATCATACCTAGACTTACTTGTGTTCAAGAATGTGACATTTAACATAGTGTCTAAACATGCAATCAAACTTGTTATTTCACGATAATAAATTACTACATCTCTTTTTAAATCGGTCTTATATGCACTGCTATTCATGAGGAATTAAATACCGAAACAAGACGAAACTTGCTGTACCACTTTAATTAAAAGATACGTACAATATTGTAATATTAAATTAATTTAACCAAAAAACCTTTTAAATCATTTACTTGACTTTTGAAATTAATCTGCGCTAATATAAGCCTTTTCAATTGTCTCAATTCAATCTCAATTTGTATTAACCGATTCAAAGTCGATTGAAGACTTTTCAAAAAGTTCTGTTTAACATTTACGATGTCGAAGTTTCAACTTTATCGTCCATAGGCATCTGACAATTTTGACATAGTGCAATAACCGATAATGTTTTCATTGTTACATCGTAAAATATTTATATAATTTGAATAGCCACTTTAAATAGGTACTTATTTACCATTTATATGATTTGAGATATTGTCATCTTTTGACACTCCCAAAATCAAAATACAATAAAAGATAAAAATTAGGCGTAACAAAAGCAAATACTATTCAATACCTTTCACTTGCGTGAAGATTTTACAAATGTTATCAAAATCATACCAATGTTTTGTCAGAGAATTATTCGTGACTGGCATAGCTGTATTGCTATAAATTATATTTCTACATTAATAGATAAGCGAACGGATAGGTAAAATCTTGATTCGCACTTAGAACGCAAAGCCAGCAAATAGCCAAATCATTTTCCACCCAAAACTACGTGATTTAAGATTGTAGTCAAACAATATTTTATGTGTTAAAAAATTACAATTAAAAATTAAAATATTCACCCCTCATTACCATAGTGAATTGGATACTCAAAAACATTTCACGCTTGATTTTAAAACGAAATAAAAAATTCACGTCTTGTAGCCTGTAGCCAATATTGCAACAAAATCATGCATGAAAATTTCCGCCAGCTCCTACACTAATGTTCACATATATTTGTCTATTACACCGATATAGTGTTACGGAACCCACGACATGCAACCTGCGTGTTTCACCCGCACATGTGAAAGCACATGTGTGATTCAACTGTTACAACTCACGCTTTAGGGATATGTGACCCGTTCGCATCCAGACGGTTACATAAAGTACTCGTAATCCGTAGACGCAGCCATGCTACTCGAACATACCACTAGTATTTTGTGAGTGCATACCATAGATATTTGTAGATATTTTTGTATTGACAACTCTCTCCTTGGATAACCAAGCTCTCTAACCAAACTCTAAGCTTCACTGTTAAGCAGTTAACATAAATGTTTCTGTTTGAAGTAACATGGCTACAAAATAACGTACCACTGCCATACTATCTATTTGGGTTTTGTAAATATGTGACCTGGACACGTCACTCTAGTCACACAATCTAGCTGGGTGTTTTTCGTGGCCGACAGGTAAAATAATTTTAAACTTTTGTTTTTATATATATCATATGACACATCAACTCAATTGTATGGATCATGTATGTCATAATTGTTTTTGAAGAGTCAATAATAAGAATCGTGTGTACCTGTTAAGACAAAATACCAGAGATAAGTATAATATTTGCTCGACGATAAATAATTGATGTCGTGGTCTTTAATTGCTTTTACTTTGCTAATAGTAGGTACACAATAGTCGATCACGAAATGAATGAGCTTAAAACACTAACAATCTAGCTAAGCAGAAACTTTCGTGCAGTTTGGCTCATTAACGTGAAACTAGAAGAATTAACACTTATGTGACATAAATGTAAATGCGCCAATCGAAGATAAAAGGAATTTTTATCGAAACCAAATCTATATTTATACATAATAAAACTGTAACTGATCAGTGTCTATTCATGGAAGATATAAAAAAAACTATTATTAGTTATCTTTACCTTGTACATACAAGAAATTGTAGTCAAGGAAATAAAAAAGAATCGTGAATTTGAAATCATAATTTTGGTGGCAAAAAACCGTATTAATTACATCGACCTGACTGAATGATTGATTGGGAGCCAGGCAAACAAGTCATTAATTCATTTTAACTCGAATGACCGCGACGAATATAATTTACCGTATTTTCTATTAGATAACCATTAACAGTACAAAAAATATTTATGGTTAATTTTATGGTCATGTAAGTTGCCTCTCATCAATTGGCATGTCAATAAAATAAGCCATAAAATCATTGTATTATCCATTTGTTTATTATAATAACGTCAGGTTAAAGTAGAATTGACCTGGTCAACGACCATACATTGATACGATGACGTCAAAGAAACGATCTTACAAGAGCGTCTTTGGGATATAATTCTAAACAAAAGATAAGGGTCAGCTCAGACATATTACTTCTTAAATATTAAATATGTTCTCGGCAACGTCAAACATCCTTATTTAAATCGTGATATTTTTTCGTAAACCACTATAGCTAATGGTGCGAACAACATACGAATTTAATACTTGCAAATGTTTTCTAGAAAACTAAGTTCAAACTTAGTATGTTATATGATCTCTTACAGTTTACTTTTTTGTTATTTTTTACCAAAGAAACTATGCTTGAGACAATGTATGTTTACGCCGAAGTCGTGATGTCGTAATTTTGTAATATAATCTTGTGTACATATAATAATGACCCTAATTACAAATGCAAACTAGTTCAAAGTTTTCCTGCTGTACAAAAACAATTGCTTTAACCGGAATCGCGTAAATGTACGTAGTCGTATTTTTATCTTAACAGCATGGGTATTTCGTTAAAATTCTCAAGGAGTTTTGCGATACAGATTTCTCACGGATAAATAAAACATTGAAAACTAACAATACTAAAAAATAATAATGTTGCGATTTATAACCAAACACAAATCTTATGACATGTACTTATGCCACAAAAATTATAGGCAAAATTAAATAGAATATTATTTTCTGACAACTTTTTTTTCATAAATGACTTCGTGAGACCTATAGTAGTAGTTAATTCCGAATAATTTAATTACTGAGTTTAATAGATTTTTATGGAATTAAGGAAACAAAGGAGCAAGCTATCCCCGGCTTCCTCTGTGGCCTATGATTTTTATGGCACAAACTTCACTAAAATTGGCTATGCTGTTCATGACAACAATTTACAAGTGAATTCGAAAGTAGCAGTGAATTTGATACAGGAATACCTAGGTTGAAGGTTAAGTAAATCTTTTTTAATTTTATTTAACTATACCTATAAGTATTCAACCACAATAACAACACTCTTCCTATTTATTAATGAGTAAGATAATCAGTAATAAGGTAATTGTACGACTACAAACATAATAATGTTTGTGGCTTTATTTGCCAATTTTGCAGATGATTGAAACTTCATATGCTTTGATTAAGGAAGTCTTATTTTGCATTCACAAGCTTCAATCATTGACGATTCGATGCAATTTATTGTCGTAACGCGATGGTGTTCCCCCTCACCTTCCTGAATTATGTCGACATGTATTATTTGATGTGTTGTGATGATCATAATTTTCTTTAAATATCTACTTACAAATACGTTATTTCAAACGTGGATATCATAT
Source organism: Hesperia comma (assembly GCA_905404135.1). Classification (NCBI taxonomy): domain Eukaryota; kingdom Metazoa; phylum Arthropoda; class Insecta; order Lepidoptera; family Hesperiidae; genus Hesperia; species Hesperia comma. Next base: position 14,095,509 of record FR990020.1, on the reverse strand, counting down.
CACTTAATCTTAGGTATATGAAAAATAAAATGAAATGAACTTACCACGAATAGTAAATAGGAAACTTACTTAAAACAATACAATCCTTATTAATCTCGGACACCTACGAAGCCGTGAGATAAACTAATTTTGCGTTTTAATATAAAAAAACTGTCACTATTCGGATGAGTGACTAAGTAAATAGCCGTAGAGTTTTTATACAGCGATCAAATGGAGCGCTACATTACATTGAGATTGAGCGTTCCATAGCAAAGCACACAGCATTTAAACCTTAATGACTTTTGAAATGCTATACCAAAAAGAACATAAAAAGCGACCCCAGGATTGAGCCGTGAGGTCGTGTCACGCAACAAGACGCACGCGCAACATTAAGTAACACCTTTATTTTAGCGATCGTGACCTAACTAGCTTCCTCATACATTTGATCCGCAATGACGTCATAACCATCGGTTTTTTATCAACCAAATGCAACAAGGTTGTTGTAATACGGTAAAGTAGAAAAAGATGTACGTCACAGTGTAACTTGGGCGGTAAACGCGCGGTCAGTGATCTAGATAATTTTTTGTTTGTATTTACGAGATAGGTCTTCAAACCGGTTGTTGTTTAAATATAAAATGTAGAATGCCTTCAGGTCAATGTCACGCAAGATGAATGAGGTATTGCTTGTAAGATGTGCATTATTTTTAAAGCCGCGAACGTTTGGAAGCTCATACAGTATTTTTTTTTGTAAAATAAACGCACATTGAAAAGCTAGAGTTTTCAGAAATTGTTAATTATTACTAGCCTGTTTTACAAAAATGAGATAAAAGCTTACTAAATTAAACCACAAAAGAGATAATTTAAACGAAAAAGGAACAAAGTTAACCTGATTGCCTGTACCTCAATTCATTTTAATTAGTGAACAAAGATTTTTTTGGTAAGTTGGGGTACCTTGCTCTTATACTATCTCGTGACTGTTAGACAATAATAATGCTCATGCTAGAAACTACAGAAAATACGAGGTAATTCGAGAAAAGTTTAATAAGATTCCATAGCTAAAAATTATCTGAGTTACGACCACACATTAAAAAGTTTTAGGGCTAAAACGACTCGACCTTTTCTAAACACGGGCACTCGCAGTTTATGGTGCGGTAGGATATTTTTGCGCAAATTTAGGCTTCACGGAGCCGTAATTTGTCATGGTAATTGTTGACGACAGCTGGTCACCGAAATAAATCCTAGAGTTTTAACGTTATCGTAGCTTCTCGTTCGGGAACAGGTAATAATTTCAATCTGGACCTCGGTCTAAACGAGAAAATGACCCAAGTTTAAGATATAATGTTTTACTTTTGCAAACGCGCAGACAAACACAATGAAGCTGATAGTATCATTGAGTAACTTTTGTGTGTTTTTGAGTAGTTTTAGATCAATGAGTTTTGTATCATCTACGCGAAATAAATCTTTGCTAGGGAAAGAATCGTCTGAAAGGTAAAGAATTTATTATAATTTTAATATTTTTTATTCATTTTAAAATACGCTATATTGCAAATAACAAAGAAGAAATATGATAGGTACGTTATATTGAACACACTTAAGCATTAAATTCCAATTTAAATCAAGTCAGATTAAAAGTAATGTTTGACTATTGCAGACAACATAAAATAAAAAATGATATTTTGACCCCACTTGACTAATAAATTTTAATTAAGTCTTAAAAAGTAATATACATAAACTCAAATTCAAACTAACAAGGTCGGAGATTGAGCTAGTTCTCATTAAAAGAATTGAATAGATGAATGGGCCGGGGACTCGGACTCCTATTCCTTCAGTTTTCCATTCAATGCTACCTTTTGAAACTAAATCTCAAGTTTAAATGAATTACTTTGACAATAGGGTATTGAATACAAAAGTCGGTCCTCAAATCCAATTAAATATTATGACGGAATAGTAGAGCCCTTTCTACGGAGGTCGTAGCGTTGATGCAAAAGGACTAACGCTGTTAATTCTTTTTAATGCTGTTTAATTTTCCACTTCTTTAATTAGTTCCCAGTGTAATTTTTCATTATAATATAATAAGTAGTTACATAAATGAGTGTATAATACAATATTCCTTATATTATATACTCATTAATTTGAACTTTTAGCATTAATGGCTTCCGACTACGTGTTAATATACCTACTTTTAAACAGTGTCTAATTTTCAACTTAACACAAAAAAGTGACAGTTATTCAATCAGGTAATCAAGTAATCAAGATAATGAAAGCCCCGTGGCATAGGATGTAAGCAATTTGGTATTGGCATACCCAGAAGACGTTACAAGTGAATCGCGAGACGCGAATACTGACCGAATTGTGGGCGTCAGGTGAGACGATCGTTTTCATCTTGACTTGTATTATGCTAATCAAGTTCCCTGACTTTCCGAATAGAATGAAATTTAATTTCTCCGCCCGGTCCCCGTTTAGAAGTTTCTTTTTCTTGAATAGACCGTACTGATTAATTTTCGAAACTCATTCTCAATTCCATTCAATGAAACAACTTTAATTAACACTCTAAAGTTTGGTGTCGGGACTTTGCCAAATTAAAATAGGCTCAGTTCAACCTGCCTTCTTCAATTTCTGTAGCGAAAAGTGACAGTTGATTGTTGTCGAAACTTTACGATACAATCATTTTCTGAATAAGAGACTTACTTAAATAAATTTCGGCGCAAATTTTAATTAGTTATACACTTACAACAGAAAGAAATTTTATAGAACGGATAAATAATTCTGTTAAAATATGTGTGGCCTGCCTCTACACAGTAAGTTAAACTATAACTTTAACCTCCTCATCTCAAGGCAAAACACGAACGTTGTTGTGGGACTTAAAACAATAGGCTATAAATACAATATGAGTACTTTAAGCCTAAGTCTTTTCAAGAGATTAAGTACCTACCTGAAATAATAGACATTAAGTTAAATATGTATGTTTGTTTCAATTTTGAATTTGAATTTGTTAAAAAATCATGTGTTTATACGAGAAGAGAAAACAAGGCAACGAAATTTCTCTGCAGAAAGGTCAAACTTCAATCATGATTATGAGGATAATAACGTGAAAGCGGCTTAATTGCATACCTAAATGGCAACATTGAATAATCTTATTAACTTTTTAGATGTAATCATTAACTGACACTAGTTAACTCAACTCAACAATGAGGTATGCAAAGACACCTCACGAGCGTTCCGGAGATCTTCCTTTATTATTTTAGAGCACTGTTGGGGTTCACATCGGAATCGCAACGAGAATTCTTCGCGCTTCCATTCCAATTGGGAAAATGGTATAAAAAGGAAATATTTGTAACACATACACTCCACCCAATCGGAATATTTGAGATATCCGGACACATCGCCGGAAAAGGAGGTCAAAACCTAGAACAACTTATAGTTATTGACAAGGTTGACAGCAAGCAACAAAAGTAGATGGGACAAGACTAGATGGAACTGACTAAGTTCGTACTAGTCTGGGTACAAACCCACACAACGCACTTTAAGCTGCCACAGTCAGGGCTAAAATGCGAGAGACTGTTACGCACATATCATTCCCTAGACAACTAGGGGATCTCTACTCCAAAGGATGCAAGATGATCAGAAATGATGCAAGGAGAAAAGGAACAAATGCGTCACACATATTTACATGTAGATAAAAATTTGTGTAGTATTTTACAGTAGCACATTTTTTATGTGTATATCTGGCTAACGGTTACAAATGCGCTGCATACATACGAGTATCTCCACGACCTCCGGTCGACACTATATCTTACATAACGATTATTATGTTGGCGTTTTCACAATCATTCCGAAATTATACAAACAAAATGTTTATTCATTTTTATAAGAATTATATAAATTATTAATAGCGTTCAAAGATCACTTGTATTTTAACATGATTGCATGAGTTATGCCATTTGGCACTTATTTCTAATGTTGACCTTATCAAAAAACAGAAAGAAATTGAAATCCAGGGCATTTATTAATTTATGGAAATAGATTTATTATGTAGTTGCCTAGTTTCTATGCGTTCATATGCACAATATGCACATAGTCATAGTAAAGTTTGCGATATCTGGGGCACAGGTTGACGTGAACTCAGATAAGTGACGTGTCACTATACGTATGTATGTTAGACTAGGTTTATATTAGAATAAAGCACATATGGGTGACAGAACCAACAAACCGTCATTACTTCGGGAAATATAATCTTTACATTCACAAATTTTATTACATGACGTTAAACAATTTATTTATCAATTTTATCAGACGTTTAAAATATATTCATGTTCCTATTTTACACTCACCTAAACTTTCCTTTCTACCTTTTTAATACCAAAAATCTTTTGGACATTACGTACCTATTAGATATCAGGTTCAACAAATTAAGTATATCCATAGCATTACTTTTAATTTGTTTATACCGGCTGGTGCGGGCTTCTTCCTTTTAAACTCGAACAAATTTTTACCCTACATTTTACCCCTTAAGGCTATGAATTTTTAAAAATTCTCATGCAATATTCCTCCATACAACATAAAGAACTTTATAAAATTCTTGCTTTTAAATCCATAACTTTAGGCTATTTCTTGATTGACGATCAATCAACGTTTGCTTTAAGACAAAAAAAATCTCGGAAAAATGCATTGAATTTCTTAGACTCATTATTTTCAAACGTGCACATAATTTATGCGTTGTAAAATTGAGAAGGTTAACGAAAATAAATGTTCCGGTTCCTTGTATTATAACAGCATTATCTCCTTATTTCCTTCAAAAATATATTCTCGCTTGTGTCATCCATCACTGTTATTCGCAAGCATTGTCAAACAAATATTAATGGTTTTCGTGACAACCAATAGATTCTATTTGGTTAATGCATCGACCTTCTCGTGTATGTGTCAATTACACGTCATATAACTGCTTGTCTTTATTTACTCCGAACAAAAGCTAAGTGCAGTATTAGTTTACGTATAACTCGTCTTTTATAAACATCTAAGTGTCGATTGTAATATTTACCTGTTGAACTAATGGTATGTTAGATATGAATATTATTAAATGTATTATGTATGTTAAGTATGCCGATTATTACGCGTATTTGAATAGAATTAGGTTTAATTTGCATATCAATACATATTATAAACGTTATGCTGATTCAAACATAACCATTATGAGTAACTTTGTTTTATCATAAACATTTTATCGTATTATTGCGGTACTTATTTAGATAAGCACGTTAATAATGCGAAATACCTAAAGCTATTCGCTTCAGCATTTCCTAATGATTTGGACAAAAAGTTGACACTTGTTAAAAACAAACACATACTAAAAATAATGTAAAATCCATAATTTTAAAAACATTTTTCTTCCTTCGTTTTTAGAAATCTTAAAAATAAAAAGGGAAATATTTTTAAAATACCTACATCGTTCCAACGATTGTTTCGCCTACACTTGTCTGCGCGTATAACAAGATATTAAAAGCGCAATAACGCAAGGCAAAGACAAAAAATTCCGGCCGAAAATTGAAAAAGGGCAAAAAGAAAACTTGGAAGTCTGAAAAATTCTCAACATGCACCATACAAAGCTACCCCATAGATCAAAGAGCTGTGTTTCTCAAAGGCAGTGTTATTCCCCAACCAGGTCACAACACCGACATCGATTCAAAATTCAGTTCGGAACAAAAATCTTGTGTTCTGAAAAAGCTGTGAAGCTTGATTCTTTTGTGTTCCCAGCGGTGAACATCGCGGTAAGTATTGTCGCCCGTGTCGCGTCGTATGTCAACAAAAACATCGACATTAATTGCTTCGACAATGACACCTCCAAATAGAATTACCGTGTCTATTTATTCCGTGGTTAGTTACTTAAAGCAAATAATAATATCTAATTGACACGCATATCCGTTTCTTGGTCGATACATTTAAGTACTTTTAGTTCGATGTTAACAATTTAGTTTTAGTACCTAATAAAGTAGTTCAACCTTCAAATCCTATAATTTAACGCACAGGCTTAAGTTGTAGGTATAACTTACCTTTAGAACTATAATTTAGTAAAAAAAATATAATGTTTGTATTACAACTTCAAACTATCGTTCTCTGTATCTCTATCAAACATTGGATAAATAATAAAAAAAACCCTGAGACACTAGTTTAGGGGCACAGGTTTTCTCTTTATCGTGGGTACGGACAAAACATCACTCTCATCCATGTCCGGATAACAAACAAATATTTAGCACATAAGTGTAATTTAGCACTAACCGACCGAAATTCGAACCCGGAACTCCTCGTTTCGCAGGGACATTACCAACGTCGTCGATAAACGTATCATGCGCAGCGTAAAGCGTCTATCACACGGCACGGCGCGGCGCACAGCCGCGGTAGGCGGTGGCGGTAAAGCGGATTTCGAAGCGGTGGCCAGCGCGGTAAGGCGGTTTATGCGCCTGTACACGCGGATGGATTTAACGCGGTTTTGATGACGGCGTTTGAAACTTTTATGACGTAGAAAGAAAAAAAGAAGATATTGGTTTCATCCATTATTACGAAGCAGAACTCTTAATGGGGCATTCATTTTATTCTATATCGGCATCGAATTCCATTTTTAACCGACTTCATTAAATAGCAACACGTCCTGCACCAACGATGATCCGCGCGGCTATGCGGTGGCTCGTGTGTGAGGCGCCGCCCTTCCGCGCGGACGTCAGCGCGGAGGGGCGGTGGCGCTGAGAGCACCGCTCGACCGCGCGGTGATTCGGTGTACGAGTGTTAGGCATCAACGGATTTCTTAGACCCCAATACAACTTGAAATCCGCTTCACCGCTTACCGCGGCGGTGCGCGGTGCCGTGTGATAGACGCCTAAACGCCGCGACATCGCAATTCGCAACACACGTAATGTTGCGGCGTCGCGTAGCGTATACGCTACGTGTGGAGAATGTGTCGATTAATATAACTTGAGTGTAAGAAATAATTATGTCTTCAGCTTCTGTACTATATTAATACAAATGTCGCAACATTAGCTTCGTTAAATGACAATTTTATTTGGCTGCGAGTTTTATTTTTCAATATCTGCATAAAAACTGTAGAAACTATGTTTTCTGGGAACCGTGGAGGTAAAAAATATTAAATTATACATTATCATTAGATAAACTACAAAAATTGAAAACTTACAATCTATTACACTGTAGGTAATAAACATAAACAAAAGCTAAAAATTAAAAAGAAATCATTCTTTTTACTATATCAACCTACGTCACACTCGTAGAATCCAAGATATGCAACCTAAAATATTTTTTTAATCCGACTGGTATTTCCAGGGAGTGGCGCGTAAATAAAAGAAACTCGGCTTTAGTATACTAAAATGTATCCATATGAAATATACTTTTAAAATAATATATCATTATTGTATATTTATGGATATTGATGTAAGAAAAATTTACTTTTATTGTTACAGAAAAAGGCGGAAATAACAAGTCATTATATTTGGTAAGTACAATCTTTACTCTGGCACACCCAAGCTACTATCATTATTACTATGCTATAATATAACCTGGGTAGGTAGAGGTGGGCACTTAAATAGAAGGCATCTGAATTAAACTGCGCCTAATAATTCTTGTAACTGCCCATTTCGTAAGCTTAGTTATTAACTGCGGTATTTGATAGATAATGGACTAAAACATTTAGGTACTAGGTTGATTAATAAGAAAATCAAAGCGAATTTACAAAGTATTGAACGTTGATTTCGTTTACCTTCTATAAGCACTATAATCTTAAATCTTTAGCTAATTTTAACGATATTTAGTGAAACTGAGCTCTAGGTAAACTTTGTAGCTTATTTGAATTAGGTAGATACAAATCTGAATAAATTGTAAAATGATCATAGCATGAACCCAATTACAAAGCAAGTGATCTTTATTGAATAGAACTTTGTTGCGGTCAAAGTTTAGATCCAATAGCTGGAATCAAAAAAGGAATTTTGGTCGCATTGGAGCGGTCTAGGATACGCAATACGCATTCTATACCTTGCGTATATTGGTCTCAAGTCAAGATCATAATCATAAAAATATTATTATAGTTTCTCAAACCCTGCCCGCTACTCCGCACACTAAACCACACCACACTAAACCATCCGCTTAAGTCAGTCGCCAAACGCCTTATGGTTATACTTGAAAACCAGTTCTTACTTTCTTCTTCCTTGGTCGAAAACACATCTATAAAGTCTTTGGTATCTCCAACGGTGTTAACTATCTCATCATCATCATCATCATTTAGACTAGGTTGTCAATTATTTACAAAAAAAAAGCGCCGTAGTCAAACATGTTATGTTACCATAAGTTGCCTCACTCTAAAATAAAATTACCTCTTCTAGGTAAGTATCCATATGAAACGAAACAGCATTACAAACTCCAAATCTAAAATCCTTAATTATGTTAAGGAAATAACTCTCTTAGAATTATGGCTTGGTTTGGCACTGCACCGTTCCGAAGACCGCGACACTGAAATACTGACAATGTGCAAGTTCCTTAACGATGTTTTCCTACAGCTACCAAGTTATTAGACTATTTTAAATGCAGAGGTAGCTTGGTGAATTGAAATTTTATCTCCTACCTTTATGTTTTCTCTGTTTATTCTGTGAAAAAAAATTGTAACCTGTTCAATCAATACACATTTGACGAATATGGTGGGTTATACGTTAAATGACCAGATGTCCGTATTTAACGGGATAGTCCAGTTTTCCAGTCGTCTGACGCAGTGTCCCCAAAAAAGCTCTGGGACGCAAAAATGTCCCGGTTTCGAAATACAGTAAGAAGTTGGTTACCAAAAGCAGAACATGTTTCGTTGTGATTGTATATTCGCTCAGCTATATACGACGGAACCCTTAAAACCGCACTTTATCGCTTTAATGTTTTTAGCGACAACCTGGAAATTGACGAAAACACAATATGATGTCCCGTTTTGAACGTAATATAAAATTGTCGTGTTAGTTATACATAGCTTTAACTTTGGTCCTCTGTGAAAAGCCCGAGCCAAATAGTAGGATAATTGGATGAGAGCGGGTTATACTCCCAGCGGTGGTCGTAATCAGATGTGATAATTATGAATTGTAGGACGTGAAATACTTAAACACACTTAATTATGTCGTTATGCCTACATATTTTTTAGAAAACTGCGATAGAAGCCTTCTTACACTCCATCCTTTAAAGCGGAATACCTATTGTCCGTCAATGATCTTAAGATACCTAAGTAGTAAAGAAAATTGTACAGCGACAAGAATTTTGCTTGTCCAATTTTTCCTTTTTTAATTGTTAACGTTACTTTTCTGAACTAGAAATTAATGAACGTAAAATCTTTTTGAAGAAAAGAAGATTTTCTTGGATTAGAATTCATAAAACACGATTCAAGTTGGTATTCCCAGCATTATCCTTACAGGATAATGTCGATGTGGAGCAGCGTCGATATCCGGGGACATGCCGGGGCACGTGGGGGCACGTACGTAGGTGAGCGTCCCAGTTAGATTAACTCGCATGTCTTATTAAGTTTGGCTCCAGCCACATCGGAAACTATCGACCCTCCGGCGCCGGCGTCCGTCGGAAATCAAACTAATCGATTTTCATTTCGTCGACAGGAAATTAAATCCTTTGAGAGTCGTTCCCGATAACGGATTTCAGCTAAGCACGACACGTGTTCCGACATTTAAGCGTTTGCGAAAGCGAAATTTTTAATATCCCTCATCGAAACGTTTCCATGCTTTATTAAATTTCAACCCGCGCTCATCTAAATCGCGATTGGAGGCTTACATCAAATTGAATTTCAGATTTATTCCCCAGATATGCATATTCAAAGCGTGCAGCGGGCTAATGAAAACTCTTAATTTTTCGAACGGTACTCGGGTTACGTGAAAGTAATTGAAAAAGTAAATTTACGAAGTACTGATGAATATTTGCAACAATAACAAAATTTATTACATAGGTTACTATAATTATAATTGAGTTCTTAACCCTAACATGCTAATCCAACAAGTGGGTTATGGAATGGACATTGATTTTGCCACAGTAGAAATTAGAAACGAATAGGTTTTCAGTGTCATATTTTTCGAAATAAAATTTAAGAAAAGCTACATGGACAAAAAGTTTTGAAACGAGAAAGCGAACGATTGATCGGTTCTAACTGGGACAAGAAATTCACAAGCAAACAAGCAAGCTTCCGTCTCGAACATAATAGCAAAGCTAGCCGTATATCAAAGGATGCGAAGATCGACGAGCCTGAGTTATTTCGGTAAACAGGACAAGTTGTATTAGGTTACGTCAGCCCTGACAGACGCATTCGTATTAATGTTGTTTACAAAAGTAATGCGACCCGGCGACAGAGCGGCTATGACGCGAACAGCGGGAACATTTCGATTTGTCCTGGACACAAGGCGAGCTCCCCCGGGAAATTAAGAAACGGGATACAGCGTTGACCACGTCTTCTCCTACACCTATGCTCTTACTCGCTTCCACATAAATTTAATTCGAAAAGCCTGCTATAACACTTAAACATAATATTTCCCAGGAATACAATATACCTAACGTGTAACTTCGTGTTTGTGTGCCTGGGAGTATGTATCTATGTTTGTGACTCCTAAACGCATGCTAAAATGATGTTATACGGATTTTTATTGCAATACCCAATAATGGTACTTATATAGAAAATACCTAAGTGACAATACGCTCTTTAAGAGTTCTTTAAGGAAAACGACAAAGATTCTTTATCATCGAATAATTGTAATTGGGGCATTTATTGTGATCAGAACAATAGCGGCATTGCCCGTTGTATAGTTAACTAATTCTTTGAGCAAAATAGCATAATAGAAATAATGATCTGCCAGTATTGTAGTCTTATGAAGTTACATTGAACTTTAATTTAGTTTTTAAATGTAAATTAATCGAGTGTTCTTAGTTATGATTAAACAGTCTATTTAGCTGTCTGAATAAACAGAGCGTTAAAATTGTTTTTGTAATATAGCAAATTTTTTTTTATTTCATATTTCACTTAACTACTACTTTGATTAATATCATAACTTAATATACATTTCAAAATACCACTCATTGAATACTACTTATCTGAATAAATATTTTTCATAAATTATAGCTGCATTTATAAATGTATCTATGATACTCTTGAACTAAAGTATTGCTAGCAAATGCTTTAAACCTATTCAATTTAGTTCCATTGCAATAAACGACTTTATTGATAACATAAATTTCATAGAAGTATGGGTGGCTGACAGTTCAAAGGCTTAAAAGACACATCGGTGAAAAGTAATACGCCATAAATGTTAAGGTGGCTAATAAATCGTCGCCATAAATTGTTAAGTCTGAGAGACCAGCCCTGAAACCCCATAGGACTTGAATACTTATATATTAAACTTTTATCCCTCCATCGAAAACATGTTTTGTAAATGTTTAATTATTGTCTAATCCTTTTGCTCTGTATTCTTACGCTACATTATTGCTTTAAACTGTATGAAAATAAAAATCTTTTTCATTATTTGCAAGTAATTAATATTGGACTGATTTATTTTCAATATTATTTAAAAGAATATCTCACAAAATAAATTAAAAGTAACAAATACCCCTTTTCAAATAAATATTCTTCACCCACGCAACCCAAGTAGGTATTATAGCTATGTTATTAGGGACTATCGAAGAAAGTTACTTTAAAATTTATTAAATAATGCCGTTACAAAGCAAAATTCCGTGAAAATGCCAAAGGTTACTTAAGGCTAATTATAGTAATAGGACGTGTAGTCTGTAACTCAATATGGAAAAAATCTTGGGAATGTACCTAACTGCTTTTTTCCTGGTAGAAATTTGTAGTATCAAAGAGATATTTTGATTTTTCTAAAGCTTCTGTGAAAACCAGCTTAGAATAAATCTAATTTCATTTCCACATTGTAAGAAGAGTTCCCAGCTGTGGGACAGTTATGAATTGCAATGACGATAACACCCACATAACTAATAATTAATTTAACAATAATATACCTAACAATGCACGTTCCGCAAGTTTAACCAATAAAAATCTTCTTGTGCATGCTTCTGAGGTATGTATATCTACATGTTCATTTATACGCTGTCCGCAAGTCACAACGCTTGCTTGTGACGGGGCCAAGTTTCTATGACACACGATGCACAACGAATGTATGTTTAGTACAAAAGCAAATATAAACGTTTCAATTTACAGAGCTATGAGATCTATTCTGGATTTGACACGGGATCTTCCTGCAGTAGGTACACACTATCTGAACTTGATTGAAACACGAGACCCTTTAGTTTAGCGCAATCCACAATTGCACGTGTTATTGATAGGCCTGCGACCATCTTAGGAGTATAAAGCGGCTCTTGTATAGTAATAGTAGCTCAAAAATTATATTCCTGCTAAATTTTTTTAACAACTTGATGCATTTTTTTTATTCCTGAATCAGCAATATTTTTGGAATCAATCATTTTCAGATTCATTATGAAATAAACGAGAGATTTAATAACGGTATCAGATTCTAAGCTTATTAAAAACATTAATTAAAAAGAGCAATTAAATTTAAAACGTTGTATTTTTCAATTAAAACTGGTATTAAAGCATTAACATTTTTGCACGTTCCTATATATAACCTTTGCAAACATTCATTTAATCTCGTTACGGAGCTGCGTAAAAATCAAAGGATTTAAAACATTTTAAAGGTTTTTAAAGGCTTTAGGCAACACGTGGTGGGAGGCACGCACATTCCGTGTCACCTGAGGCTCAATTTGTTTAGACAGTATTTTACTCTGGAATTAGTCGTACCTTAATTCTATCGAAATAAATTTAGACCTTAAATATTTGTATGACATAGGTAAGGTTTTTGTGTGTTGCGTAAAAATGTGTCCCCAGAAGTTTCACTTAATGGTAAGAGTACCTACTTTCTGAGTGGTATGTCAAGTTACCTTTTAAGATTGAGTAATATGTTTACTCTACACAACGCATATTTCGCTAATTTGAATAATTGGATAGGAAAACTGTACACATTTTTTAAAACATCAACGTTCAAGTGCTTTCACCGAGGCAAGTGATTATTTATTCTAATGCGCACAACGTTTAACGTCTTGTATAAAATAGAGGTAACTGCGGAATTGAACTAGATAAGAAATTAAACAGATAATAATTGTTAATAAAGATACTTTAAATAAGAAAATAAAAACGTACCTATATGACGAGCTTGCGAAAAATAGGACAGTCATATTTTGTTAATTGCCCTTTCAAAACTATCTTTTTCTTGCATTCCGTCTTTTGTATACACAGTAATGCCAGTGCAGTGGATCCAAAAGTGCGACTTGTGTTGTATGTATGTCACATATCTATAGTTTTAATACCTTTGAATTTAAATTATGAATATTACCAGATAGACCGACCAGCACAGGGCCGGCCCTAGAGTAGAGCAGAAATAGCAGCCTACTTGATTTTCTGAGAATATAGAATTTCCACTCCTCGATAAAAACAAATAATTTATAACCTGTAAATACTCACAGTGAAATTAACTTATAAATAAATTTTAATTACAGAATTTAAATTGTAGGCGTAATTTGCAAAGTAGGTACCTAAATTATAGGGGCGTAAAGTTGGCATTTACATATGTGGGACACACAAACCAAATCCACCCAGGATTTGGTTTGTGTGTGTAAGCTCCATCGCGCCAAATGGCAAGGAGCGCTCACAGTGGTGGCCCTTAGGCGGTTTCGACATTGACGAGCTTGTTTTCAAGGGGTTTTTGATATCTGACATAAAACCGAAAACGTTTAAGGTTGAATGCATTAACCAAAGGGCGCTGAAGGACAAGCTCATTTACCCTGATCAAAGGCTAGGACCGACGCTGAGTCTGTTGTGTACATTAAGTAACAATTTCTTTTTCATGAAATTAATTTAAATCTTTACTGTTACTGTTATTTACAATTTTATTTATTTACCTATAAATAAATCTATTTGATTATTTGAAACAAATTTCAATTTAAAAGAACGATTTATGATTGTACACCCGAAAATGCGAATCCGAATCCAAGAAAAATACGGACTGCTCGAAGAATGAAGATCTTTAATATCCATAGCGAATCCTTCGTTACAAACATGAATAATGGTGACAACCAACTTCCCCGATAACGCGTTACACCGATAATATATTTGAATTGTTCTTCATGCATGTACGGTCATTTTTATATCAACAAATGAAATGTGATGGTGGCGGCGAGTTGGGCGCGAGGAACTTCTCGCGTTTATCATTTTTATTGCGCCCGCAAACAGCATACCAAACGGTACCACTGTTCTGAGACGGCATTTAGAGACGTACGACTATCTTCCCCTTGATATACGATGTTGTGCTGATAAAATGTTGAAATGCCAATGAAATAATGGCAGTCTTCCAAGGTGGCAGTGGAAAAATAACAGTCGTAACGTGGCATCGTTAATTTTTAAACATTCCGCTTAAAAAGCCACTGTCATATCTACTCGTATCAAAATCTATTGTACAAAAATATTCAAAACTTATATAGAAGAAACCTTCTTGTTAACATAATAGATTTTACTGAGAATAGATCTTCATATTGTTCTGCAATTTTACGCATGACATAAAATATTTAAAACAAACTATAACTTTGCTTAGAAACATGGCACGGCGATACTTAGGTACGTACACAGGAACTCCATGCATGTCCCTATTAATTGTTTTGTGTCGCAACAAAACTTTGAGCCAATCAATAAATATAATTATCAATATAAAATGTGTTCATAAACATTCCATAAGCACGTTAACAGTTTAGTAAATAAACACATATCGGGGTAGTTAACATAAATTAACCCATCCCATATTTTTTTAGATTGCCATCTTTGTACATGGTTAAAAGGATACAGCCAAACGTTCCATATTGTAAGTAGGTAAGTACATGATTAGGAGCGAAACACAACAAAACTGTTCCAACATTTTCATAGCTTAAAGGCCTCTTTGCGTCACGTCATTATAATAGCCGAGCTTTTATGGTTGTTGGTAGAACTTTTTCAACGCGCCGGGTACCGAAGTTGGTGAAGGTTTTTGTTCTTTTAATATAGTGAAGCCTTTTGTAGTGCGGCTTGCTAGCAAACTGATGTTTCTCTGGTCCTGGCTCCCCTGCGTTGAGCTCACTGCATATTTTAGGAAGAATTTCTTGCTTTAAATAGTTATATTTTAGCGTGGCACAGACCTTTTAAATTCTTTTTAACGCCAGCAACGGACGCTCCGAATGGCTTTAACCCTTAACTGGTGTCAGGGGAACAGAACGGTTATGTACTTTGTATATTGAAGTTTTTGTTTTTAGTACTGCTCTGTCAACAGGTGCACAGTTAGCGTCGCGCGTCGGTTGTTATATATTTTGTTAAGTGATAGTCACTCATAAGTACACTATTGATTTGGAATTTGAATCTAGCTAACCCAGCGGACGTTGTCCTGCAATATATCTACCTATATTATTCCATTCTCAGGTTCTAAGTGGCAAATGAAGATAAAACTGCGATAGCTGCATCAATTTTCATTCAGTAGTTTTTGCGCTAGTTAGATATACGGACAAACATAGGTATGGGGACAGATAGAGAAAAAAAGTTTGACTTCTATTGGCTCATGAACATCCTTCGTGCTAATTTTTCATAAACATATGCTATGTACAGGCGCAAACCGAAATATGTATTATAATTCGATAGTTACCACACTTTAAACAAAAAAAAAATCATTAGGTACATAATTTTGTTCATATTTTATTACATTGAGTAGGTACTAGGTTTTAAACTAGTTTTATCTTGTAGGTACCTACGTAAAAATATATATAAAATCAATGTTCAGTACAAAGTAGAAAATAACACAACAAAAAACAGCAACATAATATTCTATGTTCGAAAAAGAACATTATTATTTTATAACGCTTTCCCAGCTTTCAGTGTTCACCTAGTAAACCCTAAAACTTACAAAGCAACGCAATATAATATTACCAAAGAGGTATTTACAACCTTATTATGCGAATAATGTTAGGAAAATTGCAGTTTTGTTCACAAGTGGAGCATGACGGAACGAGCCAAGATTCCCCTATTAACGCTTCGCTACAGACACGTTTAAATCAGTGAAGACTATTAAAGGCGGAGTAATTGCAATATTGCGAGCTATCAATATGAATTCACGAAACAATAGGCAAGAAGCACGTCGAAGAATTTTCGCGTTAGCGTTTCGTTATCCATATTGCGTAGCCAAATATGACATAACACTTTGACATAATAAGTGGTTACAAAAAGTACAGATTTGCATAATGCAGTTCCTAATGGGGCTACCGCATTAAGGTTGCCTTGTAATGTTGAAGGACACACGGTTCACGGCTTTTTGTACAAATTAAACGTTCCTATCTCGCACGGTACGTGACAAACTCGCGCACAAACGACGAGTCATTACGTTGTAATATGTGTGGCAAAATGTGACAACACATCACACTTAATAATAGTAACACTTTCTCTGAATGCCCGACGTTCTCGCCACACGCATTATAATATTTAAAAGTAAAAGTGTCACTTACGAAATATTGTTTCTAACACGTATAATTTTATGAGCGGAACAAATGTCGTGTTACCCAAATATGTATCGCATTTTAAACAACAACCCAAAGTGGTTTTGTAACGCACCCAAATTGTCACAACTTTTCTTTTACTTTAGCATAGTCGTTCTATAAGTACACAACATTAACAGACTAAAAGACGCAAATTAGCTAACGAAGTTTTGAAAGTCGTTAAAGCCATACACATGTGAATGGAATGTGCTATTACCTAGTGTAGGAAATATATTAATAAGTAGCAGTTATTTTGTAATATTAAGTGAGGTCTAAATCAATCTCTACCGTTCAAGTTGCGCTTTAATGGGAAATAAACTTGCATATTTAGTAAAACCCACTGGATTTCACTAAGTTTCACCGGTTTTGTCCTGACCAGTCCATATTCTTGTATCCTGATCATAATCGCAACCCATAACTCTCCCTCTAACTCTACTCTCGCAACGTAAGGGGTACAGGCCACCACGCTGGCCAACTGTGATACTGGTACTGTGAACTCGATAGACCTCATACACCTTTAAGAATGTTATAGAGAACATTCAGGTGTGCAGTTTTCCTCACAATAGGTATAATTTTATCATATTAAACCCAGGTCCCCAATCTTTATTCAACCTTCGAACCACTAGGTCATCACAGCCATGTGCTAGAGTAACAGCAATTGAAGAAAAACCATAATATTTAAACTGATTACACTGTAATCACAACACAGTAATGCAATTTAATTACTCATTGAACGTTAATTACTCATTGAACGTCTAATAATTTCTGTGCATTAATCTATTACAGCTCGCTGACTATTAGGCTTCAAACGAGATACATAATGTGCACTGTACTGTCTAATACCTGCTATTATAGTTTATGACACAATATAACTCATGAGTTTAATTTGCAGGCCAGAAACTTGACTGAATTATTTGGCAAACCTTAACATGAATAGGAAATATTGTAGGGACCTATACCAATATAATTATTTGGGTTTTGGTATCTCTGCTTAAGATGACCTGAATAACTAGTGTAATTTAATGTTTAAATGAATAAAGAAAGCAACTAATTATTTACGTGATAAGTGATAAAACGGCAAATTCTTGAGATAACGGGGTTTCTGGAGAAACGGGTTAGGGTAACGGGTTAGGGAGATTAGTCTCCGGAATGACTGAATGAATGAATTCTTATGGAGTGTTCACTTGAAGATAGACGAGGTTGTAGAGCAATAATTAGGCTATTTTTTGTCCCGGAAATCCCGCGGGATCGGGTTTTATGCACAAAAAACTCCAATTCGTACAAAGCCGCGATCAAATATTGTGTTAAATAAATGGATTGATCAGTGAAGGATCCATCACACAAAAATTTTCGACGACCTGTACAAGGTACGGCGTATTACTATCAGACTACCGCTCGAAGGTTCCTGGGTTCGATCTCCAGCGGAAGTATGAAAGCCGATCTTTTAAATTTATATTCCCAGCCTGGGTACATGTCTTTTTCCTAAATGCATTCCATAGCACTTACGACAAAAGGATAACCAAATATATATGTAGACTCGTTTTAGAGAAACTACACCTATGGATAGATAGGGTTAATTAAAATAATACGAGGATGTGATATTTTTTTTACTTTGGCTATCATAATAATTATAATTGTAACCTGAAAATAGATAGATATTTCTGAAATATTTGTTAGTAAAATATAAATTTGGCTATTTCAAAGCGTCTTCATAATAGATTCACAGGAAAAGGAAATGATGTTTAACCATCGAGGCACCGGATAATGTTACAAAATGATACAATTTTGTTTAATTATTATTAATTGAGATAGTAATGCTTAGTTATACTAAATTTCCTCACGCACTTTAGTTCATAAATTCATAAATGTAGAAGTTATGATGCTGTGACGGGCGGAATGGTTTGAGAGACTAGTCCCACCGCCGGCCAGTAGCGAGTAACTATCAACTATTTTCTCAAGAAACGTTCAGAGATAATTATGACATTCCGTGTAAATAAGAGAGATTCATAGTACTCGCCCGCGGTGTAAATGTAATGTGCAATACACGGGTTTATGAATAGTCATCAAGCAGTGAGCGAGCATATGCATCTGTTTTGTTTACATGGGTATCTTTTGTACGTTTCTTGAGTGATGTGAGTGAAAAAATAGCCGAGCTTTACTCGCCGACTCGGTGGGACACCTGCCTAACAATTCAGTAAGTATGTATTTACCTACACAAATCCGACTTGATAATGTTACTAATGGACAAGATTAAATCTAACATCTTTAAATAAAGACTTAAAGGTATTTGCTTCAGTAAGGAAGGCCTTTTTTTGCAGCAAGCAAATTGCAGAGATATTTTCGAAAGTAGGTGTATGTTTGTTTGTCTGCTTCCCTTTCCCCTTCTTTCTTTCTTTCTTTTCCTTCCCTTGTCCCTTTCACGCTTAATCCGCGGAACATTTAAAGATAAAATTTTGACCCTGAAAAGGATATTTTTTATCCCACTGACTTCGGATAATTTGAACGGCATTTCGTCGGTTTGTAAATCCCACGCGGGAAAACAGCGAGCAAAAATAATTTTGAGTAACTATCAGATTCTTTTCCTTTAGAAAAACCAAGTGGATGCAATCAAATATAACTGTGTCAACCAAAAAAGTATGGTCGTCTCGCCCGAAACATTTCGCTATGGTCGCTGACGTTGTTTTTATCGATAAAGTATCGAAAGTTTCGACACGTGTTTCTAAAGCAACGGCACGCGCGCGTTACTACGAGTAAATTTTCATCAGGGTTGCCAGCTGTTCAGTTTTTAATTTTTTTTTCATATCTCTTCGGTTCTTATAATGCAAAAACGAAGTGTGTGTGATTGGGTTAGTATGTATTAAAAATATTTTATCCTTAAATTTTACTATGTAAACTATATCATATTACTGTAAATCAGTGCGATGTAATGTTGAGGGCACGTGTGAGTTTTATGTCAATATTTTACAAACAGAAATTGCTTCGAGTGTTCAAATGTACTCAATGTTAATACAAAAAAAATTTAGTCCTTATTATAGCCAGTTCGTAGTAAAGCCAAATTATTCTGACAACCCTGACTTTCATGCATCCATGACTCCCTAATTCGCAAGGTTACGCTCACGTTAAAATCTACTATAACATTTAAGTTGCAAAACTAAGTGGAAACTAGAAGTCAATGCCATTTCATAGAAAAGTATAAACGGCGCACTACGGGTTAGTGTAATTAATTCGCTAGGTATATAAAATTTCGTAAAACATTCGCAGTTTTACAAGTCATTTCAACACACTTATGCACGAATTTTGTTGTACCTACATTTGTAGGTACAGCATATTTTAGAAACGTGTGTTATTATGTCGTTTGTTATGTCGTGATGTTGTATCAAGGTTATCTTGTATTTTTTAAGAAATAATGTAATTTTAAAGGTTTCAAATTCCTCTCATTTTACTTTGTAATTTCATGTTAAACAAAAACTTTTAGTTTTTGAAGATTAAGAATTGTAGCATAGTTGGAAATACTAAAAAAACTTAAGGACTTGGAAAAAAAACTTTATTTCTGATTGCACTACAAAACAGACAGACTGAAATGATAAAAATAGCAGAGGAAAACAAATTTTCTAGGTACATGACACAAACTGATCATTGGTATTCTATGTAGCCCAACCCTTCTTGTTCAGAATAGCTGCACCCTTCATAATCGGTCACATATTCATATGTATATAGGTAGGTACATTGAAATAATGAAAATCCATAAATATGAATCATTCCGCTGCTATTCACATTCACGAATGTATATTAATAAAAAGTCTACAAAGTCGCGCGTACATAATGATTCTTCAATTTCCCATTCAGCGAGAATCTATTCAGGAAGCGCGAGCATTTCGTTTCGCCCCGAACCTCCAATCGAGGTCCTCAAAATAAAATATAATATTTCGAGAAGGTACATTTAATCGCAGACGATGTGAATATTAAAATGGATTTCTCATTGTCGACAACAAAGTGGCGCCCTCTGATTTCTTGCATGATTTGTTCGATTTGTAACGTGGAAAATCTGACATCGAATTTTAGGGCAATTCACAATTTGTAATAACGAGTTTGTTTTTTGCAAGACAATAATTATTGTGTGTAATTTACTTGTTATATTGTCATTATAATTTTAATTATGTTACCACTTGCAACGTTTTACCTGTGTGTGACCTTAATTACCTTTAAGTTTACACCGACTGGGGAGGTCATGCTATTAGTCCATATAATTAAGGTAACCGTTAATTATACTGGCTAATTATACTTCGACTATGCTTATTTTCAAGCTAACTTTGCTCATGATACGTCTTCGTGGCCACAGAGGTGCACATTAAAAATCGTTACGCACTCGTTCCATGGCTGTACTATTCTACGATTTTGAAAAGCAAATTTCCTTCCTTTTTGACCGGCAACGCGTTGCGGCCGTTTTTGCTGATTCACTAGTTAACATAAAATCCCAGTAGACAGAACGTCTGCAGTTAAAATCTAAATCTATTTGTCCAAGTTTGTTAAAGCGGCGCGGATAATTTAACTGCTCTTTACGGAAAACACCGCTCGTTAAGTCTCGCTTTGTTACGACGGTTCTACAGCTCTACAGTAGAATTGTATGAGCACTTCAACTCGCCTTCACATTTGTTTGTTACATTTGTTTCTCTAATTGATAACGGAGCCCCAAAATCTAATTACATGTCATACGCTACCATTTACAGTTGAGATAGTAATGTAGACGTCTAATTAATTTGTCAATTGCTGGTATTGGTAACAGTTTCAGGTAAGTGTTATTTAGTAACAGCAGGTACCAATCAGGTATGATTACAGGATTAATTATATGAATATCAAATTTCACTAAACGTTGTCCTTGGTTACAAATACACAAACAATTTACTATGGATCCAAATAGACAATTTTTTTCTTTTTTTGGTGACCCTGTTCACAAATTGTGGCAAGGAACTCTTATAAGTTGGGCCCTTTAATATATTTTTATATAACGTAGCCATTAACCGAGGAATCGATCCAACTGATGTTAAATGGACACAGTCGCTCATACACATCAATATCACAAAAGATTTTACTGAATGAAGACTGGGGAAAGAAATAGTTACCTACTTTTACGTAAGTTTCTAAGTCAAGATCGTCTGGCATCTGCCTATCAAGATAGTGAGAGTTATCCAGCTTAGTTTCAGACAAAGACAAATGCTTGTAGAGTGCTTGAATAATACGAGTACTTGCTTGGATAATATGACTAACAACTTACATACATATTATACATAATAATAATAATAATAATAATAATAACTTTATTTCTCATATAACAAGATTAAGTATACAAAATATGTTTCACATCATCGACAACGGTAATATTAGTAGTAAACAAGATGCAATTAGTGAACATTTCGCCAGTTACCTAAACTAGGCCAGGAAGCCTGTAATATAGGTAACTGAACTCTCCCAGTAATGTAACAGAGTACTACTTATTCAGAGGAAATTACACTGGTAATTTAGTTGTTATTAGAGAAAAGAAAAACATTTACATTAAAATTAACAAAAGTTACTATAAAAATGGTAATTAAACTATTAATGCTAAATACGTGAGAAAAAGTATTGGAATACTATGGAGTTGTGGACGTGTATGTGAATGCGTATGTGTGTTGTGTGTGTGTTGTGTGTGATTGTGTGTGTGTGTGTGTGTGTGTGTGTGTGTGTGTGTGTGTGTGTGTGTGTGTGTGTGTGTGTGTGTACTGAATGTGGGCGTGGGTATGTGTGTGCTGGATATTATAAAAGCATTTAAATAAGAATATTGTCATTGAAGAACTGAAAGAAGAGCTTCCGTCTCATCATACGTTAAGCTACTGAGGATTTCAGTGATTGTCTTTTTTAGAGTGTATGAGTTTAGGTTGTCAAGTTTTTTAATTCTTGAAATTTTGTTATAAATATGGCCACCAAGAAAGTACGTAAATCTTCGAGCAAAGGCTGTTTTAGCTTTGTTTACCACGAAAACTTTGTCAATTCTACGCTTCGTAGAAAAGGACGCAGTTAAAGGATTAAAAGAAAGCTTTTTGTGTTGATTTAGAATAAGTTTAACGATATAAAGTTTTCGCACAGACAATACTCGACATTCCTCATATAATAAGTTAGTAGGGTGCCTGAAAGGTAGGAACTTGCTAACCTTGAGTATAGCACGCTGTGCTCGTTCAAGCGGTAACAAATGTGTTTTGGCTGCGCCACCCCATGTGTCTATGCAATATGTTAAAATGGATTGACACAAGGCAAAATAAACAGTCCTAAGTATCATTTCGTCAGCCACATGTCTGATTTTACGGAAGAGCGCAATTAGTTTACGGCATCTCATTGTGATTGCATTAATTTGTTCTTTAAATGTGAGCTGACTGTCTACTATTATACCTAAATATTTAGCCGTGTATACTCTTTCTAATCTTGGGCAGGTACAGTCGTTAGATGAACATGTAGTATTATTAAACGAGTGCGCTATTATATTACAAAGAACCGAATTTGGCGGTTGAGATTTGGAACGAATTGAAAAAGGTATTACTTTAGTTTTGTTAATGTTGAGGCTAAGGAGGTTTGCTTTAAGCCAATTTGCTACTAAATTGAATCCTTTTTGAGCATAGGAGAAAACTTCTTCCCAACTCTCTCCCTGAAATATCAATGCAGTGTCGTCTGCAAAGGTAATTATTTTACCATGTTGCAGATTCATATTACACAACTCATTGATGTAAACAAGAAAGAGTGTTGGGCCGAGGATGCTACCTTGAGGGACCCCACAATTAACAGCTTCAGGAGCACTAACAAAGTTGCCAACCTTGACACACTGTGAGCGATTTGCCAGATAGTCCTTGAAAATTTTAAGCTGAAGGCCACGGACTCCTAGCGTCTCAAGCTTCCAAATAAGTCGTGAATTCGAAATTGTGTCGAAAGCTTTTTCCAGGTCTAGCAGAATTGCTATACACTTCTTCCCAGCGTCTAAGCCTCTAACTACATGATCTGTCAAATCTCTTACTGCATCTGCTGTTGACTTGCTTCTTCGAAAACCATATTGATTCTCAGAGATAAGTTTATTATTTTCAAGGTAATTAATTAGTCTTTTATTGAGAATACGTTCTAGAACTTTAGAGAGTGTTGGCAATATTGATATGGGCCTGTAATTACTGATAATATTCTGTGGACCTGACTTATGAATCGGTAATATAATTGCTTGCTTAAAAACAGCAGGGAAACATCCTCCGTCAATGGCTAGATTACAGATATGCGTCAGAGGTCCAGCGAGACTTTCAATATTATCTTTGATAAGTTTAGACGGAATATTATCGATACCTGAAGTGAAACTATTTGCTAGAGAATTTATAATAGATTTAATTTCATTAATATCGGGCCCAATTAGGGAGAAGGAATGCAAATAGGTAGTAGTTAATTGTTTACTATAATTAGATTCAGCATTGTTAAAAGAGAAAATTTTTTGGGCTATAGATTTCCCAACGTTAGCAAAATATTTGTTGATCTTATTAACTGAATCCAGAGGTGTAGCTGACAAGTTTAGTAATTCCTGATTATGAGACTTCGAAGATTTAAGGTTGCCAATATTTTTTATAACTTCCCAGAGCCTTTTGGAGCTTTGAGCGTTTTGAATTTCAGTTCGTTCAAATTGTGTTTTTAATCTTTTTAATAGACGTGATAGAAAATTACGATATCTGGTGTATGTAGTTTTTAATGTATCATTAGTTGGTGCCTTTTTTAACCTTGAGTGCATTTTGTCACGGTTCCTCATACAACGAACTAGTCCTGGAGTAATCCATGGTTTTATCGGGGCCTTGCGGCGTGAAAGTTTGATAACCGTGCAATTCGAGTTGATTATGTCAGTTATAATTTTAGTGAATAATTCAGCTGCCTGGTCACAATTTTTACATTCCATTATACGTTGAAAACATGTGCTAGTTAATTGTGTCTTTATTTTAAAGTAGTTAAATTTCTTATAAATAAATGTATGGTTGTTCGAGTTTTGGATTTTTTTCAGAAGTGATAATAGAATAGTGTCGTGGTCTGTAATGCTATTTTTGATAACTAGGGTAGTTGAGGGTAACTGGGACCTTAGCATGACATGGTCTAAACAGTTGGAAAGCCTTGTAGGCATAGTGTGGGCAGGAAGCAAGCCATGTGATGCCAAAAGATTTTGGTAGATAGAAGAGTGTCGGTCAACAGAATCGAGTTTAATGTCTATATTTAAATCCCCCATTACAATTAACGACTGAAATTTATTTAATGTAGTTAGGATACTGTCCAAAGAGTTTATGAAATTATCAATATTGTGAAATGATGGGGATCTGTAAATAAAAACTATCGCGACACTATTGTCAATGATTGCGACGAGACAGTTGGCTTCGAGAAGATTTGGTTCGTAAGTTGTACACATGAGTTCCGATTTTGTATAAAGTACTAATCCGTCATTTTGATTCAAACATTTTGTTGATGCGGTACAATTAAAGTTCTGAAGTTGCGGCAGGTAGGGGTTACAAGATAGCCAACATTCAGTAAGGCATATGATATCGATTTTAATTTTAACTCTATGTAATAAGGTAGAAAAATCATCAAAATTGCGTCCGATACTTCGTATATTTTGAGTGACTATGTTAAGGTGTGGTGTTGAGTTTGATACATAAAAAGAGCACTGTTCAGGTTCACAGCTATGCGATGAAGACACCTGTAGGTTATCTAATTCGTTTTCTATATTTGAAATTGTATTATCCATAATGAAACGTAGGAAGTACTAATGATAATCTATCACGAATTATAAGATTTATGCACACTTGTATGTATGTATATATTTTTAATGCATTACATGTTTGTTTATTGTATAGTGTGGTGTGTGTATATTGTTGAAAGTGTATGTTTACATTTCTAAATAACATTTTTACAATAATGGTAAAGTAAGGAATTACAATGGATGAATAACAGAGTTGACAATGAAAAGGAGTGAGCAAACGTTCTTGGTGTGGCATATAGCGTGTAAATAGCTATAGCCGGTGTACTTGCGTACAAAGTTACGGTTATGGGCAAAGATAACAACTGGATCCCACTCCCCCTGCTTCGTCCTGGAACGCCCACGCAGTCCACGATATTTTATTGATGAGATGATGAAGCCGGCCGGCGTGATGAAGGGAATCCGTCGCTACTTGTTTCACTACACCAAATCCCGCACTTTATTTTATATGAGATTGAAGGGTGCACCCTATAGTCACGAATCTTCAATATCTTTTTGAGGAAAACTTATTAATTAGCAAAAAATCTGTTAATTTCACAGCACGTACTCGTGTGTCGCAAAAGTTATGGCGGCCGTCAAATTCAGACTGTCGTCTCAATCGGCGCGATCGCAGCGCTGCTCGCGGCTTACAAATTACATTCCAATTAGGACTCCTAACGCCATCTAGCGGCGTAGGAAGCACTCTAATGAGCGGGCCAGTATTCTATGTATCTTTGCCAGAAAGTAATTTTTAAATTTTAAATAAGGAAAGCGGTACTGCTTCACCATGCACCCCGCCTTGAAAGCTAGTAAGCTTTCAACCAAAGAATTCCTCATTAAACGATGTTAAGAGCAACCTATAAACTTAGTTACAGTAATCTTATAACATACTGAACATTATGACAATAAAATATACTTAAATAAGTTCCAATTCTTTCATATATATTGGAATCCTACAAGAATGTAATCTTCAAGTTACGATTCATCTTATTTTCAAATTACCTAAATACATATATGATAATATCAATAATATAAATGAAATATAATATGCTAGATTATAATGGAATTACATTTTAACATTATTGATTTGGCAACGGATACAGTTTAACAACCGGACGCTTGAATAAACCATGTCTAGTTTTGACGGTAGCCACGCGAACGATCCCGTCGTGTCCAGGGAATGTAGCGGTAATAACTCCTATAGGCCAAGACAGAGGAGAAGCATTGTCCTGTCCAATTAATACGACAGTGCCAACTTCAATTGGACAATCCTTCTTCTGCCACTTCTGCCGAACTTGCAACGTATGCAAGTATTCAGTACGCCATTTTTTCCAATAGGAGGCAACTATATTATCGAGCAAAAGTTTACGCTTTACGAGGTTACTACATTCATCAGACAGATCTGATGCCGGTAAATATTTTAAAGGAGTAGACATCAAAAAATGAGCTGGCGTTAATATTTCAGGATAAGGATCAGAGCTAATGACACCAAGAGGCCTCGAGTTCATTATGCCTTCAATCTGTATTAAAACAGTTTGCAACTCCTCATAAGTTAGCAACTGATTCCCTATAACCCTAAATAAATGGGTTTTCAAGCTTTTGATATTAGACTCCCACATTGCGCCAAAATGCGGTGCTCTTGGCGGGAGCAGCTTCCACTCAATCCTATGCTGCTCAAGCTCACACTTCAATATATCATTATGTTGTGAGTCAATTAATAATTTATATATCTCATTTAATTTAGCACGAGCACCAACAAAGTTGGTGCCGTTGTCTGAGTACATATAAGACACCGGACCACGGCGAGATATGAATCGCTTGAAAGCGGATAAGAAGCAATCAGTAGTCAGTTCAGTGACTAGCTCAATATGAACTGCCTTGGTGACAAGACAAATGAATAGGCATATATATGCTTTCTGCGCGTGTTGACCACGACGGCGCGTTAAAATTATACGCATGGGACCAGCATAGTCCACGCCGGTATGCACAAATGCCTTGGCTTCCGTTATACGGTATGAAGGAAGATCTGCCATTTTCGGCGTCAGATGAGAAGGGTTTACACGGAAGCATGCGTTACATTTACGGACTCTTGACCTAATAACAGTCCTGGCATCTAATATCCAGTATCTTTGCCGAACTATGGACATTAGTAGTCCAGAGCCAGCATGACAGTACAGCTCATGGAAATGAGTAATAATAAGATTTACGACATGATCGTGTTTTGGCAACAAAACTGGATGTTTAACCTCAAAAGGTAAATCAGAGCGTGAAAGACGCCCTCCAATACGTAGAATTCCTTCTGTATCAATAAAAACAGACAAATTTTGTAATTTTTTAGAAGGTAACTTATTATTTTTAATTAAATTTAAATCATCAACAAAATAATAGTTTTGTATTGCTTTAATTATAACCATCTCAGCTGTTACTAAATTTTGTACGTTGCTAGAGTTATTTTTAATTTTCTTAATGAAACGTAAAACGTATACTACAATTCTCAACAGTTTACTCCAAGAGGATATACGTTGAGACAAATCATATAACACCGACGACTCAACTTTTACAGTCGCGATCATTACATTCGCCTTATGTTCTGGTAAATTACTTACATCAGAAGGTACAAATTTACGAAGTGGCCATTCACTAGGGTGTAAGTGAAGCCACGGTGGGCCATTCCACCAAAGGTTATGAGAAATTAATTGTGACGGCAGCATGCCACGAGAGACACAATCACTTGGATTATCTGAACCCGATACGTGATAGAAATTATGCGGAGCTACATTTTCTTGACATTGGGCAACTCTGTTTGCTACAAAAATAGACCAACGATGTGGGGAGGAACAAATCCATGAAAGGGCTATGGTGGAATCTGAAAACGCATATACATCAGCTATCTTAACTCGGTCTCGGTACGAGTCGATTACAGTTTTTAATAATTTTGCCAGTAAAACAGCAGCACACAGTTCCAATCGCGCCAGGGTTGTAATTTTTGTCGGTGCCACCTTAGACTTTGAGCACAACAACCTGACCGATATGTTACCTGTCGCGTCAGTAGCATGCAAGTATATGATACAACCGTAACCATTTAAGCTTGCGTCGCAGAAACCCACGAGCATTATTTTACTGAAGCGAGTTACACCAATATGTCGAGGAATTCTAAGATTTGATAATAAAGGAAATTCTTGTGTGAGAATCGAAAAACGCCGGACTATGTCCACTGGCGGAGCCTCATCCCACCCAATCTTTGCGAGCCATAACTCTTTGATCAAAATCTTAGCATATAATATGACTGGAGCAACTAAGCCCAGCACATCAAATAAACGAGCTACAACGGAAAGAATATTTCTTTTTGTGCATTTCTCATGGACAGCCACAGTAGTGATAAAGAAGTGATCCTCAGTTGGATCCCATGATAAACCTAGAACTTTAGAAGTAGAAGATGAATTATTTTCATCGAAATTAATTGAATTCCGGTGAGAATCCGGTAGATTATGTAACAATTTGGATGAATTACTCGTCCACTTAATTAGATCCATGCACCCAGCCTTGAAAAGAGAAATAAGATCCTTAACTAAAAGAACAGCTGTTGCCTCGTCAGGCACTGAATGCACAAGATCGTCCATATAAAATTTAGACTCTGCTATATTAGCAGTTTCAGGAAAAGAAGGGGCCATGTCAATAGCTAGCTGACGCAATGTCCTCATAGCTAAAAAGGGGCTACATTTCAAACCGAAGGGAACTCGGTTGAATTGAAACGTTGACACATTTTCATTGTCATGAAATCGAAATAATATGCGCAAATATTTGCGATCAGCTGCAGGAACACCAACTTGCAAATACATTTGTTGTACGTCCGCTGTCATCGCTACAGGAAATAGTCTGAAATTTAATAATAAAAGAAATAAATCGGCCTGTAAATTAGGACCGGAATGCAGGATGTCATTAAGTGACAACCCTGTGTGCGTCCTAGCACTAGCATCTAACACAATGCGAGGCTTGGGCTTGTCCTTACGAACAACGGCATGATGAGGAATATAATATCCGTCATCATTTAAATCCGAATCTGAAACTTTAGATAAATATCCTTTTTGTAAATACTCATTAATAACAGTATTATAATTCTCACGTAGCCCAGGCACTTGTTTGAACTTCCTCTCAAGGCACAAAAAACGACGGTGTGCTGTATTTCGAGAATTGCCTAAGTTTTCTGGACTTACAGAAAATGGTAAAGCAACCGTGTAGCGGCCCTCATCGTCTCTCAACACAGAAGCGACATAAGCGTTCTCACACTCAGTCTCTTCAGGACTCAAAAAACCCTTGGATGGTAACTCCTCCAACTCCCAGAACTTCTGTAAATCGTCATTCAAATCCTTCAAGGCGAGAGCAGAGAACGATGGTTCGAAGTCGCAGGAAACACGACTTGTGTAAGGGCAATCACCCATTAACACATATCCAAAGGAAGTTAACAAAGCAGGCGGGGCTTGAGACCCTGAATCAATTTTTTGACCTAAATAAATATAAGGAAACAATTGTGCGCCGAGCACTATATCTATGTTACCAGGAATATTCCAAGTTAAATCCGCCATGCTAATATTATGCAAATACGCCATGTCACAATTTTCAATAAAATGCGAAGGCAATTGATCAGTTATGCAGTCAACGACTAATGCATGTAAGCTATATTTATTATGGGGGCTAACCCTTGACACGATCTCGAAATCTACATATCCGTAAATCGGCCGCGAGGACATACCAACTCCTCGAATTACAGAATTATTCAACGCGACAACGTGTAAATTAAGTTTTTTACAACAATCTAAAGTTATTAAATGATTCTGTGAACCATTATCAATAAGACAACGGACTAAAGTCATATCGTTACTACTATACCCCCTCGCATAGACCTGAGCAGTCGCTAAGAGTATTGTATTAGAATTCGATTTAGAATTAGTGCTCAAAGAAAGTGAAGGAGCATGTAAACAAGACGTTCCGTTCGCCTCATTACTCATTGGTACGTTCGAAAAGAGCGCGCAATCCGAGTCGACGCGCGTCGTTTTGTTATCAGCATCGGTAGGTACTATAGCGCGGCGCGAGACCGGTTGCTGCGAACTCACAAGCGACGGCGACGCAGGCGACTCCAACGCGTCGGACGTCACCGGTCGCGGCAGGAACGAACGAACACTAGACGACTGTGACGTTTGAATATGCGTCCTAGTCGAATTATTTCTATTATTTTTAAAGTTATGATTATTGTTATTATTATTTTTGTCAAAATGTAATAATGAATGGTGCAATTTATTCTTACAAATTTTACAATTAGGAGACACCGAACAAGCAGAAACGGAATGTGAAACACTAAGGCAATTTACACAACCCTGTTTCGATTTAATAAATTCAAATCTCATCTTCGGTGATTTCATATTCTTAAACTGTAAACAATCGGAAAGTGTGTGATCCATCTTATTACATAGAATACAAGATCGCGAGCTATTGTTATTAGAAGAAGCATAATAACTATTTTCATTACTTGAAACAAACGCATGAGCGCGCACAGCTGAAGGCTTCGACTTATTATTATTATTATTTTGTCTCGCGCGCTGATAAGACAAGGAACTCGAATCAATCGCGTGTGATCTTTCAAGCATTTTAACTTGATTTTGTATAAATGAAATTAAATCCTGATATGAAGGAAATTCTTTGTCACTAACAGACATTTCAAACGCTTGAATAACTTGAATATCGATCTTTTTAAGTGCACAATGCAATAAAATAAAATCGGTTAAATCCGGTATATTTAATTGTTTTAAGGCTAAGATGGATGTCGAATATATTTCAATGAAAGAGTCGAGACTACTAGAAGTATTTTGACAATTTTTTAAGTTTAAAATATTATTTAAATAATGCGTACCTAATGCGCGTTTATCTTGATATTTATTCACAAGGCTATCCCAAATCACCTTATAAGTGTCACCCGTAGGTACGACACCGGCTAAGAACTTTCGTGCATTATGTGTAAGTTTACCTACCAAATATTGCACACGCTGCGAGTCCGACAATAATAAGTTATCATGAATGTTCGATTTGAACGATTCATAAAACATAGGCCAGTTCTCGGTTTTACCGTCAAAACTAGGCAGTTCAATCGGCGGCAACTTTATATTATGTTGTAATATTTGAGAATTATTATTACTAGTAGCAGGAACGGACGAGGATTCTGAACTCAAGATTTTATTTCTAACTCGCTTGATCCTGAGATATAACTCATCAAAGCTGATTAGATCGTTATAATTCGGTTTGTCATCTGACTTAATTGACAAATTTAATTCATTAATTTCATCAATCAAGAGCTCAAATTTCTCGCGAGACTCATCAATAAGTTCCGATTCCGCCATAAACTGTTCATTTGAACGAGAATCAAAGCAAGAGATATTCCTTGATAAATCATAAACGCTATTAAGCTGAGAGAATAATGTCTCCTTTTTACAAATAAGTATTTTTAATTTTGATTCCATATCTAATTCGCTTTTCTTCTGTTTCGACATTATTTTGCCAAAATAACAAGTAGCGGTTAAATGAAGTTATAGACAATGAAATATATCTATATAATATTATATACTAGTAAATACGTAAATTAAAATAGACACAATATTATACGAGTACGGCTGTAGGTATATACTTACTAACTACGCTTCGATCAGTACGACAACGTAGGTAGGTATGAAAGTGTTATGAGCGGCGAATGTTCGAGATTGTTCAATTAATATCTCAACGCACCGTTCTTACAAGAAATAAGCACCAATAATACGTACTTATTTAGATATTTTGGAATACGTACCGAGTATTTTATGTACTAAATAGTATGTACCTACTTACGTACGCTTCCGAATAAATGTAGAATGTACTAAAATTATGTACCTACGTTTATTATGCAATATGCTATACAAGCTACGTACTAATAATTATGTACGAAGTTATTTAGCAATTATGGTGTACTAAGAATATGTACTTTTATGGAATAAACTACGTTCGAATACTAAATTTATGCACTGAACATCGTTTAATACTGGAACAATCCGCTCGATAATGGACCAAATTCTAAATGGTGTGGCATATAGCGTGTAAATAGCTATAGCCGGTGTACTTGCGTACAAAGTTACGGTTATGGGCAAAGATAACAACTGGATCCCACTCCCCCTGCTTCGTCCTGGAACGCCCACGCAGTCCACGATATTTTATTGATGAGATGATGAAGCCGGCCGGCGTGATGAAGGGAATCCGTCGCTACTTGTTTCACTACACCAAATCCCGCACTTTATTTTATATGAGATTGAAGGGTGCACCCTATAGTCACGAATCTTCAATATCTTTTTGAGGAAAACTTATTAATTAGCAAAAAATCTGTTAATTTCACAGCACGTACTCGTGTGTCGCAAAAGTTATGGCGGCCGTCAAATTCAGACTGTCGTCTCAATCGGCGCGATCGCAGCGCTGCTCGCGGCTTACAAATTACATTCCAATTAGGACTCCTAACGCCATCTAGCGGCGTAGGAAGCACTCTAATGAGCGGGCCAGTATTCTATGTATCTTTGCCAGAAAGTAATTTTTAAATTTTAAATAAGGAAAGCGGTACTGCTTCACCAGTTCTAATAAATAATTTAGAAACGCTACTTGTCATTTGTTCTTTATATCCTCTAGGTCTCTTTCTTTGGTCACTCTTAGAAGAGGTCCTCCATCTGTTCTCCTAAGATAAATTATTCCTCTGGTTGTCCAGCAATACTTGAATTGATTTTCTTTTGCAAATTCCCTTGCTAAGTAAAAAAGCTTTTTCGCTTGCATGGTGAGGCATTCGGATATGTATATCCGTTTAGACGGTCCTTCAATTTTCATATTAGATGTGGAGAATTTGGTAGTAATGTACTTTTTATTGTATGCTTTTAGTGATCCAACAACGGTTTCCTTCATAAGCACTGTGGAAAGCTGAACAATGATCGGTTGGCTGGAATTATTCTTAGTGTTAATTCTATAGACATCTCGGATTTCGGATTGCTGAATTGGAACGTTTAGCGCGGCGCCAAGTTGTGTAACAACATTGTGAAGATCAGTTTTTGTTTCTCCGTCCTTTTTTGGTATATTACGTATCTCTATGCTTGAGCTCAGTAAGCGCCGTTCCATGGTTTCCAGCCTTGTTTCTAAAGTTTGAATATACTTATCATCCGTTAATGATTTCTGTTCTAAGTGATTAATTTTAATAATCAATTCATCGTATTTTTGTGCTAGAAAATCGATAGAACTTGAGATATTAGAGTTTTGTTCGGTGTGAGACTTAATTCCATTCTCAATTTTGCTCATGAGTGCAGCAAATTTTTCGTCTTGTTCTTTCTTTAGCTCCGAAAACATTTCCAGCACTTCTTCCCTTGTGAAATCGTCATCTCCTCTTTTTCGTTTTCGTAACGTGATATTGGGTTCACTCGTAGCAAGCTGAAGTGTGCTAGGCTCAGTTATTAAACTTTTAGGAGGACTGCTTAAGTTTGAGTCCGACTTACAATGAGTAATCGGAGCGGCTGGTGCGGCGAGTTCGCGTGGCGGGGTACGACGTAACTTAGGCATAGCGCGCAGGTAAGCGATGCGACTGCAGTAGAGCGATGCTAAGGCGGCGGAGATACCAGGCAAGCAGAAATCGTCCGATCGCAGTAAACGCACACGACTTTAGTAGCAGTGTGCTATGCGGTTAGTGTTATCAAGCGATGCGCCTGCGTGCATGCGTAGTGAGCCCACACAACGATGGCAGTTGTATACGGCAATTCTTATCTAGCGTTGCGCATGTGTGCGTCGCTGAGCAGTGCACGCTCACTTTTTGTACGTGTGTTGAATAATCGCAGAAGACGACTCACCAGTACCGCTGAAGTTTTTTAATCGCCTCAATCTTTATGCGCTCCTATTATTTCTTACTATTAATCACTGTGTTTAACTTTAATTTTATTTATTTTATAACCAAATACGGATTAGTACAATAGACACGTCTGCTCCGCGCAGGATCCGAGGGGAGAGGGACATAGTATAAGTATTAATACTTTACATGGCTCGATAATATTACATAGATTTTGGAATCCTTACATAAGGACCTCCTACCATGACCGGCTTCCATCGTCTCCTATGCCATACGGTCTGTTGGGGGATTTATTTATTTTTATTTATTATTATTTAGAATCTTCGATCAGAGACAGTATGGTTGGACGCCCCAATACGGTGCAAAATTTAAACTGTAGTAAATACTGAAACTGTCTGGCCAGAGTTCTTCCGATAATCAACATTAAAAAGTTTTTAATGCGTTGCGGTTACAAAGTTTTTATGCTACCTACAAAATCTCCTACAAGGCCTAGACTTTTAATGGCGAAATCGATAATAATGTAGCATTCAATTGGGAAACAAGTCTCGTACTCAGCAGTGGGACTAATTTAGTTTGCGACGGTAAAAAAAGCTCACTAATATGCTCGTTTGATGGCAAACACTTATAACAGTAATAACAAATAGTTATCTAGTTATCTACGAAACCTGAAAAATACCGACTTCAACATCGACAAGTAACAAAATAAACATCGTCAACAGAGTCGAAGTCTCTACGCATTATAGCTATAACTCGAAACTACTACTACTAAAATTTAACTGGGATCATACTACAAGCACCAGCAATCGAATATCAAAAAAATATCAAAATCGGTTTCTCCTTTTTACCCAGTAAATATTATGAGGTTCATCTTAATTATTTTAGAAGACGCTTAAAAATGTAACGCTGCATTATTGAAACCAATTTGAATTTATTATTTAATTACCTACAAATCCTACAATTATTAGAAATATCCAGTTGAAAGTGAAATTAGCCTCAGACTTGCTACAATTGCTTGCCTGAAAGTGTACGAGCTCTTTATTAATGCACGGCGCCGACGGCACTGCACTCCCCCTGTCTCCCCAACATCAAACAAGAAACTGTTTATTACCTGGCGAAAATTTTCCACACATTCTTTTTCAAACACCTGATATAAGTGGTGTATGCTGAATGTCGTCTCGGTTACAATTACAACGCAAGTATAAAATATTTTGCTTATACTCCCAAATGTAACGAATTGTTACAGGACTTTTTTTCGTTAGATTTCATCTCCTCTTGGTCCTCTTGGCCACTGGCTTTTGAGAAAATCGAACAGAAACTTTATTTGAAAAATGGAAAGAAAATCATGACTTTCAAAGAGTGTGATAGCTAGCCAGACCAGCTCTGGCCAAACCATCAAACTTAAGTTGGCTAACTAATGAGGCATCTTCAAATATGGAACAACACAAGCTGAACTAGAATTTTGTTTTTAGTTCAACAGACCCTGGCCTTTACCCTGACCTAAAGAATGTTCATCCGGAGGTGCACAACATCTTTATTAATGCACAGCTCAGACCTAAACAACTTTAAGGAAGCCACCTACTCACCCACCCTACACCCGGCGTTAAACAAGAACTGTTTATTGCTAGACGGAAATTTTCTCTGCATTTCCTTTTTCACTAACTAGACTGTTTTCAACTACTTAGGCACGATATACAGTGCACAAAGCTTGTCCAGTCTTGGGTTTGTTTCGACAAAAACAATTTTCCACAGCGCTCTGCTCCGTCTTGCCACTTGTGATGAGATGGTTTTGTTGAAGTTCACGTAATTAATTTAGCTCAATCTTCAAAGACGACAGAAAATGGAGGAAATGTTTAAGCTAATTTAGTAACAAGTAGCTTACGTTGCCATTTTTATAAAATTATCCTTTATTTACACCGGTTCTGTTTAAGGTGGTTTATTGTGTGCAGACATTACAAAAATAAAGACTTCAAGATATAGACCCGTAGTGCCCCTGTGCTTTTCAAATTAGCGACTATATTTTTCAATTTGGTGAATTTTCGAAGGAGCATGGCAGACAGCCTTACCACGTGTATGGTCAAGATTATTCTCAGTGATGATAGTACCAGCGACCTAAAAGAAACCTGGTGTCGTAGCCTTATCCTTTGATCAGCGTTTTGCAATGCAAACATGGAGGTTAGCTTAGACTAAAAGGTAATTGAAGCAACCAAAACAAAAGAACAGCTTAGGTAAGGAATACAGGTTTATCTTAAGCCTTATTCCTCGTCACAGGAAATTCAGTACAGAACTAGCCTTAACTAGTCCAAACCAGTTCTAACCAGTCCCTACCGGACTTAACGTATTGTTCCTGTGACACATGTAATCCACAATAACGCTGCTCATTTCCATATATCTAATAACGAAAACCATTTTCGTTAGCGGTGAACATTCATCAAGTTTATTAACTATATTTTCTTATGTACAATTAAATTAAACTGTTTTGAGATGGGTTACATTTAATTTACGTAATAATTTATTTTGGGACGTCGACACCGCAATCTTATAGGAAAATTATTGTTGTAACGTAATTCTAACCGATATTAACGAAACTACATATATGTTTATAACTTCAAACATCTTATTTACAAATAAAAAATGTAAAAACTATCATCATCTCGTTGTTACCCATTTCCCAAATTTATATTGGGTCGGTCAGTCGGTGCAATATGTTCTTCTCTTCCATTCCTCCCAATAGCTGTCACTTCTACGCTAAGTTCTTTTATTTTTCTTATCATCTTTCACGCAATCCATCCATCCTTTCTTTGGCCGTCCTCATCCTCACTCTTCTCGTCACATGCGTTTCCTCTCGCCTTATCACATACTACTTTCAAACTTCCTCTAATATAGTCATTTCTTACTTTATCCATTCTAACTCCACACATCTATTTCAACATTCTTCTTTCATTTATTCAAGAAATGTAAAACTATTTCTTATATCTTACCAAGCATCCTAATTAGATTATTATTAACAATTTCTCAAATCTTGTAACAAATTAGAATATTTTTTCCAGTTATTCGTTTTTATAATATTTTTTCAGTAACTTGCAGTAGAGCCGCCTGACAGTCATAGGGTAGCGTCGTTAGAAATCCGCAATTATAAGGGTGCGGTTCCACTGAGGCGGAGCGGAGCGGAGCTGTGCGCGATTCACCAATCACATGGCTTGAAAACCACGCGACGCACAACGAGATGTGGATTTCAAGCCATGTGATTGGTGAATCGCGCACAGCTCCGCTCCGCTCCGCCTCAGTGGAACCGCACCCTAAGCGCGAGGCCGCATGACGGTTTTTTCCCGCGGCGGTAACCGCGTAACCGCGCGATTCACATACATTATCAGAAACCGCAAGTGCGGCCGCTTGTATTGCTTTCCTTGAGTTAGAAAATTTACGCGGTAAGAAACCGCGGCGGTTTAGCCGTAATACGGTCTCGGCCGTATCACATACCTAAATCTTTTGAACAATTAAGCAAAATATGTCATACATCAAATTTTAACAATTTTTTCGTGGAATAAACTGCGAAAAAATTTAATGCGGTTGACGGTCAGACAGATAAGAGGATAAGGCTTATAATGTTTTTACCTACCTACAATAAAGTGGCATATTACAAAGACAGTTTCTAAGCTTGTTGCAAAACAAATCTGATCTGTTGACGGTATTTACGAAACTCTGCGTGATCGTAAAGCCACAGGCACGTCGACACGAGCATTGGCACGTGCTTACTTCATTTTCTAATATTTCAATTTAACCCATTAAATCATATCTTTACGTGATGATGGCAATCTGATACCGCTTGTCGCTATACTTTCTAAAACGATTTTACCTGAACGACATTTATTTTTATTTTTACTTTTACCACTGAAAAATACGGGTATAGATAGCAAAGACCAATAACCTTTAAAAATATTTGTAGGTGGCAACGAATGTTTTTTCTTACCTCTTTCTTCACATTTAACAACAAGTGTGCTTAGAAACTATCACTGACCAAAAGCCGGTCCAGGCCAATCTGTGTCAGCGAATGTTTGGCTATAACAATATTTTACAGTACATGTCTTGGTAACAATGTGCTTTGAAGATGCTGTGGCTCTTAAACTAGTAATGTATGCTCACGTAATAGATATGATTGGCACGGGACATTTTTATAGTGAATTCAACTGGTATTGAACGAGGCCGTGAGCTCTCGGTCAGTACGCTGTAAACTGGTTTCATTATCAAAAGTCAATAACTTTCCGATGCATTCCGAGTCATGGCCAAGAGTACGAGACCATGGTCTATGCTAACAAAACAAACAACCGCATTGTTTGCACTTGAATTGTTTATTGTTACTTTATTGGACAGACTAAATAACAATTACATCACCGAATTCAGTTGATACAATAAAATGGGTGACCGCTAGTTGCAAAACTTTCTTGAGTGCTTCCGTGCTTAGGAGAGCACGAAAAGCCATCGGTACCGGTTGTTATCGATAAATAGCAATCGTTAAGCCTTCTTAAAAAATTCGGATATTTTCCTTGGTCACTAATTCCTCCACTAATCCGTATTAGATAATTTACCCTAGGTGGAGTATGTTCTAGGCCTTCCCAATAATGGGGAGAGAACTGTGTTCAGTATTAAGCCATTAATGTGGTTGAACCCAAATGTTGGCTGTGCTAAAAATGATGACCCTCAATCCCAAGGCTCGACATCAGACCGTCAGAGCAGCATTAGTAATATTATACTCGGACGAAAAATTACAATTATAATCATCATAGTGACATTTTTATTTATAATATGCCATCATGACTTTCTTTGTTGTCTCGGGTTATTCCCGTTGACTCCCATTCCCGTTCTCACCCATTCCACTAGACCCCAAATTCTGATTTCATTGATAACGTCACTTTAGAATTAGATTGAGTTTAAGTTAAATTAAGTTGAATTTTAAACCCCGACGCAGAAAGAGGGATGTTATAAGTTTGATCTGTCTGTGTATTTGTCGGGTGGCATTGTACCTAGGTTTCAAACAGATTAATCGATTTCAATATGTTTTTTTTATTCGGAAAACCCGTTTCCTTGCGGTGGATTTTAGTTACGTTTGGAAGAAATCGGTTCTTCAGATTTAAGCTACGTTAGTATATACTTTTATCTATGATTTAAGCATATCAGCTCTTTTACAAAATGATGTAAGGCATTTGGCGCCATCTCGATTCTGGAAATACTAGAACCCGCCTATGATACTTACGAATTTTAAGTTTTACAGTAGAGTTTATAATCGTGATATACTCGTAGATGAGGAAAGTACCTATATTTTGGATGAGAAATTCCTACGCGAGAGCAAACAGCAAAAATAAAAATAAAAGTCTTAAATTAACTAACGATGGAATAGATAAGCTATGCACTGATGGTACTAGTGATATTAAT
Source organism: Hesperia comma (assembly GCA_905404135.1). NCBI lineage: Eukaryota > Metazoa > Arthropoda > Insecta > Lepidoptera > Hesperiidae > Hesperia > Hesperia comma. Next base: position 14,055,820 of record FR990020.1, on the reverse strand, counting down.
AAAACGTTAAAAGTTTAAAATGCTAGGTATAAAGAAAGTTGCTTAAATAAATAAAATCCGAGATAAATCGTTTAAAATCATTTAACTTTCTATAAATAAACACCTAAACCACTTTCGCTAGAGAAATTTGTACAAAAAAATTGCCTTTCATTCATATTTTATTAAATATTCAATGCGAAATCGTAGGCAGCTGTTTAAAATAACGCATAAAGTCATTAACAGTTCCGCTCTTAGCTGTTTGCAGAGAAGCTAAAATTCAACGTCATATTATATTGGTCGTAAGATGATAGCAGGATAGAATAACTACATAATATAAAATACTTAGGTGATGTAATGATATTATAATCATGTAACATGCCGCTGAGCAATTTATTTATTATGTATTTATTGCAATAATGAAACTTATAATAAATTTGAAATGAGAATCTAAATCTTGTGACTTCTAAAAGTTTCACCTAATGACTCGCTAGATGTACACAACAATATTTTATTTAAAATTTGATTTCGAAGTGGATTTCAGTCGGAATTCGTTACGAATTATGTATGTAACATTTAATTGACTGAGAGTTCTCTAGAATTTAGGCTATAAATCTTGTTAAAATTTCGAGTTGTTTTAAAATCCGATTATGTTGTCGAGTTATTTACAAATTCTATCTTTAAAACATAAATGCCATAAAGACCAGAAAAGGTCGTAATACACATGTAATACTTACATAAATGACATTTAGTAAATAATGTAACACAATAAATATGTCTGGTTCATGCGAACATAAACATTATAAGTTAAATTACTAAAATAGTCTTAAATTGTTCTTAAATTGACGTGGACATTTTCTTCGCGTGCATATATTCGAGGAAATCAGCAGGTGTGCACTAGAATGCAGTTAATGCCGCGAGCAAAATTCTGCATTATTCATTATCGTTCGCGAGAGCATTGAAGTAATTTTGCGTTTCCGCTGTGGCACTATCGTTTCATTTTAGTTAGCGTAAAATTTACCTCTGTATACCTAATTGTAAATTTATCCGTAGATTCATTTTGTGGATGAATTGATTGTTATGCTGATATCGTGAATTTTAACATTTTGATTAAGAAATAATTCATAATTTATTCAAGTAGGGATTGGGTATGACGCACAGTTCCTTTACCGTATTATGATTCAACGTTTATTTTCAGTTTTTTATAACAATTGACCAAATAAGCGTCTACACGCTGAATATCCACAGTAATTACAATAACACAAGCTATGAAAATGTCAACTAAGTAAATCCATTAACTGTATTTGAGTGCTACAGAATACATAGGTAAAATTAATTTTTAATGATGGACGTAGGAACCTATTCAATTTCATAAGTTTGCATTAGTCTCTAAATTCAACGATGTTATTCTCAATTGACCATAAATCATAATGCCTCACAGGTAGCATTATTATACCAAATTTTTTGCTTAAGCATTCTCATCACAAAGTTCTATCGCTACATGTAAATCTTCCGAGCGATTTATTTAAGCGCTGTGTTTAAACGAAACTTGATTGCTCATCAAGCCCAACTGTTGCCATGCAGTCATTTTACAGATTAATGTCCTATATAATAAATCTGAATGAGTATCATTTAATACGCAATTTGATTTCTTGCCATTTCGTAACGAAATTAAATTTTAATATAAGTAATAATGATGGCGTATGTTTACAGTCGGTACAGAATTTTCAACTTTGATGACATTCATCAAAAATAAAATATGTTTACACTGGCGTATGAATGTATGAATGTATGTGTTGGTAGCGTAGCTTATACAATTTGCTCTGTGCTATCAAAACAGTAAACAATATTAAAAACAAATGTACCTATGAATAGACAAATACGAGTAATACCATTTGTTAAAAAACAAACTATATAATGAAGGCGACACTCTATATACTCGTAGTATTAGTACATACTAGTACTAACGGCTACCTGAAGTATCAAGGTTATGTCCAAGCATTTTTTTTATTATTTAAGTCCATCCAATCTGTAATAACCTTTAGTCATAAGAATTCTTTTGACACGAGTTTTTAATATACAGATTGGCTTATGCAAATAAAATAGATATTAATCTGCATGCGTATTATGTATGGTTCCCAATTCTATTAGGTATTCGAGGATATTCGATAGCACAATTAAAATAAAGTCGATAATAATTAATGCAAGCGAAAGATAAGTTGGGTTCTGCTTCTGACGCATTTTGCCGCTTAATTGCATCTAGGATTAAATAACATTGGTCTAATACTCGTTTAGGATACAATTTTTTATACGACGCTATATCTGTGTTATTGATACAATGACGTATTTACTTTTGTGTTTACATATAAGTATGTACTTATAGCATCTACCTATCAACTTAGTGTTAATATTTTTAACTGACTTCAATAAAGGAGAAGTTTTTCAATTCGTCTATATGTAGTGCTTCACGTCTGGTCCTATTGAAACATTTGAGCGATACCTAATGAGTGTTACGGAGTTATCTCTGCATATCGACTTATTATCGGTAATTATTAGTATTATTAGTATTATTAGTATTATCGGTAATTTTTTGTAAACAGTTATTATGTTACTGATGCACATCGTTTGACCTGAGGCCTTATTATGAACTCTTAATTCCAGACCAGTGAGCTGTCTCTGTCACCCACACGTTGTGAACGTGAACTGTCTGGAATTAAGAGTTCATAATAGGCCTACTGAACACTAAACAATAAATGGCTCTACTTCTTTATCTATTATAGAAATGGATCGTACATAAAGTAGAATCGAAATATCTACAATGCACACAAGTCGCATTATGAGTTTTATTTTAATGATTAATAAATCAATTAACAATTAACAACATTCATGCTACAAAAAATTAAGCGAAGTTCAATGTATGACATCATATAAACTATTGTGAATACCTAACACCTATCAATTATCACTTTTTGTATTCAAACGTTGCGTCGGAGTAAACATATTAAATAATAAAAGGAAATGTTATCGCTGAATGGAATCAATCAATAGTGTTCGAATAGGGATTTTAATAAAAGATATCTAATGTTTCTTAATTACTACCTATTAAAATTTCGATAATAGTCTTAATACCTAGCAAATTTTCATAGCTTAGTCATGCTTAAATAATTAAGAAACGTTTCGAATGTAAGTATAAAATGTTAAACAAATTATTAAGTAGATATTATAACTCGTGGTAAAAAATAATAATTATGTAAATACATCGACACTGAAATGCTGTATTTTACCTGCTGTAGATATTTTTAACAACTTAACAATAGGTAGTTAGCTATTTGTTTCTTTCAGTAGGAACTATTTGACCTATGTAGGTATGTCTATGGAAGTAGTTCACGAATTCAGTAGCATTACATTTGCAATTGCAAACGAATTGCTAAACCAAAGGGTGAAGCCTAACGAGAAAATACAATACAATAAAAAAACACTTTATTGCTCCACATTTTATAAAAGTACAATTTGAACAAAACATAAATGAAAAACAGTGTAAACTAAAATATCTATATTAATTGAGGGGGCTTATCTCCGGAACGGCTGAACAATTTGTTTTTGGATATTCACTAGATGATAGAGGGGATATCCGTTAACATATTGACTACTTTTAACCCGAAATTCCCTCTCGTGTAAACAGCAAAAAAGCGTAGCAAAAGCACATCTTTTGTATGATAAAGTTGTGAAAAAAAGTGAGAGCCGCATTACCTCCAAAGAAACTTTAAAAGTTGAAATATGTAATGTTATACTACTAATTTAGTAAAATAACATCTAAACATAACGTTACATCGTTATAAAGAGCAAAAAATTCACCACTAGTTCCAAGTATTTCATATATACTTCATATAACCACTATGCATAAATATAACTAAAACAATGTTTCTTTTAAATAACAAGGCATAAAGATTAATTATAGCTACCAAATTAAATGTAATTTGCTGGGCAATATCCGTCTGCTCGTAACCCTAGTATGAGGAAACGGTGTCCGAAACATATAACTTAGCTTAAATATTACTGACATATATGATTAACGACGGAAAGGAATAAATGTAGACCGAACACTTGGTTGAGCACGGGATCGATCGTTTCTCTTTGTTATTGAATAATTGTTCAAGGTCTGAGCTATTTCCTTTACAAAGTAATCCATTACATGAGTCAGTCAAAGTCCCAGAATTATGGGCGTGGACTGTTGTCAATTTGTTGTGAACTTCATGACATTTTCAGTTGACACGGGTTGTTGAAGCAGTTGTAAATATAGCCGAGTTATGACTCAAAATGCAATTGATCACGACCATTCCCCTCAGGCTAGGAATGCGTCATAAGAAACAGGCGGAATGCAGTTATATTGTAAGTGCCCCAATAAAGATCAATTGTAGGTATTTAATCAATTTAATAAAATTACTCTCCATTTAAAACCGTAAAATACCGACAATAAAACTAAAAAGGTATAAATATCAAATTAAAGTTTGTAGAATTATGCCATAAGCAAATAAGCGTGTTCGTTAGAAAACTTTAATGATGATGCTTCGTTTGAGTTATTTGTAAAAATGTAAGTAAGTTAGTAAAACATTGTCCGTTACATAATATTGTTCTATTTTACACAATCATGTAATAAATATATCTCGGAGCCAGGGTCAGAGCGGTTGTTATACTTTGGGTTATACGTGACTGGGGATAAGAAATAATAGTCTGTACACTGAGTTTAAACGTCTATTCCAACACTTCAATACAGTTATCACCAAAATTAATTTAGATTACATTAAATTAAACTTAGAAATAAAGCTGACGACAAAATAATAGCAAAGTGGCAAAGGATCAGCACGATTAATTCAAATTTAACTTGGAAACGCGGCAAGTTTGGTATGGCAGTGGGTTCGACACGTCCGCTCGGTCTAAGCGCTCAATTCAGAATGATCATGACAGCTATGGTTCTCTACGACGCCATCTCTACCCCCACTCCATACCAACCATGCCCAAACAATAACTGTTTCGTTTCCAGAAGTAGCTCCGGCCATCATTCATAGATGGCGGTAGGTTCCTAAAACTAGTTCCATCGATTACTCATAGGTGGCGTTACTAGATCAGCGTAGGACTTTGGTCTCGCTCCTACACGGCCAATCTGACGTGCACACGTCCTCGTGTGATTCCTTTTTAATTAAGTTACAACAAAGCTCTAAAGTTTCTTTTATTCAGCAAAAGTTTTTCGTTACTAATGAGACTACCTTTTAATTAAGGTCACACAATAGTTATGGTCAAACGGAATAGTAATGGTCACACAGAATAGTAATGGTCACACAGAATAGTTATTGCCACACAGGCGAATCATTGCCATACGGGCGAAACATTGCGTCACAGGATAGTCATTGCGTCACAGGATAGTCATTGCGTCACAGGATAGTCATTGCGTCACAGGAGAGTCATTGCCACACAGGCTAGTCTTTGTGTCACAGGAGAGTCATTGCCACACAGGCTAGTCTTTGCGTCGCAGGATAGTCATTGCCACACAGGCTAGTCAGCTAGTCATTGCCACACAGGCTAGGCTTTGCCACACAGGCTAGTTAGCTGGTGTCAGTTAGGGCCACACAGGCAAGTCAGGGCCACACAGGTCAGTCAGGGCCACACAGGTCAGTCAGGGCCACACAGGTCAGTCAGGGCCACACAGGTCAGTCAGGGCCACACAGGTCAATCAGGGCCACACAGGTCAATCAGGGCCACACAGGTCAGTCAGTGTCAAATTCGTCAATGTTGATAAAATGTGTCAGTCTCAAGTTGGTTAGTGACCCCTACTACAATTTACTTTAAATTTCTTTTACTCAACAAGTTTCTAATTTTTCAAGTTTCTAACATTACAACACTAGTTTAGAGGAGCAAAATTACAAATTAATAATTTGTGTTTGTTTTAACTTTTACACTATGACTACGCTATCGCTATCGCAGATTAATCCGTACAGCATCTTCACGTAATCTGGGGATGGATTCCATCTGCAAGCACGCTCTACCGGCACCAATCCGCATTCGTCATTGAAGATTACCTGTAACAATCAAACACACACGCGAGTATCTTTCTACGCTCAGCCCTTCCTGATAAACAGAAGCACTTCTTACAAAATTAATCTGCATCAGTACAGGGGCTTATTCCAATTTGAATTTGAATTTGAATTGATTGATTTAAAGTGTATTAATATTGACACACGGATATCTGAAGAAACATGCCATGAGGGCCTTATTACTTTGTCTGCTATGAGGATAGGGGATACAACATAAGACTTCAGAATTTATTTGCCACATAGGTTGTATGCTACTCAGGCTGTTGATCAGGTGTGCCACGCAGGCGTTTGGACAGGTTTGCCACATAGGTATTTGATACTAGTACCAATACACACAAATAAAAAGAATTATAACTTTCCATTTTAATAACTTTAAAACAAGTCTAGACCAGGTGGACTGATGACCTGAAGAAGGCGGTGGGCATCCGCTGGATTCAGAGAGCTCAGGACCGGTTAGAGTGGCGCCAGTTAGGGGAGGCCTACGTCCAACAGTGGACCTCGAAAGGCTGATGGATGGATGGATGGATGAAAACTAGTCTATAAACTACTGAACAAACTTTCTAATGATTCTCACCAATCGAAGAAGGATTCCGCATGGTTATGGCGTATAATTTATTAAGGTTTTGTTTTAATTCATTGAAAGGTGACGATAGCGATTCGCTATATAGTACTATGCAAAGCCGGGGCGGGTCGCTAGTTATTAATAATTTTGTTTCATTCTGATATCATACCCACCATCAATTCAAAAACTAATTAAACCATTATAACCGGTAATACTGAACAGATTACCCAATTATTAAATTGAACGGTTTTGAATTGGATGATTCAATAACAAAGTAATTCTATAAAAACTAATCCACTTAAATCTTTGTCCCGAAGACATTATATTGAGAATATTCTTTCTCTTAATTATTCTCTCTTAACCGTACCTCCTAATTATTCAGATCAATAAGCAACATCATTATTGTTTCTCAATTACCCAACTAATTTAACCAAGAAAAATACAGGGATCGCCTAATATCCAGTAATGTCTCAAAAATGGAAGAGTTTAATTCACTTTTACTATAAGCCATAAGAAAACCAGTTAAACAAAACAGATCACCTGTAACGTTGTGCCCGTTCCGCGGCAATAACCGATGATGCTTCATCATCACACCACGAAGCCAGCGCCAGCGCACGCACACAGCCATCAATGCAGTTCCAATTAACACGAGTACAACCTTCGTGTGCTGCTCTTGCTCCCGATCGCCACAGAAACAACCCGTGCCATCTTCGAAAACCAAGCTGGAACACAGAACACGAATAACGTTAAAAACTCATTGGTTTCACGAGGTAAATTAAATCCAATCAAAGTTTGCTGCACTTGTTAAAAAAATAATAATTAGGGAACCGACTGTATCCAACTATTATTTTATCGATCACTAATTACAAGACAACAGAAGGTTGTATTTTCACAACGCACGAAATAAAATTGAAGTTATGAAACTCCAACACACCGGATGTCATAAAATAAAAGTTTGTCATACCAAAAACGCCGTTTCACTTTTACCTCGTTTCATGTTACCACAACTAGGTGATGTCACCCTTGGTTCCAGACAGGTACCAGACAAGGTCTTGGTCTCCAGCTTCTTAAAACCTAGAATCGCTTCCTAAATGCAGCAAAAATCGACTTTATTTATTTCAAAAATATAGTGGGTAGAATCTGAATCGGGTAAGAATTCAATAAATTCGTCTAAAATACCTCTGAAGACAATATTTAAATCATTAGGTAACCCCTTTCTCAATATTTAAACGTAACAGTAACTTACCCGCGTATTTAGAATACGAAACAAAACAATTAATTAATCACTTTTAAAACGACAACCAAATAAGCTGTAACGGGTTTTTTTTAATTAATTCTTTTCAACTAAAAGCGGCGCACCAAATCACTAAACACCAAGATAATTAAAAGAATACTTTCGTTATTCACCCGCTACCTGACCAGTACTTTCAGTATCACTGCTGTCAGTCACTGCATACCAATAAAAAGTAATCAAGAAATAATTTTAAGAATTCAACGCATGTGACAAAAGAAAACAACACTTGTGGTAAAGGACACTGCACTGTAACACCTTATCACGTTATCAATTGAAAATGTACCTACACGGAATACGTAACAAAATTCCAGAGATCAAACGCGTATTTTTCTTTTTCGACCAGGCTACAAAATCTAATCTATCCCCATGATCTTTAACAATAGGAACAAAGAACGAATCCTAGTTCAACATCAAATATCGAAACGCTTAAATAATGCTTAAGCAACCGCGCACCAATATTATGAAAACATCTCACTCATTAGTGAACAGTATCGTAGTAGTAGCAAGTAATATTACAGATGTTAATCAGCGAAAAGTGTCGTTGCTATCATCTATATCGATCGACAGCAACTAGAGTCACCTCCATCAAGCAACGATACTTATAGACTTCATTGAATAATGCAAGGGACACATCACCTCAACTAAGCGATATGTTTAGCAGCTGAGTAATGACACCAATTACTGTTCGCTAATCAGAAATAATGTAACAACTTAATCAGATTACACCTTGCACCATACTAGAACGAGAAATATTATTGCCACTACTCAACTCAAATTCACTTCTTATAACAACACTTGAAGTGGTACTTGGCCCTCGGGTGTCCTAGTAATTTAACCCCAAATCTACCTTCATTAAATTTTGAACAAATTGAACGCAAGTTACTAGCGTCTTCCGAAGTATGTATGACACTTCGGTTAAATTACAGTAAAATCAAAGACTTGCAACTTTGGCTTTGACCAAGGTAACCACTGAATGATATTTTTTTTCAGGGAAAGAAAACAAAGAAAATAATATTACTACCGGTGCTGACATAAACGATAATGACGGAAAATCTACGACTGTATTAATCACTCATGATTGTTTAACAAACTATTTGACACACACACTATCTAGTTTACGCAAGAATTAAAATTTAAGCTGCGAAATTTTGTCACCACAGATGTAATGAAATAAAAAAATTATACCATACCAATACTCGCCGTCTTACTTGAAAATCCTTCATATCGATACTTGCCGTTTTATTGAAAATCTAGTCACATCATTTCACTGCACTTTGCACTTTCACTTGCATCCACGCCTCATGATATCACCTGAAAACGTGGACAGAGTTCTTTATCCCAGCTTCTGATCTCGGAGCCAGGGTCAGAGCGGTTGTTATACTTTGGGTTATACGTGACTGGGGATAAGAAATAATAGTCTGTACACTGAGTTTAAACGTCTATTCCAACACTTCAATACAGTTATCACCAAAATTAATTTAGATTACATTAAATTAAACTTAGAAATAAAGCTGACGACAAAATAATAGCAAAGTGGCAAAGGATCAGCACGATTAATTCAAATTTAACTTGGAAACGCGGCAAGTTTGGTATGGCAGTGGGTTCGACACGTCCGCTCGGTCTAAGCGCTCAATTCAGAATGATCATGACAGCTATGGTTCTCTACGACGCCATCTCTACCCCCACTCCATACCAACCATGCCCAAACAATAACTGTTTCGTTTCCAGAAGTAGCTCCGGCCATCATTCATAGATGGCGGTAGGTTCCTAAAACTAGTTCCATCGATTACTCATAGGTGGCGTTACTAGATCAGCGTAGGACTTTGGTCTCGCTCCTACATATATATTATTTTTTAAATTAATATCTAGGTCACTCGTTTTTGAGAGGAAGTTATATTGCTTGCAGAGCCTAGGCAAAACTGAATGCTGACCGAGGGTTGATTTGCAGTAAGGTAGTTGAAACAGATTATATGTTTTTTACGAGGAAGACGAGATGGGTAAGTTGGTAAAGCACAATAAGTCAGTAAAATCCACTATTGTTATAATTATTACGTAAATGTTAATATTTCATTTACTATTCGCCTTTTTTCCAACAAAAAATCACATGTAAATCAACTATCTCGTCCATTGTAGCCAGCAAAATCAGAACAGAAAATTAACCAAGGAGTAATTCATAAATCATTTGTGTTATTACTTTACCAAAGCAACTCTATCACCTGTGACCACTCACAATCTAGCATTACAATAACAACAATTCACAATACCCACAGAACAACTTTTAAATACCAACCTCGCTGTCTCTTTTGCCGTGGACCGTGAATGGTCAGCTAACGACCGCTCACGACTTCGGTCAAGCTCCAAGGTCTCGTTACATAATTCGTCGAACATTTCGCTACACCAATTGATAGTCAATCGAGACGATACCAAAACGTATTGTCTAACGATATCTTTGATCGATAACCGAACAATAAGACGCAAATGTTATTAAAGGTGAACACGCAAAAAATGTTCTAGTGTGGTCTATTTATATGTCACCTTCAAAGATAGATTTTAATCAGTAGAGTACATCGCTATAATATATTAATTTCCGTTTATAAATAAATATAATGATAAATTGGCCGAGATGCTAAGAACATCGCTAACAGAAGCACCAAAGATCAGATTTAATCTGGAAAGATCAAAAGTTAATAAATTTATAATTACTTGGTAATTTTTTTGTAACTTCGTTCACTAAATATGTTTGCTTTGTCTTTTCTGTCTTCTTTTTAATATTCATTGATACCTTTGGTGTTACTATTGTGTAAGTTGTTAAACGGTAAGCAAGGTAAGGTAACGGAAGGATACCGTTTACCATTCGGTAGCTTACCTACTCATCACGGGTTTCTCCTCATCATTGAGGAGATGCAACGCATACTTCACCACTCTAATACAGTAGGTATGGATTAGGGGAAGAGTTAATGGCCAACTCAAGAAGTTCATCAGAAGTTTTCATACCGCTCGAAAGCCTCCGACATAGCATAATAGCTGCTATCTATGGATAACAACCGGAGCCGATGGCTTTATGTGCCCTTTGAAAATCGAGATCGAATCGAAAAATCAAAAGTGATAAGTTTTTTTCCCACAAGGGACTATCCGTCCTACCACCGATCGCGCCCACAATTAACTTTGTCGATCTCTTTGGATCCACTCAAGCTGCTGGGCCACACATCGCTATAATATATGGCTATCGCTATAATATATATTTATATATACCGCATAAGCTAATGCTCATTAGCTTAGTTTCATTAAGATAGCTATCATAATTGGACAAGTGTAGGTATACTGCTGCAGGGCTAAAGTTGAAGGGTAAGGTTATTTCACCATCACATCCTACCACCCAAATCCAGGCCCAGGTCGCATAGGTATAATAGGCTATAACATATTATAGTTTATACTGTGCTCCGAAGCATGTTAAGGCTCAAGCAATTTTGTAGCTAACAATATTTACTTCAAACCGTGCCTAATATTGCTCAATAAGTTACCATTGACACCCTATTAGGTTAAGAAAGCTTCTATTTTGGCTTATTGTTCAATAATGATCTCACCTTTCTCACCTCACGCGTTTCGCATTGAAATAGTCCAATCATCTCAAACTCTACCTGCCCGAGAACATTGCCTTGAATTTCCAATAGTCATGCTGCGTTTGTTTTCTTTTAGCTTTTAACCTTCTGTCATATCATATTGATCTTTAGCAATGATCTTTACAGTCGTATCTGATCGAGTGCGTAGAACCTGTTGCAGTTAGACAATAGGTCCTTGTCGAAGCAAGAACGTCGCATGTGTCAAGACATTTTGAGTTCATTGTCAATACGTGACCCTCTGAGGACTAATTGCATGAAAGTATCCAGGTCGGTTTGACTTTAATCTTGATAATCGTTGCCGCTGTAAAGCTACTGTACGAGTGAATAGTTGTCACGAAGACAATTCATGAATCGTGAATTTATTAAACGAACGCGTAACAGTAGCCAGTTCGAATCATTAACTCGATAAAACAGTGATTATTCGATAACAATATTACATTAAAAGAATTATTCAATGAACTGAAGTTTGATTGATTTCTCGGACAGGTTTTGATGTAATTTTATCGTCATGCATAATGTCCAATTTACATACAATTACTTCGGTTATAATTTGACTAAAGGGCATCTAAATATTACTATTGCATATTTCAATACCGGTTCAATACAAAACAGAACACTGTAGGTGCAATTTCATACATCGCTTGTAACATGCCTCACTTAGGTAGGTATTTAATTAAATTATTTCAAAGATATACCTGCTAGGTGCATTGTAATATGTCCTCCGCCTGTTTTATTTTTTCTGTTTACCCAGTATGTTTCATTTGCGCCAATAAATAAACTTTATTATTTACTGACGTCATATAACTCAGTTTTATTAAATTCCCAACGTCCAACTGAACGAAATACCTTGCCATCCTGCACCAAGAATTTCATCCCATCGACAATATTTTTTCTCCGATAATACATAATGGAGAAACTTGATATCTCTGGCGTCTGTCTACATTTTTGTAATTTCTAATCACCCTGTGACTCTCTTATTTACAGGGCAGCTAGGAGATATTGTTTCAGTAAACGAGCAGTAGGTACGTCGATGCATCGTTCTATATTTTTTTTTTTATATTTGTATTATCACAAATACGAAAGTAATTCTTGTTGTTTGTCTGGTGAGTTTTCACGCTTAATCATTTGAAGCGATTTAGGTGAAATTTGGTATAGAGAATGTTTGAGATAATTATACCTAAGGCCGCTCATTCACACCGCACGAAACCACAAGTGTGTTCTAGTAAATGATTATGCGAATTTTTTGACATATTCGTGGTACCTGTTAGTTAAAGCTGTGATATTTCGTTCAATGTGCAACGACTCTGCTCAGATGAGTGGAATGAGAAATAGATATTTACCTAAGTACCTAGGTATTTTCGCAGAATATAAATTTAAAAGCAACGATATTTCTTTGAAGATCCAGTAGGTACGTAGCACGGTTGGTAATGACCTGGTTTACCAAGCGAAACATCCTATATTTGGATTCAAATTGACATTTTTGTGAGAAAAAATAAAATGTTTGCGCCCAGCTTATGTGTGATTATTTTGGGTTATTCCGACGATTAAAAGATGGTGTGTCAGATATTTTTTCAACCAACCGAATACTAGATTTAAAAAAGGACCATCTTTTTTAAGTTTTAACGACTTTGGGCGTGGAGTTCGAGCGAAATAATTAACAAAGATTATTAGGTATCATAATCAAATCTTTAAGGGATCAACTTAATGGTAACTCGATATGTTAATCATTTAGCAATCGGCATTGTAAGTGCATCAGCCTGATATTCGATTGTGAGTCACTGACGACACCGACACGAACACTGGCCGTTCTGACAAATGGATCCTATTGTAGAGGTTAGCCCGCAATAAGCCTAGCGTGCTCAAGCTTGTTGTCGAATCGCAACGCAATTGAACGATTGCATTTACCTATTTAAATTTTCGCAATTCTCGTGTTACAGTTTGCAATAATTAAATACATACAGCACGACACATCATGGTGAACAAAAGTAAACACCAATAGCTAAATAATTATTTTTTGCAGTTTTTATTTTGTAATGCGAATAACCTATCCCTGCTAATGAATGTCTAAGTATAATTTCGCTTCAAAGTAGGCTTCAAAGTGAAAATTTCAACTGTGTAACTATTACGGTTCATGAGATACAGCCTGGTGACAGACGGACGGACGGACGGACGGACAGCAAAGTCTCAGTAATAGGGTCCCGTTTTACCCTTTGGGTACGGAACCCTAAAAAGTAAAAAAACCTAGAAATGGTAACTACTTCTCCAAGAAAATAACTGACAAGTAGAAGAATGGATGCCCATGGACATCAATTACAACAAACACACCATAGAAAAATAAAAAATAATGGCTCTCAACCTTTTAGTCACAATATTACAATTCATTTGGGAGCTAATCCATCTAAAGGAGATATGGATCAGTAACGATAGGTACTTTATTTGTATGACTATCAATTTATTCATAACTATAATACTCGTATATTAAGAACACCCAATGAATTACCATGACATAGTGTAGGTATAATTTATCCGTCTGATAAAACGAGAGGTTCTCACCAACCTCATCGTTCATATTGATGTGTCAAAACGATTTAACGAGAAGTCATGCGTACTGACAAAAGGCCTTGGCCTTCCGCGTACTTTTACGGTTAGGTATTATGCTTCTAGGTTTAATTTGTCACGATCTTTCATGTTTAATTATAATCGAATATATTATATTATACAGAAACAGAGATTTACGTCGCAGTTTATTAGTTATTTATTTATAAAGAGACATAGGCTTGGAGAAAACAAAACTCAAAACGAAAATGTCAGGACGTCGCCATATTAGTTTATAAAATTACTGATAAAAATGAAAAAACAGAACAGTGTGTAACAGAATCTGTCAGTCTAATGTTATCTGTTTTTAATAGTCTGATCAACTTGAAAATTTACACAGGGGTCAATGATGCTGATGTCATTTCAATGCAAATACTTGATCGACTTTTTTACTGTAGGTATGAGCTTCAAGATCGCACGACGAGTCTTTTCAAGTCATCTAATATTAATAAGTTTGATTTGCGACCACTTTTCGTCACAAGTGGTAATTAACATCGTACACGACATAATTTCGACAGACATTAGTTCGTGCTAGCCCCACAGAGCCCTAAGTCGCTTATTGATCATAATTCGCGATGTGAATTGTTCCATGACATTTGATGGGGCCATGACAGACACACTTGGCGAAGGCTTTGTCCAGCAGCCATTGTTCGATTACAACTGCATGTCAATCTCACCACTTACCCACATGTATATCAGCATCAGGAAATCAATTGTGGTCCACGTTTTGTGTACCGATATTGAACTGGTGTGCTCCAATTCTCCATGTAAAGGTCTTGTTTCGGTCTAATTAAATCAGATTACTAATCGGTTGAATTATTGTAAATATAAATAACGTTTAAGTAAGAATTCGATAAAAGATTTGCTTAAAAATTAAGAATTGTTACAGTATTAATGGTTAAAATTTAAAATTAGAATGGCTACAACCCACTAATGGCCTACCTGAGCACGGGTATCTATCTCCTCATTATTGACGAGGCTTAGAGCATACTCCATCTCAGAAACATAGAATAATGATTGTTATATAATGGATATCAAGAAGTGGTTTGACTATAGTTTAACTTAACAATATCTGCACATGCTCAGTTCACATTACGTCAAGATACACACACGTAAATTATAAAATAAAAATTTAAAATGAAACAATTTTATATGTACTTATCTCAATAAGTATCGGTAATATCGAACATGAAGTGTCTAAAATGCCAGAAGTATACCATTCGTAGTCAAATATCACTGTATTTTTTCATAACAAAGACACTCCGAAGGTTCATGGACAGTCGAATGTAGAATGGCTTGCCATTTACAAACATTATCATTACCGTAAACATTATTATATAATTGTTTCATCCAATTTATTGAACGATTTCAATTCTTGAAAATCGCATTCAAAACATCATCAAAATCATTAAATACACAAACCTCTATAAAGAACATTGTTCTCACGTGCACGTGTCATAATTAATAAATCAAATTATAATCTTGGTGAGAACTTAAAATAGTTACAACATTTTGCATCTGGCAACAAATTCTTAGGAGATCATTGAGGTACTGTGTTAGAAGGTACATACTCGTAGTATCTTGATGTAGGATATGAATAATTTACTTTAGATCCCTAATGTATCAACAAATACGAGTATTACTTATAATAATCAACTCATCGATTTTTTGGCACTACATGACACATTTATTTAGATGAAGATGAAGTGTTTTTTATTAAGAAGTGGTTCTTATTTTTTTTCATACAATTTCGGATCCCTTTTTCAAAAGTCCTTTTTTCAGATTAGGGAAGAAATTTATATATCCTTTACCATATTATGATGCCTCACATAATAACAATTTTAACCTAATGTTGTTACCTGAGTTCGTCGCGGACTCAGTCGCTGGTACTTTTTAATAGCTAACAAAAGCCAGTTCGTGATCACATCAGCAACATTTATATTACCACCGACGCGTTAAAGGGCAAGAAAAAAGAAAGTGAAAAAGAAATGTTATTATTATAATAATTGCTTACTTAATTATTTAATTTTCTCATTTCAATGAAGACATGTTCGCTTGGATTATCTATTATTCGGATACTAATTTTCTGCCGCTTCTGTAACGTCGGTGAATTAATGTATCATTTCTCTTTTTAAATTTTTTCTTCGCTTTTATAAGATATGAGTTACATTTATTCTGAAGGCAAACTGTGACCTTTCGTTTCTATTAAATGTAAATGAAATAAAAATCTCTCTCAGAATAAAATAATAAAAAGAACACGCATGAAATTAAAGAAATTCCTGATAAAACTGAAGAGCAATTGTTTTGAGTGCGGGTGTTATAAATATTCAGGTCCCAGAATTACTTTAAGATACTCCATTGTTTTTTTTCTTAATCATGTTGTCATAAAAGGTATATCTGTCTATTAGACGTCTCTGTACAAGTGTTACAAGGCTTTTTCCAAGTATTATCCTGTTCATTACGAACGTGACTATCATACTTCAACAGTTCCAATGTACCACTGCACAAGTTTGGATTCGATTCCACGTCACGCAGACGTACTTAAGATATATTATTTGAGTTACATCAGTGAGAGCCTTCAGGTGCTGTCTTTTGTTTACAAAACAAGTGCTTATGCAACGCTGCACTGGTTTGGCGGCTTGGCTAGCCGTAAGCGGGCGTCCAAGACGGGCACCGTACGCGGGCGGCATATCTTGGTGGTCGGCAAATGCATCACGGTGGGGTGGCACGATTTTATTTCAATAAAAGTACACCGGTTGATACCAGTTAACTTTGATTTAACTTTAACGGTTAACTTTTATTTGTAGTTAAAGTGACAGCTTGGAGTGTAAAACCGTATTGCACGTGGATAGGTACTCATACAGCTAACTGTGGGCCTGGCCGTCACATTTATTTCTGACTTAAATTTGGAATAATATTAATACGATTTGGAATTCGTCATATCCTATGTTTATTCCATTGCTGATCTAAAGCCTTCCGATAGCATGACACGTAATCATTATCATCGCAGCATTCGCAGCCCATAACTGTCGCCCTGCTAAGCTAATACTCACACAGCCGTAGACCACCACGCTAGCCAAGTGTGATTGGCGTATAATTACGATAGGCGACAGAAGTTGAACGTAAGCTTAAAGTCTCACCTTACCTCTGGATTTCCAGACTTTTTGTTTTCCTTTTTTTTGAAAATGTCATTTATTCTGACAAACGTTTTCTCTCTGTCTACCTGTCCTCGGAATACAACGATTTGAAAATGTTGACTCTCACAAAGGAATTATTATTTTTTAATCTACTTTACTAAACATAAATGAGAACATCGTAAGAATATTAAGTCACCTTGCTGTTAAGTTGTTTAAGGCATTATCTTTCACCGGTATAAGGCGTAGGTTTATTTCCAAAAATCTAACTCCAAGCCGCCATGAATACATGCGTTGAATTTAAATTATCGTAAGATTGTAACGATTACACCTGGAGTAATATTTTGTAACATATTAAAAAAACCGCCTAATAATCTAAGAAAGTAGTTTGTAAATGTATTTTGTGACTAAGATATTGACCGTGTTGAACAATCGTTACCATCCCGGACTGCACCGCCCACCACACCATTCGAAGGGTCCAGGACTCATTTCCCGGCGAGGCGGGAATTTATATAATGAATTTTAAATTATTGGCTTCGGTATGATCGTGCATGTCCTTATCTTGCCGTTGTCCATGGCTCTCACAACACAGGGAATCCAGTACGGGACTATGGGTGTAAAGCATCTCTGGAAATGAAAATAGAATAAAAAAGACATTTTATCAATGATACATACATTATTAAATTATTTTTAACTTCAATTTGAATTAAGGATTTTTGTGTTAATATTTCATTAATTTAATTACATATTACGCCTCTTAAGTCTATGTTCAATCAGCTATGCAACATAATTTATCTACGTTAAGTTTTGCTTCTAATATACTGGCAAGATATGAACACGAGCATGTGTTACGAACATTATAATTTATAGGAGACGATTCAATTTACATAAGCGATAATTGAACTTGCTGCCACTGAACTAAATCCTTCGTACTATTGTGATTATTATAACCCACAGAGCCGGGTTAAGTTAGCTCGTTGGGAACATGTCGTAATCAATCTTATGGCTGATTAGCGTGAAATATTAATGAATAGTGATAGAGCATGGAGCAAAGAGATGAGGAATACGGTACTTTAACGGACAATTCAATACGGTTCACAACAGTAATACGATTCGCAACTATTGTTAGCAACCGACGTCAGTTCATTAAGAAATTCGTAAATTATTCTTCAATGTCAAGTGAACTAATGCATTTAAGTAAGGCAATTAAACTCATTGAGGTCAGAGGTTTAAAAAACGGTAATAAGAATGTGTAATTACAAGTGAACTTATTATTGCACACGATTGTTAGTACGTAGTCTTGTAATTCTAATTATCAGATAATATTCAACTGAGGTCATTGATAATAAATTTTATAAACAATTAACACACGTATATGAAAATGTTTCATTACATAATTATATATTAAATTAGTTGTAAAAAACGTAATTAATAGATAGTAATTGAAGGTTGCAAATAATTGTTTCTTGCAGACCCTCTGATTGCATATTAAAATTGAGGTGATTGTTAGGTGTTTAATACAAAAGTAATTATCACTACCACTCTGAACAGCAACGTGTCGCTGATTTGACGACCCGGATGGCGCAATGGTTAACACGCCGGATCGCTGTTCCGAGGGTCCTGGTTTCGATTCCCAGCAAGACGGCAATTTGAATGAGGAGTTTAAATTTCCGTTCTCGGTCTGGGTGTGTGTCCTTGTCTAGTGTGTTTTCCATGGCACCCACGACACAGGGAATCCTAGTGTGGGGTTATGAGTGTGTAGCGTTATTTATTTATTTACTAGAGAACCGCCCGCGCTTCGCTTCGGGACCCGTAGGTAACAGCCACGTAGGTCCTGCTCCCGTAGGAATCTCGGCTAAACAGTTGCCTATAATATGATATACTGGAACATCAGATATAACATTTGCCTATGACATAAGTAAATTACATGTAGTATTTGATAGTATGATTCAGAACTTACAAACGAATTTTACTGACGCTATCTATTAACAACATTCGGAACTAAATATCTAGCAACTAACAAAACATCGATCTTCCCATGGGAATGAGATATTTTTCCGCGGTATAAAGTAGCCTACGTCACTCTCCACCCTCCTTACTATCCCCACACACATAAACCATACCTTAAAATAGCCATGTTGCGACGTGAAAGAGCCACAAACAAACAAACACACTTTCACATTTATAATATTAGTATGGATTTACCGTAGGTATGGGCAGTTACATTCACGTTCACTATTTGTTTGTTAGTCGCATAATATTTTACTCGAGTACCTATCCAAAATTGAAATGCTTTGATAATTTTGCCTGTAGCTTTCGAGTTAAGGCCAAAACTAGTGAAACAACTTTTTACAACGAAATTTTTATTTTTCCAGATTTCCGACGTCTACGCCGGTCTTCAGAAGTGCTCTCAAAAGGTAAGTACACTTTATTTACGGTAACTAAGTTGCTTAACGAATGTAAGTGAAGGTTGAATTTTTTATACCTATAATTTTTTATATATTCCTAAATGTCATTTTTATTAAAACCTATCGGGTTTTCTGCAATATTACAATGATAAAGTTTTTTTATTAGTTTGCCATTCACACATTCAGCATCACATACCATTTTCACAAACACAAATTGCTAGCTCACGGGAATACTAAACGTCGTGTCGCAGTTTTGTTGCTGTCGTGTGGCTGCTGTGTGGCTGTCTTGTGGCTTTCTTGTGCTCATCGTGTGACTGTTTTTACTCCGTAATAAAACTGTAACACTAAAAGTGCACTGCACGGATTTAATTTTTTTCACTCTCAAGTAAACAACAATTTTAAAATGTATATTCAACTCTATTGGAAGCATCTCGATACCCTGTAGGTAGGTATAACAACTGAACGTGCGACATTACAATTATGTTCGAACATTACGTCCTGAAACTATTTCCATCAGACGGCCCCCCGGCCCCCGGCCCCCGGTCTACCGGCCCCCCGGCCACTCGACCACGTAGGCAAGGGACCAATCGGTCCGATCGCTGTTAGTTTGAAGTTCCGATGGTATTAATAGGAACGAGGCGGACTCTCGGGAAGACAAGATTGCCAATTCCAGGTATTATCTGAAATCCTACAATAAGCTTTTGTTTGAAGTGTTTACATATAAAATCGGTTTAGGAATAATTTTCCGAGTACTGGAATAAGTTGTTATCAACAATATAATAGAGTCATATTTTTTTATCCGTAACTCATCTTTCGCTTATACCGTCATTTTATGATCGAGCCCCACAATAATGGTAAGTACGTATGCATCTTCCACAAAACGACCAAAAGACCGTTAATACTTAATTATTGGTATAGGTACATAAATGCTGCAAAGAAAGGTAAATGAGAACTTCATGTCTCATAATTACTAAGTACATGTTCTAATATTTTGTATAAACCTGTATACATCTTATAAAAATCTTGAAGAATACAAACATTTAAGGACTATAATCGCATAATCGCAATATTCCTCTCGATGAGAGCACGGCGGAGCTACTTTAATTAAACTCTTAAATTCTCATTAAACGCCTGCAGAAATGCACAGAATAAATATTACGCTAACTTCATCAGTGTTTCTAGAAGGTTTAATCGGTTCTCTTAGCTACGTCGGGATTGACCTTAACTTATATTATATGTAGTACAACAGCATAAAATGATGGTTTTCATATTTATTGCTTACATAGACATAGTATAGTTTGGTACCTATACTAACTCACACAATCATTGCAGTCATGGACCGAACATTTCATAGGATTGCTAAGCTTTTGGTGATTAAAATTTGTAATTTTCTGCCCAAACAACTTGATCGAGCAGTATACCTAGAGATTCACTACTTTATGGTGCACTTATACCTAGAATAGGTATGCTCGTTTTTGACTAGGTATATAGTCAGTTTTTTATGGAGTTTCATTTGATTTTCTTGTACGTAATTCAAGTTTGTTGCACAATTTTTATAATTGCTATTATTAGGTATTTCTTGGAATAAACAGCACACTCACAACATAAGAAAAATAACATACCATAAACGTAATAAATTCTGTATAGCAGGGTAATAAACTCCGCTACTTACATCGCAGTTAGATATAACCTATTTGCATTCGCTGAATATTTACGAGAAATATGACTGTTCATGTCGTGGAGGCTACAATGAACCGCAATACATAGGTACAGATGTCTCCGAGGGCATAAATCACACCTCTGCTATTTATTCTCGGAAAGGTTATGCAGTCATGATTGTATTTGAAGGACTATAACAGCATCAGATACTATTAACCAACTTCATAAAAGGAGGTGTGTTTAATTGTCATACAGAGATTAGGCATTAATGATAATTCTGTAGTTTATAACTAGCAAGACACGCCGTTTATAACGTGGCTAAGCATGTGAGCGGTGTGAATCTACTTACCGAATGAGGCTCTACAATCGTTCCGTTGAAAGCGAATAAATTTATGGCTATAGTAGGTAAATATTGGTTCTTCGGAATATTCACCATATTTTAAATATAATTTTTATGTTTGTTACCTCAGAACTTTAGAGTGGGTGTACACTGTACAAATTTGGTGATAATTCTTGTTTTATTCGAAAGCTGGTGCTTGCCGTGAGGTCCCGTACTTATACATAAATTTAGACATCTGGCGCGTAGTTTTTTAGTTATCTCTGCTTGTTGATGTTGAAGTCGGTTATTTTTTGTAAAAACTTAGTTATTTTTACCTATTACCGAGAAACCCCATTAACTAGGGTGAGCATAAGTGTTTATTCGTGTAGATAGTGTAGATACCTACTTATAGATAATATTATATTATTCCGGGACACTCAAAACGTACCGTCTATCTTGTTCGATTAATTGAAGAACAATGAAGGTGCCTGGTTCATATAAAAAGTAAATAATAAAGTGATATCATCATAGTCAATCAATGTTTTTATGATATCATCTTTAGCGTATTAATTAAATCGTTTTTGTTCAGTGATTATCGGTCCGTATTTGAATTTTGGAATTTCATTTTTAAATTGGAAATGTAAGGTGTCTCGATTTTTGAGTCCAGGAGTAGATAAAAAACCTATAAAAGTGCTCATGTTTTAAGAAAACTCCGCGCAAATTGCGCAATACTTTTAATTACATTAGATACAAGCAAAATATTTACTTTCAACGTAATTATACAGAGAAAGTAAATTATGTAGTGGGTACGTAATAAATATTCCAATGAACTTTTTGCACTACTTACTAATAAGTAGATAAAACGTATTCGAAGTTCTAAAATCACCCATGAATAATATTTTTCATCACACCTATTCGAAAAAGACGACTTGGTTCGGACTTACGGGGTTCCAAAGTTGCTGTTTTCTATTCAGCGGGCGGGAATGAATTTTCATACAACTTTTCCTGCCGGCTAGATCTTTTCCGTCCTATTTTGAATTTAGAACATTTTAGTATTTTGCGCTAAAGAAATCGAACGCAAATATTGTTTGAATAAAGAATATCTGGTACGACGCGAGGGCCCCGCCAGCTGAATAATAAAAAAAGAAATCAAATTAAGATTTCGTTTTCAAATTAAAATTAAGTTTTCGTGCATTTTTACTTACTATTTTCTATTATTTTCTATTACATATATATATTATTTTCTCATAGTGGGTGATGAAAAGTAGAGTGTATCACTCGGGTGCAAGTATATTTTTGGCTCGGGCGACGTACTTTGAATCCCTCGCTACGTTCGGGATTCTACTAAAGAATCCCTCGCTACGCTCGGGATTCTACTCTAGAATCCCTCACTTCGCTCTGGATTCAAAAAACGCCCTCGCCGAAAAAATACTTTGCACCCTTGTCATACAATCTACTATAAAATGATTGACAAAGGAATGCATTACAACTATGCTAATTTGGGGTTCACATTTATGCTACATACTTTGGTCAATATGTTTCTATTTCAAATGAACTGTTTTCATGATTAATTAAATCCATGGAATTTGTTCCATTTGATTTTAAAACATTATTGTTAATTTATATGACTGTATAGGGCCTAGAATACTTAACCCTTTTTTTGAAGTTGGTAGACAGAAGCAGTGTCAAACTCCAAATTCCAAAAAATATACTTATATAGAGATCTGTCTAAGCCGTACTCCAAGGGTTTCTGAAATGTCTTACATTGCGACAGAAAACGATTTTTATAGTTTAATTACATTTTGGTATTGCAGGCGCCTGTAGATTATGTTCAGCATGTCCAAGGAAAAAAATGAACACTAATGTTATCCACGGTCTCAGCTAAAGAAACTATTCTCAATAAACTTTAATACCCTGGATTAAAGCAAAGTTATACTAGATTAACATCTTGCTGTGAGCATTTTATTTCTACACTCCCACGCTTGCATTGCTTGAAGGGCTCACGACTGCATGAAGCAGCCACGAGTGCACGAACGTCTGTGAAGATAGATGGGGAATGTTGTGACATTTAAAGCTTTTATTTTCAAAATAGCTCACTAAAATGACGCCTCTTATTAAAATGCATTACAACGAAGCATTAAACATAGGACAGTTTATAACACGTATTACCGAAGTCGGATTTTCCAATTAATATTCGAATTCACATTGAGAAGAATCTGGGATTGTCTACGTATACCTATGTATTTTTTTCAAGTAGAATATATGTCCAACGTGACCAGACTTCCCGTATCTAACGGGACTGTATTGTTTTCGGCTTGTCTGTCCCGGTGTCTCCAAAGAGAGACCTAGAATGCAAAAATGCCCTGCTTTTTGGAAATTGAGTGAAAATTTAACGGATCGAACCGTGTTTTCTCGTGATTCGCCCAATTACATTCGTGGTTCTTGATATTTGAGCAATAATGTGCGACTGACCCTTTAAAACCACAAAACAAAGTTATGCATCGTAGCTACGTGGTTGTACCGTTGTAGTTGTAGCAAAGACTTGCAATATAGTAGGTATTTTAAAACCTGCAATTGATCGAAATAAACCGTTCCGCTTTTAGAGAGGAACTGTCCCCTGGTAAAAAGTGGGTTAGTACTACCAACTAATCAGTTAGCAGATAAGTTTACACTCGTAGTTGATAATTTACCCATCCATAATATCTTGATCACTTAGTACTTTAATAGACAAAATAATACGTTACATGGAACAAAAGATGAGTAATAAATTTAAGGATTCAACTGTGGTCTAACATCTGCATTCCTTTTAAACACTACAATAAACAGCTAGATTTATTTTTCAAAGACAAAACCGCTGGACGCGCGAATTAAACGCGACCATTATTCAAACGAAGCATGGTAAAGACCTAATGAGACTGGACATGTTTCAAGAGCTTTGTATGTCACTGAAACAAACAGCACACCTAGCCTTCCGCATATAACCAGTCACGATGAACCATTGCAAACATCACGTATTTTTTAACTTCCTCGTATCTTTAACTCCGCTTTACAAGGCAAAACCACTTCAAGTCAGTTTGAGAAACATTTTAATTTTTAGTGGTCCTATTCAATGTTTTGTTGAATTATTAATAAATGAATGAGACTTATTCGTTGTCTTATTAACACAATTTTCATCTTTTCCCCACCCCTCTTTTTGCACACATGTGAATATGTAACAGAAAACAAAATTGGAGATACAAGTAGGTACAGTATGATCACAATATTAAAAATACTAGTACATCTTACAAAATTTGTGTAAAGTTCCCTTTAAAGGCTGATTATACATTTTTTCCTTTCGTTGCGTTTTTATATCATTGTATTTTATTAATCCAGATGTCTATAATTATAATTAATGATCTATTCTTGCTTAGCTAAGGATTTACATCCCCAAAAGATATAACGCATAAAGCCGTCGTATCCTCGAAATATTTTACAGACATTTCATCTCTCCGTCAAACCTCGTCTCACAAAGAGCGCATTTCAAAAACCATCTCCCTAACGAAGCACCGACGAAAGCTATTTGAAGAATGGAGAATCTCGTTAATGTAATTAAGCGACAAAGTCGAAAGGTTCGCTGTCAATATTATCCGCGAGCGTCGGGTGAGAATAAATGGATTAGGGTAAACAGTATAAAGAACCTTTTGTATTCGAAATTAAACGTCAGCCGACGTCATTATTCAGCCTCCGAGTGACACGCACACGATTCCGGTGTCGGAGTGGCTGCCACTCTAATGATACCACTAAATACCGGTTGGATACTTTTTATGGTAATAACCAGTAAACGGTCAGACGACGATGATTAAACATCTGACGAACTCGATGTGTTTCCGATATGTTACCGGAAAAGGGGATTGCTTCGCCCTATTGTATAGCTTAGGTACTAAGTAGATCTAACACTGTAATCCAACCCCATATGAACCCCAACGAGCTTTAATTAATAAACTAAAATATTTACAAATAACTACTTAATTAAACAGCATAATAATGCAATTTAATCTCCTCAAAGTTGAAGTCTTAATTCGTGCAAATAAACAGAGTATTTTGACTGGTAAATTTTTGTTGCTAGGTCTTAGAAATTTGTGAAATATCCGATTGAGAGAGAGTGGACTTTTGGCTAAAACACACATATTATTTAGTTAACTACATTTTTTTATTAACAGGCGAATTAATAAATGGGTTGCCAGACGGAAAGTGATCGACGCCGTGCATGAACTTTTTATACTAATAATAAAGTTACATTAGGGTGGTGCTGCATGATCGTTTGCTACCTACCTTAATCCATAAAAAATGTAACTAAAGCATTGCTGGCTGCGATAAATTTTGCGTATGACAGATGTAATAACCGCGCTCCTTGAAGACCTTAGTCTTAATATCACCGTTTAATTATTACAAATCTGTTATTACATCCAGTACTTGGTTATAGAATGGGATATTCCAATATCAATTGTCAGCAGCATAATAGTTCCCGCCGACCACAGATTGCTTCACTATAATTGTTGACAGTGCGTATGACGTCTGAATTGGAATCCATTTATTATTTAATACAGCTATCAAAGGCAGATCATTACAATGTTCAAGTTACTCTAAACTATTGGCGTAAATTCAATGTCTAACGAAACGCCTCGACGTAGAATGTCATTATAATGTAATGTTGTCGTAGTAAAAACGCTTATAATAGGTACACACGCTCCGTAAGAGGATTTCCTGTATCGCGAGTGACATGGCCAACACCTGTAACACAAAAACGTAAGTTAGCTTACACATATGACCCGAGAAGAAACATTTATCTGCCACAAATTATTTAAACATTTATCTGCCCCGGTCAACAGGCTTCCTATTGCTTTTAGTACCTATGATAAGTTAATAAGAACTTTTTTTATTTTTTGTTTTTTTTTTTATTTTATTTTTAGAATACTACGATAGTATTACATTGTACAGGGTGGCCAAAAAGTCATGGATCAAACGCAACGACCGGTTAGCTGGGCTCATTCGCTGCAAAAAACTGTTCCTGTTTCCTTAAAAATACAAAATCAGTTATAACTTTTCAAGGGTTGATGATAGAGACCACCTGTAAAACAGTTTTTTGCAGCGAATGACCCCAGCTAACCGGTCGTTGCGTTTGATCCACGACTTTTTGGCCACCCTGTATATATGTTTTGCTATAAAATCGTGTTTTTCTTTTTGCATCGATTTCGGTTTTTGATTTGGACCAAAATCCTAAAAGTAGGCACACAATCTTTGCACTCAATCTCTTCTTAATTTCTTAACTTAATTTTATTAATCAGATCATTTTAAGATTAAAGAGCATCTACAAAATTAGGACACAAATTAAATATCTTTAACCAATCAATGTAACAGTTGAGTTTTGACTGGATTTTGGCTACAGGTACCATGGACATACGAGTAGCAATAATATTTAAAAGACCAACTCAAAAAATTAACTCACATTTAACCGATGTTACATGAATAACTTAAAAATAAATGTTCTGCGGTTTTTATGACGATTTGCAAATTAATGACGCGACATGACATGAAATTGTATGGTCAGATCGACGGCATCAATTTTCATAACGATCGCAATAACAGAACGGCGCTGTTCTGCAGCACTTATTCATTGGTAAATTCGCTTCGTTATTACTTTACAATGTACCACTCGTAACGCAACACATTTAAATAAAATTAGGATAAATAGTATGGAAAATTACTAGCAGTTGGATTTGGACGTTTCAATCATCACCAATGTCATGATTTGGTAATCTGATTTAAAATATAATACATGTTCAAATAATCTTTGTCGCACAAAACATATGTATGTGCGACTTTTAGCAGTGATGTCGCTTCTGTATGGCTTTATTAATTGCAGTAAGGTACCTAGATAAAATATGCACTAAATGTCAAGGCAATGCATCGGTAGGTACATTACATTCGTATTCGTAAGGATACGATCATCTTATATCCTCCGAAGTACATCCACGGCAACGAGTTATAACCAGGTACAAACTATAAGATAACCGTTAATTACTATTACACAAAAAATGCTGCACTATTAGCCTCACAGCCTCACACTAGGATTCCCCGTGTCGTAGGTGCCATATACATCACGCAAGCGGCAAGAAAACACACACCGAGACCAAGAAAGAAAATACAAACTCATAATTTAAATGCCTCACTGGGAATTGAACCTAGGACCCTTTGAACGGCCTTCAGGCTTGGTGACCATTTAGCCATACGGGTCGTAATTTGTCCCGTATCATTTGTACATCTTGGCTACCCTATTCTACAATAATCGAACAATCCCATTTCATAAATTTCTAGTCACGCATGATATCGATTGAGGCATCATTAAAATAATAATACGAGAATGGGTTCATAGTAGCAAAGATTGTGTTTGTATACAATTTAAATAAATGTTTGCTACATCAATCAAATTAACTGCTCGAATATAGTAAGTAATGTAAAATACGAGAATGATGACATCACGTCTGATTGAACCATTGACTGAAACGTCCATAAATCAAATTTGTTGGGAAGGTCATAAACAGGGGTCATAAATAAGATGATGGGTTGTTTGCAAATAAAGGTAAAAAGTAGTTTAAATTTTTACATTTATGTATTTTTAACCATTACCAACTTATTTTGGCGTGGTCTGTGTTCATGAAAAATATTATTATAAAAATGAAAAACCCGACTGCTTACGAAATAACTCAAAAGAAAAAAACAAGTGTCACAATATCAACATAAAATACTTCATGGTGCTGCAGGCGGGGACAAACGTAGTACTTGTGATAAATCTTTTTTTACCCGTAGGTAGCAGTATAGTTTGTCCCCGCCTGCAGCACCATGAAGTATTTTATGTTGATATTGTGACACTTGTTTTTTTCTTTTGAGTTCTTTTGTAAGCAGTCGGGTTTTTTGTTTTTATAATAATATTTTTATTTCAGACTTTTTAGTGTTTTCACCGAAAAATTCTACTTTTTGGGATGGTTTTTGACAATTTGTGTAAAAACGACGTTATATGATATATATTTTTGAAAAGGTCTGTTCACGATCTTTCATTTGATACCCATATTGCTAAGATAACAAAAAAACTCAAGATTATCCCCTCTTTTTCTTCCACTTTCGGGCGCCATTTTGAAAATTCATATAGCCTATGACACTTTCACAGTTCTGACGAATTCAACGATACCTCATATGTCGAAATCCGTTCAACCGTTTGGGCTGTGGGGCGGTCCGAATAAATGGACATACATACAAACATAGTACATACATACACTCGAAAAACATAACCCTCCTTCTGACGCAGTCAGGTAAAAAAATAAACCAAATGATTGTTAATTATATACACGAGTGTTAATTTATTTTTCTATCGTGTATAAAAATAAAAACTACTCAAATGTTAAACTTAAGACGCTAAATAAATATTTAACAAGTT
The DNA here is from genome assembly GCA_905404135.1 of Hesperia comma. Classification (NCBI taxonomy): domain Eukaryota; kingdom Metazoa; phylum Arthropoda; class Insecta; order Lepidoptera; family Hesperiidae; genus Hesperia; species Hesperia comma. Next base: position 14,026,693 of record FR990020.1, on the reverse strand, counting down.
TCAAGTACCAAACTAGGTAATAAAAGACTGTTAAATAGTTAATATTTTTCAAAGTAATTAAACATTATTAATTAATGTAAGCGATTCAATTCAAATTACTATTTCCGTCTGTTACAATCAGACGAACGACTATCAAATAAAATAAATATTTCTATTAATAAAAAATATTTTAAATGACCATTCATATCAAAAAGATTAAGATCACTTTTAAATTTAATGATTTTGCCCATACGTAACATATTAATAAAACAAATGTTGATTTTCTTGACAACGCATTCATCATTCCGAATTAAATCATTATGTTTTAACACTACTTATCTCTATGTTATCTCACAGACGTGATTGATTGTTGATTACTGTTTTATTTCAAACGAGATCTAACCAAGGATTTCGTGGGCATGCAATTAATATTCACTATTAAGGGAATATATCTCTATTTTAGAAGAATGCAGTACATGCTGCCTGCGAAGCGATTGGGCCCGGATTCGATTCCCAGCCGCAGCAGATAGTTGCGTAACAGGTTTGTTCTCGACTCATAGGAGTTATTGATATTTTATTGTCCGTGGCACCCGTGACACAGGGAATCCTAGTGCGGGGTATGAGTGAGTTGGTGTTTATATGGCTACAGCCCATTAATTGCCCACTACTGAGCATGGGTCTCTCCACATTATTAAGGAGGCCTAGAGCATACCGAACCTACTCCAACACGCTGCTGTACCAGTGCGGATTGATGGACTGTTTATTTAATCCTATTATCCTATTAATATTATAAATGTGAAAGTTTGTGTATTTGTTTGTTTGTTTGTTACTCCTTCACGCAAAAACTACTGAACCGATTTTCATGAAATTTGGCACACACATAGAGGGCAACTTAGATTAACATATAGGATATTTTTATCCCAGAAATCCCGCGGGATCGGAATTTACGCGGGAAAACCTTCTTCACGCAAAAACTACTGAACCGATTTTCATGAAATTTGGCACACACATAGAAGGCAACTTAGATTAACATATAGGATATTTTTTATCCCAGAAATCCCGCGGGATCGGAATTTACGCGGGAAAACCTTCTTCGCGTATGGGGTACTGAACCGATTTTCATGAAATTTGGCACACACATAGAGGGCAACTTAGATTAACATATAGGATATTTTTTATCCCAGAAATCCCGCGGGATCGGAATTTACGCGGGAAAACCTTCTTCGCGTATGGGGTACTGAACCGATTTTCATGAAATTTGGCACACACATAGAGGGCAACTTAGATTAACATATAGGATATTTTTTATCCCAGAAATCCCGCGGGATCGGAATTTACGCGGGAAAACCTTCTTCGCGTATGGGGTACTGAACCGATTTTCATGAAATTTGGCACACACATAGAGGGCAACTTAGATTAACATATAGGATATTTTTTATCCCAGAAATCCCGCGGGATCGGAATTTACGCGGGAAAACCTTCTTCGCGTATGGGGTATAAATAGCTTCTAAATATAAAACTAACAAGTCTGTCTTCCCGCAAATCCCGCGGGATCTGGAGTTACGTGGAATAAACTCCTGCGCGTAGTTGCGGGCTTAAATTTTTATGCGACCTTTACTAGGAGATTGAGGAAGTTTTGAAGCAACATATAGGGTACTGTTTATCCCTGAATTCCCGCGGGATTAGGATTCACGCGGTAAAAACTCATACCCGGGAATGAGGTCGTGGGTTCAGATGTTTATGGGACTTTCAGTGGGAGGTAGAGGAAGTTATGGAGCATTATATAAGCTACTTTTTGTTCCGGACTTCCCGCGGGATCGAGATTTACGCGGGAAAAGCTTCCATGAGCGAATGAAGTCGCGGGCTCATTAATATCTATATATCGGGATATCTATACATAATATATCGGGAATCGAACCGGCTTTTTTTCTCATGATCAACTTTATGTTGCTTTTTCGAGGGTCAGCATCGCTTTAGCTGGTCTTTATGTTTTGGCACCCGAATGAAAAACTACCAATGTAGTTTAAAAATATAATAGTTTGGAATGAAAAAACCCCGACGTTTATATCTTAAAGTCTTTTTATCGATTTTCTCAAGATCTACTTAACGGATTTTTGTACGGTATGATGTACGGTATGACTAAAACGTAGTAAAAAATCAACTGTTCTTAAGATGTGTGGAGTGTGTCTTAATTTGTGTGGGGTCGGGATTAACGCAGGAATAACTTTGTGACACACTGAATTCCACGCGGGCGGAGCCGCGGGCAACAGCTAGTGTCTAATAAATTGAACCTAAGTATACTATACTAGCGTTTGATATTGAACTAGTTTTAATTGCATTGTCATCTTTCCGCCCCTGTGATTAAAGTTCGTTGCAGATTGACAATGAAAATTTAAAATGTCGTACAAAATATGAGCATAGGTAATAAATACATTTATTGTTAGAGGGGATCGGCAATTCTATATTCTCTTACGGCTTAGGTAAGCACTTGTATATCTTAATGCTTTACTTTTTAACTAGCTTGCCCGCGACTTCATTCGTGCTTATTAGTTTTTCCCGCGTGAATCCCGATCCCGGGATAAAAAGTAGCTTATATATGTCCACAACCTTCTCCATGTCCCAGTGAAAGTCCCATAAATATCCGTTCAGCCGATTCTGAGATTAGCGTGCACAAACATACGATCAATTACAATTTTATAATATGTTAATTAAATGATGTTATTAAACACGAGGTTATCGTCCATCTGCCTACAAAGAGTTCATGAGTATTTCGGTCATAATATATAGCTCGCAAAGATGGAGAAGAAAGATAGATATAGAATTTATGTTTGTTTCTAAAGGAATCGTGAAAATTGTGACAAAGTCTGAATAATTATGACTCGAACTAAAGAAATACTTTTAAGTGGCAAGGGCATTAAATATAGCCTGCTGTATATTCAATTACTGATGTCATTATAAACAAAATAAATTTCGCACAATTCGTCGCATTTACGATTAATCCAACCAAACGCCACATATCGATACCCAAAAGGCTCGTTAGCAATCCAATTAAATGATATTATTTTACAATACATTGAAGTGTATTAAATACGCTACATATTATTTTTGGCATACGTACTTTTTGTAATACGTTATACGTTTATTATTATTTTAATAAAATTAAGTTGGGTTTGACTTTATTTTTTATACATAGAGAAGTTTTCTTTTTTCACGTCATCGTCAGTGCAACCCATAATTATCCCACTGCTAGGGGCACGGGTTTCTGAAAGAGAAGGTTAAGGCCATCATAGTCCACCAGTCGTTTAGCTATGTTCGAGGCTTTCGAATGGCATGAAAACTTTCGATACTTGGGTGGGCCACTAACCTCTCCAACAATCCTTGCTGGAACAGCATGACGGATTGTAGACCTCCGCAACCCATAACAATATGTTAAGAATATATTAAATGAATTTCACCGATTAATAATTTTGCCTAAGATGTCTACTCAAAACTTTTAATTACATTAATGATAAATCAATTGTAACTTCTTGTTACTTGGCTACAAACTACATCATCTGTTTCCCTGAAATCTTGATAAGTAAGTTAGACCTGTGCGTCAGCTGTTGAGCCAGCCTCTCACTTATCAGATGCCATGGACTGGGACAATAGAACTAACTTCGTAGTTCGCAATTCGCGTAGTGAGCGGGTCTTTGCGGCGTATGCGGGTCTCGCCCCTTGATTAAACTCTGCCCCAACTCTCTATCCCAACTGTCCCTAGCATTTGTTGCCCCGGAGTTACTGCGGTCTCACTGTATTTATAGTTTTTAGGCAATGGCCGTATATATCTTGAGCTGAACTTGAGCTGTGCTGACGTGGATATCCTCTAGTAGGTATAGTTTAATGTAAAACCCAAAAGCACTTCACTTCTTTACTGGGTTTGATGGAATGTTGTAGTACCTATGTATGTAGGCTTATCCCCTTAGTTAATGTTGAGGCTTTGAGTGATATTCAATTTATTTATACCTGTTAATATTTTTTTCTGAAAATGTCAATTGCTGGGTTGATTGGCGGAGTATGCCACCTAGCATTAATCCACCCATTGTATTCCTTAATTTTCAGGCTGTTGCAGTAGAGGGCAAGTAAATAAAATATATGATATCATTCCAACAAACAGTGAAAACATGAATTTCTAAACGACAGTTTCTTAACTGTAAGTTGACTAAGATGCGAGTCAGAGCCACATTTATAAAACGAACAAAATATAACCAGATAGACTTGCTATTATTTTGTTGGTTCTCGTTACAGTGAAGATATTTTCTGATAAAAATGACCTTCTCCAAGCACTACAATATGCAATTTAATGCACTGTTTGTACCTATTACTCGTGACTCGCTTCTTCCTTTGTGTTATTTACATCTGAACAAAATTGCATTCTCAAACGTCCTGTAGCGCAATGTCTCAGTTAAATCGAAAATATAACGCTCACTCCAAACAATTGTAGTTCAGAGTGCTGCAGTAATGTGATTGCTTAACTAGCTCAGACCCACAGCCTTTGGCGACTAAATGTACGGATTTAACATCGAAGTGCTTTCGGATAATGGCAAATATGTGTTGTTTTATAAACCTACTTTTTAACATTTCGTACCTAAAGGGTGACAAAAGGAACTTGCGTGTCTGTTTGTCCATCAGTCAGTCCTCTGTCTCTTGAACGATAAAATAATTATATGCACTTAAAATAATGAGTAAAGTAAGTTGTATTTACTAATTGAGGTCCAAAGTGAATATACAAGTGACCTTAATAAAATAGGTGTTTTCTGCAATCTACCTAGATTTGTTATTAAATAATATAATTAAAGTTGGTATCGCTAGTACGGAACTCTACGTCCGGCTCACAATTTTGATCGATTTTTATCTAAATAAATAGCAAGCGAACCACCAGATGATAAATGGCTAATTGGCCACCTTCACTCATGAACATTATGAAGCACCCAACTGCTAATGATATAACCGATAAATTATAAATAGCAAACACGCAAACTTGATGAATTACAAATCGATCCCCTACTCGAATGAAGAGATCTCTATAATTTATGAAAAGAAAACTCTTTTAGACGTGTTAGTCGAGTTTTGATAGTAAGGAGTAAAAACCACAAGGTCGCTTATATGCTTGGGTTTCAAGTTATAATTAACGTTATCGACGAACCTATCCATTTTATTCGTTGAACCCAATGTCCATTTTATCGCCCTTGAACACATTGTGGTCATTAGTCAGGCCCCGAAAATTAACCTACGATTACATTTAAGTTGGGCCCTTCATCAAGTTAGTCGTAAAATAAACAAATCTTATCCTACAGAGGAACGGTAAAAAGAAACGACCGTAACTAAGTTGAAAAATTTGCTTCATAAAATCTTGACGTGATAATTGCCCGGCCCGTGACGCAATGGTTACGGACTGCCGTTCGAAGGATTCGGGTTCGATGCCGACGAGGTGAAAATTTTAATGTTTAATTTCTTTTCGTGATCCGAGTGTTTTTATCTTTGTATGTTATCAATGGCACCGGGAATACTAGTGCAAGGATAATATGAATATGTTTCGTTATTATCTAATTTAATTCACGTCTATATTTAACAGTAGGTAATATTAGAATATACCGTGGAAGATAATTACATAAGGCTTTATCCTTGGTCCCTACGGGCATAAATAAACTGATCGTGCATGCGTCGTGTTCAAACTACCAAGTTTTGCAATCCCTCCATTGTTTATTGTTCGGAGGTGCGCGAGCTCTTCGGAGCATTGGGTATTTGTCAGTACCGAGGACGATTGTGAAAATAGGTAACATGTCAATAACGATAGACACCTAATTTTCTCTGCGATGTTGCTCAAATGCCAATGTTGGGATTAATATTTGCGAATGTTATCTTGTTAGTTTTTTTATTTAACACCGTCGTTATAATATAATGACGTAGATAGATAAATATAATATTACAAACAATAGGTACATCTTTGAATAAGTGAATTAATTTAAACATTTTAAATATGCTTAAAAAACTACCTAAAAAGTACTTAATTTTTTAAGCATTCGCTTGGCTTTAGAAATCTTTTATATTAATGACTGGACTGAAATGAAACTAACCCTAATGCTTCCTTAACCTAATTATAATATACTACCTAGTGAAAACCGCATTCAGATCAGTTAAGCCGTCTCAATGATATTAAAATCATTGTTGTGATTTAAATGTGGAATATTAAATTTATGCTTCATTATTAGATACGTGAAGCGCTCATAGCCTGGCGGCTTGCGTCGATTACTAAGCGATCGACAAAGTTAAGCAACTGCGGGCGCGGTCGGTAGTTGGATGGTTGACTGCTAGTGGCAAAATTTCTTGAGCACGTAAACCCCCTATTGTTATCTATATAGATAACAGTCGTTAAGGCATGTTGGAGGCCTTCGGGTGGCATGAATAATTCCAATACTAGGTTGGTCTCTAATCCGCACTGGAGCAGCGTGGTGGAGTCTAGGCCTCTTCAATAATGAGGGGAGCCGTGTGCTCAATAGTGGGCCATTAATAATAGATAAATAGGTACCTAGATACCTAAATAGTATTTTTTCTAACATTTTTCAGATACAGACATAGATAAGTTAAGTAGATGACACTTATTTCTACTCTGACCGTAACCTTAAACAAGAAGAGTTCGCTTGTAGAGTCATACTTGTAAGTCAAGTCAAACTTAATATATGCTAATATATGTTACGAATTGTTCATAACATATTTTAAATCCATTGTATGTGACCAAATGTCAGAAAACACTCCTCTGCGGATGTATGTCAAATGTCTTATAACAATAAACGAATGTAATTTTATGTATGTAACGTGCAGGAGATAAAAAAATATTTATGCGACGAACAAAAACATACCTTCAGAACTCCAGGATGTAACATGAATATTGTAATATTTTTCTTTGTAAATGACAAGATAAATAAAATCTTAAATTTTTAACAAAAACTTCGTTCCACTTATGTACCTACTCGAGGAAAAGGATATAAAGGACGCTAATAAATATAACACATTTATTTTTTAGTAAAATATTTTTTTCCCCGTAATACCTACTCGTGTAAGAGCGAAAAGTCACTTATCACGAAATATCGTACACTGCCTGACGTACGGGGATGAAATTTGGACACAATTACTCAGTTATAAAATTAACCTCCGCCTTTTCAACGTCTATTATTTACTACTTGCAAACACTTTTATCATTATATTACTTTATTTAAATAAACAATAAGTTCCATGTCGAATCAAACAAATTGGGTCGGGAACAAAACCCGATATAAACGTATTTCTCAGCTAAATCACGATTGCAACAGTTATGCTATCGGAATATAAGCATGTTACAATGTTATCGTGGTCAAGTGATCACGCTAATTGATATGCCCGTGATTACCTTAAACCGCGTAACTACATATATTACAGGAAAGCGGCTAGATAAACATGCTTAATTGTATCGCTAATCACACCGCGAATCTGTGCTCACAGAGGTATAACGAATGGACCTTGCCTTGAGAACTTGCGTTTCTATTTTTCACAGAGCGAACCATTTGCTAATAACATCAATTAGGAAACTATGAAAACCCTAATAAAAACATTTTGCAGTAGATTGCGAATTAAATGCGATAAATCTAAAGAAGTACAGGCGTTTCTCGTCAGGGAATACGAAACAATGCGTGTTTGTTATTACGAGTAATTACTCGGTTCTCGTAGCTTGGTAAGCCTACGCTTCTACGGGTACAAATGCCTTTATGGAAAGGTTAAAGTTGTACTGGCTTAGTGCAACATTTTCTCCCGTTCTCGCAATATCTGATATACTTAATGTTTACCAGGTCATAGAGCTATGAAATTATTGTATGATCATCAGGTCTTTATGTGTAAGATTTGTTATAATTTAAGAGCAATATTTTGTCACCTATTCGTAGAAACTCGAGTATTAGATACGTATAAGGAAGCTCACAATGAATATTAAAACATTTCCCTGGTACATTTATATTTTACTTTGTAAGCCTTGAAGCTTCATCATTTCCATCAGGTAGTAGGTGTAGTCAAGCATTAACTTATATAAAGTAAAAAAAAAAGCTTTAGTTTGGAATAAATTATATGGCTTTGTAAACCCGACGTAAAAATAGGGGTATAATGTGATTAAAGTGTCTGTGACGATTATAAGATTACACGGAAAATTTTAAAACTTTTTATTTATAATAATCAGACACGCTAAAAATAAGTCGAGAACGGAAACATTAAGTGTCCCCGAAGACTGACTGCAGCCACCGGCGGCTGTGGCGCTGTAGCGCTTCTTTTTACAAGCGCGATCCGGCGAACAGCCAACAGCTCCAATAACAGTGAGCAGAATTCAGCCGAAACGGCTGTTGGCCGGACCGCGCTACTAAAAAGAAGCGCCACTGCACTACAGCCACCGGTGGCTGCAGTCAGTCTGCGGGGACCCTTAAGCTAAAAAAAGTTGCGATCAGCGGTGGTGATTTTTAAACGTTTAAGTTATAAACGTTACGTATTAAGTTATAAACTATACTTTGAATAAATCGAGAAACGAAAATATTAAAGGGCAATTGCGATGGACAACGTTCAATACGCGGATTGATTTTTTAATTTTAAATTGATAGTTAATATTATTAGGTATATTTTTTAACAAAAGGTAATATTTTTTTATAAATCAAGAAACAAAATATTAGAGGGTTACAGTTGCGAAGTATTCCGGTCAGTGCGCGGCGGGCGTGAGCACCGAGCGGGTTATCGAGCAGTCGATCTTAACCCGCAACCGCGTCGTGGGAGCTTCCCACGTGCAAGCCGTAATCATTACTTGTTAACCAACAATTCGCACCTTGTGACAGTGCTCGCAGCTTAAGCACATCTTAATCGTTACGTACGCTGATGAATTATTTTTCTAAATAAACGCATACTTAACGCCCGTGCGGTTCTTTGTCCCGGTATGGACTGCACAGATAAGACATTATACACACACCTGAGACCAAACGTCTATATCAAACATAGTTGCCACTCCCCCCTAAAAACTACTTTTTTAACCTGTGCTCACAGTTCAATTTAAGTGCCGTAAGCTAAATTTACTTAAGGCACTTTAAATTATCGCCGTCAGTCTACAATGATCACAGGGCTGAAAGCTGGCATTTGTGCGGGTTGACATTAAAGAGAACCTATCTACCTACCTATCTACCTATCGAACGCGAACTGAGTATTGTTATACGTACAGACTATATAACAAAACATGTGTTATATAATTGTGTTTTATAACATGTTTTGTTATATAGTTTTATTATAAATGTGGACGATATGTCATTAAAAAACACATTGTGTCTTGTTATATATTTCATTGATAAACAACAATGTTAGATAGTGTAGACGTGTTATAAAACAGAAGTTATATAACATGTTACATAATCTGTGCACCCTTAGGAATCGAAGCCGGAACCCTCGTTTCACAGGCAGATCAGGCATGCACTTCGTTCTGTACACTGTCTCGTAATTTTGTGTAATGGGTTTATTTTTATTTTTATCGTTTATATCGGGCTCCAGGTGTATTGCTTGTAATAAATAGGAAAGAATGCTCCATTTCCAATACCGCCGTCGACGGAAACAAATCTAAGACACAATGAAGCGTATTTGAAAAGACTGGCTTCGTCTGAATTGGGAAACAGCTGAGACACTGTATACCTACGCAGCAAATAAGAAAATTAACCAGAGATTATATTAAAACTCGCTCAAAGAATACAACTGGAAAACACGCCTGGATAGGATATGTTTCTCAAAAAATAGTTGGTGCTGTCAGCGTTCCCATCCCGATTTTTAGTCTATACAAACTCTCTATCTATTTATTTCGGGGGCCTGTGAACAAAAATATACTTTAAAAAAAATTACATCTTTTGAAATAATAATTAGCAACTCCATGGGCAATACAGTTGATATAAATATGTAGTCATTTGTTTTATTATAAACTAGCTTTTGCCCGCGGCTTCGCCCGCGTGGAATTCCTTTATATCGCGAACCGGGGAAGTGGGGAAGAAGGTACATCATCAACTATCTTCCTGGGAAAATTCATCGAAATCGGTCAGGCGGTTTAGATTTTTCATACAAACTTTCATCCCCTATTTCAAGCCTTTAGGGGTTGATTTTTGAAAAAAAAAGTAGCCTATATGTGACTCTGGGTCTTCAACTATTTTCATTCCGAATTTCATCCAAATCGCACCGGTGGTTTAGCCGTGAAAACGTCACAGACAGACAGACAGACAGACTTTCGCATTTATAATATTAGTATGGATGTATGGTTATAAATCGTTGTAGACCCGATTTGAAATTCAAACAAAAAATTTGGCACACTGAGCCAGTTATTTAGAACGCATAACGATTGTATCTATCAAATGTACGGATTATAGTTTCCTACGCTATTGCGAAAAATATAGGTATTGAACTGCTGCACTAGATCAAGATGGACAGTTATAAATAAATTTAAAAAAACGAATGTTGTGAAACGCATGATTATTTTGATTTTGACATACATATTTACAAACAGCTAAGATCGTGTTTGATCTAGACAGTTATAGGTTCCGTAGTTTTAATAAGTAATTGGTTTATTTTTATTACCAGTAAAAAAGTATTCCCCAAAAACAATATCAATATGAAATATTATTGTTGTTTGTCCGCTCATAGCCCGACGGTTTGAGTCTACCCACGGTGATCGACAAAGTTAAGCAACTGCGGAGGCGGTCGGTAGTTGGATGGGTGGCTCTGTGTTTTGGAGGGATCGTAAAGCCGACGGTTCCGGTTGTTATCGATAGATAGCAATCGTTAAGCTACGTTAGAGCCTTGGAGGCCTTTGGGCGGTATTAAGACTTCCGATACTGGGTTGGCCATTAATCCCTCCCCCAATCCGGTCTGGAGCAGCGTGGTGCAGCGATGATAAGATACTCGTGCTCAGTAGTGGGCCTTTAATGGGTTGCAGCCAAAATTAAAAGTGGGCATAACCGACAATTATTGTTTCTTAGAGTTCAGCCGTGACGACGATCCAACATTTGAGTTCAGTTAAGGTTTTTTCAAGTTGAAGTTTGAAGTAGGCGTAGTTTTTATGGCGAACACTACGTTCAAAAAGAAGAATAAGTAATACCCACTTACTATATTAATTGTACGCAATATTTGTACTGAATTACCACATTACTTATTTTTATTTATACTCGTAAAATCTGTGGTCCTGTTTTTCCTCTCCGGAGACTCAGAGTGGAGTAGGTATACTCTTGGTATGCTCCTATAAGAGCAGTACTCAGTAGTGCTATCCTATCCTATCCTATCCTACTAATATTATAAATGCGAAAGTTTGTAAGGATGTATGTGAGTGAGTGTGTGTGTGGGTTTGTTACTCTTTCACGCAAAAAATACTGAACGGATTTTCATGAAACTTTGCAGTAATATAGCTTAGACATCGGAATAACATAATTTGTTAAAATTTATAGAGATTTCTGAAGGGACTGGTTTCCCGAAGCGAAGTGAGGGCGGATTTACTAGTAAGTTCATAATAACATAAGCCTGCACTCTAAATTATATTCATGTACTATACGAGTAATTTGGTTGAAATAACCTCATGGGGTTACTGGTTTCCCATGCCCAGAAACTCAAATAATTATAAAAATAATACGAGTTATTGACTCTTAATGAAGCGGTTGTAATAAACTGTAGGAATTATTACTTTGACCATTTTGATACAGAACTCTAACCAGTTATCTACAATAATAGTAATTTTCATGCATGGCTAATTTTTGTTTGACTAACAACGACCAGCAATAAATACAATTTTACTTTCCACCCGATTGGTTTCGCAAATTTGATTGGTTCGAGGTTGCCTCAGATTCTCGCAATAACAACGTAGTACGAACAAATTTTCTTCAGATAAAACGTAACTACGATTTTGAAATGCTTAATTATAAATCGGTGATATAGATGACTATAATATTACTATAATAACATAATGGTAGGTATGCATTACCGTGGTCGTTATTCTATAATCGGAATATTTCAATTTGTTTAACCTACATTTCATTTCTTTTTCATAAATAGAGCATAACCGCGAATAGGCCCCATAGCGGCAAGCGGCATCGAACCTCCAGATAAATAAAATAAAAACGACTCAAGTAAAAATAATGGTATAACTTACAACAATAGGCGATTCTTGTCACTTGGAGTATAGACTGAAGCATAAAGTGACTTGTTTATATTCAAAGTAGAAGCTTGTAAGAATAAGCATCTGTTGATGACTTGCAATTGGCAATGAAATAGTTTCGTGAGTTTCGTCTCAATGTTGGTGTGGGAAGCGTCAAGTACTTAAAGAGTGATCGACTTTTACTAAAGTAGTACGTACAACATAAAGGACTTCTTTGCCATTTACCATTAGGTTTGATTGCTGCCACGCATTAATTTATGATACGTAAAAAAAGCATAAAGTACATTACTAGAAACACTCTTGTTTTGTAAAAAAACTTCTTATACGACCATTTACAACTCCAGAATAGCCATACAGTCCTACCTATAAAACATATAATTGTGACATGTAATATTTAGGCTAGTCACTAAAAATTATTTTTGTATTCTACAGCAAATCAGTCACTGACACCACGCATACTATGAAATTAATGTAGCATAGTTTTCTATCCTTGATTCTACACAAGAAAAAAACATTTTGGACACGTAAAATCTAAAAAATTGTAGCCGACAATGTACATTAGCACCAAGAACTTTTGCAATTATTAAATACGCCCAGGCTATAACATAATATCGTCTAGTTCTTATAAGTAAATTACTCGAACGTTTGGCAGCTAGAAAATCTTTGATTAAGCATTGCAAGGAAACCATGTAGGGAACGAACTTGATAGAAGTGCTCTTGAACGGCGATTACAAAGGCGAACAAATTCTTCATGGCTTCAGGAATTGAATAAAGAACAGACTGGCCAATTCGTGGTTAGCGGTCACCATTATCTAAGGACATGAACAACGTGAAGAATTCATTTTGGAATTTTTAAATGATCGATTAGTTATGTGATTTTGCTTTAGGAAACATTTGATTGTACTACGTTTCGTTATACGCGGAAAAAAAATATGGAAATCAGACCTTCATTTTATACATGTATCCTTTTTAAATCCAGTCGACCGGTTATAAATCAGTGATCGTTGAGAATGAGGGTAACCGCGTGTGGATTCGCCGCTAGAGGCCGCTAGTGTAGAGGGTGGTCTGCCTGTCACTTCTCTCTTGTCTATTCACTGAATAGTATTCAGACAAGTGTCACTTGTCAATGTTTATGTATGGGCGGGCTTTGACAGCATGACCGCCGTCTGCAGTGGCGCCAACTGGTGAGCACAAAAACGGTTACCCTCATTGCGTGAAATAAAGCGATCAGTTGAATGGAGATTTGACTAAATCCCTAGAGAAGGTTAGATACTTAACTATCTAGGATAGGATATCACACTAGGATTCCCTGTCTCCGGGACATTGTGGATAGCACACAAAGACAGGAACACACACATTCAGACCCAGAGCAGAAATTTAAACTCGTCACTTTAATTGCTGAGAATCGAACCCTCCGAACGACACCACGCCACACGGGTCGCTAGTCCAGGAATTGGATCAACTTTCTTAACTTTTACTCACTATTTTCCGTGAATTTATCGTCTTTTCTGAGTATTTTTTGATCAAAATCCCTTAATCAATTTCCTGTGACATGATATACTATATCAGGAAACCTATATCACAAGTGAGCCAATCAAATAACGTAAATAATTCAAAGCAACGTTCCAATATTGTCTCATGTTATGTACAATATGTAGGTACATGAATACATTCCCTCAGTATTACAATATCATCTAAATACAATTGAACGTCTACTCATTACCTATCTGACGTCGGAATTCCAAGCTTACTCCATATAATTCAAGCGCGATATCCACTTGTTTTGACAGTAAGAGAATGACTCAATTTGTCTCCATAATTCGGCACGCATTAGTTTCTGATACAATATACGCAACTCATTGTTGTTGGTTACGTTCATGCTAATCTTATTCACAGTGTATTATGCATTTAGGACGCTTTAAAACAAATCCTTATGCATATGCGAGGTTTAGACACAATGCTTGTTGCAATATAATTAGCCTGTAATATCATATTCAGTACGGGAATGTTAATGAGCTAGTAAATAATTCATCGCACTCGGGATAGGTTTATAGGAGGATGCATTATTTATATTGACAAAGCAATATTCGTTCGTAAAAAATGTTTGGAAATGTCATGAATTTTTGCAAGCCAATCACAATCGGTAATGAAAACGACGCGTGAATTCGAAACGAGTTCGCGCAATTAACTTTTCAAATGTATATTTTTTCGTGGCTGAAAACATCGGAATTGTTGGCGAGTTCCCTCAAAGGGACAACTTGTGTCGCAGCTAAAATTATGGTTCAAAGTACACCTGTCACGAACATCATCATCCAAAATCACGATTGGAATTATTAGGTAGGTACGCAATCCAATTTCATCTCACCGTCGCCTAGCGTCGCGGTACAAAGCAATTCGCTATTGGAAGTTTCAACACGCAGGTCATACCTCCCACAATTTCATCTGCGCACCACGAGGATCGAATGACAGTATTTGTCGGACGAATGAACCTATCAATATTTGAATTGATGATCCCGCTCAGATGATGCGGGAACACGTAGCCTAAACAAGTTTCCCGCACTACCACCGAAGTAATTATACATCGAAAATGCTATAAATCATCGACTGCTCTGATTATTTTGATATTGCGATAAGCTAATAGCTTAATTCTTTAAACCGTTATCGAGTTACTGAATACAGATCTCTTCTAGTGTAATTACCAGACCAGGATATCATTATTAGGTACCTATATTTTGTATGCTGTAAGTTACTGCAGTAACCATCAAATATCTATCATCTATCTAATATCTATCTATCATAGCTAGGGCTGCTTTCAGGCTTAAATTTATCAGATGTATAAAAAGGAAAAAGCCGAATCCAATATTAACGCAAGGGAATTAATCAAAACAAAGAAACTGAGTCAGTTACGAAACTTAGGATACTAAACGACTTGCATATGCTAAGGAACTAGCCGTTTAGTACACGCTTCTCTAAACCGTAACATGAGAACTTCATAATAGTCTCTCATTCTTTAGGTACTAGGTATTGAAAATAATTTTTGATTAAAGAGTAATGATACTTTACACAGATATAAGCATGGATATCTCTTCATTATAATACTACTGAGTAACACGGACGTAGCCGAATAACGCATGATTCCCCGTGGTCGCCCGTACTGAAGTATCAAATTTATTTTTATGTATATTTTTATTGTATGCTGTGAGGATTGTCACCTCCTTAGGGGCTGTTTGTATGCGGACTGAGAAGAATTACGTGCGCGCCGCGAGAATCCACTTTACGAATGGCGATAAAACAATTTGTTTTAAAAATAGACACGGTGGAATAAACTTGGATTTTATTGGCTTTGGTTGGCGAACTTCGTACACTTTTCAATACGTTATAGAAATCTGATATATGCTGATTTTTTTCACTCAAGGCTTTGATAAATAATTTTATTATTATGAGTATTAACTAATAAACTTTAAAATGTTCAATTTATTTACATGTAGGGTAAGAGCTTTTGTAAGAGTGACATACAATACCTACTACTAAACAATAAGTCTAACACAAATTGTTGTGAAATCTTCTGGAGTTCGTGTTCCACGTATAACGTTGATCTGATGCTGGATACGTAGCTCATCTGCTCATTTATCTCCTTCTATATAGTAGGTAATTGACTGCGACATATTCGGTGTTGAAATTCCATAAAATTATCTACAAGTAAAAGTATTACCGAATTTTATTTTCTTTCCAGGGCAGGTATCAAACTTTTCTCCATACGTTTCATTGAAATCAATTCGGCGAATTAAGCATAAAAAGTTCGCACCCGTAGATAGTTACTTACTCATATAAAATATTACTGTGAATTTACTCAAAAACAGTTACCAATACAAGTGTACAACCGTAGTTCCGTTTCATAAAAAATACGCTTCCCTTATTCATTCCAAAATATTTGATAATCTTATAAGCAATTATTTACCTACTCCCCCAGCTTTATACAGCATCTTACACGCCGTAAAATATCCAGGTGGTTGTAAAAACCGTTGTGACGCCGTCGATTTAAACATTGCATCGTAAAATTAGCTTCAAGTGCCTTATTAGTCTCAAATTAGAAGCTCCGAAGGCTATGAAGGAAGCTATGAAAGCCGTAATTTTCCTCAGAAATAAACAAAAGCAAAAACCTTCTATCTACTTTTTAGCCGTAAATTACAAGAAAGGTTTTGTGATTAAATAATTTCATTATTTTTGACGCAATTAGAAGTAGAGACAACACAAACGGCTAATCAATTCGTAGTCGAGACGAAATTGTAAAAGGTACTGTAATAAATATTTAAGGAACGTAATACGTTTTAGTTTCATAAATTTGCCTTTTAATAATAAAAACACTCACAACTTACAAGTACATCTTCAATTATGTAGTCAACAAAATTATACCTAAAAAGGAGTAGGTACCTAAGTAGGAGGTACATTCCTACACTAGAATTTGGCTAATAATAAAATTATTGTACTATCGTTAACATCCATAAGTGCAACTCGCGTTATATGAACTTATCTTGTGTCATCTTGTGTACTGTCCTTGTCTTGTACTGTCCTTGTATTGTATGCAAGAACCAATTTATAATTATTATAAGTGATTTTTATTGTACTTATAATTTAAAATAATTAATTTAATTTTTAATAATAATTTATTCTGAAAATTACTATAAGTACTTAATTATTATAAGCAATTTTAAAATAATGAGGATTTTTAATGATTTTATTAATATTAACCAAAAAATAATACCGTATATCTTAAACTTAAACTTAAATTGAGTAAGATAGTAGACATGATTTTTTTTTTCTAGTAGACATGATTTTTTTTTTCTTTCTTCTGCGGCACGAGAGGGGAGCATTCTTATTTATATTTCCCGCCCACCACCTCAGGGACAGGTAGTGGCTGAAAAACAGCGCTACGCAAGACCAAGGTCTTGAGTCAGCAAAAGCTGAGCCACTCCCTTTGCCCGCACAACAAATAACTTGTACTTAATTGTCAATATGTTTTCTTGTAGACAAGTAAAGATGTTTTTTATGTTATTTTTATTTTTAATGATTAGTTTATAATTTAGACATCTAATGTTAATGTATGTACCTACTTAATTAGTTTTAGTTTGTGTTTTGAGGCAATAAACCATTTTTATTATTATTATTATTTCTGTTTTTATACAATTTTTGTATCTCCTCGTAAGGGTAAATTCTAGACTTTCATGCGGGCCTTAGCCAAGCATGACAGCCTATGTGTTGATGTCCGTGGATAAAAATTTTCTAACTATTCTGCACGTATTCAGTATAACGGCTTTCTGTAAGATGATGTATGTGTATGAATGAATGTCTAAGAGATTAAGGCTTGTATGTAGTGTGTGAGGTATTACTCCGGTGGATGAAAGAACAATAGGTACGGTTTTTACTGTTTTGACTTTCCACTGTGTTTTCAGTTCGATGGCTAAGTCGGTGTATTTGGTTAGTTTTTCAGTGTACGTTGAAGAAAGGTTATGTGTGTTAGGAATCGCTATGTCTATAAGGTATACTATTTGTTTTATCTTGTCGTGTAAGGTTATGTCTGGGCGGTTGTAATGAACTGTTTTGTCTGTGAGTATGGTTCTATCCCAATATAGTTTATAATTTGTTGTATCGATAACAGTTTGAGGGGTGTATTTGTAATATGCAGTTTTTTCCTGTATCAGTTTGTATTTGAATGCAAGATATTGGTGGATGATAGAAGCGACTTGATCATGGCGATGTTTGTAATCAGTCTGTACTATTGCTCTACATGCACCGGTTACATGTTGTATTGTTTCTGGTGATGCTTTACACTTTCGGCAGGAATCGTTCGATGAATTCGATAGCTTCATTATATGCTTTTTATAGTTTTTAGTTTCAATGACCTGGTCCTGTATAGCAAGCATGAACCCTTCAGTCTCGGGAAACAACTCACCACGCTTGAGCCATTCGTTCGATGCTGTTTTATCGACGGTAGCTTGGCTCAAGTCATGAAAGTGTCGCCCATGTAATGCTTTTTGGGCCCATTCATTTAGTTTAGTCTGTCTGTCGGTCTGTATTTCGTTTGTTTGTACTGTTGTATCAGATAAATTTAGAGGAGTAAGTTTTTTGTCGTTTTGTACTATTGCATTATGTAAAAAGGAGGAGGAAGCTTTACTGTAGAAAAATTTACGTAAGTTTGTCACCTGTTTATTATGTAAGTTTGAGATATCGATTAAACCTCTGCCTCCATCAGCTCGAGGTAAAGTCATTCGCAGAATCGACGATCTAGGATGATGTTTTCTATGTCGGGTCAGTGTGGTATTAATTGTTGTTTGCAGAGTTTTTAATTCGGTTTTGGTCCAGTTGATAATTCCAAATGAA
Source organism: Hesperia comma (assembly GCA_905404135.1). Lineage (NCBI taxonomy): Eukaryota > Metazoa > Arthropoda > Insecta > Lepidoptera > Hesperiidae > Hesperia > Hesperia comma. Next base: position 14,008,125 of record FR990020.1, on the reverse strand, counting down.
TATGTTAGAATAGGAATAGCATATGTGTTAACTGCTTTGAAAGTATTTTTAGAATAAAGTTGACTTTTTAAAATGTAATTTAATCTGGTCTTAAATTGCCTCGATAAAGAATCTTTGATCTGTCTATATTGTAATTGTTGAGCCTGGCTATAGCCTAAGTACTTATATACTTCATTCTCAGTTAAAGCTTCTATTGTTTCCCCAGTTTGCATGTAATATTGGTGTTCGAAGTGTTTTCCGGCCTTTATAGAATTAATTTTACACTTGTCGATTCCAAACTCCATACAGATATCATTTGAGAAAATCTCAGTTAGTAGAGCTAGTTGTTGTAACTGATCTTCCGCGGTGGCATAAAGTTTGATGTCATCCATATATAAAAGGTGGTTTATTTTATATATTGAACTGGTAGTCCGTAAGTCAGTATTGTTTTCGTATTCCAGATTATATCCTGCATTTGATGAATTTAGTAAATTAGAGAGTGGGTTTAGGGCAAGGCAAAACCAGAGAGGGCTCAAAGCGTCTCCCTGGAATATACCACGCCGTATTTTTATATGTTCTGTCTCAATAGTATTTTGTTTGGTATTCAATTTTATTTTCGTCGCCCACTTCAACATTGCGTTTTGTAGGAATGAAATGATTTGGGGGTTAATATGGTAAATTTCTAGAATTTGGAGTAACCAAGTATGTGGCACTGAATCGAACGCTTTTCTATAATCTATATACATAGAATACAGATCGGACTTTTTCTGCTGTGATTGTTTTAATATTATCGTGTCTATTACAAGTTGTTCTTTACAACCAAGGCTATACTTTCGACATCCTTTCTGTTCCTCTGACAGTATACAATTTTTATCAATGTGTTTATATATTATTTCTGTTAAACAGGATGTTATTATTTTGTAGAACGTTTGTAGGCATGTTATTGGTCTATATTTGGATGGGTTTGATAAACAATTCGGATCTTTCGGTAGCATATATGTTATTCCTTCAGTAATATAGTCAGGTAATGTTTGAGGTGATTTAATAAATTGATTGATATATTTATATATAAATGGGTGTATATATGTGAACTTTTTATACCAGAAATTGTGGATGTTATCTGAACCTGGAGACTTCCAATTGTGCAGTCTTTTGATAACATTGTTAAAGACTTCAACTGGTATACATTGAAAATCCATACGTTCAAAATTTAAATGGCTATTTTGTTCCTTTCGGATCCAATCAGCATCCTTGTTATGTTGGACTGATCTCTCCCAGATATTTGCCCAATAACTATGTAGTTCCTGTACAGATGGTGGACTGCTAAGTAGTGCATTATTCTGTGTGAGATTTTCTACTATGTGGTGTCGTTCTGATTGTGTAGTTTTTTGAGGTATATTATGACTCCCTAATTGACGATAAAACTGCTTTTCATTTGACTTAAACTGCTTATTTTGTAACTTACGTAGTGTGCACGTTCTATATCTTTTCAACCTGTTGCTGTATGTAGTTAACTTTTGTTTTAAAGTATCTAAAAATTCTGAGAGCTGTGTGTTAGGGTTATCATATGTGGAGTGGATCTTGTATAGTTTTTGGATGTATTGTATGTGTTTTACCATTCTATCGCTTCTATTGCCTCTAATATATTGTGTCAATCGACCTATTTGTACTCTGAGATCATCTATTCTTCGTTCTAGTCTTATTTGCCACTTCGGTTTCTTTTCCTTAGACCAACCATCCACTTTTATTTCCGGCGGGATTTCGATTTTAGCCCCATTGGTTTTTGCTGCTGTCCATGCTGCACTATACAGCACAGTTTGCATCGTGGTAAATTCTGTATCAGTATTTAAATATTTTGGAAAAATAATGTTATTTATGTAACCTACTATTATGCTTAGTTTTTTTGAAGGCTTTTGTTTAGGGATATAAGCCCTCTGTGTAGGGTGTGTATTTTGAAAATAGTTATAAGCAATTTTAAAAGTGTCTTCTATATCAGTTCTAACAGTTTCAGTTTCTTCTTCAGAGCTGATTTCGTTGTGGTCAGGTGTAAATATTAGTTGGCTGGCTGGAGGTGTGTCCTGTGTAATGTTCCTCTGGGGCATTAATTCCCGTGTTACTTCTCTCTTTATTTCTTCTAGCCTATCTTCTGATAGATATTTGTTATGTATAATAAGACGCCTTTGGTCAGCTACTCTTTGTTCTGTTATATGTTGTAAGTTAGGAAATGCTGTGATAAAAGCCTGATGCAATAGTCTCCTGTAGGCTGATATATTTTCTTCAATTAATGTGATTTTGTAGTAGGCTCTCATGATTGCTTCGTTGTGTTCTTTGGTCCAGCGCATTCGTTGACCAGTTTGGTGTTTGTTTTGCATGTGTTGTATGTTTGAAGCTGGTGACATATTCATAGACTGTGTGGTAGGTAGTATATCTGTAACTGGTGTGATTGTATTATGCTCGTATCCGTGTCTCTGAAAGTTATTTAATTCCTCACTAACCTCTTTAAAAATAGAATCTATAGTATTTTGTGTAAGAAGCTTTTTATTTACTATAGCTCTCCTCTGGTCGCCTATTCTCTGTCGACTTATCGTGTGCATTTCCGGGAATTTTTCTATGAACTTAGTATGTAATGAAGGCAAATAACCGTTTGTGTCAGTTTCTAATAAAGTGAGATGATAATAAGTGCGTAGTATAAACTCATTCATTTCTTTACTCCATTTTCTACGCATAGTTTGGCTGGTGGTGGTGGGTGCAAGGGAAGAAACTGTATCAGTTTCTTGCACAACATCCTCCGGTAGCCTGATATTAATCGTCGAAGCTGAATGGGTTGGTGAACTTGAAAATGAATTGCTGGATGGAACAGATGGGAATATACTAGATGATGGCGATGAACTATGGACTGATAAGGGATGATGGGATTGACTGTCTGCAGCAGTTCTAAACTGGGCAGAAGATTGCGATACGGTGTCCCCCCCAGAATACGTGGGACAGCTCCGGCCCGAAGGCGGGAGACGGGATTCTCCATCGCGTGTCGCTCCGGTACCCGCCTGGGGTAGTTTATTACCGCTTCTTAAACGCATCGCAATTTTAGGGTTTACTAGTACTCCGTTATCCTTTGTAAGGTAATTAGCTAAATAGCTCGAAAGAACGCGTCCTCACGCAGTTACAGGTGTTCGAACTACGTGGAGTTAGATTTATGAGGACTAGGTTTGGGGTCGTTGGTTAGGGAAAGGGTTGTATAGATGTTAGGTACAACTAAGTGTGAATTGCAACTATGCAAAAATGTCCTTTCCCCGTAAGCCCCCCCACCACGCCAAGGTGACCCCCGGGGGGGGTTATTATTATTATTATTATTATTATTGTGTGTTGTCCAAGGCACCCACGACACAGGGAATCCTAGTGTGGGGCTTTGAGTGTGAAGCGTTATTTATTTATTTATTATTTATTTATCGCATCTATAGTTTTAATATGTTTGTACATAATACGTATCCATACCTATTATAAATGCGAAAGTCCGTCCGTCTGTCTGTTTGTGACGCTCTCATGGCTAAACGACTGGCCCGGTTTCGATGGAATTCGGAATTGAAGACCCAGGGTCCCGCAATTCACACATAGCCTACTGTTTTCAAAATCAACCCCTAAAGGGCTGAAATAGGGGATGATTCCCAGTACAAACGAATAAATAACAAGCAAGCAAAGTCGCGGATGAAAGCTAATAAGCATATCAGAAGCAGAAAATTCTCAACATACCTCAGTATTAACGATAAATTAAATTCAACTTAACTCGCATCCGATATTGATCCGAAGTTGGTATATTATTTATCCACCCGTTAATGCATACCATATAACCGTGCGCAGTCGGTGCGCTTTGGTTACTCCATAAATACCAGTAATCCATATGTAATTAACGCACATACGAGTATAAGCATCAACGTTATTCTATTGATCCTTTAAAATAAACAAACAGAGTAAGCATAAATCCGTTGTGGTTTTACGAATTTGCATAGGAATTTGTGTAAATGCAGTTTGTACCCGCGCGTATTTGTAATACTTACGTGAATTAATACGGAGCTTGTTATATTGCAACAAATAAAATGAATTGTTTACCAGTTTAGTGTGCCTGCCATGGGAGGTTCAGGGTTCGACTCCTTTTCGAGGCCGTCATTTGAAGAGTTGTGATGTATTCGTACATCTCTGGTCTTGTTAACGTCGTTACAATAATACATTCAAGTATGTATATCGCCATGCCTCCCTCAATGTGGAAATTCCTAAGTATTGTCTGTTTAGCGTCTCATTGTTACGATAACTCGAAATATTACAATGCTATGAGCGTGGGCAGCTGTGAAGAGCGCCTATTCTTTCTTTAATAGATTTAAATAAAAATAGCTATGTACACCTATTATATAGCCGGATAATGCTTCGCTAATATTTGATTATATTTAGATATCCATGCATTTAAATAAAACTGTACTACATCCAACATTTGTTAATATTATTCAATAGAGACGTGCGAAGATTTATAAATGATTGCTTCATTTAAATCTCACTTAGGATCGCCACTGAGCCAATTTACTATTCACTGCTGTGAATTCAGATAATTTAGCTGGCTCTACACAAGTTTAGTCACGTTTAGTCTCCTGGCTGTAGCGTAAATGTTTTCGACTGGCGAGCAACGCCGCCGTGACCAAATATTGGTACAGAGAAGCGGCTCCTATTAACAGAATCACATCCTTGTTAATTATTAGCTTATATTCAATACGCTTGGTTATTCAACGCTAGAGTTATTGTTTGAATATGTATCTTAGATGTATATTTTTCTTTGTATGGTATCTTTTGTATGGTTTTATGTATCTTCTTGTAGCCCGTAGCTTAGTTAGTAGACTCAGTAGTAACCCACCTGTAAAGCATGGATTTGATTCCCGGTAGGAGTAAATATTTGTGACGGATAAATATTTTGTTCTCGGGTTTTGTGGTATTAGTGAACGTGTTATTTGTGTTGTCCGTGCTACCCGCGACACAGGAAATCCTAGTGCGGGGGAAATGAGTCTGTTAACGTATATTTGTTTATTGTTCTTTAAAATCTAAAAAAAATATTTCAAAATCGCTATAAACTCTTGCATCAATAATAACCTACCTATATGAAAATATTACATCTCTTGAATAATAAATGTAGGTTGATATAATGATTATTTCTAACTACTTATTATAAATTTATTTTTGCATATTACAGTCATGTAACTTCTTATAAACAAATGTTCATATCTCATTTTACAATTTCTTATCGTGGGCATGATTCAGCTACGAGTATATTACCTGCCTAAGAGCCTTAGCAAAATACCTACCTAAACAAACAGTCGTTCTGTACAGTCCCTATTCGCCTTCACTTCAGGTCCTTTTGATAAAGTGAATCCCGGAAACTACACTCTGCAAGCAATCAAGTCGGTGTTAACGTTCAAAGTAATTTCTTTGGCTTCATTCGCCCGGCGCGACGCAGACGCCCGGATTACGTGTACCAATAGCAATTGATTTTGATGTTAATTGCGTCCAGTTAAATTATAAAATAAACGTTATTCTATTACGAAGATTTCATTATATCAAGTAAACTTATAAACGTAGTTATTTTTGTAAGTATTGACTTATATTATACCTAAACTTACCCGTAAACTGTTTAGGTTGTACCTGATATGTTATCACATTTAGATTTATTTTATCAGGCATGAGCTACATTGACAGGGTTCGATTCCCAGCAAGACGGAAATTTGAATGATAAGTTTGAAATTCCCTTTGCGTTCAGTCTGTGCCCATGTCTTTCTGAGTTCTCCATGGCACTCACAACACAGGGATTAGTATTATGGGGCTATGGTTGAGTAACTTTATTTGAACATGGTCATGTATGGCCTCATGGTAAGACCATACAACCAGACAACACCGTCGCACATGGGTATTAACAAGCCAAGAGCGTCACCAAAGCTTTATAGCTGTTTATAGCAGTATGGAAACACAGATTAAGAAAATTCTTTCTACAGTTTACACGTACGTGGTCGGGGGTTCGAGGCTTACTGGGTGGTCATACTTACCTACTACTTGTACTGTATGCTTGTTTGAATAATAGTTTTAATGAGTAAACCAACTCTAGGCATTGCCTATTATTATATAAGTTACATTCATCGTCTGTAGATATAGCTTACTGGCTTCCAAGCTCAAATTAAGCGAATCAACTGACAACTCTAGACGACAGTTCTAGAATCTTGTGGCGGGATTTTGGGCATCCCGAAGTTTTCGATAGCCGTTTAGGATACCTACCATTCCAGTTATCTGTTCCACTCAATGGAGTCGTGTCAAGAACTCAAATAATGCGGAGCGACCGCTCCTTTTTCAATGATTAAAAATAGGAGGAGGTTCTCAATTTCACTGTAGGTAATTTTAATGTGTGTATAATGATAACTTTTTACCGGTTGCAGCTATTTTAACGACTCTTTTTATATTCGAATTCTGGTGTTCCTGAACATCTGACGAATAGCTTTGACTTCGACTACATTGATGATGTTCTTATTTTTAGTTGATGATGTGGATTTGTTTTTTCCTTAAAGTTATTTTGCCGTGAAAGATTTAGTCATGTTGGTAAAGTTGATGTCAGTGGGCGACCAGGACAACTTATGAAGTGATAGGCTTATACGAATACTTTTACTTATAATATCACACCATCTTCATTAGTTGATTAATCGCGTCTAATTAATTAATTAATCGCATCTTATCAATTAATTAATTATCAGTTAACTCAACTGATTAGTCAATTTAGAACCGAACAAATTGTTCCATTTATACAATTTTTTGGAAATATCTACTCATAATCTCAAATCTGAAAGCATATCGCCATAGAGCATCGTCTGAACCTACTCACAACTGCAAAAAGGCCACAACTCACAAAAGTTGTTTTACAAAAAATGTGTCTGTCTGCACCCACACTCACGAATGGTAGGTACTAAAATTGAATGAAACTGCGAAATGTTATAATCGCTAATTGAGTTTCATTCCCACAACGTTCGTTCCGCGAACGTATTGCGCCGGCTTCGTGCGGGAACAATGTAATTTGTGCATTACTGTGGCTTGACTAATGCCTAGTACTTTAATGCACTTTGTTCGTGAAATATACTCAGTATCCAATTAGTTTTTGAAATTTAACGACCGCACAGCCAATTGGTAATGAAACTTTTGATCTGCTTCCCTTTGTGAAATGTCTTAATTGTAAAGATTCTGTGAGTGTAAGAGATTCCTTCTCTTGTCAGAATCAAGCCAACTTTCTCTGCACTTAGTACATGATGTGGCCATCGAACGACAGACTACCTAACGTTATGTCTTTTCTTTTAAATATTGTTGTATGGCCAGGCTAATCACCTTTCAGAAAATGTTTATCTCTTGTCTCAGCAGCAGACAGAATCAAAAAAACGGACTTACTTGAAATTTACAGTACCTAATTAGAAATGCATACATACCTAAAGAGATTTTTTTCGCGATCTAAGTAGATATGTTTAACGCCTATCTTCATAACTATTACACGGCTAGTATGTAATTCCATTACTTACTTCATTATTATAATTTTATAACCACAGTACACGTTGTTATAGTTCAGCTATGGTTAGAATTAGCCACATTTTCAAAATGATAAGAAATGGTTCAAAGCACGAAATTGTTTTTTAATTGGACAAAAACAAAGGCCAAAAAAGGGCGATGAAACGTGTTCTCTCTCTAGAATCATTGATAATTCGATTAGTGCAGAATAACGGTGCAAAAAACAGACTTGTGAAATGTTATTACAGCTAATTGAGTTTCCTTCCCCCACGTTCGGTCTGCGAACATGTTGCGCCGGGTGTATAATCTAATAACTAAAACAATATAATTTACGCCCTTCAGTTCAAAAACCTAGGTTTTCGTTTCTTGCTTTTTAATTAAGACATATCAAGGATTACGAAAAACCGTGTGTAACACTTAATTACTAACAAAATTCATAATATTCTACGGTAACTTATATCAATTTGCATTACTTACTTTTGCGGGTCATATATATTTGTAAACAATCTCAATACATAAGTAGATACTTTAGTTTTATCACAAATATAACCAAAATAAACAAAATTAAATTTAACTTTACAAAACTTTCGTTAATCCTAACTTTAAAATAATTATAATATTGAACCGAGTAACATAGTTGGAATCCATTCGTAAGCTCCGCAAATTATGGTCCGTGGAAAGTAAGTCGGGTTTAAAGCAAAGTTTGTTGAAACGGCAACGTCCACAACTTCTGATTAGCAGCATTTAGGAGTTGGAGAGCTCTATTTACATCGTGAAATGTCAGTGCGAAAGCAACAGTTCGTTGTTTCACATACGGGGTAAAGTCGCCTCGCCACGGGCAAAGTTTATGCCGCGCTTAATGCGAAAGATCGTTAGTACAATACGAATTAAATAGCATAATTTTAACACTGTTCAAGAATAAACTTCAAAATTTATATCTGTAGCAGGATGGTGTTTTTACCATTGTTTATAGGTATATGCGATATAGGTATATTAGATACGTAACAATTAATAACGTTGCGATTAAATTCACGCAAATGACAAAAACACCTACGCATAACGAACTGGGGTTCCCTTTGCCGCCAATAGACCAAACTAAAAGGGCATATCTCACTTAACGAACACCCATGACCCAGGAACAAACATCTGTCACAAAATCGAACCCGAGGCCCTCGTTTCACTGCTAAGAACTATCAGCAAGTGGGAATTATTTAGTCAACGTTAGTCGAAGTTTAGTCAAAGTTATTTACTACATAATTACAAACATTAACAGTTCAATAATTAAAGCCAAAGCATTTATAATCATTGTACAAGATAACTAACAGCATACATTTATTTTCTAATGATCAAATAGATTGCATTCAACGCTAAAAAAGATAAAGCTCATTGAAAGATTAGACCGCGTAGCTGTTAGTGTTGCCCTTTTGTGGCCAAATTAATGTGTCTTTTGACCACACCTTACTTCGCCCTAAGTTTGCTATGACCTCATGAATACTTCTTAACTAATAATACTTTAATTCACAATACTCCTTTATTGTGCTGTCCCGGTTCTGCAGGTGTACAAATTGAATTTAATTATTGCTAACTACGTACTTTTTAATCACTTTATCTTAAAAATTCTTTGACAAAAAACATTAATGCAGTGTGGTTAATTAAAAACACGGTTGTACGATCATTCCTTACAATGTTCTATGATATTAAAAATGCGCTTTGTACATTTTGTTTGAAAAATATGTTACTGTCATGGCATATTTTCATGTCGATAGCGGAGAGTTAGGAGACGGGCTACCTGATGCGATAAGATTTTGGAAGAAGAAAAGAATTTCGCCTGATTTATGGTTTTTATAGTGTGTATTTTATGGTAAGTATATAGCATGCCTAACACTGCAAAAAATAAGCTGGTCAACAATACCTAATTAGTAGTGAAATAAACAAGTAAGAAAATTACACATTTACAGCCTTGGTCTATTTTCGCATCCTTTACGTTTCAAGTAATTGGCAAGTGAGTGATTTCAGCGACGTGACGCGTAATACAAAGGGGCCGCTATTGGCGTGTGTCGAATGAGTAACGGCGGCCTACATTTGGATACGCATATGGTCGGAAACACAATCAAAACTCAATTCTAAGACACTTACAAACCATCCTCGAACCACGCAATCCAAGCCGAAACTTTGTAAATGTGGTAATAGTGATTCCGATTCATAGCTTGGGTTTACCGTATACGAACGCTTAAAGTTCAGTATCGCGTAAAATACACTCAGTTTCTCACGAAGTACTAACGTGGAAGGCAATCTACGCAAATGTGTATGGATTAGAGTTTCCCGATGCACAACACTAATCTAATATGATTATTTCAAATTGGGACACGAGTACCTATACACTCACAATGCTTGCGCACAACTCACAATGCTTGGTACAATCAAGTTTGTATTCGGATTCCAAGAGACTTAATCGGTTCTTATCTCAGAGATAGAAGTATACAATTCTGAGTCTGTATTATTAATACCTACTACTCCCTTTGATAAGTTAGATAGTAACTGGAACTATTGACAAGTTATTTTGTATATCAATTGCTTGCTTTGATATCATTGTACACATAAGTGTACATTGTGTACACGTTGTGGACGTGATCGAATTGATCGATTTTTTTCCTATTGATAGGCGGTCACGTACAACAAACACGCCATCTACCGGCCACGTATACTTGCTTCATTCGGTCGAGCGCTTTCAATTGAAACAAGATTTAGAGCGCTTCAAAAGTTTATATTAAATGTTTGTAAATATTTGTTTCTACGCAATCATTCCAATCACCAATGGATTGGGGACAGTACCTCTTTTAGGCCGTCCGCAATGTATCCAGCGGGCTTAGTCGCCATCTCGCACGACAAAATTTCGCACGATCGTGTGACTTGGCACCTTTCGAATTTACCTAATAATTCAGTCACCAACTCGCACGCTCGTACAAAGTACAGTCAGGTAAAAAATATTTAAACTATTTTTTTAAAAAGACCAATAAAACGACCTTATATTAAATCTTAAAATAAAGCTACTGACTAATTATTGTTTGCTTTATATCCGAAATATATGTATATCTATACACATAAAATGCATATAAGTATACATATAAAAATACAAAAAAAAATTTTGGCTGTGAGGACAGCGCTCTTCTACACTACCGAGCTAAGCAGGTTCATTCATACTCAAAAAAGGATAGCGCTATCTCTTTCTTTTTATCTAACCCTTTATATCCATCGAAATAGTCCCGCATGGTGACGTCAGTCAGTCTTCTCTTAAACGTTACTGTGCCCGCGCATATTTAGCTGCGACATAAATTAATTCTTTTATTAAAATGAGTGTTTTTATTGTTTTTTTGTATACGCTGGAGGTAAGTTTATTTAATTTAATTTCATAGTGTTAGTATGTCTTAATGAAATATAAAATGTCGAAAAGAAGTGCCTAATTTTTCTCATCTGCCTATTTTCATATTAATTAGTCAAAGTAAAGTAAATAATTATCATTATAAATGAAGTACCTTTACATTTTATTTATACTAGTTTTATTTTATAACTGTCCTAATAGAGCAGGATTAAAATAAAAATATGGCTTTTGTAGCCGCCATCTTGTTTTATCCTATATTGACTGGCATTGGAATAAACTATGAGACAAATGAAATATTATAAATTATTTTAAGATTTTTTATGACTTTATGTAATAATATATGCAAAATTTATAAAAAAATGGTTTGCTTTGCCTACGATTTTATTGAAAAAACCGGTTTCAATCGTAACAATTTTTTTAGGAGCTGAATCACAATTTGGTCCAAATAATTCTGAAAGTGATGTGAAAACAATTACTTCACAATGAGGAAACTTTTTCGAACGGGCCATAAATATATGTAATTTACAAAGAAAAAAATAAAGGTTCCTGTATTTGGATGGAGATGCTCCAAACGCAGTATATGTAAAGGAAAGCTGGTTAAAAATACTGCAACAAGCCATGTGCTTTTGAGAATAATTATATTTTATTATTATTTTTGACTTTGATTATTATTTGGGTTAACATACTTTTATATTTTTGAGATGTTGATTTGTGCAATATATCTAAAATTATGATATAATAACATTTCGTTATATTTTAAAGTCCAACCATAAAACATTAAACGTGTTTAAAAAGGATTTTTGTAGTTGACTGTACCGATTTACCTCATATTTTTATGGTCGTGCGAGTTGATGACTGAATTATTAGGTAAATTCGAAAGGTGCCAAGTCGCACGATCGTGCGAGATTTTGTCGTGCGAGATGGCGACTAAGCCATCCAGCGGCCATGTTTTAACATAAAATGACGAACTTCTATTAAAAAAAAACTGCCATCCAAGTTCATTCTTAATTTTATATTCAATCCATATTATGTACAAAAAAAGAACGCTACAAAATTAGCCAAAATTATTATTTTAAAACAAACAGCCCATGGAACGGTTCAGTATAAACTAGACTCTATGTCCTCGCTCGGGGAAATTCCAAACCACTGTTAGTCACGGGCAGTCTTCTGTCGGGAGATTAATATATGGGCAAACATGTGTGATGCCGAGTCACGAGCCGAGTGGAGTGGAGCAGAGTGACAGGGCCAATGGACGACGTGCCCGAGAATAATGACCGCCAAATGAAGCGTGGAAGCTGACAGGAATTGAAATGCGGCGCTGATGCAATCTGGTTAGGGAATTATTAGATGTACCCAATGAAATTGTTAAGCGTTCTCGGACCGGAAAGGACCGTGAATAAGGGTGTTTTTTGTTGGTAGAACAATTCAAGTGTTTGCTTTTTGACGTCTTGATTATCTACGTGTAACTACATAATTAACAGACAATGATAGAACAGCTAAAAAGTAAACATATCTATTATGATTAGGCTGTGGTTGTTGATCTTTGATCTGCAGTAGGAAGGACTTGGATTTAAATCTTTCTCATAATCAAAAATTTTATATCTAAGCCTAATTTATTTTTCTCGGTCCGCTACTAAATGTTTCATCACTGTGTCATTGTCTATATATGTATACTTTGGGATTCTAGGTATATGTAAATACATTATAAAATGCTAGTTTAGATATATTACTAACTAAATTCATAGTCGAACTACCTCGATGACCGACTTGTGAACCTCCTGTTTAGTGTTGCCAGAGGTCCGGATAAAGCCGGACAGTTTTAGGCTTATCGACTGAACGTCCGGCCAAAATAAAAGGTGTCCGGCCTGTCCGGCTTTTGTATTATAGTCATAGTTACTACGCAAGTCGCTCAGATACTAATCCCCTGCACCCCCCCCCCCCCCCCGCCCCTCGTTGCCAGCAATCGAGCTGACATTAATGATTTTGAATAGGATGTCCGGCTTTTTTACCCAAATGTCCGGCCAAACTGGCTGATCTGTCCGGATTTTATATTTGGCTACTTGGCAACCCTAGTCCTGTTTGAGGTGGCAACTTCCCTGAATCGTTAATACCTATCGCTCTAATAGCCATTCAGGTTGATTTGTGTCAAGAAATCGCTGCCTACGAATTACTTAAAGTCACGCACAGTGCGTTTTAAGAACTTCCGTTGGTACTTTGTTTATTTATTTAGGGCCCTCTAATAGCCGATTACACTGTTATGTGCTTGACCTCTTAATTAAAACACATAAAAAGAATAAGAACAAAGGCTAAAGGAAGACTTCCAACGCAGACTAGCTTAATAAAACCATTAGTCATTATGTGGACAATTTATTAATGTTAATTAAATTACTAATGATCCATTTGCACCTAAATTAACTTTTTGTTTTAAAAATTATGTCAATATGCGTCTCCACGACGTCAATATGATATGAGGATATAAGCATAAACAGGATAAAAATGAGTTGTCGCCTCAAATCATTTCAAATGGCTAAGAGTGGAGAGCGAACAAAAACTAACCTTGACCCGTCAACTTCAGGGTGCTTATCTCGGAATGCAGACAAGTAGTTTGAGTCCGATACTACCAATGCTCTTAATAGTAGTTTACAAATAAAAAATCTATCCAGGTCCAAGGTTGAAAGCGCGATCCTCCTTTCAGCAGGCAGGTTCACTTGGGAGTTATCAATTAACCAAGGTACCTATTGCCTGATGGCGTTCAAAGGAACCTGGGTTCGATTCTTAGCGAGGTTACAATTTTAATGATGACTTTTTTCTTGGTTTGGGTGTGTCCTTAACTTGTGTGTTGGCCATGGCTCCCACGTTACACGGAATCCTATTGTGGGACTAGAATGTCTAGCGTTATTTATTAAGTAGGTATTGTTAATTTTTTCATCACACCTATTCGAAAAAGACGACTTGGTTCGTACTTACGGGGTTCCAAAGTTGCTGTTTTCTATTCAGCGGGCGGGAATGAATTTTCATACAACTTTCCTGCCCGACTATATCTTTTCCGTCCTATTTTGAATTTAGAACATTTTAGTATTTTGCGCTAAAGAAATCGAACGCAAATATTGTTTGAATAAAGAATGTCTGGTACGACGCGAGGGCCCCGCCAGCTGAATAATAAAAAAAGAAATCAAATTAAGATTTCGTTTTCAAATTAAATATATATATTATTTTCTCATAGTGGGTGATGAAAAGTAGAGTGCATCACTCGGGTGCAAGTATATTTTTGGCTCGGGCGACGTTACTTTGAATCCCTCGCTACGTTCGGGATTCTACTAAAGAATTCCTCGCTACGCTCGGGATTCTACTCTAGAATCCCTCACTTCGCTCTGGATTCAAAAAACGCCCTCGCCGAAAAAATATTACTTTGCACCCTTGTCATACAATCTACTATTATTTATTATCACTATGGTATTTAATATTTGCTGAAAACGTTAATAATTAAATTGAAAAACAATAAATTTAGTGTCAGCTCCCAGATTTCTGATGCTCAGAATGTGTTTGTTTCGTAACATTCGACTCGATTACCAACACCTTATCGCATCCATTACTTACCTCGAAGAATTTGCGTGATATATGTCGATATCTACCAGCGATACGTCAGTCAACGCTCGACCCCCGTACATCACTACTGGCACTACAAAGACACGCTAATAGAGCTTTTGTTGCACGCAACTCGGAGCATGCACATCGAGTTGCGAATGTAATTTATTTCCGTTGTGACGTACTTCATTTTAAGTACAGTGAGTTAAAGCGCGTATGTTTCTAGCTAAAACAATACTGTTGTAATTGTAATCCTGTGCAATTAAGTTGCTGTGCAGCGAGTTGAACGAAATGTACGAGATCCCACAATAATTCCTGTTATCAGCTCACAGAAGTGTTTGAAGAACGTTTAGTAACATGAAGGTTCTAGGAAATTTGCTACGTTTTAGAGTCATCAACAGTAACGCGCTTGCAGTAGTGGTTTTATTGGAATGTCAGTATCACTAAATAAGTAAGATGTCTATTGACAACTGACTGCGACTTTAAGCTACGGAAAAGCAGCAGCATGTTTAAAATCGACAACTAAAGATAACTCAAAAACTACTTGGTCAGATGTCAGTCAGTTATATAAAAAAATACATAAAAACCTACATACTCTTCGTTCTTGTTTTAATCGGTTAAAAAAGGTTAAAAGCAATATTCTTCTCTAAAGGTATAAGACCCCTTTATTACGCACCAACATTGTGTTCAGATACGTCCCATTAACCGAGATTTATCGATGCGGCTCAAATATGAGTGGCAACGGCTCGTCACTCACCTGCCGCACACATTACTCTGGATAGCTAAACTGACCATAAATGTTTCGTGTCAAAACGGGACGATCGCGGAAACGCTTGCTAGAGTAATCCGCGCCACGAAGTTGTTCCTTATCTATTTTTTTTCTATGTCATTACTGGACATTCTACGCCGAAGCAGGAAATTCTACGCCAAAGCGGGACATTTTCGTTCTCGACCTGACAGGATCGACCACCTCAAAGTAGTACAATCCCATCCAAAACAGGACGTATGGTCAGTACATGTATACCGCTCTGACGCGCGGCGATACAAAGCACGATCGAGCTTTTGTTGCACGCAACCTGAAATTGTGCACCTTTTAAGTAAAAGTGCACAATTTCATCATCTCGTTTCGGCGTTAAACGGCTTAACAATATCCGACGGAAAATAATTTTAACTTTGTATTCTCGTTAAAGTCGTGTTTAAAATAAGTAGATATTATTTATTGTATGAGAGAGTATTATAAAAAGTTCGTGTTTTATAACCATTTTTATAATATTTATAATATTACATCTAGAAATTGATCATAATTGTACCAAAGTTTCCATTTGTTGCGACGTTGCGAGACAGGCTATTGATCAATTCGATTCCTAGAAAGAATGGACTTTATAATTTTTGTCAGAACGTAATTAAACTGCAAAAATTCTAGGGTAACCTAAACCATATTTATGTTTTCACTTCGAGAGAATAACGTTTTAAAATCGCTTACGTAAGTTACGTTATTAAACAAAGTCCAAATTTTTAATCTTCTAACATCAGCCTTAGGCAGAGCGTTGATAGTTGAATCAATCAATGAGCTCAGTTTTATATATAAATATTCGGCTTGAAGCTTGAACGAAACAGCTTCGAATAAATCCTTATTACGAAATTACGTTAATGGACCATTTTATCCCCTGAATTCGGTTAATATCTTTATTAAATCAAAAACCTCTTAAAACTGTCGTTTGAGAGCCATAAACCAGATTTTTTCAATGTTTTATGGCCCGTTTGACGAGAAGGGAGAAAAAATAGGAACTTATTAAACAAAACTATTCGAACCTTTACTGGGTAGGTATTAGGTATTTCTAGTAATCGACAATTCAGTTCAATGAATTCTATGATCTATATTTGCATCTACAGCCATAGGGACCACAGATATACTTAAACATATAATTCGTATCATGTGATACCCCCTGTATTGTAAAAAAAAATTAACCTAATGTAGGGTGACAAGTTCACTTTTTGATTAGCATGTTTCGAACATTTACATCAAAACCTCTCTAACAAAAAATAAAAAAGTTGTATAACTTACTAAAAAATAATCTGATAACTATAACCATATTAAAATAATTTTTAAACGTTTATAAAATACCATTAAAATATTAGATTTACAGTGATCATTAGGCGAGTTCAGAAACGGCGGTTACACGATGCATTTAATTCGTGAGTTCGCTCGAATCGGGGTCGTTATAAAATGTTCTCCAACGAGAACTCGAGGGATCCGGGAAAACATCGCAAAGCCGGTTCAGGCAGGCAAACGCAAATTGCAAGAGGCACAAGGACCCTCCGGTGCACCCTGTAACTATATTATCTCCGTGCACTGCGCCTCTCCGAACATGCATGTCTACGAATAATGATGCGACCGCATCTCGGATATTCCCGTTCAAACGTAATTAACGAATCAAAAGTGAGTTCGGAGTTTGCGCACGCTACTGGAAAACTAAGTAACGTGTTTTAAAATTGCGCACGAACCATAATGTCATTTGAATATGATTCTAGCTACATAATTCTAGAATAGACTGAATGCTTTTCGATCACAATTAGTTAAAATTATAGTACATTCAATAAATTACATGCATTGAGTACTCACAATATTACACATATTTATGCCTAATATATACGAGCATTTAGAGCACCCTAAGTGCTCATAAAATATAAAGATTGTCAAAATCTTTCAAAACATGTCAAATTTCGGTCATTTCAGGGCTTATTTTCTATTTGCATTTGATTATAATTTATAAAGACCTATGAATATCGTGAACCCCTTAAAATGTGTGGATTTTCCGCAAAATCCATTATGGAAAGACTCAATTTCGTATGATGCAGACGTGACGTCGAATAAAAGCTCGCATTAGCGATAGATAGGAGGTAAGTAACTAAACAAGAACCTACAAAGCCTTACCTCTATTGACACGTAGGTACTGTCACCATAAAAGTAGGTGGAACAGATCCTTAAGAAAACCATATTACGAATTATTACTGACACAGATAACATCATTCTCAAAGTTTCGTTATATTGAATATAAACTCAGAAACTTGAGCTGATAGACACACAAAACGAAATTGATTCCTTGTTGGCTGACGAAACCATAAATAATTATGTAAATATCCTAAAAAGTTAAATCCACATTTCAATATTTACTCCACGAAAATATGATTTCCGTCAAAAACTTTGTCGAAAATTAATTCAAGAAAACGAAGAAGCGTATAATAGACGTCATAATAAGGTTTAATCCGATACGTAACAAAATAATGTTTGCTTACCATCGGAATCATAATTGACGCGGCTGAGGCGTCGAATATGAATGGATGCGCGATATTTACTGTAAACGCGATCATCCTTTCATGAATAATTTATTCCCCGTCGACATTTAGGTGAACGTTGTAATTATGTAGGAGCTGTCGATGTGTAATTACAGAGACGATACAGAACATAGAACAGATATACGAGTGGAAGTGATGTGGAACAATCTTCCGTGTTGTTTACGGTAATGGTAGGCTAAACCTAAACTCATCGATACGTCGAAATTCTTTTGGTTATATAGTTGTGATATGGTTTTCAATGTTAATAATTTACTAGGTACTAAATAAGTTCTTAATTCAATAACCATACATTTGGCATGATACAAGTAGGCAAGTATGTATAAAATTTGATAACGTAATACCTACATTATAATTTTACAAACTAGTAGGTGTTACTAACATAATCAATAATTGCGTCTATGATAATTTTGCATTTTAATAATTTCTAATTTTGTAAACTAACGAAAATAAGATTAATAATGTTATATAGCGCTTCTTCTCGCATCTTTATTCTAGGTACGGTAGGGAGCGAGGAGTTAGGCCTGAGTGCTATATTTGATATCGCCTGAAAACATGCAAATGAAAGGATTACGGTTTACAGCCGTCGGGCCCGTCCCTCGACTATCATCTACGTACATGTGTCACGGACCACACTGATCTACGTATTTGTATAACATTAAACCGCCGTTCTAAATTTTTAATCTACTGAAGGCAGGACGATATTTTTTCAGATTTATTCGACTTATTTTTCACTCCATGATTTATGTTTCAAATGTAGCTATAAGTAGGGTCTTGTCAAATTTCATTTGCGGAATGGTACCTCCCGAAGAAAGTAACGTAGCGATAAAATAAGCCCGTACCATCCTTACCTGATTGTTACAGAAAACAGCGATTTTTAACTGTTACCACCAGTTCATATCATCCTTCACCAGGGTGCCCCACAACTCGTGAGTTTTCTTGTACTCAACGATGCACGACTACACTTTTTGTGTAGCACTTTATTGGCGTTGGTTCACTTATAAGCATGCAGTGAAGTGATAAGGTCATAAGTCTTTACAATATGTATTAGGGTCTTTACAATATATTATTTTGTATACCAGTATACCTATCTAATACAATACAAATATTCCTTATTGTGCTCTCACAGGATATTACAAATTAATATAATGATAGAAACTTACACAACAGGCTGTCAAGCCTCTAGGTATAACACTGTATCCGCCCTTCTAATCAGCGAATTACAACGTTTGACCCTCAGAATCTGCAGTAGGTATAGCTTCTGATGAATTTAGATTTATGTACGTAGTTTCTTTGTTTTATTTTATTTTCCCGCACTTTTATTGCCTAGTTTAGAACAGGTAGGAAAAGACAAGCCTTGTAGCATAGAACATGTTTAAATAATATTTATGATTGAACTATTTATTTCCTTATTGTCACATCAACAACTTTAGGTACACCTTTGCATTACACACAAAACATTTATTTTGCGAACCAGTCTAATTACAACTAAGTCACTATCCACTTCACATGTGTATAGTCTACAATTTTTATGAATAACAATGTCACAATTCCTAATTTGTAGGATATTTAACTTTACCATAACTATTGTAAGATACATTATCAAGTTGACATCTAGTATGCATTAAACCGCAACGATAATTCTTCCTACTCCCGTCCAGAAGCCCGTGGTCTATTCATTTGATGTGCGTCTATTAAACGAATGGACACCATTAGCATACTTGCGTCCCACTTGCAAATAGTTAATGGTAAAATATTTTATATCATAAAGTTAGCCAACAGTCATAATTAGCACTAATTGTTGACAATTTAATTAATAACTTAAAGAGGATAATATAACACAATCTGAATCTAATAGGTATAAATATACTGTCCAGCTGTATACTCTTTAATTTTAATGCAGACTATACTGTCATACGATAAAATAGCAAATTGTTTATTATTCCGAACCCGTTTTTCGTATTTATGTATCAAAAACCTACTATTACCTTTAGGGATAACTAAAATACCTATTAATGAGAACCGATGACACACAACACAACCGAACTACGAGTAGGTATTAGAGATGGACACGAGAAAAAGTCAATCTCGCTTGACTGATTAAACAGGCACTCAATCCATTGACAGATTTTATTGTTGTGGCATAAACAAAATAAGCAGAAATCAGTTGACGGCATAAACTGTATTCTCGTGGGTATAATTACAGGTTCATTATGTCAAGAGCACATTTAATTTATCAAGCTTTATTCACAAGCTGATCAATATTCGTCGTCAGTGAGACGTGAAGTCTACATTATGACGCGACAAAATTAAATTTCATGATTAAGTTACGTAGATAATATGCAGCTGCATTTAAAATGTACCTATTTAATCCGGTCGAATTTTAATATACCTATTTAGGGCGCATCACCACCTGGTTGGGTTCAGGAATCTGTCAACAAGTCAACATCAATCAGAGGTCATAAAAAATCGGAACATTGGATGTGCGAAGTAGGGCATTAAATAAAACAACGCTTCAACAACGTTTCGCCCGATGCCAACTAAAGCACGAGAAGTTTCGTCATTATTGATCGAAATCGGAACCAATTGTGGACATATTTGTTGAAACACAAAACTGTTATCGAGTGAATGTTGCTACACTTAAATCACCATATCCAAATAGCTAAAACGAACAAAGTAGACCTTGTTCGTTAGGTAGACCCATGAAGCAAATATAGAGAGGAGACGGCCTAAGCAACTGTGCACTGTGACTCAACTAGGTCCTGACGTCATCACAGTGGGCGTGGCCCTAAGTCAGTCTACTGACGGCTCTCACCAAATAAATTTTTACTCGACGTTAGATGGCGACACTTTGTATCAGGGGAAATAAAAATGCATAGGAAGTAGAGCTAACAATTACTATATCTTGATAATCATACGTACTGAAATTCGTCATACATTAATTCCTAAAGAATTTTTTCCACCAAATATTATTTTTCTAGTTTTTATAATCATTTTGTAAACACCGACATCTATTGACAACTACTTACAACAACAAAAACATGGCCGTATTTGGTAAGAAATGGGCGGGATCTTGCAAAGCGTCACGCGATCTTTCATAGAGAAATCTACATACAACGTCTCCTCTCTATATTATGTATTTGCTTCATGGGTAGACCTATCAAGTGAACGAACACCTTAACCGTTTATTTAGTTTTCCAAGGTCCAAAATTTGATAACGATAGACAAACCTCTAACTATTATGAAAATATTATTGATGACTTATCACTTTTAATTTTTTTTAATAAAGTTAATCTCATAATATGAATAATTAGCGACGATGACCAAACTATAAAAAAGGGCAAACAACTTTAAAACAAGCAAAACTTAGCATTAAAAAATATCTACAAATCTAAAAAGCTTAGTAAAAATCTTAAAGATAATGTTTGCAATAAGAAATATTAAAAGGCTTCCTCGAGAAAATTTCACTACAATTTTTCCATTAAGGCAATGCAAGCGACAAAAGTAGCCTAGTGACTCTCGAAAGCCCGATCTAAAGTTAATTGATACGGACGCGAGGAATAAAACGGGCAGAGTTTCGACAAGAACTTTATTACAATCGAAAATCAACATAAAAATGGCTGGCACTGGCTTATATTAGCACATCCCCACTTGGCTTGGCGGCTGGGGGGGCTAACACGGCGGCTTGATTGGCTGGCAGCTAGACGACCTGCGATTGGCTGACTGGGTCTGACGTCACATCCTTTACACTCGGCCATCCTGGAACAATTGCTCCCGCAATGGGAACAGATAGTTGATATTAGCTTTCTAACAAATCAATTAAGTCTTCCGTCTCTAACTGCTCATCGCAACTACTAGAACTGTCACTTATGGGTGCTATACTCCTATAGGGCCTTAACATATCAACTGGTACCAAGCCTGAAAAACTCTTGTAGCCGCGTAAACCCTTGATACTCCTAATGCGATACCTGTCATTACCTACTACTTTAGTTATAACATATGGGCCCGAATATAAGTCATCTAATTTGGTGTTCACCTTTGCTCCACTACAGGTAGGGGCTTGTCTCCAAAGGACAAAGTCCCCCTTTTTATACACATGAGCATTTTTTCGCCTTTTGTCGAAGTAACGTTTCATTTTATCACTTGCTTTCTGAATATTAGCAGAAGCGTTACTTCGCCGAGATTGAACGGGCTCTGGTTCCCTTCCAGGAACTGCTACGTCACATACAGATCTACTAGTACGAGAAAACATCAAATCGTAGGGTTTATAGGCAGTGGTCTCATTAACGGTATTATTAATGCCCCAAATTATATCAGGTAAAGAATTGATCCAATTACTTGAAGCCTCGCTAGGATCAGTAGCTCGCAAAGCATCAAGTATCGTTCGGTTAGTACGTTCGACCTGACCATTCGCACGTGGACAAGCAATTGCATTTAATGTGTGTTTAAACTGTTTGTCTATAGAGAATTTCTTAAAATATCTACTTGTAAAAGCTTTACCGTGGTCTGTAACTACATGGTTAGGATAACCAAAAAGGCTAAATATTCTCTTTAACATGCGTATAGTTTCAATAGAATTGACGGTGCGTGTAGGTTCGGCTATAACAAATTTGGAAAAAGAATCTGTCATTACAAGCATGTATTGATAACCCTTTTTACTTCTACAGAACGGCCCTAAATGGTCTATGTGTACCATGCGCATTGGCTCGGAAGGCTTCGGGATTGGATGTAACTTTCCCTCCTTCCTGCCGTAGCTCCCCTTACCATAAGCACAGTGAAGACAGGCAGATACATATTTCTTAATGAACCGAGTCATTTTAGGGAACCAGTATTCGTTTTTAATTAGTTCCATGCAACGGTTAATGCCAACATGACCAATTTCGTCGTGATGCATCTGTAGGATTTTCCACCTAGCTGATTGCGGGACCACTAAGCGATTACCCTTTAACGTTTTACGATAAAGCCGATTGTTAATAATTTCATAATTGTTTTTTATCTCTTGACTTGCAGAATGATTGTTTAATTGATTAATAATAGAAGATAATTTATCGTCCTGACACTGTACGGTATAAAACCAATCGGCTACTTCGAGGCGATTTACGTTCGCAGTATCGACTGGGTGTCTACTCAGTGCATCTACGTGCCTCATGCGTTCGCCCGGCCTATATTCTACTCTAATATCATAATCCTGTATTAAAAGCCACCATCTAGCTATGCGCGGTATGAGATCGCGTTTAGTAAGCGTAGCTCGTACTGCTGTGCAATCAGTTACAATAGTAATAGGTTTCCCCACAACATACACGCGAAATTTACGTAACGATTCCACCACAGCAAGGGTTTCCAACTCGTAACTGTGGTATACACTTTCTTCCTTTGTTGTAACCCTGCTGAAGTAGAAAACCGGTCGTAATGTTTTATCCGCTTGTCTTTGCAATAATATGCCAGCAATACCTAACTTGCAAGCATCTGTGTGTATTTCAACATCAAGGTTAGGATCATATAAAGCTAACACAGGTTTACCACACAAACTGTTCTTCAACTGCTCAAAACTGTTATGCTGCTCACTGCCCCATACCCACGGACAGTCCTTTTTAGTTAAATTTGTTAAAGGACGAGCTATCAAGGCAAAATTTTGAATGAACTTACGAAAATAACTGCAAAGTCCAATAAATTGTCTTACATGATGAACATTTTTAGGAATTGGAAACTTTGACACCGCTTGTATTTTTGACTCCCCCGGCTGTATACCACGGGAAGAAATCTCATGTCCCAAATATGTGATCTGACTTTGCAAAAACGAACATTTATTCATGTTTAATTTTAAATTTTCAGCTTCAAGTTTCATGAGAACGTTTTGTAGTATAGCCAAACCAGATTCAACATCGTGGGAAGGTAGAAGAAGATCATCTAAAAACGCTAATATTTCGTTTTGGTTATTATTTGCTTTACCCACACTTTCTACAATTTTATTAATCAACCGCATAAATACTGAAGGCGCATTGGCTAACCCAAAAGGCACTCTAGTATACTCATAATGACCCTGGGATGTTACGAAAGCGGTTTTATGAGTATCTTCTGGACTAATTAACAATTGGTGGTATCCCTGTGCTAGATCTAAACTAGTGAAGTACCGTTTACCTCCTAACCTAGAAACCTGGTCATCGATATTTGGTAAAGGATATCGATCCTTAATTGTGATAGCATTTAATGCCCTATAATCTACACATAGCCTACTGTCACCGTTTTTCTTTTTTACAAGGACCACGGGAGAAGCATAGCTGGATTCAGAAGGTTGAATGATACCAGCTTGTAATAATTCATTAACTTTAGATGATACTATTGCTTGTTCACTATGTGAAAGCCTATAAGGTCGCCGGTACACGGGCTCATCACGGGTGAGTTTAATCTTCATCTGAACCAAACGTGTACATCCTAAGTCATGTGTACCAGAAGCAAAGCAATGTTTATATTGTATCAATAAACTTAATAAATCTGAATATTGTTTATCATTTAAAGCGCCTATCTTAATATCATCTATATTCACACCTCCTATGCTAGAAGAAATAGAATGGTCGGTGGTAGCGTTATTAGTGGCAAAATCTGAACAATTGGAAAGGCAACATACCTGGCTATTTGGCTGTGGCTCCATGCAGCTTTCGGCTCTGGTAAGTACTTTTCCGGAAGGCCAAGTGATCGTCTCGCTACTCATGTTTACTACTTTGATGTAGCCTTCCTCGCCGCGCAGTAGTGTGGCTGGAAGAGAATAGGTTATGCCATGTAGCTCATAATGTCGTGGTGGGGTTACCACGTCGTTATTTGCTTTATTGCCCACTACACGTATGCAAATAATTGATGTTCCTGGTGGCAGCCGCTCTTCATTCGCGGTAACAACCTCGAACTTTTCGTTGTCCTCAATCGCTTCTATTTCACTTATGATGTTGGTAGTGCAGCTAAGGGTAGCCACACCCTGGCTAACCGTCAAAGTAATGCCCTCATGGTTTATTACTGGCTGTCCTACTAATAGGTTTACTTGGCTCATCATTATATTGGATAGGTGTGCTTGACAACGCATATTTATGCCATCGATTTCTAACTGGAACTGTACTACTCCCAGACTATTAATCACTTCTCCAGAGAATCCTTTCAGTGCAACATTAGTAGGTTTCACTTCAAGTGATAGGGCACTCGAAACCTTTTCATTCAGCACGTTCACCTGGCTACCGGTGTCAATGTAGGCCTTCACATGTACACCGTTAATTTTCACCACCTTCTGATAAGTTTCATTGCATGACCGTAAGAGGTTAACTTCCTTAACGTTATCAGATGCCTTGCCGATTGAAGTGACCGTTGGACAGCGGAAAGCAACATGCCCTTTAGCTCCACATTTAAAGCAAGTGCGCATATCTGGTTGGGAACAATCTCGCAGAAAATGGCCAGTTTTCCTACACCGAGGACATGGGTCAGTATCGGGGTTCACAGGCATTAATTTCTTGTCAGTTGATGGTCGACTTATCGGTTTGAAAGCTCTGGAGTCTAACGGAACTGCACGATAATCGTCGAGTGCACACAAAAATCCTTCATACAGCTCTCCTGGAGCCTGGCATTGAAATGCTCGTGCGTTTAGCTGAAGTGACGGTGGCAATCCTCGTATGATACAGGAGACGCTCGCGGTATCCGATAATTTGCACCTAAAACACATGGCAATCTTGTCCTGGTAATATTGTGTCATCGTCTCATTTGGCAACTTCTTTCTTTGTAAAAGTTCTTCGAGCATGTTTCCATAATCCCGGTGCCTGGGAAATGCACGAAGCAACATATCTTTCCACTCATTCCAAGAATAATCATAACCTTCCAACCGATTATACCATTTTTTTGCTTGCCCTCTTAACTTGTCTTGTAAATGAAACGATTTTGTATTTTCATCCCATTCGTGAATTTCACCAATTTGTTCTATCTTCCTTATCCAGGCTTGGACTGTGCACTCATCAGTGTCTGGATCAAAATCTGGGATTAGGGAGGCGGCACGATGGTGCCTGGACTGGACGAGAGTATTTCCTTCTTGAAGATCGCATATGGCCTTTTGAACTTCCTTTTGAAGCAAACATTTTAACAATTTCCTCGCTGGGGGGCCTTCCTCATTTTCTTCAGATTCCGGTTCGTCAAAATCATCAGAATGTCGCGGTTGTGTCGCAGATTCATCGTTACGACGTTTCATTTTTCGTAACTTTATCCCACTACTGACTGATACGGACGCGAGGAATAAAACGGGCAGAGTTTCGACAAGAACTTTATTACAATCGAAAATCAACATAAAAATGGCTGGCACTGGCTTATATTAGCACATCCCCACTTGGCTTGGCGGCTGGGGGGGCTAACACGGCGGCTTGATTGGCTGGCAGCTAGACGACCTGCGATTGGCTGACTGGGTCTGACGTCACATCCTTTACATAATCCTCTTCTTAATAGCTATTTCTTAAAGTAAATATTGAATAGCAAAAAATAATTCTATTCATATCATTCTTGACTGCAAAATCTATTAACACGAAACTTTAAAAAATGTAAGGATGAAATGGTTTTTTACTTTGAATAAATGCACTGAATCTTTTAGCAATGTGGAGTTATTGGAATTATTATTACGAAATCGAATAAATATTATTATGGAGGGGTAGTTAAATAACAATTTGTTCGTTTATTTTTACGTTTAATAATAAAGTAAATCGTGCGTATAATCACGTGCAATATCCGTATAATCTGTGGTTAGACACGATTCACGCAATAGGTATTGATGGACTACGATTCTCAACCGATTCGCATTTATTATTAGACTTTGTAACTATAATAACAATCTATACAATCAATTAAAACACTATTTATAGACAAAATACAATGCCTACAGTACAATTTATTGTGTATTCTAAGAATAATATACAGAAATGTCCAAACCGTGCATTCATTTTAAAGATAATGCTTTTTAAAAAGCACGGTTCTTTGTATAGTAAATACACAAACATAAGAACCCAAAAAAGAGTTATTAATCTGCGTTAGGTGAATTTAATTTCTGAAGACTATAATTTTGCACATAATATATGTTTCTATTAACTAGCCCAAAGAGTTAACTTAAAGTATTACTATTAATATTATTTTTAACTACCTAAGTACTAGTAAATTCGCCCTCACTTCGTTTCGGGAAATCAGTCCCCTATATAGTCCCCGATATTGTTAGACGTGATTCTTTAAACTAACATTACTTTTTATTTATAAAGCGATTGAAATAAAACTAAACGCCATTTGTTAAGAAAAGCTTAGGTACTGCAATATGTTAGTTAATATTGCAATAGAATAGTGAGACATTTCAGAGACTATCGAGATCAAATATCACCATCGGACAAAATTTCTAAAAATTAATATTTCATTTTCTATTGTGTTAATACAGTCTCCATGTAATGACTTTTCTCAAATAGAAAACACATTATATTACAACAGAAATGGACAAAAAGTTTGAGAACCTCAGAAGTACGCCATCCGTTTCAACTATCAAAGACCGAGAGTTCTCTGGAATTCGTCACGTATCGCGGATGATATGTGACCTCCGCTAGGAATTAATGAACATTTTTAGGGCTTCGTCACGAATTCGAACGCAGTCGTAATTACGTATTCCTTTTGTCTTTGCATCTTGTCTTTTGGAGTAAAAAACATAAGAATTTAAAATAACACAGGTATTAATGTAAAAAAATACTTCAGTATTAAACCTTTTATATTATATTAGAAGTGTCGCTCTGGTAACTTAAGTAAGTTCTGACGCTATAGTGAATAAAGCTTTTGATAGTGCCAATAGCCAATAGCAATAGCCACATTCAGAAAGAATTCAAAAAGCCTTAATTACTATCAATACGTCATTAATGAATCATGAAAAGCTCTATATCAATGACGGAACCCACGTGTTAAATTTTAAGAAATTTAAACCTACGTACAAATCCTACGCTGTGAAGTACGTCATTTGTTTTAGACATACCAATTAAAGCTCTCCAATAATAATAATAAAGAAAGATGGTAATGGACGCCCTCACGCTATTTAGTAAACAATGGATCTTTTACCCTTGACTTTTTAATAAAAACCCGAGGTTCGAATCGAACACAATAGTTTCACTATCCACATACTAATTGTATAAACGCAAGGAAGAGCTTAGTAACTCATGGTTAACACAATCAAATTATATTATGTACCTACTTTGCCCAAAACAATCTGTAATGAATGTTTCAAATGAATGTCATTAATTCTTAGATGTTTCAAGGTTGGTTGACTGATGTATCCTTAACGAATAATATCAATATCGACAAATGAAATTCGAATGGGAGTTTATTGTTGTTTTCTTTTTACAATCGAACGCGGCCTTTACATGTCAATGTTAGAAAGAAAAATTTGTACATTCGATTGATGCAAATTAAGTTGTTGGTCATTACCAATGCATTACAATGTTATGGAGCCCATATTTCACATAATCGGTTTTCATTTGTATTACGCCACGCATCGTTTTAGGGTACGATTAATGAATAATCGATACTTTTGTCGAAATATTGCATATCTGTCATGTTCATTTGTCTCTAATTAGCTTGTATTTGGATCGCCTTAATATATGTATTAACTCAATTGAAAGTTCACGTTTAGAATAAAATTATGCAGCTGAAACATTAATGAATTATTGTAATCTAGACGCCTTTGTAAGTAGATTTATGTATATAAATTTATTTTTGAAAATTTTAGGAGGGCAACATCCCAATTTGACTTCATTTTAATCGTCTAAAAGTTTGATTTTTTTATCTTTCTATACGTATTTGTGATATAATTATAATATCGAAACATAATTTTCATGTGTAAAAAAAGTTCTGTATTATTAATTCTACCTAATAATTATATTCTTTGTTTTCTTTACAGATCTTCGAAGCTGGCTCCAATTAATTAAGTAAGTATACATACAGTATTCTGTAAACTTAATCATGTTTTGAACTAATAGAAATTTTGGGCGCCATGTATGTAGGCTTTGGCGCCCAATCTAGATATTGTTAAATTTCACCGGGTCCCGCAACATTTCAATGGAGTTATTATTAATTTATTAATTTGGAACTGTAACTTAGGCACTCTGTTTACTCTTGTTAATTAATACAGAGCTTCATATTGAATGTTCAATGAAATAAGCCATTCTAAAGGGAACGGAAAAGTAAGCGCTACACGACAATGGGTTCACGATACGACGAACTTGTTGTATTACATCGATTTAATCAAAATATTGAGGCAAAAGGTTATTTGAGCATGGCTAGGGCGGAAGGGCGGCCAGCTTACACGGGCTTAGGGTTACCACGTGGCTGTGATATTGGATGAAATACTGTTTAATTGAAATAATTTGAATCGCAAATTGTTATAAATAAGGATCCTTGTGTTGGACAATCTAACTTCATTGTTTTAATTGATACTTTGTGATAGTAAGATAATTAAAGTGATTTCCTATTTTTCAAGTAATCTTAGGTTTATTATTAACATAGATGTATATCGTATGTTAAATGACAATTTTTTCTCAAGTATGTATGTTGAACTCCATCAATATAATCCCCTCATTACCCTAACAAGTAAAGGGAGACCGTTTTCAAATATTGCACCACATGAAACGTGAAAAAGATAATCAATTTACTGTTAGGGCTCATAAATAATGAATAACCTTAAATAACGCACAAAAGTTGACAGCCCTAGGCCTGCCGAGCCATTGTGCTTCACTCGTACTTGCCCACGACGACGTCAGAAGATCTCAAAGCACTCAATCGAACAGAATACCATTGGAGTCATGGTCGATTGCACATTGAATCAGGAACCAGATGTCTGTTCAAACACAAGTAATGCTGTTGATGGCTTTATTGGCACAGACCACTTAGTGTCTATGATCTTTTTTTATTCTCCGCCTTCTTTATGGTACCTTGTTTTAAACCAGTGATTGATATATGTATACTTACTCGTACTATTAAGTCGCTTCTAGGCTTAGTTATAGTAAAAGACAAAATTAAAGAGTTTAAATAAGTAGATCTTAATAACTTCATATTACCTATTATAGAGAACACAAGAAGCTTTATTAAAGTGTGTGAAGGTAAGAAAGATATATTTAAACACATGCTTATTAACAAACATTATCATGTTGTTTATTGTATTGTGCATTTTGTTCCAAAATAATAAAAATCATTATTATGTTATAAATGCAGATATTGGTACAACTATTAACCAGTTTCGTGGTCATTAAAGCGTTTTAACAAAAGTTCAACTGCATTGCTTATAATACGGCCTATTTTAGTATTCGAATAGTGGTAGTTTGCAGTACAGGTGTGCAACTGGCTGACTAGAACGGTGACAGCGTGAAATTAAACCTGAAGCTAATCTGTCGCTAAGCTAGCTGGCGCGGCATCGCACGGACGCGGCGGACTTAATTAGATTGTTTATGAACCACGCCACCAGTTAACAGGTTTCCTTGTTTTCATTTTGATTACTTTAATGTTTTAATTACAGTTCTGTTATACTTAAACATACAGACAGAAATAAATAAACTTTATTCATAGAAGAAGTCTTCAGAAGATACTTGAAGTTCTTTTTACGGATTATGGGATTCGTATCGACTTAATTTTCCACAGCGTACATCATATTATATAATATATGGAGAGGAACTGGGATCTCGCGTAAACTCTCGCACATAAAACCCTATGGCCTGGTCCTGCCATCAGCCCTCTGGTCCCCTCCTGCATGATCTAGTTGGGATGGTGGTTCTCACCGTCCCACCTTTGCCGTTTCGGAATCAAACCTCTCCCGATTCATCTCGGGGGTCTTCTTCTTTGCTATTATGGTTTCCCAAAAAAGTTTTGAAATTTTCACGTGACGATATCCGAAAGGAAAAAGCCATAAAGTTCTTCGAAACATATCATATTATTCTAACTGGGGCGGCCAAAAATTCTGATCGCAATCGTGTGTTGGCAGACCAGGCTGCCATAAGAGACGATATAAGCTGGCCCCAA
The DNA here is from genome assembly GCA_905404135.1 of Hesperia comma. Taxonomy (NCBI): domain Eukaryota; kingdom Metazoa; phylum Arthropoda; class Insecta; order Lepidoptera; family Hesperiidae; genus Hesperia; species Hesperia comma. The sequence continues at coordinate 13,977,218 of FR990020.1, read as the reverse complement.
ATTGGTTAGCTAGTTACCAAACTCTGGCTTGTCACCTCTAGAAAACTTTTCATTTGTCGGCTAGCTTCTTTTCTCTTCCTTCTTTCTTGGCCGATAGCTCAACGGCCATCCCTTTGGTCATTCATCTGCTGACCTATACTTACTATCTTTGTGATTGGTGCTTAAAAGTTAGCTTAAATTTGCGATGACAATGCTTCGATATACCTCAAGCATAATTTATAACCATGTCAAAAAGGAATGGGGGTGACGTAAATTACAAGTCAATGAATCATGTCATTCTATACTAATAAGCGTATTTGAATTTCGTCATCGCAATAAAATTTTGCATTGTTAGTCCTCCAATCACACCTGGTAGCTATGTTCTTCTATGAGTAGATACCTTTTTTAAGTCAAATATGAAGGTGAAATAACACATTTTGAGGAGATATGAAAAATATAAATTTATTTCCATATCAATAGGTATTTTAATAGTTGTGTGACCGAGATAGCTAATGGTTTTTTACTAGTAGAAGTTACTTATATCTCAATATTAGGAACATCATTTGATTTTTGATCATAAGTCTTTTAAAATAAAAGACGTAGGTACGTAATTTTATACTAAGCACCTACCTATGTAATCGGAAACACAGATCAGTGCAATTGTGTGGTCAAGTACTAAAATAGATAGTTTAGATATACGTCATTATAAAAGTTGCTGTTGTTATGTGATGATGGTAGTAAAAACTAGAGCTACGATTAACCGATAGCGTGATTCATCAACAGTCTAATCAACTCGTCGACGGCGACAGCAGGTTTAGTTCAGGCTTAATTACGGCCCGACACCACTATTCTCCGATGCACCTGTAAATTATAGTTCTACTAACATTTTGCCTTTTTGCCACCATGTAGGTAAATTCCATGTCATAAAAAAGAACTAGTTACCTTTTTGTCAACCCTATGGGAACTTTATTTCTAATGTTTCTTTATGCCTTGAGATTATAGTAAACGATAAGGCCCCCTTTTATGTAGTAAGTAGGTACATACTTATTCTTTCTCAACCTGGCTGTTCCTATGTGATTGTTCGGATGTTCATTTTAAGAGTTTAAGTATCTATCTATGCATTTATTGAGATTCATTATCATTGCACTGTAGCTCACCTAATCACCTAGAGATAGTTACTTCAGATTGGATTGGTGGAAAACGTTACAGTGGGTAACCTGATATCTTTATAAGTAGGTACTCATGTTTTGCAGCGCACGAATATTAATGTAAGGAGAATGCCTCCCAATTAATACTAACGATAGCACAGTAACGTCCTACCCTGAATAATATACCTATCTAAGCATTCGAGAAATGTTATTACAAATCAAAAGACATTAAAATATATGTTTCTTTCGATATTATAAAATTTTCACACTGGCTTATAAAAACAAAAGAGGAAGGTATGCAAAAATCGTTCGCGTTGTACCTATTTGTATTTTAAGTAACACTTACGTGATTAAATGAATAAATGATCAGCTGATAACTTATTGAAATTAATTGCTTCCCAATTACTTATCAAAGTTGAAATTAATAATGGTTACATAATCGAAAGCTTATGTACAACACCCTAACACTATATTCAAGTCAATCTGCACAGTAATCCGATGATGGATCCGAGATCCGTAGTGACGTCACGTGTAATAACCGCCGTTTAATTAAAACCCGATAGATTAATAAACAGCGCAGCGCGTGCCGTGGTTTATGTCGCGAGTTTACATCCGATTAATTGATATAGGAGCTTCGGATATTATACAAAGCGTGAACTTTATTTCTTTTATGGAATTAAGTTATCAAACGAGCAGGCAGCACTTCCCTTCCGCTACCGCTCATGACAACTGTGACCGACCTAGAACAAGACTTAATTTAGGGACTGGGATGGTTAGTCCAGTTAGCAGATGGTGTTAGATTGGTGTTGTTGATTTGTTTGTTAATAAGTTTAAGGATAGTGACTGTCAGTGAAAGTATTTTTAGGTAGATGATGTTAGTAATAGTCCAGGTAATTGTTAGTATGAGTCTCGACTCTCGTTCCAATTCGGCCACAAATGCGTTGATACCCTTGAGAACTGAGATCGCCTCTAAAAGAATGAAATCGGCTCCTCACCTTTCTATCTGAAACACAGTTGTTTTCGATTTTTCTTTAAAAAAAAATTAAAGCAAATTTTTTTTTTTTTGTTTTCTATTCGTATCTAATAAGTACCGTGGCGGGCGGTGGTACTTCCCCGGGTGTATGTATATTAAGTGTTGGAGGTAATTTTTGTAGTTCTTAAAATTAATTTGTTGTGCAGTATTTAAACAGAGAGAAATACAAAGCCTCACAAATGGTATTACTGAAATACTGACTGTTTAATAAAGAGCACTTAGCACATACCATACAAATACATAGAGGTTTACGAGCGACGCAACGTTTACGTCCGATTAATTATAGGACTTTAGAGTACAACTTAGAGACTTTAGAGTACTTGAACTTAATTATTAAGGGTTCGAGGGATTTTTGTAGTTCTTTCAATTAATATGCTTGACCAGTAATTTAATAAACTGCCCAAAGCTATCTTAATCTCGTTTGGTTAATTATATTATAGCCCGATATATCAATAAACAGCATGCGGTCGATTTAATCGCGAGTTTACATACGATTAATAAAATTAATTATTGACAATTAAATTATTGACGTATGTGTAATTGACTGAACAACGTGGACCTTATTATAGTTCTATGGTAATTTTATAAGGTTTTGCGATTGGTGCCTAATATATAAATAGTGTAGGTAAGTATATCTAGTAGGTAGGTATTTTTTGTTACTATCTTTAATCTGACCATTATTTTGTTTGAATGATAACATAAAATACCCTGCTCTTAATATTACATTGATATAAAAATAAGATAAAACCCCGTGATACAGTCTATAAATAAACAAGAAATGAATCATACAATATACTGAAGCCACAGCGAACGCTAAAACACTTGAAATTCTGAATGTGAATGAATACGATACATAAATTACAATAACTCCCATGAGAGATGGGCGAGGACGACACAGAAACGTTATTAAAGTACGAGGACCACTCTATGTTTAATACGAGATTTGATTTTAATATTGTATTTTATTTAATATCATGTTTAAATGTTAGAGTTATTAGTATAACTTTGCGTATTGCCGACACGACAAAGAATTATAGCCAGTTTACTAAATAACTTTAGGTAATAATAAATTTTAGGCTACAGACTGTCTATTTTACTTTAAGGTTTATTAAATAAACTAGTTGACCCGGCAAACGTTGTTATGCCATGTACCAAAATGAGTTCTAGGGAATTTTTAAATTACTAAAATGACTATAAAAAGTGGGGGTTGGTGATAGACGCGTGAAAATTTAGCGCTGTATGTATTTTTAATACCACAACATTTAAAAAAAAGTTTGTCCCAGAAATAAATAAATAAATATTAGGGGTGGACAACCCTATCACTTAGTGGTATAAAAATAGATAGCTGTTTCTCAGACCTATTGAATATGCATAAATAAAATTTCATCAAAATCAGTGAAGCCGTTTCGGAAGAATGTGGTAACAAACATTGAGACACGAGAATTTTATATGTATAAGTATAAGATGCACTTACATACATACATAGATACTCGCATTTATATTATAATTTAATGTTTAAAAAGGACAGAGTTTTTTACGTAGGTACCTACATATATTTATTATATCAATATAACTTTTATGCTTTAAAAAATTTCACATACCAGAAATATTTTTAAATTTAACTTTTATTGTAATAAAATTCATGGAACAAATAGCAACGTTAACTTTATGTAAAATTTATCCTCGAACAGGGGCTCGGAGCGGGCGCGGAGTTCGCATCCCTACCGGTTATCACATTTTCAATAATAATTCGAGGAATATTTTTATTGTGGGAGACGGCCGAGCCACGCAGAGTAAGCACGGCTCGACTGTCGCGAGAATGTTAATTCGTGCCTATTAGTATTCAAGGCAAAACAACAACTAATAAAAAGACGCCGCCGTGGGGAAAATTGAAAATATCCGCAACCGTCAGGAAAATGAGAAGACCTCTTCGTCACGCCGTGAAATTAGAATCGCTCCAAGTTTGCGGATTCTCGGCACGTGACGCCCAAAGTTTGTTTACGTTTCCATTTGATTATAATCTATCTCGAATCTATAACGAGGCGGCGACGATATTCATAACAGCTAGTTCTGTTGACATGATTATCGGTTTAAATACACACCTTCTTATCTAAACCTACCTACTACCTACCTAGGTACTTATAATATTATAACCATAAATATTTAAGACAAAAATTTAATATAAGGATTTTTTATTGACCAGATAAAAGCTAAACCTGGCTGACCCGCTAACCCCTCCATCAATCGACATAATCAACCTTTTCATAATCAGCAACCCATTGTCCCACTAAATTCCCACTACTGAGCTCGGAAGTCCTTTCACCCTGTGAGGGGAACAGGCCACAGTCTACGAGGCTAGCCAAGTGAGATTTGGTAGGCTTCTTACTAGAAAACCCTTATAAACAACGCTACACGATGTTTTCCTTCACCCAAGTGATGATTTTTCAATATTAAACGCTTATTCTTTTAAAAACAGAGGCGTGTGCAAGATTCGTATCCAAGCCCATTTGTTCAGAAGTCCATCGTTCAAACAACCCTACTATCACACCTGTAAATAATGACCAAAGTCTATTTCCCAGATAAACCGACACCCTAAGCGACGAGATGAACTCATCACCTGTAGGTAATTGCACTAACTCCATTATGTTCCAAGCTGTTACGTTACAACGCAGGGGCGTCAAACGTCACCGGAGATGAATTGCGTTTTTAAATTATAGGCTGAAATCAGGAAAAACAAACCGAGACATAATTGTACTGTATGGGGTTTGATGTCGGCCGAGACAAATATTTAAATCTATATCCATACTTTTAAAAACGCAATTAATAACTCTTGTTTATCTGCCTGCTATCTAATCGAGCTTAATCTGCTGAACCGATTTACATGCAATTTACTATGGAGTTACTTCTAAAACCCAAAAACCACAAAACTAAACTATCGTATTGTAATTTTTTAATAATTTTTTGTCAAAACCCAAAAACTTACAAAGGATAAAAGGAAGGAAAAGATAAAGGGATTGGGTTTAGACCCAAAAAATTACAAAGGATAGTTTTTATCCCAGAAATTTTCGATGAATGGATTGAAAATGGAAATGTAAGGGATCTCATTGTAATAAATTATAGTCAGATTGTAGTAATATGTGGCACACGGATAGAGCATGACCTGGACTCTAACATAGGACACTTTAATCCTGGTGATACGGTCCTGTGGATCCTATGAGTCCTGTCTACCACATGAAAGAAACCTCGGACAAAAACTTTTATATGATAAGATGAAGTTTAATTTGTACTCAGAGTGGTTTGTCTAATTCATGCACGTAGAGTAGCCATATTTTTTAAGTAATTATAAATATACCCTTGATGCAAACATTGAATGTCCGAGCTTTGAACAAGGAAATGATTATTTTTTTAGATTTTACGTAGTATAATTTTTCATTACAGTATAGGTAGGTACTCTGTGATGCTATTAAATTAAACATTCATTATTTAGGTAATTTGCAATATATGGGCGATCGCTTATTAATGGCTCCAGGTCGGCGGGTTAATGTGTATTATCTTGTCCAATTGTAATCTAGCCGGCTAATGTCCTCAGATTATACTGCATGCATCAAACATGGGACGTGATCCATCAGAAATTGGTGTCATTAGGTTCACGGTCAATTATTATGTTGCGAGGTATCGATGACGGGTACCTAATGTTAAATTTTCAAACATTTTTACGTGTTCACTTACGAAACATATATTGCGGTATGGGTTGACACACACACAACGGTACATGACATACCTACTTACACAAAACACATTCATCAGTTCACGCTACTAAATGACATAAACACACTCAGAGCAAAACAAAAAGTTCAAACTCATAGTTATTTATGCTTCGCTGGACTCGAACCCAGGAATTCTTGGCCGTACAAACGTGGGAACTCATAAAACAAATTTCACCACATAACTGAGAAAGCTTTGAAGATACTCCACCACCTACACTAGTGCGATTTGCTACAAGGTGTATCTAGTGGCAACTGAAGAATCTGCAGTTTTTAAGCCACCTAAAGAAATAATGCCTATTAAATTAAATTAAATTATTTCCGCTAAGAAAACCCCATTTGTCATGGCGCCTCCATTCCAGGGTACCGCACTCACCGTTAATAAAAGTGTTGAGATTCTGGGTGTTGACATTTCGAGCAACGTGCAGTATCGATGTCATCTAGAAGCTAAGGCCAAATTGGCCTCCAAAAAGCTTGGCGTCCTGAACCGGGCGAAGCAGTACTTCAATGCGAGGGATCTACTGATGCTTTATAAAGCTCAGGTGAGGCCTCACATGCAGTACTGTTCTCACCTCTGGGCAGGTGCGCCACAATACCAGCTTAGTCCATTAGACGCCGTACAAATGCGCTTTGTTCTAATTGTCAACGACCCACGAGTCACTAACAGGTTAGAACATCTAAGCTTTAGGAGAGATATAGGATGTCTCTTGTGTGTTCTACCGACTTTACAACGGTGAGTGCTCCGAGGAATTGTTCGATTTGGTGCCAACGTCACCCTTCCATCATCACACCACTCGCCGAAGATTGAAGTTTCATCCACATCGCTTGGATCCGTGGCGAACGACTACAGTTCGATTTTCACTATCATTTTTGCCGCGAACTTGCAAGCTGTGGAATGAGCTTCCTTCTGAGGTACTTCCGGAGCGCTATGACATGGGGTTCTTCAAGAAAGGTGTAAAAAGAGCTCTCCTTCCGGGCCGCGGCGTTGCACAGGTGACTCCCCTGGTGTTGCAGGTGTCCATAGGCGACGATGACCACTTACCATCAGCCCCCCGATTCTGCTAATTTATAAATGGTTAAATTGGATCTCAATTGAATTGTTTGACACATTTTGTAGGGGGTATGTGTCAAAAATATGTCAAACGATTTAATTAAGCTGCAATTGAATCATTTATAAATTAGCAGAATAAGGGCCCAGGTGGCTCATCCGCTTTTTCGTCAGCCCTTCAGGCTATAAAAAAATATGATAATGGTTTCGGGAACGGATAAAGTATAAATAATAATTAATATCAATAGACATTCATAACCTCGCCCTAGATTTTGTGTGTCGTAGATGCCATAGATATCACACAAGACCCACACACACCCAAAACTATGATGGAAATCTCATCAATTTTATGTCAGTTAATGTCGTTTAATGTCGGGTAACTACATTGTCCCGAAGCGAAGCGAGAGAGGAATATATCTAAAGAGGATGAAATCTATGCGAGAGCAGCCGCAATTATACACTAATACTTACATTTCTATGTAAATTGTATATTAGTCTTCGTTTAATAAATACGATTATACAGCACTTCGAATGGGAACTAGATTAATTCAAATGATATCAATACTTGGCATCCTAACAGCGAACCGAAACATGTAAATACTACGAAGCACTCAAGATGTCATAACAATAAGAACAAAGTAATATATTCCAGATTCCATTACTGTCTACGGGTATTATTCATCCATTAATGGTCGCCGCGCGCCGCGACGTTCCTCTGATCTGAAATTCAAAATTTTGTTGAAACAGATAAATGGAAAGAATATCCCCTATTTAAAGTCGATTACAAATGATAAAAATCTGGAGTTACGACGTACTTCAAACGCTTTTTGCTTAAATATTTGAGCGCCTAAAAGTATAAATAGATTCAAAGTAGTTAAGATCCGTTACACCTATAGATATAGTATGTCAATATTAATGGGTAGTTTATTTAACATTCGCCTTCAGCCATTAGCGCTTTCAACAAATAATGTTAAATATACAATTTCTTATAATCGACTTACGTATTGGCTAACAGTGATTAATTATTAACAATAATTAATTATTAACACTAATTAATTATTAACAATAATTAATTAGAGTGTTCTTTATCATTTCGTTCTATGTGCTACGACAGGACTTATCTGTGCAGACTCATTTCAAAGTATTAGTTCAGAGCGAGTTCAATGCGTGTAACCCGCCCATTAAGCTTACAGATTACATGTGAATCAATAAGTAATTTCGTTCATTATTAATATCTCTATGCAATTAAAGCAAGAGATATTTAAATAATTAATAGAATATTATACAATAACGCTTAAATGGAATAATAAATTATATAGATGGGTTCTCAGAACCACTCAATTCAATCCTGACGGTACCTAATGCACGGTGACAGAAAGTACCCGCCTGGTTAACTACCCTCCTTTTTAAATAGACCGTGATTTTATGTAGCGTCAGAGAAACAGAATTAATACGGGTAGGTGTTATTTAAGCGCTTGAACATCGGGGGCCACTTAGCATCGCCTGACTCGTCAATTCGAATAGCACCTACTTATAAAGAAACTAGAGAACCGCCCGCGCTTCGCTTCGGGACCCGTAGGTAACAGTCACTGTCGCGTAGGTCCTGCTCCCGTAAGATTCTCGGGATAAAAAGTTGCCTATATGTTTATACTGGAACATAAGTTATACATTTACCTATGGCTTAAGTAAATTAACGATACATGTAGTATTTGATAACGTGATTCAGAAGTTGCAAATGATTTTTACTAACGCCATCTATTAACAACATCCGAAACTAAATATCTAGGAATTATCAAAACATCGATCTTCCCATGGGAATGAGATGTATTTCCGCGGTAAATAGTAGCCTACGTCATTCTCCATCCTTCCAACTATCTCTACACACATAAACTATATCATATAATAGCCATGTTGCGACGTGAAAGAGTCACAAACAAACAAACACACTTTCACATTTATAATATTAGTATGGATATGGATAATATAACATGTATAATAATGTTACGTGTCAGGAGTAATGGGTTCGAGAAAACGCCAGAATGTACCACAAAGACTTTATTGTACTCGTCGATAGACCATTACACAACGTACACACCAAAATACTATGCACGCACTCGTAAACTCACTCGTCGATCTTGTATCGCCCGTAGAAATCACTTCACTTCTCGCTGGTATCGCTTGTTCTTCCCGGTTTCGCTTCCGAAACTAGAATGCCACCCAGTCGACCGAGTGCCCCTTTTATACCACTCACGCACCATTCATGCCAATCCAGAATATTCCGGTAGTTGTTAGAATGAAGCTCTAGTATGTTCCTTGCAATCGACTTTCGACCTTAAGACTGTTGTCGTAAGGTCGAAGCGTCGTGCGCGTACTTTCGAGACGGCCGCGCTCTATTGTTCTATAGTTCGCTTGACATGTTTATGGCCCTTATTGTTTATTGCTTCCGGTTTAGCGAAGTAGATACGCCAGGGTTGTCACAATATAATAATACTAGCTACTCCCACAGCTTCGCCTTCGTATAATTTTTGTTTCAGTATATCCCCCTTTTTATCCCTTTAAGGGGGGAATTTCCGAAGTTCTTCTCTTAGTCCTCTCTTATTCTTCCCAAATTCCAGCTTCTTGCGTTCAGTCTTAACTTATATCGATTGATGATTTATATCTTGTAACTTGAACTCTTATTCAATTGTTGAGTAGGTACCTAAACCATAACGAAGTCAATATCAGAATAAATTTTAACTGCCCCGTGTATAACAATACGTTTTATGATCACGTTAAGCAAATAATTTCCAAAATCACAGCCACTTCTTTAGATAACAATTCAGGCGACTAATGAATTTAAATGGTATTCAATTAAATGCACATGAATTATTCAGTAAAAGAATGGTAACGTAGAAAATGATACCGACCTCCGTAGCCCCAAAGATTCCAGGGGTCGTGTAATTAATTGCTTTCTGGTTTATACTGAATTAAATTAATCTACTACATAGGCATGACCATAAATAATGTTGAAATACCTAGTTAGAAGTTTAGTAAGCCATGTACGAAACAAGAATGAAATAATCAAATGTAGGTATGTCTTGTGAATAAAAAACAATTGCATAATTTTTTGCATAGAGTCTGCCTTGAAGACAAAAGTAAGCCTTGCTAATATTCCTACAAATTCCACTAATCGGTTAATCAACCTTCACAATAATCGAGACATTCGATCTTATGCGTCATTATCAGATTTGATATCACGTTAAAATAATACAGTTTATTTATAGCGATAAACAATAATATTTACCTACGAGTAATATTAAGACGTAATATCTTACCGCACGATCCGCTATGAATTTGATCAATGAGATCAAATAGTTGTATTGTTTCTTTGTGAAACGGTTGTGTTCGTTGTATTGGGCTAGCAGTGTCATTTTCATATAAAATTTTGTTGAATTATTTCATGCATTTTTTCTTACTTTTACATTTTTATTTTGCATCGCTATTTTGCCTGCTGAATTTTTCACATAAGGTAGGTACATACATCTTAATAACACGAGAGGTCTAATGGGTTTAATGACATCAAAATGTTTTTCATTCACAATTTATTTTTATACACTTTGAATGGACTTAATAATTCTCCAAAGGAAGATCCTTTCCAAAATAGCATTCAAAACATTGCCGACGAATAATTCAAGCGTTATCGAACTAAAACTAACACTGTGACAAGGGTCCGTAATTTATACCATATTGCACAATACAGTATACCCAAAGTTTATCATTCGATAAACGTTTAATCTGGTTCTTTTTTATTTTTGAAACCTCAAAATGGGTATAGAGTCCAATACATCACGAATTACGACTCGTACGTGTCGATAATATCAGCTCACTGACCATGTCATTAAATAATGTCTTGAACCAAATACGTGCCCTCCGAAGCACGGAAGTGATCAACAAATTTTACCATAAGTGGGCATCCAACTACCGACAGCACTCGCCGTTACTCTAACTCGGTCGATCAGATAGAATTGACGCAATTCGCCGACTTCAAGTCAAAACTTGATTGTAAGGGAAGTCAATAATTTTTCAGTAGCCCGATTTTTAATTTTATCGAAACTTAAAAACCATGTCTTTTTGGGATCCTCAGTGGTGTCGGTCTCGGCCTCTTAAAGAAAGAATGATGACGATGATTAAGTCAACCGTCTTGGTTATTATCATTGAGAAACATTCGATAAGCCACAGAGGAGTTCGGCTGACATTAAAATGAGACTTGAGTTGTCCACTAACTCTTTAACTTGATCTGCTCTGGAACACTGTGGTGGAGTACCTATGCTCTAGACCTCTTCAGGTATAAGGAGCGATCCATGCTCAGTAGTGAGCCATAATCAAACAACGATTTAAAGTTAATATTCCGCTACTTGAGCTGTCAATATGGTTAATAATTCCGCATTCTATTAAATTCAAAGCAAGAAGAAATATCGTTCATCTCGATTCAGGATTTTCCGTTGATGAAAGAAAAGATTACGTCTTTTTTAAGCTCTTTGATATAGCGAAAAATCGCTGGTTCATCAGGCTCTTTAACGAAGACGTGGCTTTTAAATTTAGCGACATATTAATCTATCTCTCCTCGAAAAATTTTAATAAACGTTCTGTTTTACGACTTTGTCGCTCTATGTGATTTGTAAATGAAACTTTATCTGGGGTATTCAAAGAAATCCTACTAATATTATAAATGCGAAAGTTTGTAAGGATGTATGTGAGCGAGTGAGTGAGTGAGTGTGTGTGTGTGTGTTTGTTGCTCTTTCACGCAAAAACTACTGGACGGATTTTCATGAAACTTTGCAGTAATATAGCTTAGACATCGGAATAACATAATTTGTTAAAATTTATAGAGATTTTTGAAGGGACTGGTTTCCCGAAGCGAAGCGAGGGCGGATTTACTAGTTATTCATAATTAGATTTTCCATTTAATAACAATCAAAGAAACTTAGGCCTTTCTCACACAACATTAAATTTATAAGCGACTAGGATGTTGTCCAAGTAAAGAAGCGACGCGTCTACTATGCGCCTCCTGTCAGTGAACAATGTCAGATACAGCAAATTTTGGATTGCGTTGCAGTCGCGTAAGTAGGTACCTAATAAATAGCGTAGTGTGAGAAGGGCCTTACACTTATACCCTCGCACTAGGGCTTGTGTCGCGAAAGACATGTAGGTACAATGCAAATAACATCTCTTGGACAAATACGACCGGGAAACAAACATTTAACTGACTCATTGAGTTTGTCCTGGCTGGGAATCAAACCAGGGACCCCTTGCGCAGGCTATAGCTAACTAGTCTAGGAGGTTGTCGAATAGTCAAACAACAAGCCTTTAAAACATGAACGATGCAGTGCAAGACACTCTTTAGGAGATCCGAAAAGAGTCCCGTACACTTGGTCAAATTAAATAACATCATAAAATGTCGACTGTCCTGTCTGTCGCTGTTTAGACATAAACCTGTCTACTTAAATTGATAGTACGTAGGTAATTTATTTGATATTTAAAAATCAAATACGAGCATTATGTACTTAAGCAGCACGAAGTTCTTGAAATCTATTTGTCGTTTTTATATGAAATCTCTGGAGAAAATACTTACAAGATTTCAGAAACCTGTTTATGAAAGTAGCTTCGCGCAGTTTCTAAAACATCGTAACATCTTCGAACAGCGAAGCTTATCTGACAAATAAATAACGTTACATACTCGTACATTTACACGGACTGTAAATATGGCATCTATGAGACTCTTTTGATAAAGATCGTAGACAGGGAGAGACGACGACTTGCAAGAAAATATGTTTGCCTTCAACGTCTACAGCCCCTCCTGCTATTTACGTTGTAGTTTACGTGTAAGTGTATGTAGTAGGAAATTCACTTGAATATTTTTTCCCTTGGCAAGTTTAAACTACTGATATTTTATTCATTTTACGCAAAGACAAAGATGGTTACATCTGTGTATTTATGGTTCTGTACTCAAAAGTTAAAAAACGGAACCATATTAATATACAATTACAATAGGGCATCATACACGTTATCTTAAAAATGGGAATTTTTTACGTCTTTTTACTATCTAATGAACCGAAGACAATAATAATGTAGGTACTTTTTACATAGTAAGCGTCCGTCACAACAAATATTTAAACTACGGAACCCTAAAAGCGGATAAATATGTCTCAGCACAAAGTAAAATTTAATAAGGGCAACACTGAAAATAAATAAATGAACACTTAAATCTGTGTATAACATGGATTTCATTTAAAACGTTCTGCAAACGCTTTCATTACTCTATGAGGATCGTATATCAAAATTGGTTCATTATCTCTTCTAACAAAGACAAAACCGTGAACATGTACTAGTCAGAATCTAAGCTGATATATTGGGTTGTTTCTCGCGTAGTAAGCACCCCGTCTGCCGCCATAATAAATTTTGTGACAAACAATATTCCCCTGTCCTTTGTCTGACCGCGGTGGAGCATCGATCGACTTCAACAATAACAGGCCCGACTCAACGACTTATGTCTCTATTCTTGGCACATGACGGCTCATAGGCATACGCAGCAACGAGATAAATATATTCTATATTGGAATAATTGAGAACAACAATTTATGTTATTAAGTTATATAAATATGCTATTTTGTTCTCATATTCCAGCATAAACGCATTTGTCGCAAGATTTATTCGTAATCATATTTTGTTCTCATCATAAATTACTCTCCCACTGGTGGCGTGTTCCGGAAAAAAGCTTGAGAGTAAGTATTTACTTTCTTTCCTCTTTCTTCCTTCTTGGTCTTTAATGTATCGATCTAGCCTCTGGAGTTACTAATGTCCGTAGGCAATGATGACATGGAAGTGATGGTCACATGACTTACCTTCAGGTAGCTCTTATGCTCGTTTGCCAGCTATAGAAAAAAAAACTCCAACTGTATGTAAAAAACAAACAATTTAGAAGCGATGAGTTGCCCGCAAAAAATGAAGTGTACTTACTCTCCAATACTAAATTTGAACCTTTTAAGGTTGAATTTGGAAAGAAAGTGGAAGAGCATGACGGGTGAATACCCTTCCACTTTACATGTCTATCGTGGGTATTAAACTGGCTGCCCTTTAATAGCAGAAACCTGCCACCACAGCCTCATCCGATGTTCAGCAAATTGCACCACGTGTAGGAGAGGACGGATTAGACAAATGAGGGAAATCGGCTTAGGGTTAAGAATAGATGAATCCTTTTAACTTAAAATAGTGTTAAGTGGTTTTAGGGATCCGAAATAAACCACACCCCAGTCTCGCCCAACTTCTAAAGGCATAATGTACCCTTATAATGTATACCCACGTCAAAGCCTTACAATATATTTTCTTTTCGCCCAAACACTCCTTCGACAACCCAGTTTAAATCATAACATTTAGTAAGACGGGAGGGCTAGGTACATATTAAAATATTCATATCCCGTTTTACCTTTAAGATAACGTTTTATATGCTTGACATATTTACCAGTGTACTTAAGTTCATAAATAATAGATTTCGCCATTTCATCCAACCTATTTAGTATAAACATAATGAACGGAAACTGTTATTTTATAAGCCAGCGTTAACGGAAACGTACATAGTTATATTTGTCTTAAAGATATACATATTATGTTTCCCGTGAGGATTTAATTAGGGCAATTAACGTAATTAGCACGCAATATGGGTTCGGTATTATTAGATATACAATTAAATTTAACAAGCATAATAACAACTATAGACTCGTTTCATATACTACTTGAAAGAAATAAAATTAAAGCCATGAACGTTTACAACGACTAGGTGGTCATTTATTTCTTTAAAATAATCCTTGCACAAAATAGTACGTATAGGTTTGTATTAATTGCAAAAATAATTTTTAAAATACCATACTGAATACCATACCTATAGTCAAAAAATCTATAATAAAAAAAATTGTGCTGCTTGTCTTGATGCCAATATCATCAAACATTACCACTAACCCCATCTATCTTAAGAGCGTAGAACTTTCTGCAGATTACAGAGCCCTCCATGGTTATCGCAAAACATGTTTCATATGTAGAACCTAACCTTAAACATTTTATTTATATTCGTATCAAATAATAAAATACGTAAGTTGCGTGGGAGCTTCTTACCTTAGATCTAGTATTTATTATTCAAAGTACCTGTATGTACCGAAGCATCCGCCATCCACTTACGAATAATCTACCGTGAAATATCATTTGAATAAATTTCATACTCTAACCCGAATAAAAATTCGATTTCGGCGTCACATAATCGATTCTAGCGAAGATACCGAAAGTATCTTCATGTTACCAGCGCGGCCCTGCAATAAATATAGCTCTACCCGTAATAGTAATAACTTTAGGTGGTTTTATGTAAAAAGATTTACAAGACAAACGACCTGAAATCTCAAATCATGTTGAAAGCTGTTTCGAACAACCCGATATTGTACCAGACCATTAGTTTATTAAAGTGTACCTATTCTTTATTAATACTTTACATTTTGCTCCGAATTGATTATAGATGCGTTTATTTGGGAAAACAGTTTGATAGCTACATCATTATGTAGTCAAGAGCAAATAGGACTCGCTAGGTATAGTGTTCCGAAATGTATCGGTTTACCGTTTCCTTTGAAAAGGATTTAAGGTATAATAATAACGCATGTTATTTTTAAATTTTAAGTAATTAGGTGGGTATCTAGTTGTCAAAGTAATCAAAACAGCTCGATTCAGAACCCAGTAAAATATTAAGTGAAGTTAAGTATAGTACCTAAGTATGTTAAAAAATTATCATGAAATGTTCATATTACGGAGGAGAGACGCAAAACACATCTTTTCTTGAAAGTCACCTAAAATGTTTCAAAGTTCTAGGAATATACAACTAGCTCACTCTGTCAAAATGAAATTCAAACTGAATCAGTCTAATGGATGCTATTTTGATGCTACCGAAGAGGTTTTAAATAAACCTGAGAACTTGCAAAATGTTGATACACAAATTCATTTGCATAATATGTATATGATATTATGGTTATATTCCAAGCTCAAAGCTCCAAGTATTCCACGTCCCTGTAGCAATGGATTTTAGTTATGTTCAACAGATAAGTAAGGTAATTATTAAAGCTCCTTATTAAACTTTTAAACACTCTCGCTACTGATTCAATGTCATAACGACCAAATTTTTAATGGTTGAACAAGCCATAACATACCTATTGGACACCTCTTTAACTAATTACGGATTGCCAAATAACGGGAGTATGCGTGTCACTGCGTGTGTAAGGGTTTATTTATTTATTTATGATTATTTAGTACCTTTATCCAAGATATTGGGGTTTAGAATTTTTTAGACAGTTAATGAATCTATAAATAAAAATTAATAAATAAAATTAAAAAGTCTGAATGTAATTTCAAAATAACTTCGTTTTTTCAAGTGCATAGTTTTACAGGACACTATTAAATATAAACAATTTTTTTTTATTGTCTGCTGCCTTTCTGTTTATCTGGGCTAATCTTCGAAACGGCTAAACCGATTTTCGTGTTCATTTTTTCCGATTTAAAAGCCTCACTACACGACATAATATAATGTTATAGAGCAACATATAGGCTAATTTTAATATCGACATTCCCGCGGGATCATGATTAAGGCGGGAAAACTTCGACGAGAGAACAAAGTCGCGGGCTCAGCTCGTCACTAATATGCGTGTCAGCCCACCCTCTCATCCGCGGTCATGACTCATGACTCATTCCCAGTGCTGGTCGTGCCTCGAAAGTTTACAACATTAGGTACTATGAAGCTAAATCAGTACTATACCGTTATTTTATAAGTATTCCTTTAGCAACTATCGATAGCTATGGAAAAAAGAAGAATATTATTTTAGCAAACAGACAACTTGTGATAATTATAGCCGTCTATGAAAATAAACGAATAAGTTGGTAGAAGGTAAAGTTTGTCAGCGCGCTCTTGGTACTAAAAGCTAAGAAGTCATTCCCGAGATTCTGATAAGAACAACTCAGTCTTGAGAAATTACTGAGAAGTTCAGTTTGTGTAGAAGTTACTTGTAGCTTCGTTTGGCAGACGGCAATACCAGCGACTGGTTTCATGTTTATATTATTAACAAGACTGTTAAATCCCTTAATCTTGATTCAATCCGACGTGCGTATCTACACATAATAATGTTATTTACCAGTATTATAAGATTATTCGAGAAATGATTGAGTTAGTCTACTCAAGTGAGTGAGTATGTCTAAGGGTAATAAGAAGATAATTTATTTAAGAAAGTTCACTTGTTTAGCCACACCATCGGAGAGACAAAGCGCTCTGATCAGTCAGCGACTCGTTGCTGACAAAAAAAGTTATAGTAGCGACATGGATTTATTATTTACATAGATTCTGGTAAATACACTAACATGCGTAGTACTTATTTACTAAAAGGTGCAAACACGTTAATCACAACGTGTGAGTTTGCAAACTCCTATTACAAAGTCAGGTCATCACCTAACAGCGAACGAATGCACCTGCCCTGATTTGAATAAAATCTATCCGTTCACCGCGCAGACGTGTGACGAATTCCGATCACGTCAAAGTACTAAAATAATAAAAGTTTATCCTTCACGTCAACGTTTTGAATAAAATGCAAAACGTGTCTGGGATGCAGCCAAACGACCGCAGGCGCTTGCACATCGCTGGCTGCGCGGGGCCGCACTTAACTGGTAACTTTCCGTTTGAGAATCCTTGTCTAATCTTCTGTGATCTAATTTATAAAAAGGACCTTTATTTTAGCTTTTCTGCCTGTCTGTTATGCCTTAAATTTAAATAAACAAATATTGACAGAATGTAGTAATATAAATCTCGCCGGATAAATAGCTAGGTTTTAAAGAGCGATTTTATGCTAAAAACAATTTTCTTAAGTAATTTCCACCTTCAGTTCTGTCTCTATTAAATAAAAAACACCTACATAATAATGCAATGAATTGTAACAGTTGCTGCAATATTAAGAATATTTAAAAATATTACGTCTGCAATGAAAAACTTGACAAAAAGAAACTGCCGGAACGAATGCCGGTCTCGAGAGCTTGTTTATTTAACATAATATTGCGCGCAAACCGAGAATTCCTTCGTATCCCACGCCCATTGAATGAAAAATCTTCTTGCATCTTAATTCAAACGAATCGCAAACACGATCACGTAAACATTTGAGATAAGCAAAGAACCGATCGTATTTTCATAATTATATTCATGGCCATTTGTGCTTAGTAAGTTCCGAATCGGGTTCGATCTAGGGGCCGTGCAGTGGCCAACCCCTCGGCAACTCGGAATATAAATTTGGCCACGAGCCGGCACGTTGTTTGTCCGACAATAGGCGCGCTTGCCAACATAAATTATCGGACAACATTCGTCTCTAGTTTACCAACAACGATCAGCAAATATTTGTATAGTACGATCGACCGGGACACAAAGAATAAAAGCTTTGACATAAATTACTAGCTCCGAACCAAGGTTTTTTAGATTTATTGGCAAAAAGACGCCTTAAATATTATGTTATTTAAGAACATTTGTGCAATATCCCGCGTCGGAACCAATCCAATTCCTCGAGGATTAAAACCTTAGTACGAAGAGATGTATAGAAATCTGTAAGAAGCTTAAAAGCCTTCGATATTGAATATATAGGAGTATACTTTACAAGATAAAGAATTGATTTATTGAAAAGGGTTGTATTTAATATCAAGACATGTGTTTAAGATTCAACAATAAACATAAGTAAGTAATATTTTGTTTTATTGCATCCACGGAAAGATATTTAATTGTTTTAACTGGACCGAATTAGTTAAATTTTTATAAACATAATTTAAATAGAGAGTAAGGATATACAAAAGCTGAAGTAGATTAAAAATATTACCGTAACCCAAAACCGAACCAAAATGTTCTAGGGAAAAGTACCCGCTATATTTTACTCAACAATATAGATAAATAGGACCCAGATACTATAATATCTACCAATGAAAGTAAAGTTCATTGGTTTGTTGTGGTAATAGATTAACGTGATTTTGAGCCCACATGATCGAGGCGTTACTAGCCTCAATAGCTTTCCATCTTACTGCTCTAAAGTTATTTTTATCTTCGTTCAATAAGAAATAACTAAAGAAGAATAAAGCTCAAGAGGAAATGGGTTTTCTGTCTCATGAAGGATAGCACAAATAAAATCCACAATATCGAGCACAATGAAACGCTGATCACCGCACTCTGTGTGTGCATACGGCAGCCTATAGGCCGTACTACGCCTCATTAAATTTTGTTTGAATAGAGGGATACACCGCCATCTGCCGGCCAGACAGATCAGATCTAGTAGCGTCTGCAAAACACGCCAGATTATAACAACTCCATATTAATTAATTGTATCAGGCGTTACTTTGCGGATTATTTACAGATTTGAAACACCATCATTATAGAATAAAGGTTAATTAACGAATTTAATCTCAAAATATTATAATATTATCGATATAACTTTTTCATTCATCGTACATCCAGTATCGTACCTCATCTTACCTAATTGAACGAAAACAATTGACCATTTGGTAGTAATTGATAGGTATACAAATAAAGAGTCAATTAATCATCTTAGAGTCCCCGCAGACTGACTGCAGCCACCGGCGGCTGTGGCGCTTCGGCAGAATTCTGCTCACTGTTATTGAAGCTGTTGGCTGTTGGCCGGATCGCGCTTCTAAAAAGAAGCGCCACAGCCGCCGGTGGCTGCAGTCAGTTTGCGGAGACCCTAAATGAAATTTTATTTCAAAAAATTAAAGTGAAATTTGCCCTCTTCCATTTTAGCAAGAAACTAATGACGATTATGTGGTTTGATGTTAAGAACATTTATTGACAGAGGTCATTTACTTTTCTTTGTGTTTAAACTAAAACCTACGGCCAAAAAAATCAACAACATAAGTAAATAATTCTCAGGCTACCGAACAGTAGATACATCATCCGTACAATCATAACACATAAATTCCTCGAAACTCGACGATTATGCCAACCGTACAATATCGCAAAGCATGCATCGGCTGAATGAGTAGTTGAGTACTCGCTGCCACAAACATCGCGTAGCGCCATCTCGCGAGCAAACACTCGCATCACCTGCACCGCATAAGTATGTTTACCATACTACCCATACACCGCACTCATTAATGCACGGAAGGCAAGAAGGGAAGTCCTTTCACCACCCTGTTTCATATCCTGCAGTAAGCCGTAATGCACTGTATAGACTTCACGTACCTATAGAATGCAGTGTATGCTATGAAACGAAAATACGCTTAGACTTAAACAGTAGGTAGCTACTCTATGGTTTTCTTCAGTTTTGGAATGGAGTGCATTGTTTTTGTTGTTTTGAGTTTTCATTTAATACATACAATGAAAACAGTGAATTACCTAAATAGACATTTGTAAAGGGCTATAAAGCTTTAATGCCCAAGCGAATATCCCTTCGTTTCGCAATAACTGTAAATAGAAAATTAAAAAAAGAAAACAATTTTATGCCAAACTAGTAAACCCGACCTCGCTTCGCTTCAGGGAACCAGACCCTTCAAAAATCTCTATAAATTTTAACAAATTATGTTATTTCGATGTCTAAGCCATATTACTGCAAAGTTTCATGAAAATCCGTTCAGTAGTTTTTGCGTGAAAGAGTAACTAAAAGAGCTGACACTCTTCAAACGGTTGGACCTATTTACTAAATGTAGCTAAAACTACCGTGATGAAAACGGCTTTCGATTTAAAAACCGCTCTCAAATCATTCATTCAGGAGCTACGGTGCCACAGACAGATATACAGACTGATGTTCCATACTTACTGCTTCGAGGGTTAAAAACATTGTAAGTAAAATAGATCAAATCGCAACATAAGTACACGTCCGTAAAGGTACTCGTACATTACGCATGCTGATACATTGATCGTAATGTTCTGTAGTGACTGAGTGCAATCGGAACTTGCTAAGCATTCAGCGCTCTCCGCTATGCCAGACCGACCGGTCTCGCACAATAGACGCCAATTTACACGGGAATTCAGAGTGGATGCCTTCATGCTTACGGGTGCGTTCACAGACACAAAAAGACACGACGCATCAGTTAATGCATCGATGGCTATGGAACATCAAAAATCAATGCCTTTGTACGGATGAATCCGAAATACAAATACGAAACAGACACTCGCCGATTATTGCTCTTTTATTATTATGAAGATACATTATAAATTGAGATTATAAAATGGTACTGCATAACTTATAAAGTAATGTAAAATTCAATCCCGAAGTCCTATGGATCCACGTTGCTAGAGTATGGGTCCCACCTGGAAAAACATGCAAGCATGGAAAGGGATGGGGCCATCATCTCTCCGCGTTTAGAAGTACTAAAATGACAAGAAGAATAAGAGAACATACACTATACATACCGAGGGACTCAATGCGTTTAGGTAGGTACACGAAATATATTGACCCTAAAAAGTATTCGTATCGGTACGAAGTCGGTACTCAGTCTCACTATAGCCTCATCTTATTTGAGTACAGAACACATTCTGTTAACCTATCAGACACATTGAATTACGCTTATGCAACAACAGGGTGAATTTCGACGCATTGGAATTGACAGCACATAATCCCGTAAATCGTGTATGGCACTCCCAACTTAATTGGGAAAGTATTTTTATCCACATGGGATAGCTTCACTAGTTAACATTTTACCCATCCCTAACGATGAATAAAGTAGGTTTGCGGGGATTTCAGGATTAATGACACCCCTTCGTAAAGTGTTAGTAACTCAGAAAGTGTTGAATGTAATGTAATGTAATATCTACTTTAAAAATAAATAAGGTATACCTGCTAGTACTTATGTAGATTTCAGAAATGTACAATTTATTGAATTTATTATGGTAGAGTTGAGAAACACTTCTAAAAAGCGTTTAAATTACATTAATAATACTTACATTATCAATCAGTAAAAAAATATATCTGATAAAATAAAATGTAAGTGCATAAATAAAACCATAAACTAAATGCGAAGTACAAGTACATATCATTCTCATAAAAAATCTCATCCATAGACTCTCCATTACGTCACGCAGGCGTACGGAAACTGTCAAAAGTATTAATGCAAACAAAATATACCTACATTTTGTTAACTTCCTCTTCCCATGAAGAAGCTTCTTACAAATGTCCTATTACTGCGTACCTGTCACAATTTGACAAATTTAAGACCTTTAATCTCGCTCTCGAACTTGTAATACCGAATTCTTCGCATAACCTTAACTGACCTTAAGATTGCCAAGTCCTTCGAATCGTGCCTCAAATGCCGCAACCCTACAAAGGATGCCAATCGTGAATTACCAACCGCAATCTTTCTAGTGATCGTAAATTATACATCCGCTTAGTATTCAGCCGTCTGCTCTGTACAATGCGTCCTACTCAAACCTTATTTTACCGCTAGGTGGCGCTTACTTTCGTTCTTTGAAAGATTCAATTAGAATCATTCCTTTTTATAGTCTTTTTGTACATGGTTAAAGATAATATCTTCTATTTTGCTTTTATCTTAATTTTTTCGAAATATCCCTCAATTTTTCACGGGAACGCCTAGACGCAGATGCGGACCTAATGATAAGTACCAACCGTCAAACATGGACAACAACAACAAAGGCATCACCGATGTTTGCCAGTCAAAATAGAAAAAGGGGCCCTCATAATTTCATTCCCCTTTTATTCTCTCGGACCCCTGATTAAATATAATAGTAAGTACCTACGCACTTACATGAACAATTAATCCTCGGGTACACCACGATAATTACGAAGGCAATGAACAGCTTTCCGACCATGTTTATACAAAAAGTTATATTGGTTTTGTGCAATGAGTTGGTACACCGCTGAAATGAGAAGCAACCGCGGTTGGCGAGCCCCGCTTTGCATATCGAGCTATTATATTGTCTGCTGGTGCGTTGGCGATCGCACTGAACCATTTCATATTCATTTGTTTGCTCAGATTAACATATTAAATATCAATAGCCGTGCTCGATGGTTACTGCGGCCAAATGGCAATGAAATAAAATGTAATGACAGTTTAAAATTGCACTGGGATTTGATTGCCACTTTGACCCAATAGAATCGATGGGGCCAGTTGTTCTAGAAGTTTCCAGCAAAAAAAATCATATTTTATTGTAGGTAGGAAACGAGCTTGCAGTAGGATTGTAGTGTTGCTTATAAGGACTGTGACTGATACAGATCATACAGACCAAGACTCAAAAAAGGCGACGCTGCCGATAGCAAACAGTGTTAGGACATTAGTTGGTTTGGTTACATTTTTAGTAAATATAGCGTAACAACAACACACATGTGTTTAGATGGTTGTCTCTAAAAATGTATCCCGTATAGTGAAACTTATATCATGACGAACTCTAAGCTTTTGTCCGACTCACTTTTCAGTCTGATTCGAAATTCAACTACAAGCTACGATGGAGCCTTACATTTATGAATGTAGAAGGTGGGTAGAATCAGGTAGATACTATGTAACGTCAATTATAACTTTGTTTTTGAGTAGCGAGTGCCATCTCCTGCATCAAAGTTGGGAGAAGTGAAATACCGTGGATAGTTTTCTGAAACTTTAAGAGACGCAATAAATTACAACACTTCTGTTTTATGTTTTATTATCCTATACTCGTACTTTACCATTTAAACACCGGTGCTAAAAAGCCTGGATACACTTTAATTCATGTAAAAAAGATTACTATTTATAAGGACCTGTTCTTCACGTGACCCGTTGGCTGGTTGGCTTACAGGCATATTTCGAGACTTTTGAAGTTCATTAGGTACTGTACAAGTTCATATGCTACTTTAATAAAGTTCAAGTCAATGACGTTTTAGATAACTTAAATAGTTTAGATACTGTAGTTGTTTAATTAGCTATTAAAAATATACATAATAGGTAGGCTACATAACTGATTAGCGTATTTTCTAACAATAAACAAAACTAAAGATATTAATATCTTGTTACAGATTTGGACAACGCTTCGGTGTTCAAAATGAGAATATACCATCACCACCAGTCTTCATTATAGTCATCAATGATCAAGCAGTTCTCAAGAATGGATCTTAGATTGATTGCTGTTTCGGCGCTAGTCGCCCACCTATGTAAGTATCATTATTATGCATTGTTTACCCACACCGTAGGCGTCAGAGGTTACGTTAATCGTAGACAACCTGACTGCGTGACACGTTTGCTAATTCGCCTATAGTATCTAAATCCTTTTACTGTTTATATAAAATATAGACATAGTCGCAACCTATCACTGTCCTATTGCTGGGCCATTTATTGCATCACGATGTGAGGAATACTGCAGACCACAGTCCTCACACACTTTTGCAAATATTATCTCATATTGTGTCTTCAGGTTTTCTCTACACTGCGTTCGCGTTGGTCATGGAATTCGTTTAAATTGCATCCCAAACAAATGCCAACTTTCCGCCCTGAAATTAGGCTACAAAGTATATTGGAGATTACAGGCAAGAGTTTAAAATGCCGTAAATAAATTTTGCATACAAGCTAAACTGAACTGTGAGTACAGGTAATTAATTTGTTTTTAACGTGGAGACGCATTTCCATATTCTCAGCGAACGCAGTATAGATATTTGCCGAAGCAAGTGATATAAATAAATCTATTAACAAGTAGTATACCGCCCTCGCCCTCGAAAACATATTCCTTACGTTTCCAAAGATTTCTTGCCTATTCAGAATCACACGTGATACCGTTATTGCGCCCATAACGCGATTTATTGTGCTTGTTTGATAACGTTGCACCCAGTAGAAATGTAATATATGTATTTCCCCGAAAGAAAAGGTAGCCCATGTCTCAGCAGAAGTTTAACTCCCTCCATAACAAAAATCAAATCAAAACCAAGCGTGAAAGACGACAAAGATTCACTAACCATCTCATTTTAATAATTAAGTAAGTATGGACAAAGTTCCACTATTTTCCAAACATATAGGTACACTTTAGTATATGGCATGAATGGCATCTCAAAAATGACATCATAAAAGTTTCTATATTTTCCGTACCCAAACAGTTTTGAATTCAAAGATTGTTCTCGATACAAAACGTACAAAACGCTGGAACACAGAAGTACTTGAAAGTAATTGAAAACACATAAATTGAAACGAAAGAACGATCATCGACGTGTATCTAAGGTGGACTATCTCAGCCCACTTGACGGCAAATGGCATGGAAATAACAAGGATATAGCGACACGACCCCGCCTATAACCGCTGGTTGCTCCACCGACGAGTTACTTTAAACTACCACTTTAAATACGGGTCTCATCTTATGATAAGGAAGGCCTGAACGTTCCAAACGTTTCTTTATGGCTTTAACCTGATAATGACCTAAACAACACAAGTCTCTCATCATAGCTCATGCGCCGTACTCTAGCATGCTACTGCATCTGCGGTGCGAATTGGCGGTGAGATAGTGGTCACTTACTATCAGTGACCCGCCTGCTCCTTTGCAGACTATAAAAAATACAACATTTTCGATAGTAATTGCTGCGTGTCCTTTGATTTAGAAATGAACCCACTGAAAATTTTTGCAAGGCTTCAGACTGTAAATAGCTGCTAACAGCAGTAGAAAATATTTACGTTAAAAATCATCAACACTAACATGTCATGTGCAGAATTCTAATTAAGATCCTGCAAACTTAAAATGGAATGGACGGTTATATAAACTAACAATCTCCTTGTCAGCACTCCATCAATACAAATGCAAACAATAGACCAAAGTATATTTAAACAAAAGAGATTCTTCATCAAGGGGACCCAGAAAATTTATTTACTTAATTAAGATAATCTTCAGTCCTTAATGAACGTTGACTGGACGCAGTATAAACAATAAACGAATAAAATGATCGCTACAACTACAAATCGCCAGCAATTCGCTCGCTGGTGGTTGTACAAGCGCTAAATTCTGTTACTATTCGATGCAGAGAGCAACGCAAATTTCGTTTGGTACCAAAACAGAACGAGCTCCGTACGCGGTAAATTCACAGTTTTATTATCAGGAGTATAATCTGTTTTCGGATTCACAATCACTGCGTATCTATTTGCGTAAAATTTTAAATTTAAACAGGTTCTCACTATTTTTATTTGCTACAGTGACCATGATAAATTATTGAAAAGACCATTTACATTCAAAATTTAGTGTCCGCAATGAAATACATTTAAAATTATAAAGTTCTAAGGTTCACGCAAAAAGTATATTTTTCTAAAACATGTGTTTTAACCAAATGTGTTGTAATGTTCCTAACGTATTTTATATTATATTTTTTCGTACGTTTAATTAATAAAAAAATATATTGTGGATGGTTCTACTAATGGGGTAAACAATACGACCCTATGGTATCGTATTTTTAACCCATAAACTCAAAGAAATTACTCTACACTTCATTAATTCGAGGATACGCGTGTTTCAATGACTTTGTTTGTATCACCATTGCTTCAAGGGTACGAAGGTACTATTACAGGCCATTTGCCGACCAATGGGTTTGAAGTAACATTTTCAATGTTTTTTTGTTACTCTTGAATAAATACTCCTTGGCGATGTAAATAACATACTTTAACATACTTAAAGGTCTTTTGATACCGTTTAACGTCTAATGTGTTAAACAGGTGTGACTGGGATTATCACACTGAGAAAGGGGAAGATGCGTGTCACTCCAAAAATAAACAAAGACGACTTAATATTGAAAATATATAGAAATGAAATGAAAAATATGTTATACCTAAAAATCCTTTAGTGGTTTAAATCTCGTGCGCTCGAAACGGAGAATTATTTGATAAAGAAGCACTGAGCTTATAAAGATGTAATATGGTACACAGACAGGCAGTAATTCAACAGAATATGTATTTATTAATACACATTCAGAATACCTATATTTATTAACACATAAGACAGTAACTAGATCCGTAAATTAATGTTTCTAACGATATCCTTACCAAGTTTCAAACGTCTCATTTGAAAATTGTGTAATACAATTAAACACAATGATGATCAAATTATTTATAGATTTTAATATTCAATGTCGCAACATTTTCAGGTGTACTAGTGTCTGCTAGTGGCCCCTTCTACGATGACAGCAACAAACCAAGCAGCGCAGCGCCGGCTGGGAACTTCATCACACAGACAGTCTACGGATTCCTGGACTTCACCACCACGATAGGCAACACGGTTATGGTTTTCTCACCCCAGTCTGCGCCTCCTCCAGGTCAAATCTTGCTTTCAGATTTGTATTTTTTTAAATAGGTGATAAATTAGCAGACGTGCCAACTGCCAATGAGGGTAAAAGCGTGTGAATTTGCCGCTAGAGGCGCTAGTGTAGAGTGAGGTCTGGCTGTCAGTGCCACAAACTTATCTGACCCGGTAAGAAAGGCGCTACTGTCTTTGTCTTTGTCTGACAACAGTTTAACATTTGAAACAGTTCCAATTTTCGACAGTCCGATAAGTTTGTGGCACTATCACTTCTCACTTGTCTGAATGTCACTTGTCATTGTTTATGTATGTGCGGGCTTTGACAGCAGGACCTCAGTCGCTGGTGGCGCCAACTGGTGAGCACAAAAACGGCAACCCTCCTTGATGAATGATCACGTCTAGAGAATAGTAGTTTGGCACCGATTATGCTGAATTGCTACTCCTCTCTAAAAACAAATTTATTACTTGTACGCAGAGTTCAATTTAGGTAGTAAACAAAATTTACTGAAGGCTTTTTAAATTCTCGTTGTCAATCTGCAATGTTCTCTTATTATGGGCAGAATGGTGGCATTTGTGTGAGATGCAATTAAAAAGAATTCCATGTCGAACGCAACCGCAATGCAGTAATAATATTAATGACCATAATAATATTAATTATAATGCAATCTTAACGCCAATCCCTAACGCCACGAAGGCCAGCTTCTGCTACTTTGACCACCCTGTTCTGCCGGCACGGAGCTGTCATTATTGTAGGCCACCCGACATGAAAAAACAGCCAGTACTTAAAAACTAAGATTAAAAACATAGAGTAAATCTATTCGTGCGCCAGTTATTTTATTATAATTGGTCAAAACCACCGCTGCTGAGGATATTGTATTTGTGTAAGCATGTATTGT
This sequence comes from Hesperia comma, assembly GCA_905404135.1. Taxonomy (NCBI): domain Eukaryota; kingdom Metazoa; phylum Arthropoda; class Insecta; order Lepidoptera; family Hesperiidae; genus Hesperia; species Hesperia comma. The sequence goes on along the minus strand of FR990020.1, from coordinate 13,949,075 downwards.
AATTGAACTATTTTAACTAAATAAATATTTTATTTCTTCAGAACCACCGAAAACGGAGAAGTCAGTGCAGGAAAACATAATCGACACTAAACCGCCTCCACCATCGGTTACCAGTGTAAAACCGGAAACCATAAAACCCAGCAAACCAGTAGACAAAGAAAAGACTAATAAAGCCGGAACACCAGTTGCTGCATCTAGTGCTATTTCTGTCGTCACTTCACCTCCAAAAAAGGAAGAAAAAATTGTCAGTGCTCCAAAAGCAAAAGAACAGAAACAAATAATTACTAAAGTTGAAGTTGTGGCAGGCCCTTCCAAAACAGTTGAGAGTAGTTCCCAAAAACCAGCCCAACCTAAGGCTAGTAAACAATCACAACCGTCAAATAAGAACCAAAAAAAATCAAATCAAAATCAAGTCATAAAGAGCGTTACTAATATTGTCAGCAGTAAAGTTGAAGTTAAACAGAATCCACCGCCGTCTATTGTCAATTCAAAAATAAATAGTATAGTTGAAATTAAGTCTAGTCAGGGCGACGATGAACCAGCGATATTGGTAACAAACAATAACATTGGGGAACCTGAATATGATTTCTTATCTCGCCAGCCATCTGAATTCGTAGAAGAAACTTATAAAGTAATTAATTTAAGACCATCTAAAGCACATCCCCAAAAACCTAAAAATAATCATAAAAATAGACATCAGCCGACTCCCCCTACTGAAGATGACGAACATCCCTTGGGACTTGTAACTACACTTGGGGGCACAATTGTGAAAGATGGTCTCACCACTGTACATGAGACTAGTGTTATTGGTACATACATTTCAGGGAAGTATGCTCAAGTCTTAAACAGTAATTCTAAAGTACTACCGGCTGGACATAGAGCTAAAATTTCACCAAGTCCGACTCACAAGATACATAAAACTGCGGCACCAGGAATTTCAAAGAACCATCGCCATAATTTGGAGCCTACTCCTTCCAGTAATGACGACGATCATTTCAACGGTAAAACCACACGTAGGCAAACCAATAATGGAGGTTCGTTTAAACCTAATCGACACCGGCCTCAGAACAATGAAAACGACAATGTAGTAACTCCTAGTCCAAACAAAAAATACAAAAATAGAAACTCGACACCTTCGCAACGAACTCAAAGGTAACAAATTTAACATTTTATAAACTACAAATATTTAAGATGCACTTTGATAAATTAGTAAGATGTGCGTGCATGATTCTAACCCCAAATTTTCTATACGAGAAATTGACATTCAAACCACATTTGAAGCGCGTTACCCCAGTGCAGAGGCGAGGGTTTTTATTTATTTATTATTTATCTATTACGCAAAAAATAACAGTTAAGTAAAAAAGATAGTGTTGTGATCTGTTTTACACAATAAACGCCGTGCGTAACCGGTAACTCTCATAACAGCTCAACAACTAATAATTTACGCCACATTATTTTACATAATTAATGTTTATGCATGCGTTAACTATACAGTAATAAGTTTTACCTAAATTAAAATCATGCACAGAATATATTTTCTATAATTTTCAGTACTCGATTTGGCCGACCAAGAAATTCGCCTCAACTAGCAACCGTATCTGTTTTCAGTGAATCATCATCATCTTCACCCTCATTTTCAAATAGACGTAAGAGCAGCCGTAATTCTGGACATAAAACTACAGTAACTCCATCACCAAATGCGGATAGCCAGTCAAGACGAGGATTCAAAAACCGCATCCAACCATCATCTGTTGAGCAAGTGACTCCAGCAGCGTCTACAAGCGTTTATAAATTTAAGCTAAACAGAGCCCCAGGCTCAGGCCGGTGGCAATACAAAACCAGCCCGAAACCCAAAGTAACGATACGTAAATCTAATGGTGATGATGAACAACAAACTACTCCGAACTCGAACCCTCTTATTGACGACGGCCAATCAAATGATATATCTGTACAGTCGAGGTCTGATAACGATCTTGAGCTCTCAGGCTCACAAAGTGGCCCTGGAACTCTTGTTGATAATGATACTGAAGATAATTCCATTGAGAAACCTCCACCAATTGAAACCCTTAAAGTTGAAATATCTACTCCGGCAGATTTTAGGGATGTTTATTACGAAATAGCAACTCTTAAGTCTCCCTATACATTCCAGGTATAGTATGAATAAGTCACATTTGAAAATGAATTCTAATTCGTAATACTTTACTCAAGCTTTCAAGGAGACTTGCAGCGGATTCCATTGAGGTGCTTTGAAAATACTGTATATCGCCCTACAGTTTTGGACTGCTAACTTCGTTAGTAAACGTCAAATATTTACAATTGTATTCTAAATTGGCGATCTACTTTTCCTACGTCAAGTATTAAGTTTACTTATTATATTTTTTCTGTATTTTTAAGATTAATTTATTTTTACCTAGGTCTTGTATAATGCAATTTGTTTCAGGTTGGACGTGTCAAAAATACTCGAATCATCACGGTTACAACTACAATAGAAAAACGAATTGAGCCTACTTTAACTTTTAATTCGCAAAGTTCTCTCAACGAGCCGTTGACAGAAAACATATTAGCGACTGCTTCTCCGTATGGAAAAGACCATTATCTACTAGACTCTAGCATAGTTACTTTACCACCGATAACACTATCATCTGACGTTGAAACTCCACCATTGGAAACAGTAACCGAAACATTCAGTACCACTCAGAACATGCTTAAAACGCATATACTACCCGTAGTAAGAGATGTTAACTTAACTAGTAGTTTAACGTTTATTCAAACGTATCAGGTAACACGTTTTGTAACAGCCACTAAGACATTGCCACCAATGGACTTCTATCAGTTTATTCCCAGTAAAACATTAAAAGAATTTAACAGTCGCCTCGATGAAGCTGGCTCAGAATTACACTTAGAACTTGATTTTGGAGATAGCAGTGAGGATGAAGAGGGAGTTCCGCGCAGAGTATTCCCACCAGAATTAGATTTAGCAAACATTGGCTCCGACTTCGATCTTACTGAAGTGGACAAATATCGATTGCCAGAAAACCACTTACGTTTGAAGAAAGCTCATGGCCAGAACAAAAACAATCAAGTGACGGAATCGCCAAACCCAGTTACACCAGCTCTATCACCAGAGCAAGCGCAACAATTGGCACTTCTGCGACTTCTTAACCCAGCTGCAGCTGCTCAGATCCCTAATGTTGTGACGACATCCAAGCCTGTACTTAAATACGAAACCATCTACGAATCACACGTCATACCAGTATTTGACGGCAAGAATACAATTCATAGCACGATCTCACGACCTGTAGCAACAGTTACGAAAACCGAGTATGAAATAGGAACCAGTAGTCTGCCAGCCTTACCACTTCAACCCATCAATCCTCTTTTCCCTCAGCAACAGTTCACTGTTACTTCAACACCGGTGGTATTGAACACAGAGGTAGTAGCGACAGATAGCCAAATATTAAAATTGACATTTGGCGCGAAGACATTGTACACAACGTTGTTTACAACGAAAGTTGTGCCAACTGTACTGACATCTTACGTAACGTCTTCTATACCGGTTCAGCCTAGCGCTGCACCAGGCTACCCGGGATACTTCCCTGCACCGTTCGCACCTTTCCCATATGTAGGTTAATGTGCCAGTGTTTCTGAAAGAAATATCCATTGGATATTTTGGACACATTTGTGACTTCGAAGAATAGTGATTGTGATAGTGAACGTTTTATAAACTTTTAAGAAAGGACAGAAATGTGCTTAGCGGATAATAAACAATTTTGCGTGTGGAAAAACGGTGTGCAGTGTAAACTGATTAACTCTTGATTTATAGCGTCTATGGAAATTCGCTAAAACTTCAATCGTTCTACTTCCGTAAAGTTATCTAAGCTCGGCACGTAATGTTTTAATGACTGTATAAAAGAATAAAATGTAAACTCCATCACTGTCTTTACAAAAGTTATGTAAATTATTAATCATAATTTTGTACTTTATTTACCCTGTGCTCATTTACTGCTTTGTAAATATTATTTATATTCCTACCTTGTACATATAATGCATAAAATTTATCATGTAATTAAGAACTGTAGATAACATTATAGCTAATATTATGACAAGATTTTGTACATCTGCTGCTTTAATAAATGGATTTATAGTAACTTTATTTATTTTATTGAAATGTAAAACCACCAGAATCGTAAGGTATTTACTGGGATATCTGTAATAAAATATCAATCATAATTTTAATTTCGTAAATAATCATCATCATCATCATTGCATTCCATAACTCTCCCGTTGTCGGACTCGAGTGTGCTCTCACAATGTGATAGTTACAGTCCATAGCCACCACGCTACATAAGCGATTGATACACATCTTTAAAAACATCATATAAGAACTCTCAGGTTTGCAGTTTCCTTAAGATTTTTGCACTCAGTTAAACATATAACAAGCAAGTAACAATTAATTTCTGTCTAACATGCACATAATTTTTTAAACTTGTAGCCGCGTGCAAGATTCAAACCGCCTCTTCAGGAGCCCAATGTTTGAACTACTGGCTACTACATGAAATTTAATTCCCCTATGCAATTAAGTAAATGGAAATGATTTCGTATCCTAATATTGTTCTACAAAAGTAAAAAAAGCAGTATAATGTAAGTAGTAAAAATAACGGAAACAAGTCGCATTGTGCTGCTTATGTAACGCCATGTCGACAAACACATCGTTAATAGCTTCGATGTAATTAGTGCGGTGGTGTCTGTTCCACATCCCGACTTTGCTCAAGAAATAAGAGTACCTAAGTAAGGCCATTTTAATAGGCCACATTTGACAACTGTTTGTCTTTGCTTTATAGTGAGGGTAAACTGCTGAAAAACATCGATTAATTTAATTAATCGATGAGGACTTCAAACATCTGTAAATTGAATGTGATTGTTATAATAACTATTTTAATGACCGCACAGTTCAAACAATGACTAAAAAGACGACAAAAATAATGCGTCTATTAATGGCGCGAAATGAAATCATGACTTTTTTGTAACATTTCACGTTTCTGGATACTGGCTTTTGAGCCAGACGTTATAATTATATTTAAATGAATGATTACATATTTTTTGGCCTAAAATGTAAGAAAATTAATTCTGTTCCCATTAAAATATATTTTATTTTGTAATCGTGAAATACTTTTTGACGATTAGTTCGACTTCTCGAATTCAACTTATCTACTGATCTGTTTCTTTTGGTACCATCCCTCATGTTTAAAAAGAAAAAGAGTTCACTGACGTAACTTTGTAACGACGTCAGTTCTTTACTTAAAACTCTTAAAAGTGTAAAAATTTTAACAATATCTAGTAGGGAATATTAAATAATATGGAGTGCCTCCCTTACAAGGTTACTTTGTAAAATTTTGACGAACTGTCAAATGTGGCCTATTAAAATGGCCCTACTATAGTAGTAGTAGACGTATTACATGACACCATGACAATAGATACGAATCACGAATGTGACACTCTGTGACAGTAAAAGACGTAGAATAGTACCAGACGGATAAATAAATATCATGCATCGCAGTCGCACAAAAAAAACAATTTACGCTAATTGACAAAAACGAGACAAAACAATACTATCTTCGATGACAGGTTTTTCTATGACGGAAAAGAACTCTATTGTCTTACAATAATCTTTTGGCGTGTGGGTGACAGAGACAGCGCCTTACAGGTGGCAAACTGTAAGGTGGCGCCTCTCTGTCACCCACGCGCCAAAAGATGCTTGTAGGACTATACCGGAGAAATTCAGCTCTTTTGCCACACATAGGTAATCAATTCTAGTGTTTCACGCTCACCAGAAGGCTTTTTTTCTTAAGTCTCTGTTTCAAAGGTCGTAAAGATTCGAGAACTACATAATTTTAATATAGGTACCTACCTACCTCTTTAGGTACCTATATTAAAGGTGCTCCCTCACCGCGAGTAACAGTAGATATTAAGACTTTTCTTTTACATTTATTATTTTATCTCGTAACTCAACCAGGCTTTAAATATAAAATAAAAACTAGCAATTCATCTCAATTCAAATATACAGAATTAAAAAATTAAAAATATCAGTAATAGCATGACAACACCAAATTTTTGTAGCTCACTGGTACCAACCTTCTAATAGTGTTCATTTCTCAGCCTCCTATAATATGGGAGGCTTTTTTTAAATTCATATAAAGCTACAGAAGATAATATCCAATTTACTCCAGCATCTAATATTTCACGGAGTTGAGAGGTTTATTTCCCATGATATCTTAATTAAAGCCGTTTCACACCGAACTGGGAACGTAAACAAAGGGCTCCAAGTTATGAAACTAAGATTAATGGAAACTGTTATATAAACTTAATAAGTAATTTTGAAATTCCATTTTTCTTTTTTAGAAGTTACTGAACCGGGTCACCACTAAATTAATTCTGAATTTAGTAACTTGTCTAAGTTTGCTGTCTCCCTTGTCAGTACGTATGTAAAGTTAAATAATACAAAACAAAAGAGAAAAAAAAAACAACATTATTCATTCATATGTCGGAGACACTTATCAGGATGGTGGTATAATGCTCCGATTATCAGGTTGTAAGGTGAAAAATAAAACACAGTGGGCGTTCAATACTTTTCTTCATGATTTAAATTAGGTTTCAGGTTACACAGTTTAACTTAATTTGATTAAAGCCTTTAGGTTAAGTTAAAACGTGGCACAACGGAAATACACTTAGAGAAACATTATGCCGTCGGGCATAGGTACAACGCAGTATAGGATTTTATTACAAAGTACACTAGTTAACTTAATGCGACCGTTCAGCTCGACGTCTGCCCGAGAAGTCCGCGCTGTTCGTAAGTGACTGCAGAGCTGCCCTCTGTTGGGTTCCCCCTCTCCGATATCCCATCGAGTGACGTTTACAATTCGCACAGAGTTGCCATTTAAATGACAGTTTCCGGATTTACGTTTTATTCAAAGTTTAATGATTTATTTAGTTTGATTTTAATCTAATTTTATTTCCGTCTCCGACACATATAAAAATGGCGACCATCTTAATCCTCAGGGGGAGCTGTCTGTGATTAAATTAAAACCAGATTCTTAGTAAGAGCTGCCAACAGTTTAATTAGGTACATAGGTATGTAGATCTTATATCGGGACTAACTATCACTGACAGACCAGGCCCCAACTACTACTAAACAAAACTAACCAACTATCTTTCTAACACAGTTTGCTAACTAACCATTCTAGTCTCAATTAAAATCTTATTATGAGTCAGCCACAGTTGTCATGGACGGCAGCAGAAGGGTGGTGATTTCCATAAAAAATACACAAACAAATCACGGCCCTAAACTACGGAGGAAAAACAGAATAAGAAAATAGTTTTAGTAAAAATCTCTTTTAACAAATATTATCACAAAACTCGCTTCGAGGAATATAATATAACAACATCATAACATTTTCTCGAGGACGTATAGTGTAAACAGAGAACAAAGGATAAACAAAGTAGGTATGCCAGCGATACGGCGCAAGGAGCTCAGTATGGCATGTTTGAAGTTTCTCTCGTTTTGTGAGATTTTAAAACTTTGTTACTGGTGTGCATCGTTGTAAATAGTGACAAATCAATATTCTATCTCGATTGCTGACGATTGTTACAACTTTCCATTTACCTACTACGAAAGTTATTGGTGACATAAAAGAACATGAAGTAGATAAAGCATACCTACAGAAAGTAGATATAAATCCCACCAAAAACATTTTCATGTAAAATGTTTCCAAGGCGAGATCATAATTTTGTAACTCTACACGTCCTTACTCTACCTCAATAAGCCCAAACTTCACAAACCGTAGGTAAACCTTAGTCAAAATATGAAACTTGGCTGTTTCATTAATACAAGAACTTTTGCCCGTAAAAATAATGGGCAGGTAATAAATTTTTCACCTTACGCCCTAAATTATTACGAAGGCAAAATTGCCGAGTCTCTTAATGTATGTATTTTGGTTATAATATATTGGCGCAGCAGACGTCGACCTGCGACATATTACTAAGTAGACGTCCTCGCATCGCTTCGGGAAACTTGTTGTTGTAATTTCTGCGTCGTTTGTGACCCAATTTTTAAAATATTTTTTTACTACAAAAGCATAATCTAAATAAAATTGAATTGAAAACCTCCTTTTTTTGAAGTCGGGTAAAAATGAGACTATTTACAAAGAAAGAAACGTTCTTCAAAAGAAAGTATTATATTGAACTAGAGAACGGCCCGCGCTTCCCTTCGGGACCCGTAGGTAAAGGTAACAGCCGTGTAGGTCCCGTTCTCGTAGGAATCTCGGACAAAAAATAGCCTATAATATGATTATACTGGAACATCAACATCAGATATAACATTTGCCTATGACTTAAGTAAATTACATGTAGCATTTGATAGCATGATTCAGAACTTGCAAATGAATTTTACTAACGCCATCTATTATCAACATCCGGAACTAAATATCTATCAACTAACGAAACATCGATCTTCCCATGGGAATGAGATGTTTTTCCGCGATAAAAAGTAGCCTACGGCACTCTTCACCCTCCTAACTATCCCCATACACATAAACCATACCATATAATAGCCACGTCGTGACGTGAAAGAGCCACAAACAAACAAACACACTTTCACATTTATAATATTAGTAAGGATATACTAAATGGGTAATAATAAACAGAGCTCAGCTGAATTTTTTTTCCGTTGGGTAACATTAATTTTCAGAGTTTGGAACGTGTGTGATTGATGTTATTTCTACAACAAATAAAATGATATTTAAGTATATGTTGATATTAGTAGATAATATATTTCTATCCTAATGTACCCAATTAATAATAAGTATGTAGGTACTTATTCTTATTGTTCACCTAATTACTTTGCCGCTAGGTACCTATATTCCGATAATTCAGAGATACCTTCATAGACAATAGACAATTTCCTCTGCCTGACTCCTTCTACAAACAACGTTTAAGAAGTTCATTCCAACAAGCAAAATGTAAAAGGTCTGCCAAATATTCAAACCTTCAATGTTCCCATACGAGTCTAATCCGTTTTCGCAAATTCTTTGTTCCGGATGATTTTATACATGGCTGTCCTAGGCTCGTGCCGCACTGATTGAACGAGGTTAGGCAAAATCCGCTTATCTTCGATAGCGAATGAAGAATAATTTCATTGGCATATCCAGTAGCTGTCCAATTGACGTACTACTCTGGCTCCAGACACTATGGAAATTGACAATGCACTTCTCAAAGCCTACCCAATCCAGTTCTATAAAGTTCAATTTGGTGGAATGCTTTGTGATGCAACTCTTCACTTCATACAACCCTCTTCACTGTCAATGTTGTATGTAGCATTGTTACTCAAAAGCTGTAGTCTGCAAAAATGGGGATTCAAAAGTTGTATTCGATTTTAAAATGATGATTTTGAAAAAACACAAATCATTTATTACTGTAAGAAGTAGGTAGGTTAGGTTTCATTTTTGCCAAATCAAATGAATACATTACGATAAAAAGTAAGCAGAGTAGATTAATCAATCCCAGGAACCCTTAGCATAAATCTTCGAAAGTGCATTTCAAACTGATTGAACGAGGTTAGATCAAATCGGCTTATCGGCAACGGGGAATGAAGAATAATTTCATTTGCGTATGCAGCGACCGTTCGACGAGCAGCTATGTAAATTGACAATGCACTTCCCTATTTCCCTTTTTCATGCATTAGCTGTCCATAAAGGAAGATATGGGTGTATTGAAGCCTTTGAACGTTGATAGACTCGATTCAGAATCTACCTTTATCTATTCAGGTACCGGCATCATATAATAACGACACGTTCACTGGTAGGTACTGCTATGCTTCAACCTCTCAACTAAATCAAATATGGATATTACAGTACAGTACCATTTAGGTATCAGACTGATCTATTTGGAAGGGTTACTGCCATACTGTATGTGAGTTTAATAGATATGTTTAATTTCAATACACTTATACACGTCATATTTTTTAGTTTTAGAGCTGACTTTTTAGGTAATCAATTAAAGATAGCATGCAGCAGCACCCTGCCACTGCCGCCCATTACAACGTTGAGGATGACAGGTGCGTTGCTACGTTCATGTGGAAAATGATGCTGACCTACGAAAGACCCTTGAGCTCCATGGCCTCTAAACACTCCAAATTAATCTTAACAGTGACCAAGATTGACCTGCTTGGGTTGTTTTCAACTTTGTCTAAAATCAGGTAAAAAAAATAAAAATGTATAGGTACGAAAAAATCGTTGTGTCCGAAATTAATCACTCCTTCTTTATTTATAGTGACATTAAATACTTATCTACTTTATATAGATTAACGATAGTGAAATCATTGCAAAGTACTTGAAATATCGCAACGAAACAAAGTGATAGTATAATCATATTCTGCATTTATATAGGAAGATATAATTTTACCTATGTGTTATCTATCTCATAGATAACTTGTATTACGTCTCCTCCATTATCATATTCCCTTTAATTGACTAATATGAATATAGTATCGATAAACAATAAGACACGAATTTTGTTTAATGTTTGTTCTGTTGCGTGCTCACGATGAATTTTACGAAACAGGTTGTGTTATTAGTAACTACAGTAGTAATCTGTAAGTACACAAATGATATTAATAATGTATTGATTTTAATAATTATGAGTATAGCAATAAATTCAGTGTCCTCAATACAATAATATCCAGTGACTCATTCGATATCTTGATGCTACAAAAATATAGAATTTTAAAGACTTAGCCGTAACTGTAACCGTAAGAGGGACTGTAGATTCAAACTGTTTATTTGTTATAGTTTTTTTAATTACCTTCACTAACTAACTTTTGGTAACGACGCGTCGTTAATTGTGGGTAATATTGATTGAGTCTTTTATTCTTAACACTTTTCAACATTTTTCTGATTTTGATAATTTTGACGTAGGTACTTACTTACAACTAAAAAAAATCAAAAAAGAAATCATAAAATGTAAGTAAGTAATAGGATTAAATTTGTGTATACCTACCTACATTTATCTCCTAAATAGGTGGAGTTTTGGTGGCTGCCCAGTCGAGCACAGAAAGCAGATGCTATCAGTTCACATGGTTAGGTCCTCGGTTTACAAATGAGAGTATCTTCATGAACGCCACCTGCCAGGAGGCAACACGGCTGGCCAGTGGCGTGCCGTGTGTGCACCCGCTTGTAGTTTCATGTAAGTAGCTAATTGACAATAATAAGTTTTACGATTTTAAATACCTGCCTAGATATATTTATTTGAGTCTCTGAGAATGTGAATTTGGTTTATTAACAGTGATACGATTAAGTCCTTACAAATGATCATGATGGAATGATGAATTCCGAAATCTAAAAAACCGTGGTTACCATAGAATATCTATTGGTATAATTTTGGTAATGCTCATCGTTTGATAAATAGATGACCAATTTGTCGACTATCAGCTTGAAAGAGACGACTTCAAAGAACCTGTGAAGTGTTCCCAGCGTTTATCTCTTCAGTATTTATTATCTAGATGTGTACTCCAAATTTTCAGATGACGGGACATGGCCTGACGTGGAATACATTTGGTTACACCACGCCCAACAGGCAACCTGTGTGCTAGCTCAGAACGACGTGTGTGCTCAATTCACATATTATTTTAACGGACATGGTAAATACTATATTACAGTAATATCAGACTGATCCTTGGTACATACGTTCTACAAAAAACTACCAATGGACCTATCTCGTCTGTGCAATGGACAGCTATTATTTCTTTGGCAGTTCCCTCATTTCAATTTTAACGTAGCAGTGCAATAGAAGTCACTTGTAGTCCATCATTGGGGTTGGTTAGTGACCATTACTTTTACGTAATCGAGTTTAAATTGTAGTCGATATCGGAAAAGGCGCCAACTATTAAGAAAATATCTTGAGCATTATTGTCACTGGGAAAGAACACGAATGAAATTCAAGGCAATTAGGAGGCATGAGATGAAAGCTGCAGCTGATGTTTGTATTGGTCAGTTACTAGGTACCTACTCATTAATCCACATTGGAATATCTAAGAGTACCTACTTATACCTTTTCTCTGGGCCTCTTTCTTACCCTGATTAATTTAGACGGCAGCTGTTACAGATCACTCATTAGTGATGATTTATTAGTGATGTGTGATTAGTGAGTCTTTAACTCATAAGTTAAAGACAAAATATGTTTTAAAACAAACTACACAAGCCAAGAAACCCTGACATCATAAAATAACTGACGAACCCGTAGTTAAGTTGTTAATGGCTCCACTAGCGAAGCTACCCTACGGCACCCGGGTTCGAATACGAGCAGGTGCTTATTTGATCTCAGTCATTGTCGGTTCTTGTTTTAGTGGTGTATTTTAGTTTTGTAGCCCATTCCGCCCGATACACTAGGAATCTTATTGCTTATTAGTATTAGCGTTTATTTAAACTGATAGATATAATTTTATGTAGGTAAAGCAATCTTAATGCGGTGGCACATATTGTGTTATTTTTTTTTTAAGTAGGTTAAGTACCTTCATACATACTTTCTTACCATCTGTTTGTTTGAATTGGTTTGAATTATATTAAAAATAGAGAGTTTTACCTACCAATAAAACTTACCTATTATTTTTCCTGAGATATTCGGAATCCATGTTGAGTTTAGCCTTCCGTTTTTCGTGTGTTCCGGCCTAGCGACACCCTCTCTCCTGCAGGTGGCGCCCCCTGGTTCCTGTCCCCGTGGTGCACTTAACCTCTTACCTCGTGCACTTTTATTCGTCATTATACGCGTTAGTACCAGGTAGGAATTGTTTGGATTCCGAATATCTCAGGAAAAATAATAGGTAAGTTTTATTGGTAGGTAAAACTCTCTATTATTTGTTCCGTCTTCGATATTCGGAATCCATGTTGAGTGATGTGTTTGATTTCTCCTGGTACAAAAGTAATGATGCTATAATGTGTATAAATAAAAGCAAGTTTGAAAACAAACCTATATTGTAAATAATAATATTTCTTCTAGACAATATTTAAGAATCATAAAAATAATGAATTGTAAATCATCTCGTATGGATTAATTTATAGAAATTTAACCTTTCGTATTTTATTTAGCTTCAAAATAATTGGATAAAGATTTATCAGTACAGGTTTCGTTCAAATTTCTTATCTTTCTTCTATAATACCGTCTAAACGTATGCTCCTGTTTCCAGTTCCCGGTGGCTAAGATCTGATCAATTGAAAAGTTTTCCAACCAATTTAAGGAAGCCACCGCAGAACGAACCGAACCAGGAGACGCCTCAATCCCAGCTTCCCGAAGTGCAGCCTTGATCCAACCTCCAATAATCGTTCTTGTGGCGGGTTTACTTTGTCCTCTGGTTGTAATAAATAACTCTGACCAATTACCTTCATTTCGTCGTTGTTGCGAAGTCGATAATAGTTGGCGAAGCCAATAAACTGTGTTGAGGTTTTTATCAGGATGCGCCTTAATTTTCCAACCTGATTGTCTGTGGCTAGGGTTGTCTGTCTTGGAACCAAAGGCTGGCCACATAGTTATAGAACTGCCGTCATCTATCAAGTTATCTGGTCCAATCCTTAATAAAGTTAGATCATGGACTCGTCGCCCTGACGAAAGCAGTAGTAAAATAGCAGTACGTTTTGAAACTTGATAGAAATTAACCGGATCCGGGCTATCAGAACTTAAATAATTAATTACATCTATAGGGTTCCATATAGGGGGTCTTGACTCTTTAACCCTGGCATTAGAAATAGCTCGTAGCATTTATCTTACCAGAAAGTTTGATGTCACATCGTGATCACTAGTCTTGGTAAAGGTCGATATTACCGATTTATAGACTAGAATTGTCCTATAAGCCAAACCTTTCTTATTATGAAGATATGCAAGATAGCGGGCTACTACGGATGGGTCAGGACATTGAAAATCCACTGAACGAGAAGAACACCATTCCTTCCATTTTTTCCATACTGGTATGTACGTACGAATTGTAGACTTCCTCCAGCTGGTCAGGAGTAAGGATCTCTCTTCCTCTGTCCAGTCTTTTATTAAATATTCCCACCGCGTATCAGCCATGCCTCCAAGATTATGTTCCACACTTCCGGTGGAGGTCGACCTGTCTTCGTGTCTATCAATACCTTCTGTAGGTCTCTGATCGGCCACGGTTTGAGAACTGCCCGCCTCTGAAGGTCTGCCATCCAAAACACTTTGTCCCATCTCGGAGCTATTAAGATGTAGAGTCCCTGACATGTGTTCAGGTGACTCAATACTTGTGGTATGAGGTTGGGAGGCGGGAATATCCAACCCAGGTTGTATAGCCAAGGGCCGAGAAACGCATTGTGAGATAATGCTTCGCTGTCCTTCGTATCTATCGACACGTACCTCGGTACCACGTGAGCTGTCCTCGATGCAAATAGGTCCACCTCCGGTGTCCCCCACATCCGAAAGATGGTTTTTGTCGCTGGAGCCAATAGATGCCATTCTGGACTCATCTTCCTCCGAGATAGGGCATCTACGTCGGTATTGTATCGCCCTGGGAAGTACTGAGCCGACAAATTTGCGTTTAGGTGGTCCAATAAATCCAGCAGCTGTCTGGTCAGCTTTAGAAGTCTCGAGGATCTCGTTCCGCCTTCTTTGTTTATATACGCTACAACTGTCCGATTGTCGGTCTGCAACAGAATGTGCGCATTTTTTAATTGCTGTTGTTGGTGATCTATTGAGGCATGTACCGCATAAAGTTCCTTGCAATTGACATGCCAGGCCTGTTGAGTTGCCGTCCAGGCCCCTGCTAGTGTCAATTGTCCCAACTGGGCTCCCCAACCTATGTCTGATGCATCGGTTGTAAGCAGATGCGAAATCGGCTCCTTGTGTAATGGTAGTGCGCTGGACGCCGCTTTCTCCCACCAATTCATCTCGCCAAGCACTGGTTGCGGAATTTTGAATTGTTTGTGGGGTGAGGACTTGGGCAACTGTCGACTGAAGTATTGAATCGTTCGACAATGTAGCCTGCCTCTGCTTACCACGAACGAGGCGAAGTTGAGTCTCCCCATTAGGGACTGGGCCTGTCTGAGGGACCAACTGCCGCGTGACATCTGTTTTTGTAATGCCCTGCGTAGCGTTAGGCATTTTGGTTCCGACAAGGACCTTGTATTGGTTCGTGTGTCCCAGGTAACGCCCAGAAATTCCAAGCGTTGTGTCGGAACCAAAACAGATTTTTTGTAATTGACTGTCCAACCTAGGCGCTGCATAAGTGTTGTCACAAATTTTACTTGTTTTACTAGGAGATCGTGTGATTGACTGGCCAGTAAAAAATCGTCGAGATATACTACACAACGGATGTTGTGACCTCGCAAGTATTCTGCTATCCAATTTGTCACTGCAGCGAAAATCCCTGGTGCCGCCGACAAGCCGAAGGGCAGACAGGTCATTTGATAAAGCTTGCCCTTGTAGCTCGCCCGCAGAAACCGCCGATGCTGTTGATCTATGGGCAAGTGAAAGTAGGCCTGGCTCAGGTCTAATTTTACCATCCAGTCCCTGCTCTGTAGAAAGGATGGAACTCGAAAATGGCTGAAAAGTTGAAATTTCCTGTTTTTCACAAACTTGTTCAACCGTTTTAAGTTGAAAATGGGCCGAAGAGATCCGTCCTGCTTCGGTATCAGAAAAAAGTTGGATAGGTAACTTGCAGAAAAGTCTGCTACTTCCAGGACTTGGCTGTCTATCATGTTTTGTATTTGTTGCGACATTTGAGGCGATTGTTTGGTCGCAAAGGCGGATATTATCTCTCGACTCGGATAAATGAGTGGGGGCTTCATTATAAACGGAATGCGTATACCATCTAATATCTTGCAAATTGCTTCCGGAGCTCCCAATTTTCTCCATACATGTCGATATTGAGACAGACAGCCCCCTTGAAATCGCCTCGAGTCATGCACGTCGATTTCTGTTCCTAGGTGGAGAGTGGGATCGTGGACCCTTACCTTTTGACTGTTGCCTTGGTTTAGCGCTAGATTTTTTACCTCTTTTGTTTTGGAACTGGTTAGACTTGCCTTTGTTTTGTGAACCATGTGCACGAAAGGTGGTTCCTTTTGGATGGTTTGGATTTTGAAATGATATCGTAGGTCCCCCCTGGCCACCGCTGGTGCTAGCACGGCTTGTGTTTGAATATGAGTGCGGCATGGATGTCTTAGAGGTACTCGGGGCTATCAATAATTTATCAGCCCCCCCAATTTTTTGTAAGTACTTGTTAAATAAGTCCTTATCAAATAAATTTTCGGCACTAGGGGGTATCTGGTCTAAACTGGCACTAACAAATTCATCAGGAATCTGTCTAAGTAAGGAATCCCTTCGTAAACGCACAAAGTCTGCTCTCCTTCCACAAGTCATTTGTAATATATCATCGCTTACCTTAATAAACGTAGACTCTTTACTGAACAACTGCTCGACTTTTGAAAAAAGCGAGGACGGTGTTAAGACAGTATCCTTCTCACCCGACCAATTAATCAAGCTCTGCAAGGTGTTACATAACTCCTCCTTCTGAATAAGCATTGCATTTGTCATAGCAGCAAAAGAACGCTCGATCAGGTACAAACGACCATCTTCATTTGTATTGGATTCCAACCGCCTTAGCTCATCGTTAATACAAAGCTCCTTGAAACCTGGTGAACTTAAATATTTCTTTTGAGCTTCAGAAAATCGAATAGCATGCCAATCGTCGTTTTGAAAACGTTGAAGCTCTACTAACTTATTTAATCGCTGCTCATCAGACTTGGGATAAATTGGATCTTTAACTATTGTAGTGTATCCCGTAATATTCAAGCTACCCCTCTCAGAACTCGTACAAGGCAAAGGTTGTAAAGTAATTCCATCACTATGGTTATTATTTTCAACAGGCAATAATTTAGATGACTGGGAATTATGTGGCACATTTGCTTGAGCACCAGTTATTAAGTTAGTCAAAAAAGCCACTTGTTGTGATAAAAATTCAATCTTTAAATCACTTACATGTCGTGGGCGCTTCGCCGGTCTCTGTCCAGTTGAACCCACGTCCGATTCGTTCACCACACCTCGTTCTTCGTTACTTGAACTCGAAGAGGAACTCGATGTTTCACTACATTGACTATTTCGTCTTTTATTCCCAGCCCGCTCTTCTTTGTCGCTTATTTCCATCGCAAAAGAGAGGGCACTTTACACTTATAAAGTTATAACGCACTGTAAAAATTTTAAGATCGCTTAAGGCACGTCTGAACACTACGAAAAACGACGCTATAATGACGAATAAAAGTGCACGAGGTAAGAGGTTAAGTGCACCACGGGGACAGGAACCAGGGGGCGCCACCTGCAGGAGAGAGGGTGTCGCTAGGCCGGAACACACGAAAAACGGAAGGCTAAACTCAACATGGATTCCGAATATCGAAGACGGAACAAATAATATGGCCATAGCCATTAGTAGTATCAGTACCTAATAATAAAGGAACGGCTGATGTTGCCAGTGAGTGTTCTCAAGAATAAACTTATTCACATTACATGTTTATTTCAGCGGAGAACTCGACGTACATGTGCACTAGAGGAGTGGATACACATGGAGTAGCAGTGAATAGTGGCTGCTACGAGCAAAGAAGCGGCAGTGCAATGACCAGAGTGTGTTTCTGTCGCCCAGTAGAAGGTGGCATGCCTTGCAATTCTGCTCTGAAAACATCCCTGTCATATGTAATTTATTTCTTGGCATTTACTTTTATATTAATAAATACAAAATCGTTTATGCCTACTTAAGATTTTGAAACATTACATTCAAAGGCAGCCTCTACGACACACAATAATAGGAGTTATTCCGGTCTGATACTTGAAAATAGATCCCGAGAGTGGATCGATATACTTTTAATTATTTTTTATTCCGGTTTGATACCTAACGAGTAATACCTACGTGGATCGTAATATTTTAAATTATTTTCTATTCCGGTCTGGTCCATTGACTATCTGTTATCACATTTTAGTACAGTCAGCAAGAAATATGCATACAGGTTTTATTAGTTGTTTGCAAAATATATATTATTTATCGTAAGTTCGTTTGTTAGTATTTATAAAGAACATTTCAAGATTTAATATTTATTTGTAAATACTGAAAAAATTGTGCGTTTGGCAAGCAATGAACAAAACAATTGTTATCGGTTCGGCAAGGGTTTGGAAGAAATTCGAAGTTTTTGTAATATTTTTACCTGTAAAAAATGGGTCGAGATGGGTGGGTCTTCTTAACCACGGTAACCTCATTGATGAGTTTAGTTTGTGATGTTGTGTTCTTACATGATAAATGGGTTTTAACGACAATGACACGGTCTTAGTCTCTATCTTAATTCTGTACTGAGTTGACGAAGTGAAGTAAAGTCAAGGTGAAGTGTTGGTTCTTGATATACTTTTACAATAAATAGATGATCAAAATGAAGTGAAAACTGTTTATAAAAGTAAGTGTTTATAGATAAGCTATATTAAACTATATACCTATATGTAATGCGATCTTAAACGTTTTGTAATGATTATCTTGGAATTATAAATGTTGTTGGAAATTGAAATATTACAGGTATTCATTTTGTCAAAAACAATGTAAATGTAATTTGTTTCATTTTTATGGTTTTCATTTCGCAAAACTTTACAGAAAAGGTGCAATAAATTGTACTTTAAAAGAGGTATAAATATGTATAAAGATTTTGTGCTGTAAATTTACATACGATATTACGAATATTCACCATTTATTTCCTTTTTTTTAGAATGTCTGAAGATCACAGTCTGCCGTCAACTTCTTCTAGCCATCCTAATGAGTTAATATACATATATAAATAGAAACGGTGGTGTTGTTTTACTAAAAGCTGGTTATCAGTACACCAAGAAGGTAGAATATAAAAACGGATGGAGTCAGTGGAGATGTGTCAACTGGCGAAAGAAGTGTTTGGGGTCTCTTAACCGTATGATTATTTTTACTGTGATAATTTGACTTTGATTTTGTTATTTGAATAATTATCTTCAGCCACTTATTTACAAATTGTTTTTTATACTTAATTAAGATTTTTCCAAATCCAAGGAGCAAATATAACTTAATGTGATGTGATTGTGAATACTATGACAATTTTAAATTGTATTTTAAATTTTATTTTCATAATTTGATTAATCTTTAGTCTCTTACAAATTGTTATTTTTATTATTTAGATTTATCCAAATCCAAGGACTAAATATAATTTAACATAACTATGAAAAGATGATTTCAAATGACTTAGGTAGCGTAACATAAGTATGTGATGATTCTTATACGAATAAAAAGTACATATTTTTATTTCATCAACTGTTTTTTGTTTGACTGTACTTACCCATTATAAACAGGAAATGGATCGATCCGGAATGGTCAAATTACAATGGATCTAACCGGAAAAAATACCTATCATGGATCTCGTAGTGTGGATCATACCGGAATAACTCAATAATAGAGTTGGACTTATTGCTATAATAAATTATTAAACGCATGAAATTAAATGGTTTTGCTGACTTTTATCAAGAAGTAACGACAAGCTAGAATTGAAAATTTTGGAAACCGTTTTCAACGCACATTATGTAGGTAGGTACATAAGTAGGTAGGTACTTTTTATATTTTAACTCAAACCGACATTTCTACCACTGATGTATACCTAGTAGTGAGGGACAATAGACAAACAATGTATTAAAGGTATTCAATCTTTGATAAAAAGACAAACTTACGAAATATAATACATTATGATTTTCACAATTTTAGTACCTACTTATTAGAGTAGCGACGTTTTTTTATAATCATTATACATATTACTGCTTTTTACAAAAAAAATATCCGATTTCATCCTCGATAAGCAGAGATAACTCAAAAACTATTCGCCAGATTCAATTCAGTAAAGTTCTCGCCACTTCAAATTAATCAAGCCCAAACACTAGATAACTGCAGTACCTAAATTGTTTAGGAGTTCCCTCGACTGTCTTTCGGCTTCATCAGATCGACTCCAGGCATTCATGAAATTGTAGGGCTTTAATGTACCTACTTAGGAAAACATTAACAAACACACTTGTCGTCCCTATAATTTTCGAAAGATCCCCTCGTATTCTCAAAGATGCCATCATCAGATCCTGGTGTCCTTGTCAGCGTACCCCATTGTGCATAGGTATTTACTTTCCAACAAAAAAAGAATTATCAGAATCGGCCCATAAACGACGAAAAATTCGCTGAACAAACATTAAAAAAAAAGCATATCTATATAGTATATACGGTCGAATAGAGAACCATCTTTTTTGAAGTCGTATAATAATAAACGCAACGCTCAAATTTCGGGAACGCATACAAAAATGTAGGGTTTTATAGGGACGAAGTTCCATAACGCACGGTACGGATGGAGATAAAATGGAGGCTAGAAGAAAAAAAATATTTTCCGGGTTTTCCGTCAACACACGTTTCCAGTTGTACTAGCTGTCAGGTTAGGCATATATACCAGCTCTCGAGTAAGGTAATATACATCAATACATCATTGTGATAGTGGCATAAAAATATAATAAGAATAATTTTCGAAAGATCCCCTCGATTTCTCAAAGATGCCATCATCAGATCCTGGTGTCCTTGTCAGCGTACCCCATTGTGCATAGGTATTTACTTTCCAACAAAAAAAGAATTATCAGAATCGGCCCATAAACGACGAAAAATTCGCTGAACAAACATTAAAAAAAAAGCATATCTAATATATACGGTCGAATAGAGAACCATCTTTTTTGAAGTCGTATAATAATAAACGCAACGCTCAAATTTCGGGAACGCATACAAAAATGTAGGGTTTTATAGGGACGAAGTTCCATAACGCACGGTACGGATGGAGATAAAATGGAGGCTAGAAGAAAAAAAATATTTTCCGGGTTTTCCGTCAACACACGTTTCCAGTTGTACTAGCTGTCAGGTTAGGCATATATACCAGCTCTCGAGTAAGGTAATATACATCAATACAGCATTGTGATAGTGGCATAAAAATATAATAAGAATAAGGGTGCGGTTCTACTGAGGCGGAGCGGAGAGGACTTCACCAGTCGCATGGCTTGAAATCCACACGAGGCGCAATGAGACGTCGATTTCAAGCCATGCGATTGGTGAACTCTCCGCTCCGCCTCAGTGGAACCGCACCCTAACGCTGGGTTCAGAGTTAAAGTAAAGCATTAAAACTTTGTTCCAATCAAGTGTTCCACAATATTTACGTATATAATTTTTACGTATATAAGTTCCCACTCCAAAAAGTCTTAAAAACTAAGGAATTTTCATTGCGCAAAACGGAATGTACGTTTGTACAGTGTACGTGTTAATTTTTAATCTGTGTTGAGAGTAAAGCATAGAGATAGGAATATACTTCGATAGAGACGCCCTAATCCTTAACCTCATATAAAATTAGCTGGTTGGTATGTAGCAGGCCGGCCATTTTTTATTCACCCTTACAAATGACATCTTATGTCAAACAAAATGGTTAATAAACCCAAAACTATAAAATATATTAAAATAGGCATTGATAGGAGGTGTTGTGGTGTCTTTTAAGCAAAACAAAAACATTAAAACACAATGAGGTGTGGTATACTACAATGCGGAGCCAGGAAAAATAAATTACACCCAAAATTAACAAGTTATAGTAGGTACCTATCAGTTTTCGTTGTTTGTTGAATATCTGAATGATATTGATATATTATGTTTTTGCTGCATGAAGATCTGTGCGAGGATTATGTAGGCCTGTTAATGTTTTGTTGGGTTTTACATCATTATTTTATATAGGTATTTGAGTAGCCGGTTTGTTTACATTTCAATGACACTTAGGGTAGAAAGTGTTAAAATATCGATATTCGATATATCGATAATTTAAAATGACGCTGAAGAAAGTTGAAATAATTGTTTTTATTCAATAGATTACCTTTAAATAAATCGTTAAAAAAGAAGTGGCTAGAAATAATTGTTCCAGAAAACATAAACCTTCGTCTTGTTGAAGTCTTTTATTGTAAAAAGCAATTATAATTATTCCTCTGTTATCTTATCTGCCCAAAGCTTATCTTGAAGAATTCGCTAGTTAGCGATACGATCGCCTTTTGTGCCCAATTAATAAATATGCTATAATACTTTTATTTGTATTTTTGTAATTATGCTGTACATTATATAGCCTTAAACAAATAAATTAAAATTTGTGTACATAGACACATGTTTTTTATTTACATTTCGGTCCCATTTCCACAATATTAATGCACTAAGGGCGCACAATCATGGGTACACAATCAGGTACACAATCATGGGTGATCAGAAGAAAATTGTCAGTCATATCACACAGCAGTACTATCTTTACCCTTAGCTTTTATTGAATAAACTCTAAAATTAAATTCATCGTAGTGCTACATATGACTTATTTATTTATGTAAGTATCTATCGCGATTTTTCTGGATTCAGCGGGTACATTCAGAATCAGAAAAAGTGGCATTATTTAGGAGTAGGCGGACTGGTTAATGGAAGGATTGATTTTTAATATTGGATATAAAACTTAACATAACTTCAAGCCTGTATATACCTAGTTATATGTATACAATACAGCCAAATAGAGATATAAGTATTTTACTGTCGATGGTTAAACTTCGGTTATGGAACTCTATTTTGATAATTTTACATTATGCATATAATAAATAAAGGCCTTAACTACCTAAATTTCCTAACTGGAACACGACAAATAGTTTGGCGGCTGTGTTAAGCAAGAGGGTGGTACCTAATTAACTGGCAGAGTTTAAAACACTATCGCTGAGATCGTCTAAAAAGGGGGATCAGTCGTTGTGTCCTCGTTCGTTGTTCAGCAGATCATCATGATAGCTGGTTTTTACAAAAAATTTTTGGTTGACATGACATGACAAGTTCATCGCAGTAGGTATCAAAATTAATATTAATATCGCTGAGAAGACGAACGACATGTATTATTGCTGTTATATCGTTAGTCATTAAACTAAATATCGATAGTGTTTCCGTCCACGTAGTGCGCACAACACTAGTAGAATCGGCCATACTTTATTCACTAAAATTTTGACAGGTATTGTCAGGCTCGCTATTTTTGCTTTAGTGTCTAATCCATAGTCCTTATAGATCAATGGAGTAAAGTGACAAAGTGACGTGTCTTTATCCGATATCTGTCACTCATGTGACATCATGACATGTCGACAGCAAATTCGACAACGATTTTGCTCATTTTGCTTTCGGTTCATGTAGTAAAACTTCTTCTCATATTGTGAATGTTACAGTGATTATACTTTTGAACTACTGCATTAGTGATCAGCAAAGATGTATTCCGTATTAACGAGGGGAAATGCAATTTTAACGTATACTTTAAGTGTTTTATCATGTCTTACATTTTTGTGTTTTCTATCCACGTTAACAGTAGATTACCGAACTGCGGCACAAATGAACACTGTGAAAGTAGTCGTGTGAGTATAATTCAGTCTTGTTTCTGCTGCCATTCATGAAATATCGTTAACTAGGTTCATAACATGTCATACGTATATTTGTATCAATCTGGTACAATACGTACCTACATACCGACAATAAAAATCAAAACATAAAAGCAATACATCATAAACATGAATTGCAGGTTTCAAAATAAAATTAATTTTAACTGCAGCAATATATACTGTTTCACAAATATATTAAAAGTATATATGTATTGATTTCAGGAAAAATGTTCCAGACTATGGAGCTTCCAGGGAAAAAAATGATCTTGGATACTTGACATTTGATCTCAAGACTGATCTGTCTAATTTATTCAACTGGAACGTCAAACAGTTGTATCTGTACCTTACCGCTGAGTATACTACCCCTAGCAACGAACTTAACCAAGTGGTTCTTTGGGACAAGATTATTTTAAGGGGAGAAAATGCTGTGTTAGATTTTAAAAATATGAACACTAAATACTATTTCTGGGATGACGGAAATGGTCTTAAGTAAGTTAAATAGATATACATATTGTTACATTTTTACATAATGATATCCTGTAAATAAAACAAAGAATAAAAAAGGTTTTTCCTATATAGGTAATAAGAGATAGAGAAAAGTTTTTTAGCAACCAATAATAACAAAATAGAATCTGTAGAAAATACAAAAACATTACAATTATTTTAATTCTACTGTATAAATAGACACTAGCAACAGGCAAAGGCATCATCTTCTACATCTATTTCTTACAGTAAATTACAGTTAATGAAATTCCATCAAGTAAAATACTTTTTGTTTCATTTTAGAATCGGCCTGATTTTGATGTTGCTAAATATTATATGAATTTTATTATATTAATTATTCAATTCAATGTTTTGTTTTACAGAGGTCACAACAACGTCACATTAACTTTGTCTTGGAACATCACCCCGAATGCAGGACTCTTGCCTAATGTTCAAGCCATTGGCCAACACTCCTTCAAGTTCCCATCAGAATATACACAAACAAGAGTATGATTTAGGGAGAATTTTATTTTTATTATATAAGAGTGGTATTTGAGTGAACTTGTAAATTATTTGATAAGACCGTTGAATATACAAGTTTTCCTTAATTTTTCGCCTTTGATTTTCTTTTTTCAAATAATTACTACCTAAATAAATTGGTGTTTGAATTGTGTGTAATAAACTTATAAGAAAATGTTTTGTAAGATTTATGTTGTGAGGAAAAAACAGGTACATGATAAAAACTACAAATTTGTGTGGTATTTTATATTTGTCAATTACATTTTAAGATACATTATTCGTAAATTTTAGCTCTACTAGTTGGCTACAGCAGAAAAAACTACATGTATTATCTATCATTGCTTTTAATATATCTACAAAGGTACATTGCTAACTCTTCATCATTCAATGTTCAGTATGTTATACATTTTCACAGATCTGTGTGTTCAACTAACTTAGTTTCTCTATTTGTAACTCTATTGCTATATTTTAATTTTATGGTCCTACATAACACAATACCATAATTATTGCGTTTTTTTGTATTTCACATACTTTTACCACAGACTTAGAAACATAATACAAAACCTTATTTATAATGTTTATTTTTTTATATCCTTTTTTTTTGGTTGATATTATAAATGCATACAATATATTTGCATACTCTTGTGTTACACTTGTAATAACGACATAGCATTACATATTTTACAAAAAAATGTTTCTTGGTATAGATTTAAGCTATTTCAAGTTACATAGTATAAATAAGTATCAATGCTTTGATACTAAATATATCATGAAAAATGCCGTATAAAATAAGGTTACAATAATTCAAGTCAAGGGCTTCACAGTGACAATAACACTAATGCGACATTGTGTTCAATCAAACACTAGATTGCAATTAGTTGTGAAATTATTTTAATCCAGTTAGAGCAGATAGTTGTTCTTAGCATATTACGGCTATAAATCCATATAACATAATCTGTCAATCAAACACTAGATTGCAATTAGTTGTGAAATTATTTTAATCCAGTTAGAGCAGATAGTTGTTCTTAGCATATTACGGCTATAAATCCATATAACATAATCTGAATTAATTTGCTATGTTGAATTGAATATATCCAGATTATGATTATAGAATATATTAACTAAGAGCAAGGTATAACAATTTCTAAACTGTAGAAATAGTTGAACATGTAACAAACACTTAATTTATATAACAAATTAGAAATTAGTGAATTGGTAATTTAAGGATTAACTTTAAGAATTTTATAAGTACTAAATTATTTAAAAGTAACATTCTTCTATTTTAAAATTAAATACATTTTACTTATTTCCTGAAATTCTACCTTTAAACCTCATTGTTTTGTGCAAGTGTGCCATAACTAATGTTTATGATGTTAACATAATAAAAAAAAGTTAATTATATTAAGTTATGTACCCACGGATAATTTTTAATGTACTGCAAACTGGACCAGTTTAACTAATTCTGATAAAAAAAGATTAACCCGAAAAAGTCACATTTGAATCTGGTGCTTCCGCATATACAACATAAGTAAAAGAAATTATAAAACGTTTAATGTTATTATTTTTATTGTTTACATTTTTATTATTGAGAATAGTCACAATCAATCAACAAAAATAAAGAAAATCGGTTGACTAACGGATGGAAAAGGTATTAAATTGTTTTGTCTTAGCCTATTTATATAACATTATACAAGACTTACAACTGTTATGAAACTTGATCATTGTAATCAAGTTTCATGTGAAATATTCTACCATGTAATTTAGCATGCCAAAGTGATTTTGTAGCCCCATTTATCAAATAGCTCTTAATTAGAACCTAATAGATATATAGCATAAAATTGTAGTTATTGAACTTTTCATACTAGAAAATACATTTCCAACGCTAGTTAAAAATATTGATGGCAGTACAATCTAATCAATAAAATGCTAATGATGATAAACTGTCAGACAACACATTCTGAATTATTAGACC
Organism: Hesperia comma; assembly: GCA_905404135.1. Lineage (NCBI taxonomy): Eukaryota > Metazoa > Arthropoda > Insecta > Lepidoptera > Hesperiidae > Hesperia > Hesperia comma. The sequence goes on along the minus strand of FR990020.1, from coordinate 13,922,566 downwards.
TAAAAGCATGAAATTTTGTACAAAGATTCCTTATATAGTGTGGGGAGCACTAAGGATGTTTGAAAATTAATTTACATTCAAAGAGATTCAATATAAAAATCAATTTATTTTACTTTGAATTTTGTCATAACCAAATCAATTAAAACATTGTTGTAAACTCATCCCCTAGTTGCGGGCACCAGCTTTTAATTTAAAACTTTACTCCCTTACAACTATTATCATGGGAGCCATATATATAAGTTGCTTCCAAACCAAACGATAGCCAGTAAAGAGGACGGTTACCAATTTTTTAACCATTAGCCATTAGCTTATGTCGAAAGACTCGTTACTCTAACAATTCATAAATGACGCAGTCCACAATATATTGCTTGAATATCCAAGTAACATGTTTAAACATTTACTACCAAAGTGACTACATACTTTTCATTCTAATATTAACCTTCTAACATTCAAAGCAGATATTCAATTTGAATGAAAAAATATTGTTTATTAAAACACTGTTTTCATATCTTATTTAGTATTCTTGAAGCATAGTCCACATCTTATATACAACGGGCTTTACTTTAAGAGGTGTTAGCTTACATCATACAATTTCACCCCAATAATTACTAACTTTTACTATTAAATATTCTAAGGGGCAATCTGACAGTGGAGATATTCCGACTCATAATAATGAATGTTACGTGTATTCCGGCGATAAAGGCCTTCAATAAAGTAGATAATAAAATACTGCTGCCTTCAATTATTATTGCGAGAATATCCCCACTTGTGGAATTATTCTATGCACTAATACATATTATTATGATTACGAAGAAGGTATTGCAAGATAGTGTATGTCAATGACTAGCATGTTATGTGATTAAACAACAATACTATCAAGAACTGCTGTTACACTTATGAAAATAGATTTCTTTTAAATCGCTTCAAAAGTTCATTCGAACTTCCATTTAATGAACAATTTTGATGATAACAATCACATTCAAAAAATATAATATTCAATACACCGGTCCACATACGTCATAATTATATGGATATTGTTGCATTACTTGTCCCCATTTTTGATAAGTGAAAGGCCTTGGCGAGGCTCTACCTCAAAGACAAAAAAAAGTTAAAATTGATCCTCTTCATTAGTAAGTTCAATCTATTTCATAGAAAAGTGTTATTAGAACTATTCACAAGTTTATTATTGCAGTACAATAAATATTCATAGAATAAAATAGCATAAAAATCATAGTGTGATTTTTTGTACTATTTTTTTTACATGACTGTTTTTATATTATGAATTTTTTCAAAGTAGGCTAAATAAAGACACTGCGCAGATCTAAAATCGAGACAAAACTAAAGGATTTCAAGAAAAACATTATTATAAGTATCTACTTATCTAAGTAATACATCATTCTAAAATACCTGATATAAATACGCCTAAAGAAAGCTTTACCATGTATCATTTAGGTATCATTATCTAACTGTAAAATTAACAAAACATTTAAATTCTGGACCTGTTAAGTTTCATGAGATGAATGATTGGCAAGTTGATAATATTGTCAATTCCACGTCTGGACATAATAGATACTTATATGTAGATACAAATATTTTGAATCAATACGCAGGCCTACATACCGAACTAACATAAAAAGAAACATCTTCAACACAAAAATTTCAATATAATAGTGCAATGAGTGTAAAAGCAATGAAATGAACCCTGCATTAATGTGTTAAAATAAAATGAACTGGAGTAAATGGATATTGTTTAATGGTTACTACAATACACAGCAAATCTACAGATCACAGTGTTATGCTGTTCAGTTTGACTTTTCACTGCATGCGGCTATGATGGAGACTTCAAGTCACTTTTCATAGCCTTAAATCAGCGTATATTTGATTGATATAGTAAATATTTCTATTTATAACATTTAATATCAAATACAACCAATATAGAAAACAATAGTTTTTACAAATCTATACTGGTCTAGTGTTTATTTTGTCCAACAGACATAACAAATAGTTACTGTTATACAATGAAGTAGAAAGATACTCTGTCAAAAGACTCATACGAATTCCAACCGAATCGTAATCTTAAGCGCACGCGCATAAAGATTCATATTATGTTTCTCTTGTTCACATAGTACGTAACGGGGGCTTACTGCGTTACGGGTTCGATGGAAGGTGACTGTGCAGCAAGGAGTCATCGTGTGATGGGTATGTGGCGATGAGCGGAGGGAGAACGCTCAGTGGCGACGGGGCTCCATTGCGGGCCGTCACGCTCCTGACAACGGCGGTCCGTCCGTCTGTACGTCTTTATCTTCTGTGGGCGGCGCGCAACCCCGGTCTGAGCCATACCGCCTCGATAGATCCAACATTTCTCTGAGACCCTGGAATGAAAACAAGTTGTTTATACACAGCAATGCCGTAAGCGGCACGTATGGACCACAGCGGGCGGTACAAAAGTGAACCTGTGTGAGGTTGGTATTCAACAACGAAAGTTGTAAAGTGGTTCTGGATAGCCAAATAAATTAACTATCTCTGTCCTTACATACAAAGGAATTTTATGAATAATAAGCTGTATAAATCCAAAATAATGAAATACTGATCAATCTTGAAAGGTCCAATTAACAAATGTAACTTTTACAGCTGTAGATGGAAAGTAAAATCAACTTAGCAGGAAGGAAAGGAAGTTAGTAAAACAGGTAATACTTAATGGGTATAAGTTTCTTGTGAAACTTTCATGTCAGTAACAATTACTCTTGAAAAAAAAACAAAAAAACTGTTTTAGAAAGGAAGTTGTGTAACATGTTTTCTGAACCAGGAAGTTGTGTATGGATAATACATTTCCTTAGACTCCTTAGAGTTTAACTCACACAGCTGAAGAAGTTACTACATCAAAAACAAAATAAAGTAGAGAAATCATAATGGATATGGTAGAACTGTATGGTTAAAAGGTAATTTTGAACTTAAAGAGAAAAATATGTTTAAACTTTGGAATTGGGTGGCAAATGTGCATACAGCACCACAACAACCGAGATCTAACCAGAATAGGAATCGAATTAAATCCTACTTAATATTATAAATGCGAAAGTTTGTAAGGATGTATGTGTGTGTGTGTGTGTTTGTTGCTCTTTCATGCAAAAACGGAACGGAACTGAACGAATTTTCATGAAACTTTGCAGTAATATAGCTTAGACATCGGAATAACATAATTTGTTAAAATTTATAGAGATTTTTGAAGGGACTGGTTTCCCGAAGCGAAGCGAGGTCGGATTTACTAGTATGTAAATATAAGTATCATTAGTTGGTTAGCTTGTTAGTAAGCATTACGGTTGGGGCAGTAACTATGAGTGACTGTTAGAAAGACTAATTGGTTGTAAGTTACCTTGTTCTCAGTGATGAGCCTTTGGTATAGTTCCTCTTCTTTTCTTGAATCTCCATTTGCATCCATAGTAACAGCTTTATACATAATACTTGTCATTTCATTGATTCTCTCAGCTTGTTGACGTATCAACTGTAAGGATTTTTATTATTATGTTTTTCAATGTAGGTAGGTGTTTTTATCAATATAGTAGCAAAACATACTTTTTGGACCTATTTGTCTTTATTTAGGGGAGCAAACACAAAGAATCACTGAATAGATTTAGATGCTAAAAGTAACCAATCAATAATCAAAATAATAAAAAACATGTTTTGCCAAACAATTAAATATTATGCCGCCCTAATAGGATAGTAATAAAACCCAGGAACATTTTGCTTGATCAGTGACTACCTATTGTGTATAAAGGAAGTGAAGGTTTTCATTCTATACCATTCTATATCTAGGGACAGAGAGTTAAGGCACAGCCAAAACTACTGAATTCAAGAAGCTGAAATTTGACATGTATGTTTCTTGGGGAGTACTTATAGGGGAGTAGTGTTTTTGGAAATTTCCCCATAAAAGGATAAAAATGGGGTGAACTAAAGTAAAAATTATTTGTGTGTCATGGGCGAACATCTTTTAAAAATACTGCTAGCTGACCTCTTGTTGTTTTTCATGGACTGCAGTGGTGAAATCTATCCGTGACTCCCATATCCTCTTCTCTGTATGCTGTCGGTATTTGGACATGATGAGCTCTAGCGCGCGGCGGTGGTCTTCCAAAGCAGCTCTCAGCTCGCCGTTCTCGCGTTGCACGTCACGCATCAGTCTAGATTCCCTTTCTATACTAGCAATTAGCTCCCCGCGCGGCCTTTCGCGGGACGCCTCATTAAGCGTATCCACTTCTTCTTTGTACTGTAATAATTACTCGGACGTATCAGGCTATGAAAGTTTTAGTTTATAATGCGAGATTGTAAACTATAAATACGGTTCACTAAGACTTCAAGGAATGTAAAATTTTAGATGAAACTTGAATTAAATAGCTACAATATGCAATAATAAATAATCAGCTTATTTTCTTTTTAGTAAATTGATGAAATGTACGACAGTAAATATTAAAATTTACGCTACGTGAACTCAATTTTTTCTTTAACGATATGACAAAGGTTTTTGGGGCTCCAATTTTACCTGTTTCATGGTGTGAATCTGCCTGTATGCTGACTGAGTTTCTGTCAACAACGCATCGGCCTCAGTTTCACGTTCCTTGAGACGGCCAGCAAGCCTTTTTGCATCCGAAATTATTTGTTGTATAGTCAGTGACATCTGAAAAAGCCAATAGTCTACAATACGTTCAACCCAACGCGAATTTAATGTTTTAAATTCTTGGCACGAACCCTGATATCCAAACAAAATAGGAAAGCAAGTAAAGAATCATCAAATCAATGGAACAAAACGAGATCAACTTATTATTATCACATAAATCATAAAACCATACGACGCACATCAGCTGTTTCGTGATTAGTGTTCGGCGGCCATTAGCTTTCATTGAATTTTGGAAGCAGATTAAAATTATAAAATCAGAACGACATGTTAATCACAAACAATGAATCCAAAATGTATATAGCGACACGTAACGTAGGCTAGGTAACATACAAGGAAAGGAGAACGTGCGGTATTTTATGTTATTACCACTTTGAATCAGTTTTATATCTATGACATGACCTTGATTATTCTAGTCAACGCCGTGATATGTATAAGTTCTCTGTGGTGATCACGTACTCTGTGGTAGTTGTGCTTATGAACCATTAAGAACCAACATCTGTATTTCGCATAGACTAAAATTCAATGAAAATAGCAAAATACAGATAATTCAGCAACCCTAAAATACGTGAAAATACCTCAAGATTATTACCATTATCGCAACTATCGCAAGTGATGTTATTAACACCGAATATGAATATAAATTTATAATGCATATGATGCTGTTACTAAATCATTTAAATTATATTTCAACGATTACCCCGAAATATCCTCCGAATATTTTTGCATCATATATTTTAGCATAAATGCACCTTCGTTATGCACATTTTAAAAACTCGGACACGTTTAACCATCGCCTCACCTCGAACCGATCGAAACTTCGACGAGCATACTGCATCAATCATCACCTTTTCTCAAATCTAGCTCTCTTATTGAGGTAATTCAAGATAAATGTGCGCCAGCCTTAAGTCGTAGGTCGTATCCACGTCGTATCTACGACAGATTAAGTCTTCAGCAAGACAAATAAATAAAACAAAGTTATATAGTTTACCATAGTAGTTTACGACTTTAAAGGTTCATTTTTCAAAAACTTTGTAATATGTATTTCATTTATTCTAGCCAGAAAGACAAATAAGTATTCATTTTCTTAGTGCTTGCTTTAAAAATCAGAAGATTTTCATAAAAAAAACATCCTCATTCTACCCCCTTAGAAAGTGTTTTTCCAAAAACGTTGAAACTTACTTACTTACGTTACTTGTAAAAGTTTCCACGGTAGTGGGTAGTCCTCAGGAGGCAGATTAGTGTAGGTACCTACGTAAAATGTTATTTTATTAACCTTTATGTAGAGCTAACAGAACTAGACTAATACGGCTATACGGCTATGTCTCAAGGCTTCCTCTTTAAAAAAAACGATAGCTTAATCCATTGGTGTCCTGTCGTCTAATATTGTTACCTACTTGATAAATTTGTACCTACAGAGGATATTAGTATTTTAAATAAGAACAAAACATGAGGTTTAAAATATTAATATATTTACATTAGGTATAAGTTTATAAACATAATTAAATTTTAAAATTTCATTACCTAATTTACACGCGTTCGATGCATTTTACCATTTAGCAGGAATGAACTTGCCCCCAGGGCTGAACAAATAAAACAAACACAAAAATTATAATTAGGATATAAATTCAAGCATTAAATCTGATGTTTCTCTAGGAAATCCCGTATCATTTTATTCACTCTCTGAGGTTCTTCTTGCTGCAGAAAGTGTCTGCAATTATCCACGATAGCGGTTTCAATGTTCGCGTATTCCTTTTTCAGCGTGTCCAGAAGGCTTGCTGATAGATAAATATCTTTAGCAGCGTGAAGGGCTAGAAAAGGAACGTTGCCACTAATATTTTTTTCTGGTAGAGTATAGACAAAGTTTGCTCTGTAGTAGTTTAGGGGTGGTGTGAATGCAACTGAAACAAAAAAAAATTGAACTCAAAATGAATACGAGGGTTATTAAAAAATAATATTAAGCTTCTAACAATTAATGTTTGGAACATTAAGCACTTCCTTTTATGTACGACCGAAATACTTAACAGTTTCATGGCATTTCAAAATTAAGAATACACTCCTGATTTTACCAGTCTGGGAGTATCTATCTAGGTAAAAGCGCAAACAGTTTGAAAGCCTAAAACCACCGTTGCGTCTAAAAGCCTAATAATAATAAAGTAAATAAATCGTAATAATAATAAAATAACACATGTTTCCCATATGAGTACCTAAGTAAATACTCATGTTACACTACCGAGTCTACCGACTCATACTCATTTTCATAGGTACGAGATGCGCTTTAAGCAATATTTTAGTTACAATGATCAAATAAGAATAGAAGTTAGCTTATTTATTTATGAATCATAAAAACAATGGTTAAATACCAATTAATAAGTGGTAGGTATAATAATAACGATCTTCAAGATTTATTTCTACAATAACATTGCTAGATAGCAATTAGCATGTCGTTATTTTTTAACTTTTATGTACCTAGTTACCTAATGTGAATTGTTTAACATTAACACTTACATTGTTTACCAAACCAATATTTGTAACATTCAATGTCTTCGTCGCTGACTGTACCCTTTCCCTCGGTCAACATTGTTTGATTGAAAAAATCCAAATTATTCTTTTGAAATAAAGTCTCAGCTAAGCCCGGCATACGTATGAAGAAAACATACCTGAAAAATAAGGAAATATAAATCTTTTATGATAACAGTTATTACATCCTGTTATGCTACGGCTCCATCTGTGTATGCGTTCATGTTAATGTTAATGTCGAACTACTACGCGTAGCTTAACGCACTAAGGACGCTTGGCTACACCTGCGTATTCAATAATTCAATTTTCGAATTTCGCGCTATCCCGTTCCTGTCTAAAACATAGTAGGCGTACGTCCTTGTTCTATCGTGTCGTCTCGCTCTATCTTTAAGGCACTAAATTCGCCGCTAAAAACTTTTTTGCTACGGCTACGGCTCCATCTCCATCTGTGTATGCGACAATGTTAGTGTTAATGTCGAACTACGCGTAGCTTAAGGGCGCATTCAAAAAGAACGCTGGTTACCGGCGCCGATCTGCCAGTAGGTTTGGGTAAAAAATATCGATATAAATCAGCGATATTTTTCCCCGCGATATATCGATTTTCGATATTTATTTACAGATATCAAAATCGATATATATTTAAAGCTCTGCTGTCTGCTCATGGATCGCATCATGTGGTACCTATTGGACCAATCCGATTTCTTAAAAGAAAAAGAGTAGGTACCTATGCAGTAGGCTATATGGGTTTAGTTTCTTTGCTTCAAACACAAACAAAAATTACAGTCTATGACCTACTTGTCTATGACAATGACACTGCTTGTTGGTTTGGTTGGTAAAGTGTCACAAACTAATCTGACCCGGCAAGAGGGGCGCTACTGTCTTGGTCTTTGTCTGACAACAGTATAACATTTGCGTTAGTTGCAATTTTGGCAACCGGACCAGATAAGTTTGTGGCACTGTATGTTGATTTTTTCTTGGCTACAGGTACATAAACCTGTTTTTTAATAATAAAACTGATTCGGATCTTAGACTATACCGATATGCGCTGGCAGATCGGTGCCGGTAACCAGCGTTCTACATGAATGCGCCCTAACGCGCTAAGGACGCTTGGCTACATCTGCGTATTCAACCATTCCATTTTCGAATTTCGCGCTGTCCCGTTCCTGCCTAAGAGCATAGTAGGCATATAATCCTTGTTCTACCATATCGTGTCGTCTCGCTCTATCTTTAGGGCACTAAATTCGGCGCTAAAACTCTTTGATGTGTCGAAAAAACCGACACCCGATTTAGCGCCTTTGTAATGCCGTATACAATTAGCGCGCTAGCCCCTTGGCTACATCTGCGTAATTTCAAATTTAGAACACCATTTAACGCGTTAAGGCGCAGGTGGAGCCGAAGGGTTACGGATATTCCCAGTATCCTTATGCATTTTCGCTGGATAAGTTTAGGTAATAGTTAACATTATAACAATTAATTAACGATACATTGTACTCTGCATATATTGTTATTGCTTTACGTACCAAGATTTCTTCCTCTGGTCGGCATTAGACCAAAGTTCATTCAACCAAGCTTCCCTTGACGTACTTCCCAATATAATGACAGCGTGTAAAACTTCTGGGTAGAGATCTCGAAATCTGCATGTAATCAAACCACCCCAGTCATGCCCAACGAGAATACATTTGTCTCTACCTGAAAAATAATTATTTAAAAATACTTATTAGGTAAACATGTAGGGGTACCTACATCGGTACCTATAATAAAAGATTCTTGCGGCAGCTTTTTATATTGGATTTTTTTTCATCTAGGTTCGTATATCATCATCGGACCCGAGTAGAACGCCGAACTCTTAATCACTAGGCTACCACCGCTACACCGAAAGGTATACTTATAAGCAATAATAATCTATTAGGACATCAAAAATTATAGGTGAAAAATAACTTTATAGTAAGTACCTAAGCTAAGCTGTCATGTTGGAAGTATTATAGTGCTTACTACTTTGAGGTTTATTTACGCTTACCTACCTGCTACGATAGTATACCTACAATATTGTGCAAAGCAAAAAATATATTTTAACCATGTCACCGTTGTACAGATAAAAAATGATATTAACATACACTTAGACATGGTTACCTATGAAACCAACGATTTAATATACTGCGTTTGAATTCGAGCTGGAAGTCGTTATAATTGCATGGCATACAAAATCCAGCGTTTCGCCAATGCGAATAAGGAGCATTTAAGATTGACGGCGTTATCCAAAAATGCCCTAAGTAAATTTTACTGACAAGCTAAATTTGAACTGTGAGCACAGAAAATAAGTTTGGATTTGGCGGAGAGTGGCAATTCCATTATGCTCGATGGTAGGTATGCTTTAGTGTAGAGTCTAGAGTGTCTAGAAACTCTAGTCTGTCTCACTTAGGAATAATAACTGTGCTCAATAGTGGGCGGTAGTGGGTCGAAGCGAATTGGCGATGGTGCGGAGATATTGACGACGACGCAACATGCAATGTGTGGGCAAGAAATTCAACTTACCAAGCTGACGAATAAGATCTCGAACATCTTCGATTAATAAATCTATGTGATAAGACGCTACATCTTCAGGCCTTTCAGAATCTCCATAGCCTCGCATATCAACTGCGATACACCTGAACAAACATTTAATAGTTATAAAACTTACTGAATTTGGTAGATTGCTCATGTCATGCTCATGTTAATGATATGCCGGGTTCATATTTATTTGACGTAGCGCTTAAATTAACCTTTACCTAAATCAAGTGGTGTACCTACTACCTACACCCAAATTGATTCTATGCATATAGTTACGATTGAAAGACACAATAACGAATATTTTGCAACAAAATTAACCGACTTTAAAATCGATATCTATTAACTCAAAAATTACCCATCAGTTGTCGCTCAAATTTATAGGTACCTCTATGGGCTCAGAAGATAGTCATCGGCTTTGGGGCCGTCCATTAATCACGTGATGTTTTTTTTGGCATTTTTTAACCCCCCCTCCCCCTTGGTGATACATGGTGATATTTAAGGCAACCCCCCCTCCCCCCACCCTTATCACGTGTATTTTTTCGTACCTCAAAAGAATCATTTTTTTTAAATATAATTATGTAAAACTAGCTTTTGCCCGCGGCTTCGCCCGCGTGGAATTCGTTTATATCGCGAACTTATATTTAGGGGTTGATTTTTGAAAAAAAAGTAGACAATGTGTTACTGTGTGACGCTTTCATTCCGAATTTCATCCAAATCGGACCAATGGTTTAGCCGTGAAAACGTTACAGACAGACAGATTTTCGCATTTATAATATTGGTATGGATACTGGTATAAGTATTAAGTATCATCAAATTGTATTATAGAAAATTAATATTCCAGTCGGTATATGAATTTTCTACAGGGTGGCCAAAAAGTCATGGATCAAACGCAACGACCGGTTAGCTGGGGCCATTCGCTGCAAAAAACTGTTCTACAGGTGGTCTATATCATCAACCCTTGAAAATTTATAACTGATTTTGTATTTTTTAAGGAAATTCATGAACTTTTTCAATGTAAATGTTACTATAATTCGATAAATCCACATCCTGTATCATTTTTGTTTATTTAATATGATGCAACTGAGTAGTCTGTTCATAAGACACAGCTTTGTATCGCTGTGTATGTCTTGAGTTGGAAAAAAATCGGCCAAGTGCGAGTCGTACTCGCGCACGAAGGGTTCCAAAACGCCAAAAAAATCTGGTCTGTTGTATGAAAGCCTCACTTAAATATTTAATTGTTTTATTGTAGCCACGTCTTACGTACAACGTCATCTCTTGCACCGAAAGGTAACTAAACTATCTACTAGATACTAAAACTACTTAAAACCACTTAAATATTTATTTTCTTCTGTTTTTTTAGTATTTCTTGTTGTAGCGGCAACAGAAATACATCATCTGTGAAAATTTCAACTATGTAACTATTACGGTTCATGAGATACAGCTTGGTGACAAACGGACGGACGGACGGATGGACGGACGGACAGCGAAGTCTCGGTAATAGGGTCTCGTTTTACCCTTTGGGTACGGAACCCTAAAAATAACACGTTTAAATAATCTTTATTTTCCTTCGTCGTAACTTTTCTTTTATATCGGACCCCACTGTGAAAAAAAAACTTTCTACCGAAAAGTGACCCTGTATCACAAGTAATATTCGAAATTCCGGCCTCTGGCCGCAATGCATAATCTGCACCTACTAATAAAATTTCTCCGTAGCCTACGGAATGCACCTCTGTTTCTCATTCATCTGTCTCTCTAGCAAAATCAAGCTTTTGTCGTAATTCTTGGTCGTTGTTGTTCTTTCTCCTTTGATACACTATTTCTTTTTAGGCCGGAATTTCGAACATTTACTGTTAAAAAAGGTGTTTATTTATTTAAAAATACAAGTTCACAGTCGTTGTTGTTTTAATTTCAGGATCCTAGAAAGATATTTACTTTACACATAGCCATGTGTTATACCTTTTTAGAATCCCCATTAAATGCAGTACTTATTACTTGTGATACAGGGTCACTTTCCGGTAGAACATTTTTTTTCACAGTGGAGTCCGATGTAAAAGAAAAGTTACGACGAAGGAAAATAAAGATTATTAAAACGTGTTATTTTTTCCAACTCAAGACATACACAGCGATACAAAGCTGTGTCTTATGAACAGACTACCTACTCAGTTGCATCATATTAAATAAACAAAAATGATACAAGATGTGAATTTATCAAATTGTAGTAACAATTACATTGAAAAAGTTCATTTCCTTAAAAAATATAAAATCAGTTATAACTTTTCAAGGGTTGATGATAAAGTCCTTCTGTAGAGCAGTTTTTTGCAGTGAATGGCCCCAGCTAACCGGTCGTTGCGTTTGATAAACGACTTTTTGGCCACCCTGTATTATAAGTGTTAAAACAACCAGTGTTAAAACAACAGAATAACTGACACTGGCAAGCCGAGTCCGGCGCCGGCGGACGGTTAACTGGCAACGGCAAATCAAAGGTCACACCAACTAGGTACAAGCCGTTTTCGATTTTGTACGCGTTTGACGAAGAAATAAATTAACGCCGCTTTTCCGTTGAGTAGGTACCTCGCGCTTGCCGAAAAAATTAAATACACGTGATATGTTACTTTACCCCCCCGTCCCCCCTTGTGATATTTCGTGACTTTTATGGAGCCCCTCCCCCCCCTTTCAAGCCTCGCGTGATTAATGGACGGCCCCTTTTGAAGAAAAAATAATTATACAAATAGAAACACCCAGTCAAAAGTTATGAGGTAAGGACCATACCTAAATGAATTATGTATTATTAAGAATAAGTCAAAAAATACCCTTCAGATGTGGCCCAAATATAATTGTATGGTAGGTAAATACCAGACGTAAAGAGGACTACCTTTTAAATAAAAAAATAATTATCAAAATCGGTTCATCCAGTGCAAAGTTATGAGGTTAACTCACATGAAAAAAAAAATATATTAATTTTACCCTACTGATAGTGTGTAATGAACTGTGTAACTGACCTGCTGGATATTATTGATACATATTTGTGTCAAAGATCGCTGGATTACTAGTCAGTAGGTACCGATACCACCGATGTAACCAACGGGCAGAATGTAACGTAGTAAAGTTTTTAGCCTTCCCTGCAACCAACGCTCGAAATACCTATACTTCATCTTATTCACTTATTTCGGTAAGTATCAAAGTCTAAAAGTCAGTCATCTCGCCACTAGATTGACCCCTTGTACAGACATTACGGTTAGGTACCTATGCTCCTGATTTTTAACGCAGTGTGTACTTACCAAAACTATTTGAAAAAAAATAAAGTACATACCAATAATCCTTATTAAATTCCGTTATTTGATAACGCCACGAATACCAAAACTCGGGGAAGCCATGAAGGAATAACATCAGAGGTTTTGATGGGTCCCCGCTCTCCACATAATGAAGTTTGATGTTCTGGAAATGGAATTTTTTAAATGGTAATAATATTCATTGTGTAGTTGATTACGATCAGTCACGAAGATTTTTTTTTTTTTTTTTTTTTTTTTTTTTTTTTTTTTTTTTTTTTTTTTTTTGCGAGAGCCTGGTGCCTGAAGTAGGCTTGAGAACCTGTGTTACAGGTCACCAGTGCCCTCCCGCGGCTTATTCGAACGGTACAAGTAAATTAGCTTTTTGTACGTGGTCCTTCTTAGATTATTATATGGATACTAACATTATATACCTATATAAAAACAAAAAACAAAAAAAGCTAGAATTACCACAAACATTACCTAATTTTAATTTGCAGACACTACTATCTTGTGTGTGTGTGTGTGTGTGTGTGTGTGTACGTGCGTGCATGTATGCAATGTGTGCTGTATATGTGTGTGTGCGTATGCGCGTGTGTTGTCGCTACCAGAATATAGAGAGATAGAAGGAGTAAAAGACAGGAGAAATGGGGAGTTATTTTAAAGAATGCAGTAGATTTTCGGTTTCTTGATATGAGAGAGTTTTAAGAAACGCGGTCACAGTTTGTTTACACATGTAATGGTTGAGAGGATAGATATTTATTTTGGTATTCAATTTATTATATAGGTATGGCCCACGATGGCTAAAGAAGTTGTGCGATAAGGAAGTATTGAAGGGCTTGATAGGACAAACTGTACCTTTTCTACGTTTACTTTGTACGAGCTCTGGATTAAAGTCAGTTTGTAGATGCTTTTTTAAGACCGTTTTGAGAATGTACAAGATACAATCGACTTAATAACATTTAATTATCATGATACGAAATGAAGTGTGAGCGATTTTGTCTTTTTAATTTTTCTACCCATTTTGCAGTTTGATGAGCCCTAACCTAACCTATCAAGTTACTAGCTTCCTTTAATCTTTCAGTAATGCCCTTGGTTTTGCATATTATACCTACCTAGTACCTACTCTGTTGGCGTTCGATATAGCATTCGTTTTATTTGCGTCCCACACAAATGCCAGCTTTCCGCCCCTGTGATAAGGATTGAATTTAAAATGCCGTAAGTAAAATTTTTAAAAGTTAAGTACCAGTTATTGTATCAATCAATTAATATGTAATAAGGTTAATACAATGTTACTTTCAAATAATACTTAATTAAGAGAAACTGCATTGCACATAATGCATTTCATTTTGTTGTTCATTATTTAAAGTGGGTGAACTGCTGTGGAGTTGTAAAGATTTACGAGTAAGTTTTGTTTGTCAAACGTGTGATGTTATACGACCACACAAGAGCAATGATCTTTGCTATTGTGAATGTACCTACATATTACTGCACAAATGGACCCATTCGTGTGTGCAGCAATATCTGTACTAAACTGCAACATGAAAGCCGTTCCGCTTTCTTCCGTAGTGTTCCGGGGAGTTAAATAAACCGAACCGACCAGTTTTGTAATGTAGACCGCAATAGTAGTATAGATCTAGTATAGATCTATTTTAATCCACTTACTTTAGGTTTCTCATTACCTACACACCCCACGTCCCGTTATGCAGATAACATGTTTCATTTTAACATCAGCACGATGAGAAATACTTTGTCGGCTTTTATATGACCGTATAAATAATTTATGGTGTGCGAGGATAAAACTGTTTGTTCGACTGTACTCAGGATGTACTTGTATGGAGTGTGTTGACAAAGTAGAGATCGGATCGTTGAACTCTAACCTTCTCCGTTTATACAGTGTAGCAACTATTATCTATAATTAAGTAATAATTTAACAAACCACTTATGGATTTCTGACAGATAGGTAGGCACCTACCTACTTTGAAACTATGATATTCAAATATTTGAAATCCTCTACTTCAACAAATTCTTATGTCTCCTTGAATGGATATACGAGGGGTGATCAATAAGTAATGATAATCGATATGAAACAGAACACTTAGATGAAAAAAAAAATCTATTTTTCAACGTAGTCTCCTAACAAGTTAATACATTTAGTGTATCTTTTTTCTAAACCCATGATTCCCTTAGAAAAAAATTCTTTGTCTTGACCCTCCCAAAACGCCTCTACTGCAGCCATCACTTCACTGTCGTCCTCAAATTTGTTACCCCGGAGGTGTTCTTTGAGCCGAGGAAAGAGGTAGAAGTCACTGGGAGCTAGATCTGGCGAATAGGGAGGGTGTTCGAGGAGTTCGAACCCCGTTTCTTGAATGGCAGCCATCGCAACTGCAGCTTTGTGAGCCGGAGCGTTGTCTTGGTGAAACAGCACTCCAGCGCGCAGTTTACCGCGTCTTTTTGACTTAATAGCCTCTCGCAATCTTCTTATTTGGTCTGCGTAGTAAGAGCCTGTTATAGTGGCCCCCTTTTCCAAATATTCTACCATAATAATTCCCTCAGCATCCCAGAAAACAGACGCCATAACCTTTCCCGCTGAACTTGACACTTTGAATTTCTTCGGAGTTGGTGAGGAGGCTCGTTTCCAAGTCATCGATTGTTGCTTGGTTTCGGGATCAAAGTGGTGGATCCAGGTCTCGTCCATGGTCACAAAACGCAACAAAAAATTTTCTTTATCGTCCTGGAACTTTTGAAGATTCACCCTTGAAATGTCGACTCGTTTCTTTTTTTGCTCGTCGGTTAACATTCTCGGCACCCAACGCGCAGAGACCTTTTTCATATGCAACTCGTCGACGATGATTTTTTGAACGCTGCCATATGAGATCCCTGTGACCTCAGCTACATGCCTTACGGTCACCCTTCGATCGGCCAACACGATGTCTTCCACTTTTTTCACGTTTTCTCCGGTAAGGGACGTGGCTGGGCGTCCCTCGCGATGTTCATCTTCAGTGGAGGTTCTACCCAGCTTAAATTCCTTTGCCCAACGTGCGACTGTGGAATATGGAGGAGCAGAATCCCCCAATGTTTCCACTAAGTCCCTGTGTATGTCTTTGGTAGACATTTTTTTCAGGCAGAGGTACTTGGTGACAGCTCTTATTTCATTTTTCTCCATTTTGATGTTTTCTCTTCGACAGTTCGTATTCAAATGAATGTATCTCCCGATAATGATGACCTATTTATACAAATTTTTGGGGCTAAACTAGTGGATGTATAAGCAAGCTAAATAATAATAGTTTGGGTTTTTATGCGTTCTAGGAATACTCGATTATCATTACTTAATGATCACCCCTCGTATGACCAACTTCACTTAACGTTTTCAAATGGCCCCTCTCGATCCCACGAAGGAGCTGAGGAGCTAAGACTGACTCACAAAGAAAACCAAGATCGTAGACTGAGACCAAGATTGACCAAGAAGTAAGAAGTAGACTTAGAATAATTGCAGTATAGAATGACAGTAGTCATACAAGCGCTCGGTCCGAAATGAAGCACTAACCGAGTTGGGGCCAACGTGTGGAGCCGGCCATACCTACTATGAAATACTTATATTGTTATTGAAAGCTAATCTGTGAAAAGTGATGTTATTAGGTATATTTCTTTTGCTCTTCGAAGTTTTGTGACAAAATTTAACAGTACAAATCGTCATATTTTTTTTTTTCGCGAGAATATAGGTAATACGCGTATACTACGGAGCGGAACGGTGTTTGGAGCCATGGCTCCAATGAAGGTGCTACAAAATGGCCGCGCTGACTTGGTTTCTATACTATAATTATTCTAAGGAAGTAGATTATACAAGACCTTAATGCAGTAGGTTGCTCTCCCAGGAGTTCAATGACCGTGCAAGTGTGACAGACAAGTTTATTTTAAAATTCGTTGAAATTTATCATAAAAATACCGTATCCGCCCGTATCGTAAAAATAAAATTAAGAATTAAATGGTAGTACTCACAACGAAACTAAGCAGAATTAATTTAATGACAAGCAGTTTCCCGCTAACGTAAAAAAAAATAAACAAAGCATGTAAGAAGCAGAAAAAAGGATCTATTCACTTACTTATAATAGGTACCTTAGTAAAACCACGAATATTTATTCATTACTTGCGTTTCGTATTGAAAAACATTGTTATTTATTATGTTCATACGTTGCCTACATAGTATCTAACTATCTATGTATTTAATTGCGGACAAAACAATCATCCATAATTTTTATCAGGATTTTATGGTCTTCATAATAAACCGATGTTCCGCTAGCGGCATAAGAGCCAGTTTTTCTTTCTTTTTTTCCTCCTATTTTTTTGTCTGGTAACATCAGTGATTGATGCCTTTAGTGTTGCATAATAAATGTCCATGTGCGACAATGACTACTTAGGTACCAACAAGTCTCTCGTCTGTTTCATTGCCTGCTATTTAAGAACATAAAAAAATACTCTTAAAACTCTTAAAACGTTTCAATTCGTCTCAAAAAATTATATTCATTGTTTTATTTTAACATTTATTTTGTTCCAAAATAAGTTGCTCAACTGTTTTGCTTCTATAGATCGGGACAGTTTACAAGCTTCCTTTTGGCTGCAAAGTGTCAGTGACGTAAGTAAATAGGAATCACCCATATTACGCATGTGCTTAGTCAGTACAGTACTCAGTAACCATTACCTGCGATTACGTTGCCGGTCTATTAAATTACCGATAATTATTATAAAAAATCTATGACACAAGTAACCGGATGAATAGATTACTAATATACGAAAACACAGACCTACGTAGATACATAATATGAGGTCCCCAGTTTGGTCAACAGAACGATAAATAAAAAATTAGGTACCTATCTAAGGCCAAGTCATTGTAAGCATCTCGAAGTGTCCTCCACCTTGCACCTAAGCATACATCGCCATTTTCATTACGTGAGATTGTCACGTAGTAATGTACCTAATTAAAGATAGGAATTACGTAAAAACCTCCAACCTCTGTTGACAATGAAATTACTCGTAGGTAGGTATTTACCTTCACGACACGCGACAAATTTCCATCGTATAGGTTTGACATTAAAAACATAATTGTCGAGTGCTGCATAAGTTAGTATCAAGATATCTAAGTATGAAATTTTGAGGACGTAATATAACGTATCGATATTATTTCTAACTCAGGAAGGCGACATCTAGGCCCAAAAACAATAACCTCGATGTCAAAAACATTTGATTATTATTATGAGAAAGAGATTTGATTATTTATTTTTATGAGAGAGTTGAAAGCTAATCGCAGCTTGTAAGTATTTATCTTTTGCCTATGCCTTTATCATATTCCATTTATGTATGATGTTTTTATTTTAGCGCGGAAAAGCCAAGCTCCTGATAATGAACTGGATGGCCTATACCTATCTAAAAACCATTAGGCTAGAGCCATTAAAAATTATATTAAATAAGATCATGTTACGATCAAACTGTCGAGTTTCATAGTCAAATATTATCCAGTATCCAAAAAGTTATACAAAAATTCTCATTTTAGGTTGATTGACGAGGCTCTTAGGAAGTTTAGTGCAACACCCAAGACTACAGCTCTACTTGCCCAGCAAATGGAATATACCTAGTTGAGTCTTAAGTAAGGACAGACATTACCTATATGAACTGAAAAAAATCTGGTTCAAAAGATATAAACATATGAACACTTACATTGGTTTTAATATATTTGTGCACCCCATATTTGGGGTCGGTGAGATTTCTTGGTGGTTCCAACCTGAGTTTCAGTGGCTTCGGTCCACTAAAAAGGCTGAGGACATATTCGAATACTAGAATAGCTCCAAAAATTGCAGAATAATACAATGTTAAGGCATTCGATACTACAAAACGATAAAGAAATGTATGGACACTCATGTTTCAGACTCCTAACTTCAAGTGACAATAGAGGAACGCGTCATATGAAGCCGGCTTTAACAACGCTACTGACTACTGACAATACTGACTCCAGTCCACTGACCGGCTTTCCCACTTCCAATTCAACAGGCTAGTGCTTTGCTAGTGCTCCACTGTTTATATTAGGATAATTAATACAGATGAGCGAAGATACGCTTATTGTGACATAATTATGATGTCGGTAATTAGGTACCTAGGTGATTCATTATAAACTTATAAAGGCCGATTATTCGATAAGTATTATAAAATACTTAGGATAAAAGGACCAACAAAGGTAGAAATTGTTATTTATAAATTAAATGACGTTGGAAAAATTTTTTTTCATTAGCCTTAAATTGTTTACTGTTGCCTTTTGATACGAGTATGTAGGTAACTCATAATGTACCATGACCTTCACTACTGGCTTCAATTAAATCTATATAAACATTCCATCTCAAAAGTTATTCGACGCAAAACCCTAAATTTCTTATTCGTTGTTTCATTATTTGGTAACTACACCATTGGATTCCAGCGAAGTGAACGTACTATGGCATTCGTGACATGAATTCATGTCGTTGGAATTTAATGAATTGTAAATTGTCACTTGTAGGTACCTATTTCTATTATTTCTATAGGTCCAAGTATTGCAACCTTGCCTTTCTGCTGTTATCCAACACTCCAAAATTGCAACCAAAGCTCTAATAGAGAGGTAGGGAAGGTAGGTAAGAATAAATCACTATTCAAAAATTGATAAAAAAAGAATTACCTACGCATCTCCAGAAATTTTTGGTCATGATGTGGGATTCTGAAACCACTCCTTTTCAACCTCCGGCATTTATCTATTTAATTTTAAGTACATATAAACATTATCTTACAGACCATGACCCGCAGCCTAATTTGTAGGGACCCTGCTTGCGAAACGAGTGGTCCCGGGTTCAACATCCGACCCTGACCGATATTGTTCTCATTTTATGGGTTTCCGGTATGCGTTACCTATTTATATTTTCAATGCCACCCGTGAGCCTGTAGAATACTTATCAATTTACACAATCGGATTCAGTTTTCAGTTATTCACAGATTGATTCGCTAGATCGATGATTCGCAATGAAAAAATATCCGCTAAGTGATGAACAAATTATGAGACTATGATTTTGTTTACATACCTATTTAAAATAATTTGAACCCATGTGAACGTAAACAAATAGCGCCTATTGAACTAAATTTTTTAAGAAATGGTTGATGAATGAAGAAACCATTGGTAAAACTTGCTTGAATCCACCACACATCTCCATTACTTTTTAATCATGACGTGTGTAATAATAATTGATTTATACATGACTATGTCCATGTCACACCTGTACCGGTTGTTGTTGATGGCGCTGCTCTCGAAGTTGTTGGCGAGTACATTTACCTGGGACAAGTTATCCAAATGGGTAAGTCCAACTTCGAGAAAGAAGTCACTCGTAGCATCCAACTCGGATGGGCTGCGTTCGGGAAACTGCGTCATATCTTGTCGTCCAAAATACCTCAGTGCCTGAAGTCGAAGGTGTTCGAGCAGTGTGTTTTGCAAGTGATGACATACGGCTCCGAGACGTGGGGCCTGATGCACAAACTCAGAGTCGCTCAGCGGGCAATGGAGAGGGCTATGCTCGGTATTTCTCTGCGTGATCGAATCAGAAATTATGAGATCCGTAGACGAACAGGGTTAACCGACATAGCCCAGAGAATTAGCCGGCTGAAGTGGCAATGGGCCGGCCATATAGTTCGGAGGACCGACAACCGCTGGGTAAGAAAGGTCCTCGAATGGAGACCACGTCTTGGAAAAAGAAGCGTAGGGCGCCCCCCGACCAGGTGAACTGACGACCTGAAGAAGACGGCGGGCATCCGCTGGATTCAGAGGGCTCAGGACCGGTTAGAGTGGCGCCAGTTAGGGGAGGCCTACGTCCAACAGTGGACCTCGAAAGGCTGATGGATGGATGATTCATATGACTATGTCACCTCCTTGCATGTGCCTCCTTGCTCCTGCTGCCTTTGATTGTGTAGGTACCTAATATAACATTGTCTGTGAATTGACCATCGCGAGTTCATAAATCTTTGTATAAAATTAATGGATCATCTTAAAACTGGGGTTTGATTGATTGTAAAAGTAAAACAATTTTCAACAAAAATTTATATGCTCTATTTTCATAACATTTTACAAATTACATATTTATTTATAAGGAAAAGTAAATAAGTATAATTTATGTTAATTACCTAACATTTAACTAATTCTTTCTAATTTATAAATAATAATATAAACAATACCTGAACGTACAAGTTAACAAAGGTCCTAAGTACCTATTTCTGAATATAACCATACCAGGGATGTTACGGAGCTTCGACTCCGGTTCCGACTCCGACTCCGTTAAATCAAATTTAAGTAAAAACTCCGACTCCGACTCCGGTTCCGATACAATTACCTCCGTTACATCCCTAAACCATACCATATCTTTCCTAAAAATACACTAAAGGTTATAAAATATTTTTCAGAGCATACCTACATGCATTTTGATGCATGAGTTGCGGAGACATAAGTACCTACACAAAACGATAAGATCAAAATTTTTATGCAACGTAGGTAAATGCCCTAACATTTATTAGTAACAGACAATACACACGCAAACTGGCCATGTGTGGGTTTAGGGTGCGGTTCCACTGAGGCGGAGCGGAGCGGAGCTGTGCGCGATTCACCAATCACATGCCTTGAAAATCACGCGAGGCACAATGAGATGTGGTTTTCAAGCGATGTGATTTGTGAATCGCGCACAGCTCCGCTCCGCTCCGCCTCAGTGGAACCGCACCCAAGGGTGGTTGTATAGCAAGCTTACCGCCAGCGCGGTTGACCCGCGCCGATGAATGTCACTACAAATGTACGTCATGTGAATGTACGGCACGCGCAGTTCGTGTCGGCGCGGGTCTCTTTTCACTATAAAACGGTACAAGACTACAAGAGACTATTGTAGCTCGTGACCTGCGCGTTCGGTCAACCGCGCTGTCGGTAAGCTTGACTATGCAATCATCCTAAATGGCCACGTCTGTGTTTAACTAAATAATCCTTTATTGAAGTGCCTACAATAAAGATATGGGAAATCAATTATACATGTATTCAACTAGCCTATGAATTCATGAGACCCCGGAGCCCTTACATGAACCGAATGGGGGATCATAAATCATTGTAGTTAAAAATCCCATCAAAACCTAAATGATCCCCCCGAAGAGAAAATTTTTTTGCAAATCCACGACCAACAACAGTAAAACTCTTAAAACATAACAAAACCAGCTGCAACACAATCAAACGCTTTTCCCAAGTCCACGCAAATGCACAAAGTGCAACTACCTCATTAAAATTCCACACGCCTTCCTCTGTAGTCTGTACGCGTAGGTATCATTCTAAAACCAAATTAAAAAATTTCGACAACAAATGAAAGTCGTTTTCTAATCTGACGTTTCGTCGTATGTCAACAAGTGTGCCTCTGCGGCGCTTACGTCACTCAACGCATCACACGGCGTATCCGATACTGGTGTTAGATTATTTAGATTTTCTAATCCCGGCCACAGGTCATGGCCCCTCATAAACGGCACATTGCTATTGAACGCGTTAGGAAACCTCTCATTCATACTGTAACCACGCAAATTGTCACTATTAGTTGCGTCATTATTCAGTCGTTCCGATGTCTCCTTTTCTATTCTCTCCAGGCGTTCGATAGCTTTAGACGGATCCATTCCTATCGGTCTTGCATTAAAATCGATTTCGATGTCGATTCTGGAAAAGAATACAAAATGTTAAACTAACTTAACCTCTAAAGGTTTTATTCTCACGTTAATTACTTACTTGTGCATCCACGCGTAAAATCGCCGGAACATAGCAATTTAGAATTCCAATAAAACTAGCCGTACAATAGGAAATCTGATCGTAATTTTACACAAGTATTGAAATACTCAATATTTATGGTATCAAACAGCTAACCCAGTCTCTTGTTTGAATCTCGCCCAGTCTTCGACACTAGGGGCCCGCGGAATTTCTGCTGCCAACGTGCGACACGCCTCCTCCATCGAATGAGCTATCAGCGCTTCTTCCTGCACCGCTAAAATCAACATTATTTCAAATATTACATTACATTTTGTCTCAGTTGTCAACCGTATAATTTTATTCTGAAAACCACTCGTGAGAATCTGTCGACAAATTATAAACTGCATCAATCAATAAGTACATTCACATTTTGACGGTTCCACCTTGATGGAATATATTATATTACCGAAAATATAATAGGTATATTGTGTTACATTATAACATTACGCAATTTGTCGACAGTTTGTGAACGATATCAGCTTTTATGGATCAAATTCAATAGACAACATACATAAAAAGTAAAAAATTCGAAAAATGTACAAATACAAGCATACAGTTACTTGAAACAAAAAAAAACTACGCCTATAAGTGTTTACTCACGATGTTTCTCTTCATTGAAGCAAACGATAAAATGAGTAAAACAACATTGATCAAGCGCACACCATATCCGAATAAATACTTCAACAGGAGGAAAGTTGATATCGAAATGTGTGGGAGTCTGGCAACCTATGACTATTCGTATGTCGTAGTTGTGAATACAAATAAAAAGAGAAAACGAGTCAACAAAGACTCAATAGCCATCATAAGGTATCATTATCAAACACTGCGAAATTTAAACATCCATAACGATCGGGCCATCTAGCGATCACAATAGGTCTCTAATTATGCAAGCATTGCGATATTATCAATCAAATTATGTACCTAGGTACTTAAAAGTGTAATTCTAACTATAGTCACATGTGAAAGGTCGCAAAATATCAATAGCTTTCTAATAGTCGTAGGTACCTACGTAACGGTTACAATTTATATATGTTTTATACGACCATTGTACCTATGATCTTATGTAATGGTCAGATAGTATCACGCATAGCGTGACAGCAATCTATTGGTCTAATGGCGTAGAATAAAACTATTGCCCAAAAACTATTGTTCAATACTATAATCAAGCCAATTCATAACTATTCATGAGATCTCCATTTTTCTCTTGGATGAAAGCTAGAACATGAAAAGTGTAAGATATTTGCTTGACGGAAAAGAGAATAGATATACATAATTATGTATTTATATTGTAGATCGATCTAAGCTGTCAGCGAGGTGCCAGCTGACAGGTCAGGTACTTAAGTCAGCTATCAGATGAGGTAAGTGAGAATGTCAGATGATGAAGTCTCAGAGTTAAAGTGCAACATTATAACTTCGATCAAGTTCGATCCAATTAAGTGTTCTACCTCTATTTATCAGAGGTCCGGGGGGGGTCCACTTGTCCCTACCTGTATACGCCCATGTTCACAAATAACCGGGATTTGATTTGATCATGATACCTAATACTTACACAGTTGTGTTTGATTGTCCCTCTGCGGGCGGCGCAGCGCGCGCGCCAAGTTCCCACACACCGCGCCTTGGGATGTCAACTTACTGCCACTGCATCGCCATTCTTCATCTGTGGAACGTAACGAAAATCTCACAATAAATATATCTATTCATTTAGATTGATTGAATGATTAACATTGATTGATTAACACTGATTTGTCTCGGTGGATGAGCGGAGTACCTGTAACACAGGTCTTGAACCAAGTACAGGGCTCTTGCGACTAGCATTTATATAATGTGTTTATTCAATAAAATATTTTTATTTTTATTTTATTTTATTTACCAAGCAGACTTACCCATCAACGTGTTCAGTATTTCCAGCCTCGTCGGCGCGTCGATGTGTCTCTGCAGGGCGGTCCGCGGTCGTGGAGGGAGCTGGACTCTCTCCGGTCGCGTCCCGGCGTTCTCTGTGGTGGCCGGCCGTCGTCTGACCACCCGGGATACATTACTGGTACCAGCACCCGAGTGGTCACCACTGTCTAAGCTCAACTGGGTGAATAAAAAAAACATTTATGGTTGGGATTGCTTAAGTTTTAAATTTTAACGTTAGGATTAATATAATAACTAGGTACGCAAAATACAAAAAAATTAAAAAATAAAAGGTATCGCTATGATTTTTACACAGCTCTATTTCAGTAAAATTCATAACGAATCGTAAGACAAAAGCACTTTAGCAGACTTAATGATATTTATAGGTAAGTAAATAAAATTTTCACTGTCGTTTTGTGCTTTTAGATCTTTTAAGAAAACCTTACTCTATTTACGTCCACATTTGAAGTTCCAGGTTGCGGATCCAATGTTGTGTCCGTTGCATCGTTATTAGCTACTGCTTTGGAAACCTCTTCATCGCTCTCCCCAGATTCTGAAGCGCTTCCGCCTTCGAATAGACTCTCCAAATAATCTGCATCCAGAAATCAAAAAACTCGTATCTACATTAAAAACCAGAATGTTGCAAGTAAAAAAGTTAAAACAAAACCGGTGTTCTTTAGCGTCATGAAAAAAACAAAACATATATTATGACAATTAAAATGTACCTAAACAATTTTAATATTTTTGTCCTTGAATTGCTAACAAAAACAATAATAATATCAAATAGGTAGGGTACCTACCTACAGCTACAGTAGCCTGTAAAACAAATCTCAGCTCAAAATCTGAGAATTCCACTGATGTGGTATCAGTAGATATTTATTAAATTTTATTATGCAAAAAGAGTATTCCCTAAAGTTGTTCCAGTAATTATTGCATTCGTACTAACCGTCGACATCAGCATTCAACGGCCGATCATCCAAGCTGACCAACATCGGTAAAGCATTAGCCACGCGACTTCGATAGTCCATCAAGTCCGCCAAAGGAGTTCCCCGTAACGTCAGGCGACGTAGCGAACTACACACACTCAACATCCAGAGTCGATTTGATTCTTCTATCGGATTACTACAAACACATTTTAAATTTTAATTAATATCTAGGTAAATTTTTTGCTAAAATGTTTCTCGAGATCAAAAAAATATTTTTAATGAAGCAAAAACTAGCATTAATTGCGTTCTTGCAAATTTGACCTAATAAAAACATAATCTAGGAATAGTTAAAAACCAAACTCATTGTTCTTGTTTCAATGAAAATACTCAAGTACATTTTGTTTACGAAATAATTTAGTTTTTAGTTTATAGGTTTTCAGACTTTAAACTGGCTAGATAATTATAATATAGTGGTCTATAAATACCTACCTATGTCTAAAAAACAGAAGTTCACGCTGTATTTTATTCTGAGCTCAAGATTTTAATAAGATTTTAACTTATTAAATTTTTAATCATTTTAATGATCAGTTTGTTGTCTTGTCGTGTCTAGTTTATATTCAATGGTATCCGAGTGATCCTTGATAGAGGAAATTATATCAACTAGTGTGTTCAAGACCGCAAGTACAGAGGATAGTAATGAGGCAATTTATGTTTAATTTTTCTTACTCGGCTAAGTTCAACGTGTGTAGCTTCTGAAGTGCTGCTAGTGGCTGCGGGTCGCGGAGACGATTTCCAGCGGCATGCAATTCGCGTAGGGCGCCCAAACCCCACACACCGTCGAGACAGGTCAAACCGCATCGGTTTACGCTCAAAATCTAAAATCATAAGTACGTCCATTCGTCAGCTATTAAATTCTGCTAATTTACTTGCTTGCCTTTCAGATTATCAACATCTCATCGGATCGGGGTCAATCTCCACTTCTCTTTTAAACAGCAGGTGTTATAAGCTAACTTAGCTAACAACGTGACGTCCATGCTCATGAGCAATATAAAGTCGAGACGCCATCGCCATTGCGCCGGCCTTTAAGAAAATCTATTACGGGTGAAAGGACGTCCTATGAAAATTTACTTCTCAAGGCAAAATTCATCATAGAAGATACGTTGGAACATCTTGTTCATATTTAGAATTATTTATAAAATTACTCGTCTCAAAGCTCAAAACTAAAAGAAAGGTAAAATCCTATACCTTTAAGTGAACCAATCCAATTCCCAAATCTCGCAGAGAAGCCACGGCACTTCCATCTAAGGTAAGAGAACGAAGTCTTGGTGCGAGCACATCTAGCCGCCGCAACCCCACACGTTCCGCAACAACCCGAAGCTTTGCCTCCCGGATTCTAAGAACTTCTTCATCAGTTGTGGCTCCACTGCTTTGTTTCTATTTACAAATAAGACCAAGGTCGATAGTTTTAGTGCCTACTTAATCAGCATTTAATTAATTGCACTCCATTAAAGGCTATGATCCATCGCCGCGTATAAGCCAACCTCCACTACTCATGGTTGGGCCTGTTGAACTGTAGAGTTTGAGAAGGTAAGTAAGATTATCGTAATCGAGTCAGTCAGCCATTGCCAGATCTTTCCAGCTGTTCTTAAAGATGTAAGAAATCTGACTTTCTAATTAAGCTGTTTTTATAAATGAATGCATGTTTTGAGACAAGATAGGATGGGATGTGATGATATAATAAAATTATGATTGACAATAAACGATAAGAGCATTTCTGTGATACCTACGCTTATTAGTATTACTTACTAAGAGCTCTATCAAAGTCAACTCGCGCGGTATCACAATGCGCCTGTATCCAGGTAGACGCCGTTCCAATTCCTCTTGCCCTGGTGGCTGCTCCGGCTCCGGCGGCGGCAAAGCTAAGGCCCTGACCGAAAAATATTTCTCTCGTATAAACTAAATTAGGGTAGGTAAGTTTCACTAACATATTTGTAAATAGTAAATACCTAATAGTAAAAAGATGTAAGTATTTTTAACCGACTACAAAAAAGGAGGTTCATAATTCTGCCGTGCTAACAATAAGAGCAGTAAGTCGATTTTTTTCAAAAATGAGTTAAGTACATATCCTGAATCGCCACGTAATGCTCTATTAACTGGTCTTACTCCCGTTTTTCTATCTTCACTAGAACCTAAAAATATCATTAAGCCTAACTAGCAGTCTATAAAATGATGTCTTACCTCATGGAAATATACTTACCTCATGATAATTATTAGTGTACCTCCGAAACCTTTGTTATTATTGCTTAGAAAACCCGCTTAGAATAACTTAGAAAATCGGACCTAAAAAAACTTACAAGCTAAAAGAGTAGTCAGTAAAAATTGAATCGAAAACTTTAAACGCGATTTTCTCGGTTTCTGAAATTCCGACTTACTGCTCTTACTGTAAGCACGGCAGAATTCAACCGTAACTTTTTGTGTTTATTACCCGGAACCTTAGACTAGGGCAGAGATTTGGATGATTCTATTCTTATTCAAAATTTGCTTGTCGTGTGGTCCCATATGAATTTGAGCGACATCTAGCGAGTAGCGAGTAGTTTTTGTGTTATCAGGGGCCTTAGTACGAGTTTTCAATGACATAACGCGCTCGCTACGTAACTGCGAGTTACCTAAAATTTGTATGGGATCGGAGCAGAGCCACCTAGCGGGACGTAAATGGCTCAGCTTGATCCCATCCTTTTAGCTAACTCGCAGTTACGTAGCGAGCGCGTTTTGTCACTGAAAACTCGCACTCAGCCCACTGCACTGTACTTATCGAAGTGGGTTATTAATTATTGTCAAAAGTTATTTACGGAGGTACATAACTGATTAATGAGTACAAAAGTCACTTATGGATAGGAGTCACCTAAATCAACATCTAAAACGATCATAAGGTAACCTTGAACTGACAGAAATAATCGCGCACAAATAAATACATACTTACATACATACAGGTCAACTGAGAACCTCATTTTTTGAAGTCGGATAAAAAAGCAGCTAAACCACACTGTTTTAAGCTCGAAATAATAATCTACTTGAATCTACACTATTACCTACCCTACTGTACACAATACATACATCTAGCCGAATTAAAATTTTAGGAAAAACTTAGGTATAAAAACGAGTAGTGCATCATTCATTAAACGTCACAAGTAGCTTTTGTTTAGTTTAGAGGTTCTTGTATTCCGACATTCCTAATGGATAGCGAATGAGACGTAAGTATTTGAACATACCTAAGATGAACTCAACGTCGTTAAACCCTCAGGTAGAGCGTGGAATTGTTTGAAATAATACCTATTTCCATTTCCGTTCCTGCATCGAACAACCCCACGTGAGCGGCTGCGGGTACCCGTGTTCGTGAACATCCCGCCAATACCAAGGACACGCTTTGCGTCGTCATTCGACGTGTGTACGGTAAAGCATAAAATAGCTTTCTTAACAATAAGACACTACTTATAAATCGACTTTTTGTACCTATATAAAAAAATTGTTCATTCATACCTGAATAATGGCGTCGCTCGTATGTTTTGTGGTTCAGGGGAGCTAGCACTGGATATTTCTGATGGTGATGGCGAAGCAACGATGCTGGGAGTCCTAGGAGCCGAACCCAGTTCCACACTCGGTGCTTCGAGAAGTGGCATCCTTGCACTTTAATTAACACAATTAGAGATGAGTACAATGTAATTATCTGGTTTCTGGAGGCATGGAAATGTCCCGGCCAAGGACGACCGGACCTTTCCTCGAAAGGCACTCACAGTAGCATTTCCGGTTCTCCAAACGTTGACTGGCCACAACCCATTAATGGCCCAGAACTGAGCACGAATCTCTCCTCATTATCGAGGAGGCCTAGAGCATAGTACTCTAACATGCGGCTCAAGTGCGGATTGGTGGAGGGGTTAGTGGCCAACCCGGTATTTTCAAGCCGCCTGAGGGCCTTCCGACATGGCTTAACAACATAACAAACGCGACTGACGGCTTTAGGTGCCCTCCGAAGCACGGAACCGCTCTCCAAATGTACTTGGTTGTAATCTGAAATCATGAAGTAATTTTGCCCATCTGAAAACCAACAGTAGATACATTATTTAATTTTCATCATCATTTGTTGAGCTACAGAAATAGGTGACTCGGCAACGTAATTGGTTTTTAACAGGATTATGCTAGACTTCGTCTTTTCCACTACATTCATCCGAGGCTGATGATTGAAAAGCAGATTATGCTTTACATCCACACAAAAAACAATCTATACTTGTTTATGAGTAGATAAAAAGCCTTACCACAATTAAAATTATCGAAGTCAAGTTTTACTTAATTATTATTTACGACATATTTTACAGTTACAGACATAATTTTGTTCCCATTTACGAAAATATACTCGTATTCGCGTATAATATTGTTCATACCAAGTGAATCACAATCATTGAAGCAATAATTATGTACCCACACACGGTCACAATATGATTACTACGGCTCACAATAAGTTACAATTAATATTTATATGAAAATGTCTTCAACAGTCTTTAAACTAAACAAAACAAACTGTAATACAGTACAGCTATAAATTAACTAAAACTATTCAAAAGATATTACTTGAACATATATAATTTTGAGGTAAGTATTGTAAACAAAGTACGTTACCCTTGGTAACTACAAAATTAATTAACAGATTATAAATATAAAGGTAAAAAATAGTTATAATACTGTAAAATTATTAATTTTATTACATTCCATCCAACGTCTTCGCTCATTCCAACTTACGTCGCAAAATAGAGCTACCTGATACTTATACATCAATGAATGAATTATAATAACTCGATTTTCTATCCATTTCTTAGGAAAAGTATCTTATTTTTGTGTAGGTATTATAAATCATAGTGCTGGAAATAACAACCGCGGTCCGAGTGGTCCGAAATATTCCGGGATTTCGTGTCAGACAATCGGAAGGCACACGTGCCATACATTTTGTTTTGTTTACAATACACGTCCGATTCGGGTGTCGTCCGATTCTATTGCTTGACCAGGACAATAAAAAACCTGTCATGAGGGCGCTAAAGTTTTCTTTTTTATGGCAACAGCACAGGCAACAGTAGTAGGTACCTAATAGTAACGCTCACGTTATTATTGTCATTTTGACAGTTGTCAACTTACATAGTTAAGTCGGAAATGTTTTTATAGGAATAAATTATATTTTAATGGAAAATTTATTTTAGCACATAGAAAACCACTTTTCTTTCACGACTATAAATAGTTTTCGGTATTTTCGCAAACATTCTGCTGTGAAAATAATAAAACAAACTATAGTTTGGCTAACGAAAGCTAAACCCAGTGTTTTTTGTAGCGGCCACACTGTGACAAATGTCAACAATCAACATGGCGTCTTAGACACTTTGATCCTTGGAGGAATGATCTTTGATCCTACATTTTGAAGATGGATAAACTCGAAAATTCTTTTAATTAGTACCGATTGTATTTTTTGTCGGAGTGGTTTACTGAAATTATTTTCAGCGCCTTTCCTCATCGCCAATATCACCCTAATTAATTAATTAAGTACAGCTTCAAATTATAACATTTTTTATTAAAAAGTATCAAATCTTTTTTTTCCTGGTATAGTGTGTGTTACCATAAACATATTTTTTAAATATGCCGCGCTTTGCTGGGTTCAGCTTTCGATAGGTAGCCAGTGGGCCATTGATCTATAGGACTATGGATTAGACACTAGAGCAAAAATAGCGTGCCTGACGGTGCCTGTCAAAATTTTAATGAAAGAAAACATGGCTGCTTCTACTAGTGTTGTGCGCACTACGTGTACGGAAACAGTATCGATATTTAGTTTAATGACTTACAACAGCAAAAATACATGTCGTTCGTCTTTTTTTTTTTCCTTTAAAAACTGACTCTGAATTTTGTATTACATCCAATTTGGGTTTTGTAGAAATGTCTTTAGGAAGAATTAAAAATTAAATTGTTACAAACACAATAACTTCTGCTGTGTGCTGTGTGTCTCTAAATAAAATGGCTGCCATTTTATCATGGAGGGGGTAAGAGAAAATTTGGATAGTGATTTGTCGATAAAAAATACCATATTTTATCACCCTTAAGTCTCCGACACCGGTGACCAGACACATTGTATATTAATGATATACAAACTTTTAATTCGTTCTTACTTATCATGACTACAAAAAGTTATTCATGCGATTCGCACTTGACCATATTTTTATCGATACTAAATAATTATATTTCACGTCACTACTGTAATGTTTGACACGAGATGACATGTATTTGAGCGGTATATAAAATGGCCGGCCTGCCACACTTTTGCCAGCTAATTTTATATGACGTTTAGGATTAGAGCGTCTCTATCTAAGTATATTCCTATCTCTATGCAGTGGGCTGAGTGCGAGTTTTATGTGACAAAACGCGCTCGCTACGTAACTGCGAGTTAGCTAAAATTTGTATGGGATCAAGCTGAGCCATTTACGTCCCGCTAGGTGGCTCTGCTCCGATTCCATACAAATTTTAGCTAACTCGCAGCTACGTAGCGAGCGCGTTATGTCACGTAAAACTCGCACTAAGCCCCCAGACTATATGACATTTAACCAACTCGC
Organism: Hesperia comma; assembly: GCA_905404135.1. NCBI lineage: Eukaryota > Metazoa > Arthropoda > Insecta > Lepidoptera > Hesperiidae > Hesperia > Hesperia comma. Next base: position 13,890,290 of record FR990020.1, on the reverse strand, counting down.
TGACAAGCACACTGATAAGCAGTTTACAAGTGACGTTTAGAAAGTAAACGTTGCCAGTAAAATAAATTAGTTCCATGAGCTTACTGCAATATGGCGAGGTTTTTTATATTTCTGGTCAACCTGTATTTTCTGAATTTGTCTGATCAGAGTTCAGACTATCGGAACCGACTATCGGAGAGAAAAATCGAACGTCTATTATAGCCCTTATTCTACTTGTCTTTGACTGTATAGATGTTATGTAGGTATGGTAGATATACGCCGATGCCATAAGAAAAAAATATTTCATTATGATATTTACAATATACCTACTATAAATGTCTGTTTTGGCGCCAACTGAACGTCGAAATCTCGAAATGTGTGTGACTGAAACTTCACGAAATAAAGTTAACAAAACGTAACTCATGTTTTTCAATAAAATATAATATAATAACCCTGCAAAAGTTATATCCTCCTTATAATCTTAAAACGATTGAGCTCTGTTTGTTATACTAACTATCGTAATTGGTTCAAGAACATATCATGGAGGCCATGGTAAATGGGAATTCTAAACCAAGAGAACACGACGAATATCAATATCTTAATCTTGTGAAAGAGATTATTGAAACAGGTAAGAAATTGAAGTACTTATCTATTTACTATTTCTTGAACACCAACCTCTTTTGAAGCAGATCTTTACCTAGCCGGTATGAATCTGATAACTGTACTGCATTACTTTTAATCTTTCCTTGCAGATAGTTTTGTACTCTTTATTAATTTTAGGTGATAAAAGGATTGACAGAACTGGTGTGGGAGCTTTGTCAATACTTGGAGCTATGCAGAGATACTCTTTACGAAACAATACCTTACCTCTTCTGACAACCAAACGAGTTTTTACAAGAGGCGTGATAGAAGAACTGCTGTGGATGATTTCAGGGTCTACAGACAGCAAAGTTCTCGCCAGCAAAGGAGTTCGCATTTGGGATGCTAATGGCTCTCGGGCATTTCTTGATAAGTTAGGTTTCACTGACAGAGAAGAAGGTTCATATTGATTTAAATTTTAATATATATATTGCTTAATAATGACAGTTTAGTTTACACTGGACCAATGTTTCAGGTGACCTAGGTCCAGTGTATGGTTTTCAATGGAGACACAGCGGCGCAAAGTATGTGGATGCCAAGACAAATTATGACGGACAAGGAATTGATCAATTACAAAATGTAATTAACACTATAAAGTAAGTAATTTTAAATACTGCAATAAAAGTAATGAGTTAAAGTTCAAAGTAAGCAAGGGATGATGCAAGACGTCATTTATCTTGACTTGTTAAACATATAAAACATTTTGTTCTAGAACCAATCCTGCAGATAGACGGATAATTATGTGTGCATGGAACCCCTCTGATTTGAGCAAGATGGCTCTGCCTCCTTGTCATTGCCTGGCACAGTTCCATGTCTCAAGTGGAAAACTATCATGCCTTTTGTATCAACGGAGTGCTGATATGGGTCTGGGAGTCCCATTTAATATTGCCAGTTATTCATTATTAACCCACATGATTGCTCATATCACAGGCTTGGAGGTAAATAAAATTTGAATTATTTATACAACCTTTAACATAATTATGAGTTTGATTTGAATAATTTGAAATTCATATTATCAATTTTGGCTTGAGTCAGTACTTTCTTTTTCCATCTGTCCTATCTTGTCCAGCAAAGAATTAGTAATGCTTTTGTTGTTTTGTTTGTATTTAGATAAATATTTGTTTGCATCTACGCCTGCCAATTGCAAATATTTAAGTGGTTTGATAAAGTATCCAATGATAACATGCTAAAATTTTTGTTGTTCTTATAAATAATAGTTGCCTTATTGACCACCCAAATGGCACAATGGTTCCGGAAAGCCATTCATAGGGTCCCAAGTTCAATTTCCGGGTTCAACTGTGGTCTCATAAGGCTCTGGTACACAATAATGCAAATATTCAGCACTCATAATTTTTACTTCAATTCTAGATATAGTGATAGATATACTGTGACAGAACTTACAAAACTGTTGATGAGGATATTTTTCAAAAATCACTTTATTATATAAGGAAGTTATTTCTGATTCCAAACCATTTTAAAAAGCTTATTACTCATCTTAATAGTGCTACATTATTTATAATTATTATGTCTGTTACATGAAATTGTATGAAATTCAATGTGAAGTGCTGATAAGGAATTAATTAGTACTTATTGATGATAATTACAGTACTTATGTGTATTGAATTATGCTAATAGAGCAAGATCCCAGGGCCACCAGACGTCACGTATTTTCCGACGAAGGAAATGTGGACGATTGAGTAGTGTTAGTATGTACTAAGAACGCATGCCTACCTGCTAGCTTGCTCAGACGGCCAATTTTCAGGTATCAGGTAATCAAGGTACATAAAAACATTACTTACCTCACGTAAATTCTCCAAGCTGATTTTTACGTATATTTTAGGCAATATCCTTAAAAATAAGTCGCCAATACTCCCAGACACTTTCCGTCGGCCGTATTGCTTTGCAGACGCTTTAAAGCTCCCAAATTTATTAGAGTCTCCAACGCCTGACGCATTTTAATTGCACCAATTTGCTTTACGCATCTCACGCAATGCGTACAAGTACCTACCGTATGTATGTTACTGTCTTTTATTATTCATTACAACTCTTTACCGTGAACTGTGTGGTTGTTTAATTTCATTGCCTTGTACCAAGTTTTACTTTAATACCTGGACAACAGCGGCTACACCTATTGAAACGGTCGGAGTTTATATTCATACCTAGGACTTTCCTATTCGCCCACAATCCGTTCCTTTTAACCCCAAAAGATAATACAAAATACTTCGACTCGGAAAAGTTTATTGTTTTTAAAAATTGCTAAGTATTTTGACTTACCTTTGTAATTACCACGTCTAATATGAGTTACTTTATGTATTTAATAAACTTTTATCACGTAAACACTGAAAATTTTTGAAATATCGTACAAGTTTTGAGACCAAAAAACCGCCACTGTTTGAATACCTGTCTTCAATGCGTAATTATGACCATTTGTTGCTAACTTCATTTTCGTTTGGTGGTGCCATTTACAAAAGTAGATATTCTACTACAAATTAAAAAACAAAATATACCCTTTAGTAACGTTTCCGTTTGAATATCACGCATTGAATTACGTTTTCAGTTTCGTCCCTATTCATGCTCTCATGCCCTCAAAGAGAGCCCAAAAGACAGTAACATACATACGGTAGGTACTTGTACGCATTGCGTGAGATGCGTAAAGCAAATTGGTGCAATTAAAATGCGTCAGGCGTTGGAGACTCTAATAAATTTGGGAGCTTTAAAGCGTCTGCAAAGCAATACGGCCGACGGAAAGTGTCTGGGAGTATTGGCGACTTATTTTTAAGGATATTGTCTAAAATATACGTAAAAATCAGCTTGGAGAATTTACGTGAGGTAAGTAATGTTTTTATGTACCTTGATTACCTGATACCTGAAAATTGGCCGTCTGAGCAAGCTAGCAGGTAGGCATGCGTTCTTAGTACATACTAACACTACTCAATCGTCCACATTTCCTTCGTCAGAAAATACGTGACGTCTGGTGGCCCTGGGATCTTGGACTATAATAGTCTATGTGAATACATTGTAACATAATTTTTACACCTTTCATTTTTTCAGGCTGGTGAATTTGTTCATACTACTGGGGACACTCATGTGTATCTCAATCATATTGAACCACTTAAGCAACAGCTTACTAGGGAACCAAGGCCCTTCCCTACACTTGAGTTTGCTCGCAGAATTGAATCCATTGATGATTTCAAATATGAAGATTTTATCATAAAAAATTACAACCCACACCCAAAAATAGATATGGAAATGGCAGTTTAACTTAATAATTGAAATATTAATATTATATAGTCATTTTAGTTAGCTGTCCATTTTTTTGGTGATTTTTATGCTATATCCTTTTTTTGTTTTAGTCCTAACATAGAATTGACAATCAGTATTACAATTTATCATCCAAATGTTGTTTGCCATAAATATGTATCTATACTAATATTATAAAGCTGAAGAGTTTGTTTGTTTGTTTGTTTGGTTGAACGCGCTAATCTCAGGAACTACTGGTTCGAATTGAATTTTTTTTTTGTGTTGAATAGACCTTTTATCGAGGAAGGCTATAGGCTATATAACATCACGCTGCAACAATTAGGAGCGAAGAAATAATGGAAAATGTGGAAAAAACGGGGAAAATTATTCATTCTCGAGGGCTTTCGTTGCATGCGTTGCGAAAACGATTCAAGATACCAAAAATATATGTATGAAAGAATTATTCCTCTTGAAATGATCTAAAAAAATGTCCACGACAGTATATGTCTATCTTTTAAGATTAACACACTAGAACCGTTTTTATGGTAATCAAATTTGGTCGAACCCACTGCCATACCAAACTTGCCGCGTTTCCAAGTTTAATCCGAATTAATCTTGCTGTGATCCTTTGCTACTTTGCTATTATTTTGTCGTAAGCTTTATTTGTAAGTTTAATTTAATTTAACCTCAATTAATTTTGGTGATAGTTTATTATCTTCCCGAAATTCCTACGGAAGCGGGACCTACGCGGTTGATACTTACGGGTCCCGAAGCGAAGCGAGGGCGGTTCGCTAGTTAAATAATATACAGACAGGATCAAGGCAGGCAAGAAAATAAATGGGTATCTAATAGAAATAAAGAAAGGATGTTTTTATGTATATCAATGTATTAAAAAAATTATAATCATGTAGATAGCCTTCAATGATGGTAAATAACAACATTTGATAATATTTCACTATAATTATTACTTTATTGACATTAAAATAAAATTGTTACACTAAAAATAATCCCCACAACTTATATGCTTACTATCAATGAATTAATGACGCAAAATTAATTTTAAAAAATTATTGTAAATTTTAACAATAATAAATTATATGATTGTTGTCTTACATCTACTATATCATCTGCTTACTGATTAAACATGTTAAATGCATATTTTATGAAAAATAAATTAACGATCTCTTGGTAAACCAAATAAGTGATAGGGCTAAGGAATAAAATAAATGCATTTGTTTATGTTAATGCAAAAGTAAACAAAAATTAAAATGATTTTTTTTCTTCACAGTTCTTCGTCATTTAATTTCACTATTATTTAGAGACAAAATACGTTTTTCTGTACAGTATTACCTACTAAGCTAAAATCACTGTAATGTAATAATTACTTTTTGTGACTTTTAAAAACTACAAAACAAGAGACCAAGACATAAAATTAGCATCAGGGAAGCCTGATTATTCTTAAAAAGCTGTATCCCAAGCCTTTTTGCCAATGGCTAAAGAAGCTAAAACTGTTCTGAAGATTGTATCAGGGAGAATACAACTATTTATTCACATTTATTTCATGTGTGAATTTTATAATCATGAAGATCTTCTGGCGAACATAGAATTAACCTATTCAATCACAGCCAAAACTGATTAAGTACATGCCCTTGTCATCACTATTTATTTGTAAATCCTGTTGTTTGAAGTTTGCATGGATGTATTTTCATCAGTTTTATGTATTGTACATAACAAGCCACAATAAATTGAATGTTTAAAAGTTTTAATTTTATTACCTCACTTCAAGGAAATCAGCACTTAAGTGGTTTACTAGTAAGCAGACAATATTAAAGTATTTCCATACCTTTGTACATTTGTTTCCATTGTCATTAGTCTCAAATTACTTTGCATTCTATCCAAGTTCATATCTCATGATATTAAAATTTTATGTACAGCTAAAATATGGGAAAATATAAATTAAAATGTCACCTAAAAGGTGCATTGGTATAGACATAAAATAAAATCATTACAAAAAATAAGGGCAAAAACAATCAGCACATTTGGTCATCTTGTGAAGACGGCATCTGGAATGATAAAAAACAATCTTAATGTTAAACAACTTCAGATATATTTGAGGTAGGCTAGCACAAGACACCACAAGCCAATGACAGTGAATACAGTAAGACTATTGTATATGTATAGCAAAATTCAATTTTATAACAAGAAATCCAATTGCAATGAGTGATCTCTTCCAGACAACTGATTATTACAATAAATTGACATTGATGCAGATACTATTCACAATGAGACTGGTAGAAGCTAGTTTAATACAAATTGATCAACGCAAAGTGAGTTTTACACAATACTTCACACACAATAAATTTAGAAAAGAAAAAAAAATTGTTTGCTTATATATATCAACCTACTAGGCATCACTAATGCAATGACAATTATAAAGGAACGGAAAGGGACAGAATCATTATGGCTATCCTACTATCCTACTAATCCTACTAATATTATAAATGCGAAAGTTTGTAAGGATGTATGTATGTGTGTGTTTGTTGCTCTTTCACGCAAAAACTACTGAACGGATTTTCATGAAACTGTGCAGTAACATAGCTTAGACATCAGAATAACATAATTTGTTAAAATTTATAGAGATTTTTCAAGGGACTGGTTTCCCGAAGCGAAGCGAGGGCGGATTTACTAGTAAGTTAATAATAATGAAATGAACAATGCCTTAAGTAACAATAAATAATTATATACCTGTGATACGGGCTCATCTGATCTACTGCTAGAAATTGGCAGGGCTGCTAGTTGTTCAGCTAGAGCTAATGTCATTTCTGATTCTACTGTGATATCCACCAATAATGTATCTGAAAAAAAAATATTAAATACAAAACAATCATCCTACTATCCTACTAATCCTACTTCCTACTAATATTATAAATGCGAAAGTTTGTAAGGATGTGTGTGTGTGTGTGTGTTTGTTGCTCTTTCACGCAAAAACTACTGAACGGATTTTCATGAAACTTTGCAGTAATATAGCTTAGACATCGGAATAACATAATTTGTTAAAATTTATAGAGATTTTTGAAGGGACTGGTTTCCCGAAGCGAAGCGAGGGCGGAACACTCATGTAAAAAAAATGCAGATAATTACTTAGTTATGTTGTAAACTTACACCCAATTTGATCCCCTTCATGAGTGAGCATATGAAAATAACCTCTATGAGTACCAGGTGTCGAAGGAGCAACCAACTTCATTGTGACAGTAGTAGAATGCCCTGGAGGCAGGGGTGGTAGATACACAGGGGTAGAGCCAAGTGGCTCACCCCCCGCCTGTATCACTTTACAGCTACTTGGCCATGCCTCGGTTCCTGTATTAGCAATACTCCAAGTTTGTTCAAAACTGAAATTAAAACAAAAAAAAAATCTTTATGATAATATTTGACAATCCGACCTGATGATAAGTGGTGATAAAGTCTTAAGATGTTGGACGCACTAACATTAGCATAATGTAAACAATTATTTTCAACTAAAAATTAATACAGTACATATTTTAATAAAAAAATGAGAATATAGTCACAGCTCTAAATGAGCCCTTTGTGTACGCATAAAATAAATCTTTAAAATACCATCATAAAAAAACCTACCAAATGAGCTTCCAAACTTACCATGTCCCAGGGCCTACTGCTGTTTCATGGGTTTGAGCTGCCTTTAAACTCATAGATGGTAACTTGGGGGGTAAACTATCCAAGTAACAACATATTGCAGCCTGTAAATTCCTGAAATAAAATTTATGTTATTAAAAGTGTTAGAAACGATACCTTAAAACCGTGATTATTAAATTTACACCTACCAATTGCTCATATCCAAGAAAAAACTAGCTGTTTTGTAATTCAAACTAGGTCCTAGAAGTCTTTGCATTTGACCTATAAGTTCCTCTCTGTCATTAGTATTCATGCAGCTAAATTGTAGTAGCAAGTTTTGATCTATCTCCCCCGAGAAATTTTGATCTATCTCTCCCGAGATAGCTGAACCGTCGACATCCATACTGAGCGAATTGTTACCAAAAAGGAACACAAACACTTAAAATACGTATTTCACCACTTTAATTCTGTATTGACAATCCCTTTGTTTATGTTGGTCAGCTGACACAAAACAGTTTTCTTAAAATACTGGGCACATAAGTATTTAATTTACTAACTATTTTTAGTCGAAATAATCAGTTGTGTTCGTAGATTACTCATTTAATCACAATTAATTTAATTTTACGCATAGAAATTTTGTGATGAATGATGATGACCCTTTTACTTCTCTTTTTACTTTTCTACTACCACAGAATATTTATAGATTCATCATCTATTGAATAGGTACGACAGAATACATCAAATTCGAGATACTTTCGTCACATAGATATAAGATACCTATTAGGTAGGTACCTCAGATTATAGAACCTTTTGTTTGGTTCTATAATCTGAGGTAGGTACACACTCGATCTGATATTCGATTACTACTTACTGCATATAATATAATAATATTATATAATATGATATTCGCAATAAATTTTCGCCAATATGAATTATAGTAGGGCCATTTTAATAGGCCACATTTGACAGTTCGTCAAAATTTTACAAAGTAACCTTGTAAGGGAGGCACCCCATAGTATCTAATACATTCCATACTAGATATTGTTAAACTTTTTACACTTAAAAGTAAGGAACTGACGTCGTTACAAAGTTACGTCAGTGAACTCTTTTTCTTTTTAAATATCAGGGATGGTACCGAAAGAAAATGATGAGTAGATAAGTTGAATTCGAGAAGTCGAACTAATCGTCAAAAAGTATTTTACGATTACAAAATAAAATGTATTTTAATACAAACAAAATTTATTTTATTACATTTTAGGCCAAAAAATATGTAATCATTCATTTATATAATAACGTCTGGCTCACAAGTCAGTATCTAGAAACGTGAAATGTTACAAAAAAGTCATGATTTCATTTCGCGCCATTATTTGACGCATTATTTTTGTCATTTTTTTTAGTCGTTGTGTGAACTGTGCGCTTATTAATACTTTTTATAACAATCGCATTCAATTTACAGATGTTTGAAGTCCTTATCGATTAATTAAATTAATCGATGTTTTTCAGCAGGTTACCCTCACTATAAAGCAAAGACAAACAGTTGTCAAATGTGGCCTATTAAAATGGCCCTACTTTATGACATATCTATTAAGTTAAAATATTTTTAAATTTTTTAATACCTATTCAAATTCAAATTCAAATCTTTATTTCTTCGAAGTAGGTTTTTACAAACTCATTTCGAAAGTCAAGTTACGCCATCGCTTCAACAAATCCCTACGATGAGTGGTCTTGGGAGAAGAAGCGGCAAGAAACTCCCAAGGAGTCTCTTTTTTCTCTTTCACCACTCACAGTACAGGTAGCACTTACTACTAATTATGGCTAAACACAAAAAAAAAAAAAAAAAAACTAATTCTAGTCTAAGTGGAACTGGTCGCGGCATTATCACACCCAGGCACCCTTATCATTAACATATTCATCTATAGTATAATATCCTTTACTAACAAGTTGTGATTTTACACGTCGCTTAAACATTTCAATAGGTAAATTACGTATCATTTTGGGTATCTTATTGTAAAATTTAACACCAAGCCCCACAAAAGATCGCTGCACCTTACGCAGACGAAATGAAGACGTAACCAAATTGTGTCTCTTTCTCGTTAGATGATTATGCGTATCACTGTTGACTTTATATATGCCTAAATTTTCTCTTACGTATAACAAGTTACTATAAATATACTGTGAGGCTACAGTTAATATGCCAATTTCTTTAAACTTTTCCCGCAGAGAAACGCGCGTTTTCAACCTATAAATAGCCCTAACTGCTCGTTTTTGCAGTACAAATATGGAGTCTATGTCAGCTGCTTTGCCCCACATTACAATGCCGTAAGACAAAAGACTATGAAAATAGGCAAAATAGACAAGTCTAGCAGTTTCCACGTCAGTAAACTGTCTTATCTTTCTAATTGCATATACCGCTCTACTTAGTTTAGCTGATAGTGCTGATATATGAGAGCCCCACTGAAGCTTAAAGTCCAAAGTGACCCCCAGGAAAACTGTGGACTGTTCCATTATTAAATTTTCATTATTTAATTTAAGAGTTTTCTCAATTTTTTGGACATTTGGGAGGATAAATTCTACACATTTTGTTTTTTTAGTATTTAAAAGTAAGTTATTTGTAGTAAACCAATGAGATAAGCGTGACAGAGCACTGTTTACGTCGTCAAAGTTTGTCTTATTTCTATTTGTCTTAAATATAAGTGATGTGTCATCAGCAAACAGTACGATGTCCGCATGGTTTTTAATGTAATATGGCAAATCATTTATGTATACAAGAAAAAGGAAGGGACCTAGAATTGAGCCTTGAGGAACACCCAGAATACACTTTGATCCCGTCGATTTGACATCATTAATGCTAACACATTGAGTCCTATCCTTTAAGTAAGATGCGATCAAGTTAAGCGAAGTATTCTTGATGCCATAGTGATTAAGCTTAATTAATAGGGTTTCATGCTCTACACAATCAAACGCTTTAGATAAATCACAAAAGACACCTATAGCGTTTTGAGAAGTCTCCCAGGCTTCAAAGATGTATTTCAGAAGCCTGGTACCTGCCTCAGTAGTACTACGGCCCTTAGTGAAACCATATTGTTCTGGGTGAAGTATGTTATGGGCGTTAAAATGGGTGAGCATTTGATTTAATAAAATCTTTTCAAAGACCTTACTAAGAGTTGGCAAAATAGACACAGGTCTGTAATTATTCAGGTCTGTTTTATTACCAGATTTAAAAATGGGTATGATTTTGCTAAATTTCATTAGATCTGGAAATACGCCCACATCCACACAATTGTTAAAAATAGTAGCTAAATAGGGGGCTATAATTTGTATTATTTCATTTACAATTTTAACCGACATCCCCCATAAGTCAACTGTATTTTTCATGTTCAAAGATCGAAAAGTTTTAATTATTTCAAATGTTGTTGTATATTTAAATTCAAACAAAATACTACATTCACCAACAGATTCCTTTAATAAAGACTGTGCCGCTGTCGGTGAAGAAGCAAGGGAATGAGTAAGCGTAATCGGAATATTTTTAAAGAAGGATTCAAATGCATTTGCTACGCTTATATCTGAGGTGATTTTATTGTTATCAACTAGAAGTTCAAATTTACTATCGCGGGGCTTATTTCTACCAGTCTCACTATTGATAATACCCCAGGTGGTTTGTATTTTGTTATTTGATTTTAATATTTTATCCTTAATATACATTGACTTTGCCTGAATGCACACAGCTTTAAAAGTTTTTGAATAAAGTTTAACATGCTATAATATATATACCTATAATATATATATACTAGCAAACCCGGCGAACTCCGTTTCGCCACCAGATGGCTTCGTTTTTTGTAACATTTCGTTTGGGGATTAAATAATTTTTTTTTTGTTTTATATTTGAAAAGGAATAAAATTTTGGTTTGTAGTAGGTACATGCTATGTATCAGACATGGCGCTGTATGTGAAAAATGATTTTCCCTGTTTTTCTCCTTTTCAGTCGATATTTTCCCTGAATTTTGTTTGCTACAAACCTCACGGAGCCCGAGACCTTTCCAACGAATGCAAAACCGTGGAAATCGGTTCGTGCGTTCTGGAGTTATAGCGTCAGGAAGGAAAACCCGACTTATTTTTATATTATAGATATATATATATCTATAATATATTATATATACCTATAATAGCACATACCGTATTTTAAAACGCACAGACTACGCGCATTTTACGAACGCGAGTCATCTACGCCATAGACGCTTATTTCTGCGTTTTTGTAGATGCCAACGCGCGTTGAACGCGTTACAAACGCGCGTTTAAAACTCATTTGATGGCTGTACAAAGGGCCAGAGATCTGCGCGTTTCCTGATCGCTCCGTGTGCTGAGGTTACAAGGATGCGTCCAAATCGCGTTTGAAGCGCTTATACGCGCGTCGTCTTCAGCGCGTTTTTAAATACGTTTTACGTTTTTTTATTGGTTTTTTTATGGTTTTTATACGTCTTTAAATTAATAATTGTGTAATCTTTGAAAAATCGATTTAAATGAGTTCGATTGTAATTGCCTATGTAACAGTAATTTCGATTCATTCAATAGTTCCGAGTTTCCTTGAGATTGTCATGGTAACTGATGTGTATTATCCAAAGAGTTCATAAGTAGAGTGCTGGCCAGGTAAGTATGTATATTCAAAGTATATTCTAAGTATATTCCTATCTCTATGGTGCTGGCTGCCCATACCTACATTGCAATGAGGGTCGCCGTTTTTGTGCTCACCAGCTGGCGCCACCGTCGAGGTGAGGTCTTGCTGTCAAAGCCCGCCCATACATAAACAGTGACAATTAATGAAATTCAGACCATTCAGACAAGCGAAAAGTGACAGACAGACCTCCCTTCTCACTAGCGCCTCTAGCGGAATTCACACGCGGTTACCCTCATTGCCGCTTAAAAAGAGAAACAACGATAACGGTAATTACCTATCTCTTTCCGATCCCGATGAGCCACAAAGAGAAAGGTGATTGGTTACTAATAAAGATTTCGTCTCTTTTTAACCGAGGTACAGTCAATCGGTAACTTTGACAGTCCGCTCCCAAATAAGTTTTTTATTTTTTGCGTGAAAAGCATTTGGTGCATAAAATTTATTTATTACATTAATAATATTATTACATAAAATCACAAAATATGGATAGTTTTGTGATTTTATGTATCTGCTTTAGAACTCTTTGGTATTATCCATAGAGATATGAATATATAATAGATTATCATTATCTACGTTGTCAATGTCAATTATAGTAAACCCAACTTAAGACTGAAACGAAAGAGGCGCTGTCGGACGCATTTGACATTCATTTGACCAATCATTGCACACTAGTAACTGACAGATGAATGAACACAACGTACTTATGAATGACTTTTCGTTAGTTCCAATTTTTGCCATTTCAGAGTTAAGTTGGGCGGACTGTACCTTGACGTTGACCCGTCCACGTTTTGTTACCCCGTAAACAATTTAAAAATTAGGCGGTCATATCATCTCCTGTGAGTCCTGAGAAAATGACAGAATTTAGAACTTCTGTTCTAATATATTTACGTATATAATTGTATTATTAGACAAAATTAAGATTATAAAGGTAAAATTTAATTAGTGAACTAAATGATTACGAAAATATTATTATCTTGGTACCTTGGAGCCAAACACAGACGTTATTCTTAAATTACTTTTAAAGTTCACATCTACGTCATAAATAATGCATAATTCCAAAAGTAAAGTATTTGCTTGTACATATGAAGGTTGTAGTTCTGTTTTTAATAGACCATACAGGTTAGAACAGCATGAACTAGTACACAAAAACATTGTAAGTATTTTATCACATTTTAGTTATTAAAATTAGCGTGTTCTAATCGAATTTAATTGTATTTGTTGTGGCTTTAAATTATTATATTGCATTGCAGAAAATCTTTTCATGTGCACAAGAAAATTGCACTAAATCTTATACCACTAAAAGTCATTTAGACCGGCATATAAAATCTGCACATGAGAAAACAGAAAGCGACCTAATCCATAGGTAATTTTTTCAATGTGTATCGGCTTTTATACTTATGTGTATAACCTGCCATTTGCAGACATGGAGTTAACCTCAGACCTCAGACCAATAAACTATAGATGGCGTGCCGTGAACAAAAGCGTGAAGCCGGCAAAAAGTACGCCTCGCCTTGTAATACACACGGCGGCACTCACACCAAAACGACTTTTGTGTTCTAAATAATAAAAAATGAATGAAGCTTTGTGTTCCAAAAAATAAAGTTTAAATTTGTTCTAGTTCAAATTCAAACTGTCAACATAGGGCATTCTATTGGTTCCTATGTGTGTTTTAGGCACACTTTTGCCCGCTTCACGCTTTTGTTCACGGCGCGCCGTCTATACTTTATTGGTCTGAGGAGTTAACAGATCAATATTATCACAATATTTTTTTAGTTGCCCAGAATGCATGACAAAGTTTTCAAATCGTCAGAATCTGAAGAGACATATTAATAGAGATCATTTAAATATAAATCTCTTATATGTATGTGATATATGCAAAAGGAAATTTAAGAAAAAAAATCAACTGAGTGCACACATGTATCAGCACAATGGTATAAGATCTTTCAGGTTAGTTTTTGTTTATCATATTTTACTTAATTCTCTTTTTATTTGTTATGGTACGTCACGTACGTCCCAAAGTTTATCCAAAATAAAAAAAATGCTGTTAAATTATATTAATAAATTAATTTATATTGGTTTTCAGATGTGATTTCTGTCCTAAAGACTTCATTACTCTGTATGAAAAAAAGAGGCACATGAAAAATCATAAAACATATAACTGTGAAGATTGCCCTGCTATATTTGAACGCTGGTCTCAATATGTGAAACATAGAAGAACTAATCACATATCTAAAGGTAATAAACACATACTTAGTAAAAATATGACTGATTGCGATTTGTACATTGTAGTTTTTTAAGAAAACTATTATTGGGGCCTTTATTAATGCAATAGAACCCAAAATAATTATTTATTGTTAGAATTTTTGTCTGTTTGTCCTAAATGTATTATATTTTGTTACAGAATATATTTGTAATGATTGTGGAAAAAGCTTCAAGAAAAAAAGTCACATATTACGACATATCAAAAGACATACACAAAAAATTATTAGGACATTCCTGTGTCCTTTTGATAATTGTGAAAGGCAAGTCAATACAGATTAACAATAATTATCATAAATAATAAATAATTTACTCCATTACCAAAAGTTATAATGGTACCTAGGTATATTAATTATATTCATTAAAAATATAATTTTAATAGTGATAAATGGAATATAACTACATAATTAGGAATAAAATAAAATACAATAATTTTAATGTGAATTTTATTACAGGCGTTATTCAAGAAATAGTAACTTGCGCCAGCACATTTTTATGAAACATGAGAAACTCACTTATGAATGTTCAATTTGTAAGGCTCATCTATCCACAAAGGTAACATTCATTTTAATATGAGTATTTTAATTTAGACTGAACATTGCATTGTTGCGCCTAGAAATAACTATGAGTGATCTCTATAGAAACAGACCTATAGTTTATTTATTCATGTGCCTATAGTCTAAGGGCCACCACATACATTCGGAATTCCGTTTCAGAATCCCGAATCGGAATTTCGATTCGGGATTCCTAATGTATGTGGTGGCCCTTATACATTTGAGTATTTAATTAGTAAGTATTATATTTTTTTTATCATTTCAGTCCACTCTGCAAAAACATATTTTAAATATGCATGAAAAGGATCCAAAAAGAAGAGTACCAAAAACTTTAGAAACGGGACGCAAATTCAGAAAAGATAAAAATGCAGTAAAATGTAAAATAGCTGCACTTAAATTGTCGGGACTGCCTACTAAACCTGACGCCGATGATGGGACAAGTGTTTGTATTATTGATAAAGTCATACTTGAATAAAATTTTACTTAGACTAATTTAATTTTATTATTTTATTCGCATAACCAGATTCTGCATTGCATTGAATTGGAATAGTATGGTATGGACAGAGACAGTTGAGAGACTTATAAAATATAAAACAACCAGACCTTTTTTTTACTTCAGGAAATGCAGTTACGCATACCGTCCGCTCCGGAGGAAACGAACGGTGATGTGGGACTCTCACTGCCGTAAGAACGGCGGTGACCTACCCACTAAAACCTGAAGGTGCCGACGCTGCCGCATAGTGCCGGGACTGTGTGCTACTCTCGCTCCACGGTCCCGGCGCGGCGGCCTCAGCACGGGGCGCTCAATAAATTGAGCGTTCCGCCCCCTCCGTGATTTTTTAACGAGGTTGTCTTCCTCCTCAATTTTTTAACGAGGTTTTCTTCCTCAAGGCGTAATCGCCTCCACCGCGGGGGCATAAAGCCCCCATGATCCATCCAAAGTGCCCTCTGCAATCAGAGGGACACGTGGAGGATCACGCCGCCTGCTGGCAGCTGGGCCGTCGCCGGCCCCCCCACCCCTACATGAGCGGAGGCCCAAACTGGACCCCCGCTCCCCCATTTGGGAGTCTCTTGGCTTCACCGTGCACTGGCTTGTGCACGGCTACTGAACCCCGCCACCACGACAATGTGGACTCCCCCAACACAAACAACCAGACCTAACATAACATTCACCACTACAAAGACGTATGTAAGCAATAGTTTCATCCCTTTCTCTCCTATGACACATACAAAGTCTATCTCGTTTTATTTTTGTTGTTGCAACACACACACACTTAGACAAAATAGTGTTGAAACCATAGAGATATTGAAACACTCCCGCCATTTTGATAAGCAAGGTACCTACAACATAGAGTTAGCAAGCTCACTTTTTATATGAGAACCATAGACAACAATAGACCATGAATGTTTTGTATGGAGAATGTCAATGTGTTCAGCATGTCTATGTAGTTGTAAAGTGCGTTTCACCACAAAATATTATCAAAGGGCTCATTCCCACGGCATACGTCTTTGACGATTCGTCAAAAAACACGATACGTCTTGACGGATGGACGTTCACATTGAATACGGAATCGTGTTTTTTCACGATTCGTCAAAATATCCGCATTGAAGTTCACACACAAACGCATACTAAACTGTGCGCGGATCCGTCATAATCATAAAACATTCACGATTCGTGATTTCTAAAAGACGTATCCGTATTCGTCTTTTTTCACGATTCGTCAAGCGTGTGAACATGAGTATTTAAAAAGCATTGCCGCCGTCAAAAAAAATAACGAATCGTGAAAAAAGACGATTCGTGAAAAAAGACGATTCGTCCTCGTGTGAATGAGCCGTAAGGGCTCATTCCCACGGCATACGTCTTTGACGATTCGTCAAAAAACACGATACGTCTTGACGGATGGACGTTCACATTGAATACGGAATCGTGTTTTTTCACGATTCGTCAAAATATCCGCATTGAAGTTCACATTTATTTCGTAATTTAGCTCATTTCAGATTGGTTCAGAAACATTCACGATTCGTGATTTCTAAAAGACGTATCCGTCATAATCATAAAACATTCACGATTCGTGATTTGTAAAAGACGTATCCGTATTCGTCTTTTTTCACGATTCGTCAAGCGTGTGAACATGAGTATTTAAAAAGCATTGCCGCCGTCAAAAAAAATCACGAATCGTGAAAAAAGACGATTCGTGAAAAAAGACGATTCGTCCTCGTGTGAATGAGCCGTATTTGTGGTTTCACGTAATAGTTCCCCTCGCAAAAATCTTGGTAGCGATGAAATGAGTGTTGCCAAATTAAAACAAAAAAATATTCCCTTTAACTAGGGAGAAAATAAAGATGACTTATTGTGTTCTTCCGAAGCTATAAATATTGACGTTACAAAATATATTTTTTTTTGGTTTAGGTCTGTTGGTTCCACTATTCAGTTCCACTAGTGGGTCCATGAGGACTTATTTTTCGGCTGAGTATATTTATCCACCAACGCAATATTGAAAAAATACAGTACATAATTATACACACAGTACACACATACACACACACTCACTCACTCACATACATCCTTACAAACTTTCGCATTTATAATATTAGTAGGATAATAGGATTTATCAATGTAACTCTGACGTCTATTTAGTTTTGCTTTTTATCTAAATTATTTTACTTGTAACCTTTTTGGACTTACTTATAAATTTAAATAATTCATTAATTTAAAAAAAGAACGTCGGTTTTGGAATCTTCGAGAGATCGGGTCAACAGGGGAGTCTCGAGAGGAACTTGACAGTGTTTAGACGGTCTTCATCGGGTGAAGAACACATCCAGGTCTTTGTCCCCTTTTATAATTACTGTCTTTTTTTCTATATAAACCTTAATTAATTTATTAATTTTTTTATACCTAGATTTGTAACCCACCTATAAAGTATAATAATTTTAGTTTTGTTATAGGTGACGTGTCGAAATGTCTTCGGACGTTTTGGAGCAAATTATTTCAGCAATTTTTCAGAGGACATCGATATGGAATAGCAAAGACGTAAACCATAAAAATAGAAAAATAATTAACCAGTTATGGGAAGAAATTAAAGACGAACTGAATATTGAAGGTAAATATAAAACTGTTTTATTATGTCAACAAAACCACTAAAAATTAATGCGATTATGTACAAAATATTTTAATTATAGCTATAATTATAATAATATTTTATTTTGATAGTTCATATCCCTCTCGCTGTTCTTGCTAGGGTAACGCACACGGTGACAGCTCCCGCAATCGCATTGTAGTGTTGTGCAATTTATTTAGGTGTCGTATACGTAATATTTATTTTATTTACTTCTTTACTCCTTGTCTGTCATCTTTATCCTCTTTATCTTCTTCCTTGTTCACTTCCTTTAATATCCTTGCCTTTCTTTATGACTTGTTCTTTTATGTTATTTTACAATTTTTAATACTTTTACTTTCTCTTTTAACTGAAATTGTAAATGTTTTAAGATTATATTGATTACTTTGGAGTTAGGTATTTTGATAATTAATCTAATTATTACTTTGTTATTTATTTGTCGGGACATTGTCTCTGTTCTTCACAATTTCGATAAAACTCGCCTTTTATTTTTCTTGTCCTATAGTAGGTATTCACTTCTTCATTTGCCCACAATAAAAGGAGTGTAAAAAATAAATTTGAATCGAAAAGATGTTGTCTCCGTTGTTCAGACATTTCGTTCGCGAATAAAACAAATATCTCAGCGACACAACACTACGCCGCTATAGCGCCGCCGCGAGTTTCCAGAACTAGCCTGCGTTGCCCGCGCCGCCGCCGCCGCCCCGCTGCCCGGAAAATTCGAGGCCGCGGCCTAAGTCCTTACTTGCTTGTAATTCAATGATTCATTACTAAACACAAGTCAATGTAGGACGTAGGAAGTTCTTGGTATGTTTAAAATGTATAATTATTTACCTTCAATTTTTAAAAAATATTAAATGAAAGGTTTGTTAGACAATTTGTAAAATTATTTATTTAAGTGTTAATTTATATAAAAGGATTATTATTTTGTTTCAAGTACCTAATAGAGATACAAAAACCAAAAACATTATAGAATCCAAATTAATTGAAATTAATGTTAAGTTAGTTAAATGAGTTAATATTCATTATACGCAAAACTGAACAATATTGTTACGTGTCAGGGGTACTGGGGTCGAGAAAATGCCAAAATGTACCACAAAGACTTTTATTGTAATCGTAGATACACAATTACACTATGTACACAGTACACATCAAAACACTATGCACGTAGGTACTCGTAAACACACTCGTCGATCACTGTATACCCCGTAGAAATCACTTCTCGCTGGTATCGCTTGTTCTTCCTAGTTTCGCTTCCGAAACTAGAATGCCACGCAGTCAACCAAGTGCCCCTTTTATAGCACTCGCCTACCATTCATGCCATTCTAGAATGTTCCCGCAGTTTTCGGAAAAAGGTTCTAGTATATTCCTTAAGATTGATGTCATAAAGTCGAAGCGTCGTGGCGCGTAGTGTCGAGATGGCCGCGCTCTATTGTTGATGTGAAACATCTATACGATCACTTGTAAACTGAATTGTTGGGGTGGCCTACGCTTCGCCCGTGGCGACGCTCATTCTATCTCACAATGCCTCATCTTTTATCTCACTCACTCGATCGGTTTGTTTTGATTCGCGGGCGCACGATAGTGTTTGGAGCCAAGTTCAATTAAATATTGTCTTGCGTTTTATTTTAATAATAACATTTTTTATATATTTCAAATTCGAATGTTAGCTTCATTAGAGACACGGTAGTTGTGACAAACCAACCTCCTTTAATTTAATATTTCTTTTTTTATACCTTTAAATTCTGTCACTTATCATAAGAACACATTGTCAATTGTAAAAACCGAACCGAAATACAATATTTTCCTATTCTACTTATCTGCCTATTTCCTATTATCCCTGTGATCCCTCGCCGTCCTCTATAGTAGTGTCTAAGCCAAGTTCCACAAAAAATACCCCTTTTGTTGTGTTCATTAAAATTATTTTTTCGTTTCCTATTTCTTATAATACTTGGTGCACGGCAGTGCACCTCGCCAAGTTCGAAATTTTAAATAAAGTTTCATTTCGTTTATTATTTATTTGGTCGTTGGATAATAGGGTGCACGGCAGTGTTCAACTTCAAGCCAAGTTTATATGAAATACAATTAATAAAAATTCGGTTTAAATATTTTGCTTAATTTAAGACTTGTTAATTTTATTGCACGGCAGTGCATATAGCCAAGTTCGTTCTTCAATAAATAAATTTATTTTGCGTTTTGTATACATATATATGTATATATATATGTGTACATACATATATATACATACATATATATATGTGTGTGTGTATATACAATAGGAAAATGCTATATTTCTAGTGTTAATATGTAGTATGACCACCGAGAAGCACCCCTTTTATGCATATTACTTGTACACACACGATGTTTTACATCTGCCAGGCGTCCCATGACGGCTCACATTTTTTTTCTATTGTTCGCTTGACATGTTTATGTCCCTTGTTGTTTATTGCTTCCGGTTTAGCGAAGTAACTATACCAGGGTTGTCACAATATTATTTTTATAAAGACCTATCTCATCAAGTCCCTTCTCTCCACAAGTACGTGCATTCAAAAATATTGCACGTAAGTACTATCATTTTGATAAAAATTATATTATTACAGATACCTAACCTGAATTACCTGCTTTTTTATCTAAGGACTCCCGTAATCATAATTTACAATAATAATATATCTAACGGTTACTAAATTACATTACATTACATTTTAATGATTCTAAATATATACCTTTATTTTTATTTTCCCGTTTAATCCATACCAATAACTTTAATAACAAAATCCAATCCACGACCTTTGCGGAATCGTTAACCCTAAGGCTAACGCACACATGCATAGCCAAAATCGAGGTACATACATGAGCTTAACTTCTGTACTATCCATATTTTGTGCTGACACGCTTTTTGTCCCACATCTGTGGCACGGTAATAATATTATCGTTTCTGTGGTATTGCAGTCAAGCAGACGTCAATCGCGAGCTGTCATGGTCATGTCACTATCACAATATTTATGTTGAATTTTGATTGATCAAGGTCATAGAGATAGGAATGTACAGTGCGCCCAACTTATCTCTGAAATGGCAAAAATTGGAACTAACGAAAAGTCATTCATAAGTACGTTGTGGTCATTCATCTGTCAGTTACTAGTGTGCAATGATTGGTCAAATGAATGTCAAATGCGTCCGACAGCGCCTCTTTCGTTTCAATCTTAAGTTGGGTTTACTATACTTAGATCATAGCATGATCATAGAGATAGGAATGTCCTTATAGATCAATGACTTAGATAGAGACGCCCTAATCCTAAACGTCATATAAAATTAGCTGGCAAAAGTGTGGCAGGCCGGCCATTTTCTATACCGCTGAAATACATGCCATCATCGTCATCTCGTGTCAAACATTACAGTAGTGACGTGAAATATGTTTATTTAGTATCGATTAAAATATGGTCAAGTGCGAATCGCATGAATAAATTTTTGTAGTCATGATAAGTAAGAACGAATTAAAAGTTTGTATATCATTAATATACAATGTGCCTGGTCACCGGTGTCGGAGACTTGAGGGTGATAAAATATGGTATTTTTTATCGACAAATCACTATCCAAATTTTCTCTTACCCCCTCCATGATAAAAGGCAGCCATTTTGTTTTGAAAGCACACAGCAGAAGTTATTGTGTTTGTAACAATTTAATTTTTAATTCTTCCTAAAGACATTCCCACAAAACCCAAATTGTTACATCCAAAATTCAGAGTCAGTTTTTAAAGGAATTAAAAAAAAGACGAACGACATGTATTTTTGCTGTTGTAACGTAAGTCATTAAACTAAATATCGATACTGTTTCCGTACACCACAAATTAGATATACAGATGTTAAGCTTCATACAAAGTGCCCAAAACCAACGCACACATAGACACCGTTCATATACACCAAAAATCGGAACATTCGGACCACTCGGACCGCGATTGTTATTTCTAACAATATGACATATAATACACAAATAAGATATTTTTCCTAAGAAATGGATATGAAATGGAGTTATTATAATTATTATCTTAGTGGTTGTTTTTATTCGACGTTAAATTGCGCATTATAATTTTTTTGACATCCAGTTGCAACAGAAAGGTACAATAATGGGGGCTTTACAAGTCAATGTAGGACGTAGACGTAGACCTTTGAATTTTAATAAATATTAAATGAAAGGATTGTTGGACAATTTGTAAAATTATTTATTTGAGTGTTAATTTATACAATAGGATTATTATTTTGTTTCAAGTATGTACCTAATAGAGATACAAAAACATTATAGAGTCTAAATAAATTGAAATAAATGGTTAGTTAAATGAGTTACTATTCATTATACGCAAAACTGAACAATTTTATTTTTATAATCAAAACGATTGCACGTGATTTTTATACGAAATGATAGTACTTTATCATTTCGTATAAAAATCATATTAAGTACTACAGATAACCTGAATAATGAATTACCTTACTATTTTTAACCTGAATAAATGAATTTGTCATCTAAGGACTCCCGTGATCTTAGTTGACAATGATAATACAATTAAGAATAATAATGACTAAATTACATTATATTTTAATGATTCTAATCATACACTTTTATTTTTAATTTTAATCGTGAATTGATTCATAGGGTTGCGATCTATTACGACCCAAAAAATCGATTCAAAGCAAAAAATCGGACAACCCTATATAGAATCAATCAGTGCTACCAACACTACAACGTAAAGAAATTGACAGCTAGTCATGTGCAGTTACATCAGAGACACATAATGACACAAAATAAGGATAATACAGAAGTTAAGCTCATGTATGAGAGGGTGAGCCATACGGCTGCCCATACATTGCAATCGCCCCCGGTTAGAAAGAGAAACAACGATAATGGTAATTACCTATCTCTCTCCGATCCCGATGAGCCAAAAAGAGAAAGGTGATTACTAAAGATTTCGTCTCTTTTTATCCGAGGAACTCTCTGAAGCCTTGCTTCTGCCCTCTAGTGTAATATCTCTATGATGTACCTCGATTTCGGTTATGCATGTGTGCGTAAGCCTTAGGGTTAACGACTCCGCAATGGTCTTGGTTTGGATTTAGTTATTTAATTTACTGATATGGATTAAATGGGAAAATTAAAATAAGTGTATGATTAGAATCATTAAAATTTTATGTAATTTAGTAACCATTATTCATATTTGTATTATCATTGTAAACTAAGATCACGAGAGTCCTTATATGACAAATTCAATAACACAGGCAATGATGTTTTAAATATCTAGATTGAGCGTCGCCCTACAATAAAAACAAAAAAAAACAAGGCAACATTATGAAGCTTATTGTGTGCGTGCAGGCGATGTTTTTCACGTTCATTTATTGTCTATGTGTGCGTAATCTGTGCGTAATGATATAAAAATTGTGGCTAACAGTTAGCCACAATTTTTGACACGTTTTCGCGGATTCAATGTTCCATCTAGATATAAACATCATTGAACACAGGTAATTCAGGTTATCAGTAGTAATATAATTTTTATACCAAAATGATACTTACGTGCAATCGTTTTGATTTCTCGTACTTGTGGAGAGAAGGGAATTGAAGAAATAGGTATCATAGGTACTCTTTATAAAAATAAAATTGTTCAGTTTTGCGTATAATGAATATTAACTCATTTAACTAAACATTTATTTCAATTTATTTGGACTCTGTAATGTTTTTGTAGCTCTATTAGGTACTTGAAACAAAATAAAAATCCTATTGTATAAATTAACACTCAAATAAATAATTTTACAAATTGTCCAACAATCCTTTAATTTAATATTTTTTAAAAATCGAAGGTAAATATACACTTTAAACATACAAAGAACTTCCTACGTGCTACATTGACTTGTGTTTAGTGATGAATCAATTGAATCATTGAATTAAAAGCAAATAAGGACTAAAGTGGGCTTTACATTATATAATTTGCAGAGCGCTAACTCAGTGCATTAACTAGTGTTTTGATACATTACGGTGCTGTAGTTACTGTGTAAACTGCCTTTACACAATGCGATTTTAGCACGCTAGCTCAGTTAGCGCTCTGCAAATTGTATAATGTACAGCCCCCATTCTTGTCAAAATGTAACGTCGAATAAAAACAACCACTAAGACAATAATATTTGTGTGTATTATAAATATAAATATCATATTGTTGGAAATAACAATCGCAGTCGGAGTGGTCCGATATGTTCCGATTTGTGTATTATAAATATAAATATCATATTGTTGGAAATAACAATCGCAGTCGGAGTGGTCCGATATGTTTCGATTTTTGGTGTATGTGAACCGTGTCTATGTGTGCGATGTTTTTGGGCACTTTGTATGAAGCTTAAGATCTGTATTATCTAATTTGTGGTAATGATATACAAAGTCGACAAATGTTGTCGATGATTTGGTTGACTTTTTTTTTAAGTTACTATACTAAAGTAAGGCCATTTTAATAGGCCACATTTGACAACTGTTTGTCTTTGCTTTATAGTGAGGGTAACCTGCTGAAAAACATCGATTAATTTAATTAATCGATGAGGACTTCAAACATCTGTAAATTGAATGAGATTGTTATAAAAACTATTTTAATGACCGCACAGTTCAAACAATGACTAAAAAAACGACAAAAATAATGCGTCTAACAATGGCACGAAATGAAATCATGACTTTTTGTAACATTTTACGTTTCTGGATACTGGCTTTTGAGCCAGACGTTATATATTTAAATGAATGATTACATATTTTTTGGCCTAAAATGTATGAAAATTAATTCTGTTCCCATTAAAATATATTTTATTTTGTAATCGTGAAATACTTTTTGACGATTAGTTCGACTTTTCGAATTCAACTTATCTACTAATCTGTTTCTTTTGGTACCATCCCTCATGTTTAAAAAGAAAAAGAGTTCACTGACGTAACTTTGTAACGACGTCAGTTCTTTACTTAAAAGTGTAAAAATTTTAACAATATCTAGTAGGAAATATTAAATAATATGGAGTGCCTCCCTTACAAGGTTACTTTGTAAAATTTTGACGAACTGTCAAATGTGGCCTATTAAAATGGCCCTACTATAGTGCCAAAACTACAGTGAGGGGAAAAAGTCCTGAGAAGGGGAAATCGGAATTGAGGCATGGGGAAACCAAATCATTATAGTGGAAACACTGATGATCAAGGTTAACCTTAACGTCAAATGTCATGTCAATCGTCTGTGATGTCAATCAAACAACAGCTGGCAGCGTGTCGTGTCGCGTGTCAAAATACTTTTAAAATCTAGTCCGTGAACGTGAACTCGTCAAAGATTTAAATTGTTTAACTACTAAGTTTTATGACTTGTGTTTAATTTGGTAGCTTGTTGCTTTGTTGACTTTGTTCTTCCGCACTTTTGTACGTTGTGGTAATTATATAGTAAAGTTGAAATGTCAGACATCATAATAAACGTCTTTACTTTAAATTGCTGGTAAGTCTTAACCATCTGAAAAAATTATATTCACTCTACAAGCGATTACAATATTCACATATTTTAGGGGTATCCCGGTGGTATCAAAAAATCGTCCAGAGCGAATGAAGGCAATAGCCGGTTATTTATCGAAAAGTTCACACACTATCGTGTGCCTGCAAGAAGTTTGGAGTGAGAAAGATTATTTGTTTATCAAGGAGCAGTTAGAAGATGTCCTTCCTTATTCTCATTATTTTTACAGGTAAGTACTACACTAGAGCACATAGAGTTAATTTAGAAAAGGCAGCATAGAAACATACATGAGACCCCAAAAACTATCTATCTATCTCATTATTGACACCCTAAAATATATTGTTGGTTTTCAATTATCAAAATTTCAGTTATCAAAGTAGTGAATTAAGGTTGTTTTAATTATGTAAATTGATACTCTAAGTTCTATACCCTCTACAAAAACCCTTGAATAAAATTTTATGCTCATAATTCTGGATGTTGTCATGTTTTAGTGGAGTCCTTGGATCAGGATTGTGTGTGTTCTCCAAGTGGTTGATACAAGATGTCTTCTTCCACCAATGGCCACTCAATGGCTATATTCATAAAATCCATCATGGAGATTGGTTTGGAGGCAAAGGAATTGGCCTGTGTCGCATTAAATATCATGAAAAACTAATTAATGTATATTGTGCACATGTAAGTATCTATCTTCTATTTCATTGGTTATTGGTCTTGGTCAATTGTATCATAGCAGCTTTAATGATGCATTGCTGGTTAACAAAAAACCTATTTAAGTACTTAGGTACTTCAATTTGTCAAAAACATTTACAATTTTATTAGTAGAGAAAAGTAACCTTTTATCTCCATTACTTTTATTCGAGCATTTTATCATCAATTTACACCCTTAACACATTAACCGCCACGCTTATTTGACCTATATATTCCATTTGGGCCATTTGGTATATAAAAAGTATATGTTCTGGTATGTATGTATATATATATTTTATTTATATAATTCGGGTAGTTTAAAAATTATGACGATTTTTTTATTTGCGGTCACCGGTGTCCGTCGCGGCCCACTGATTGGATTTTGCTTCACAGGGCCACGCGGATCACGGTGCCGGTCACCTATCTCTTCACTATCGTCTACATACGAACTTAATTTTTTATAAAAATATACATAAAAACAAATTATAAAAGTTATATTTATTAATAAATATTGTGATTTTTTTTATTTAATTTAAATATAAACATAAAATTCTACATATATTTACTTTTTTTTATATCCCGTTCAGTTTCTTACGATATTTCCTCGAAAACTTATAAAAAATTTGAAACCAAGCGCTAAGAAATGTTTTTGAGGGCCGCGCGGGTCACTCTGTATGTTAAAACGCCATATACGAGTGACCGACGGCTCTCAGCAAACATTCAAACCTAGGCCCTACTTACCGGTCACCGGTGACCCCCATGGCTCCGTGGGATTAGTATGGTGCCGGTCACCGGTGACCCCCATGGCGCTTAATGTGTTAAGTGGATATTTTATTGTGCTGTTATCAGAAATTACATGATAACACAAGTCACGAACTATTTTTTTATTATCACAGAGTTACTTATTGTTTCTCACTTTTACGATGTTTATGAGAAGAGCATATTTATATTACAATTGTTAATTGTTATAATATTCTGACAGTAGATATAAAAAGGCAGACTTATGTTTAAACAAAGGGCAATAAATTAATGTTATGTGTTTGAGTTTGCTTGAATAGATTAATTCTCTATTTTATGTAAACATCTGTCAGACAAGCGTGGTGATGGTAGGTATGTGGTCACCATTGTACAAGGACATCACCAAGACAAAATAATCGATAATCAAAATTGACAGTGCGATTTTCAACAATAGGCAAACATGACATGTAATTAATATAATATTTGTAACACATCATGCTATAAATTGTGATCTTAATTTATTAATTCTTCTAGTTACATGCAGAATACAATGTGGATGACATATATTTGGCGCATAGAGTACTACAAGCATACTCTACAGCAGAGTTTATTAATCTCACTTCATCTCCTGCTGATGTTTCATTTCTTGCGGGAGACTTAAATACTGCACCAGGAGACTTATCTTTCAAGTATTAATATTTCAATCTTTATTTTATTGATTTACAATTATTTGGTGTTTGACTTATTCAAGTACCTTCACTTATTTTGACATAAGCATTATATGTATTTACAAGTACTACCTTTCAAATAAAAACAGTTTTCCTTCAGGGTCAGCTTTGCACTGAAGATTCCCCCATTGCTGGACCACTTACCATCACGTGGCTCATCTGTTATTACGTCAGCCCCTCAGTTTATAAAAAAAAAATTATTAAAATTGGTTCACCTAGTCAAAAATAATGAGGTAAAAAATGCAGTGAAATTGAGAACCTCATCCTTTTTTTCTAACAGTAGCCACAAATTAAATGGAAAATGTTAATTTTCTTCTTATATAACTTTGCAGGCTAATAACCCAGCTGCCTTCGCTGGTAGACCCTTACAGCTTGGACTCTGTACGTAATAATCCAATCATACCAAAACCTACAGGAACCTGTGATTCACTAAATAATAGTTACTCAGATCCAAAGTTAGCAAAATCCTGTCCAGAAGGCAAGAGGATAGACCACATACTTTTCCACGTCAACCCTAAATATGAGGTGGGTAATATGATTTCATTGCTTGCTATTTTTCTCATTGCAGTCACATTGAAACCCTGCAGGCATTTTAATATTGATGAATGAGAGTGAGAGCTTAATGAACAAGTGTCAAAATTGTATGAAGTTAGTGCACTTTACAACCCAAGACATACATACCATTTGGTGGGCTTGTAGTTATGCATTAAATTAATAAGCCTAAATGAATAAACAAAGAATTCATCTCTAAAAATAACTGGGCCAATGATATAACGCACTCAATAAATTTTGACCCAAATGATCCTCCACAAATTGATGATACTCAGTATAATCAAGCGTTCATAGCTAAACAAACTAATTACATATGAGTTGCAATTCCATTTAACACAAACCGCCGAGCAATGAGTAGTAGTACCTACTAACTGCAGGAATTTGGGTCATGGAAAACCTTACTTCAATCGTAAATCGTATACTATATTTTGTATTAAGATAACTTGTATTTTTTTATATTTTTAGGCTGAAGTTCTTAATTTTGGGAATCCCCTAGAAGACAGAGTACCTGGTCAACAATTCTCTTATTCAGATCATAATGCAGTATCTTTAGAGCTGAAGATAAAATTTGACAATCTAAAAGGACACCGAGAGAATTGTAAGGCTGATGGTAATGTTGATGAAACTGTCGAACAAGCTGTAAAAGTGTACAAAGAGGCCATGTTAAGTATAACTAGGACAAAGAAATTGTTCCTTTTATCTGGAGGGCTAATATTTATGTTCTTGTTAGGATCAGTTGAATATTGGCCTAATGCAATTTGGTATGATATTTTTAAACTGGTAATGACTGCTCTCTGCTTTTATTACCTAATAATGGGCACATTGTGGAACAAAATTGAGATGAACAGTCTAAAAGCGGGATTGAGTGGTCTGGAAAACTTTAGCAAGAGTCGGGGTGAGATGAAGCAAAGAAATTAGAACTATATTTGAATGATACAAAAATGTTTTTATTTTAATCAACATGTTTATAATAATTGTCAGTATTTACTATATACGTAACATATCTTAAGCATTATTCAAATTGTATATTACAATGTTTTCCAAAGATTGCACATTTGTCAATGAATTTTAATCACATTAAAATAACACATTCCATTTGCATATTGAATGTTCAACCTAGTAATCTATAAACTAATAATCTATAAAATAAACTGTGATGAAATGAAATGCTATATATTAGTAATGTAATTATTCCTAATGAAATATAAAAATAAAGACTATTTTATTTATTTATACTTGTTTTTATGATTCTTTTACTTAGAAAATATAAATAAATGTATCTAAGTTTATCTGATAATTCATATTTGACTAGGTAACTTGTTTCGGATACCGAACAATATAAATTTATTTTGATACAAGTAGAAAATTAATCAAACACAATGATATCAGAAACTTAAATTATTTAAATTTTTTATTTTAAAAAGAAGAAAAATACATTCCATAAATTTTGTAAATTTAACACAAAATAGTGGAGAAATAAATAGTTTTAAAGATACTATATACAAAGTATCACTTGTACTTTCGAACTTAATTATGTATTGAAGAAATCTGTTATAATATTTCATCATAGGAATGTAATAAGACAAAAATATAATATTTAAAGTAAAATACACACAAACTTATATATATGTCGGGAATAGTTAATCCATGTTATTCGTTTGGTGCTATTTAATCTGTAGTAGGCGCGGATCCATAGTGAATCGATACTCTATGGCGCGGTTGATCGGTCATTAGAAAAAGAATAATGAAAAAAAATGAAGGTCGTGTTGGTGATCGTAAAGATTCCTTATTAATTGTAATGCCGTGAATCTAAAAGAGTAAAATATCGCGTGACCGCGGGTGCGAGTGGTTAAAATCAATATCGTAACATCGCGAAGTAAATCCAATCAATACCAAAGCAAACCAAACCGAGTATTCATATTGAGCCAAAGAGAGATCATTGAATAAAGCAGTTGGTTACGTGATGGCTCAATCCTGTGTTTCATTTGATATCCTGAGTGGACGTCCTGACGAGAGAGATACGTTATTTTACTAAACCAACACTTCCCACGATGCCCACACGAGAAGATCATCTAGAAATCAGTCAGGATGCGATATCAGAAGTGGGATCGGTGTTGGTTTAAACAGAGAGGAGAACGATGATAAAGGACATAGCTATTGGCGTATTTTGTCTCTACAGCAAAATAGATACCTATTAAACACAAACAAAATACCTAAACTATCCAAACAAAAAATTTTTGAAAGGCATTGAATAGCATGTTGCAGCGGGAACTAAGAGGTGTTACACAATGGAAATGCAGATACGTATTCTCATTGAATCATCCATAATTATAATTGATTTCAACAGTATAAAACTAACGTCATATTTAGTCTTTCAGCTATGTAAAAAAAAAACTGTGAGAATAATCAACGAAGCTACAACCCAGCAAATTTTGAAAAGGAGCAGTGTCAGAGCCGTTTGTAGCGAGGGTGGCTAGTCCGCTACACAGTAACGTACTGCGGAGCTACTGTCGTTGCAAGCGCCGTGCGCCGCGCTGAATGCAGCCAACCTGCATGGACGTGCTCTACAGAACCAATAACACATAACACGGTCAGTCGGTAACAGTTTTGTTTCTAGATTCTGGTGCCGATTGCTTTTAAAGTTCTGAATATTGCTAAATAACTGTCGTGTGAACTTTTTAACGCCTACATTATGAGGAGACCTGAACATCTTAGATTTCTTTTCTTAAAATGTTTACAAGGATGTGTGAAATCTATCAATTCACTAAGGTACAAACTATAGTCCATCGGTCTGTGTCCCTCACACGGTGACAGGAGACTAGAAATTGGCAGGGACGGTTATGAGCAGTGAAATAAAAGAACAGAACATTTAAAATATCAATTCATTGTAAGATTGTTCAAAAAAATAAAGAATATCCCAATGATCTTATTGTAGGTAGATACTCCCTGGTGTTTCTTGAATTTATACAGTGATATTATGAGTCTGAAGGCTGATGGATAAGCCTTTACTTCTCCACGGTCGGGCGTAGGCCTTCCCTAACTGGCGTTACTCTGACCGATCCTGAGCCCTCTGAATCCAGCGAATGCTTCAGGTCGTCAGTCCGCTTGGTCGGGGACTCCTTTTTATTCTATTTACACTATGACTTAACTTAAGATATTGTTTTCCGGATTCTTCAGTAATAATAGAAATAAAATTGTGTATTTTAGATCCATAATTTTATTATGAAAGTGACGTGACAGATAACATTGACTAGATAGACAATGACATTTGAATGTAGTTTATTTAAAAGAACGATATTCACAATTTGAATGACAGTATGTTACAAAAAGGTTTAGATGTACGTCAGACGACTTATGTGGTGAAGTGGCTGCAATATCGGATTGTCGTTAGTAGGTTCTAGGTTCGATTCTTGGAACGTGAGAATTTGAATGATTTTAAATTTGTTCCCGTCGTTGTGCGTATGTGTGTTTATTGACTTTGGCATCGGCTCTATGGAAGAAGCCAAAATAATAAGATTCATATTTTAGAGGTTCGGTAATATTACATTAACATTGGATGCAATGATACACATCAGATAGGATATCGTCATTCGAATAAGATACTGTTCAATTAAATGATTAGAAGAATGTTGAAGGATTAAATTGTTGTAAAGCCAAATTTAACGGAGGATACCTATAATTTCATTAATACCTCTACCTGTAATGTTCCATTATATGTGACGGTTGTTGATTCATGACTTGAATGAGCCGTTACTGTAGAGAATTTCCGTTGCAGAAATTTGAAAGCAATAGGCATTTGTTAGTAGTCCGGCATCTCTTTATTAATATGGAATGTTTTTATAAGAACCGTTTAGTTGAAAAGTTAGAGTTAACTTGATCTGTTATTTCTTGAGTAAATTAAAAAATATAGCGAACGCTAATGAATTTAATTTAAATGTGTTCACGAAGATTAGTCTTCTCGGGTGCGAAACTTTGTCTTGACCGTCAGTATAATCATTGGTTTGTTTGTATTTGTTGTGAAGCATGTCTGTCTAGTAACCTCCCTCTTGCTTGAGTCTGCTGTCGAACAACTTGAAGGGTTCCTGTAGGAACATAAAATGTCAATCATTTCCTTTTCTGTCTTTTGTCCTTCTTTGTCCAGAAGTGAAGCTGATGAAAAACACAAAGATTCTGGCTACATCGCAATCGGGTTCGAACGGACACCGTCGCAGGCAGCGGAGAAAGAGTATGGCGACAGCTGAGCGGTGATGCGGATGTCTGCGTTGTCTCAAGGCGACCGGGTAACCAAGCGGGTTTGGAGCACAATGAGCACTTAAAGATGGTTTGATTGAACTTGCTTATAATTCTGGTAACGAGTATTCAGTACGAGACAGATGTTATGTTCAGTAAAGAATAATCACTCTAATGTTGTTGCACATTTGCCAACTTATGACAAAATAGGTTATCAAATTTTTAATGACTTAATATTACAGCGATTTAATTTACAAACAAAGTTCTTGGCTTAAATTCTAATTTGAAATGTCACTACTGACAGGATGGATATAAATAAAGAAATATGCTGCAATTATTGAACTGTATTTCCAAAATTTTGAGAGCGGGTTGTTAAACATTTTGACTTTGCATAGAAAATTCATAAGTTAGCACACGATTGCTTATTGAAGTTTTCAGGAGTCATGTACCAGTCGAAGAGGATATTGATAATAATAAAAATTAGATATGAAATGTAAGGAGGGAAATTGTATCACAGGCTCTTTCGGTTTTAGAGAAGGGTTTTAGATCTTTCTTTCCGCACGGATGGAGGGAGAAAGCTGCCCATCGGTTTGCTTCTTTCGTTCCACACTGATGGAAGGGGGAAGCTGATCATGGGTTTGGATCTTTCTATCCGCAAAGGTGGAAAAAGAGAGCTTCCCAGTTGTGTTTGAAAGAAAGAAAGAAGAAAGAAAATACATTTATTTCATCAAAATATGTGACAAAAAAAAAGGAAAAAAAAGAGAAAAAAAGAGAAAAAAAAGAGAAAAAAAGGAAAAAAAGAGAGAGAGAAAAAAAGAGAGACAGTGTTGGGAGATGGGCTTGGTTCTTTCGTTCCAGAGGACTGGAAAGAGAAAGCTTGCCGTAGGTATGGTTCTTTCGTTCCACAAGGGTGGAAAGAGAAAGCTTACCTTGTTGTAGAGTTGTAAAGGCGAAGAGAGAGCCTTGGCGTTAAAGGGGTTAATTTGAAGGCGTTGGGAAATTTTCTTGTTTTACGACTTTGGTACATGGCTCAGGTTAAAATGATACTGGTATTTCGAATGAGAATGACTTTATAATAGGTCAGGAAGGGCCGAGCGTAAAGAGATACTCGCGTGTGTATTTGGTTGTTACAGGTAATCTTCAAAGCCTAATACGTGTTCCGCTGGTAGGGCGAGGACGGATCACGGGAAGATGCCGAAACGCATACGGTTTTATCGCGATGACGTACCGAGTAAAAGTTAAAACAAATCGCGCAAATAATAAATTGGTAATTTTGTTCTAAATAAGTGTTGTTATGTTATGGAGTTTCTTCTCACTCGCTTCTTCTCCATAGCGACACTAGCGAAGCGAGTGGTAGTTTACGGTAGTCAGGGTTAAAAAATGCAACATAAAGTTTTTGAAATCCACTCGCAGCAGTAGCAGCAGTAGTCATTTTTGATGTTAAAGATTTTGAGTTTTGTTTTGATTTGAAGTAATTGAAAATCGCGGATCGAGCAATTGTGATGGCGATGATATCGGAATGGAGCATCACCCAGGGACGGGTGACTGTCAGCGATGGCCGTGTCGGGAATAGTTAATCCATGTTATTCGTTTGGTGCTATTTAATCTGTAGTAGGCGCGGATCCATAGTGAATCGATACTCTATGGCGCGGTTGATCGGTCATTAGAAAAAGAATAATGAAAAAAAATGAAGGTCGTGTTGGTGATCGTAAAGATTCCTTATTAATTGTAATGCCGTGAATCTAAAAGAGTAAAATATCGCGTGACCGCGGGTGCGAGTGGTTAAAATCAATATCGTAACATCGCGAAGTAAATCCAATCAATACCAAAGCAAACCAAACCGAGTATTCATATTGAGCCAAAGAGAGATCATTGAATAAAGCAGTTGGTTACGTGATGGCTCAATCCTGTGTTTCATTTGATATCCTGAGTGGACGTCCTGACGAGAGAGATACGTTATTTTACTAAACCAACACTTCCCACGATGCCCACACGAGAAGATCATCTAGAAATCAGTCAGGATGCGATATATATATAACACTAGCTTCTATCTAGTTTGAACAAACTGTAAGGTAATATTTTGATGATACAAGCAGCAATTGCAACATGTCTATATATCTAATTTTAATGTTATTATGATTGTATAATGTATTAGTTTATATCAGACATTCCAGACAACCACACAACAATTTACAATATCATACATAATACTTAAGTAGATAATATTAAAGCTAAGATGCAAACAATCTTTTATTTTTTCTGATTATTTACTAAAAATGAAGGGTTAACTTATCATGCAACCTCGAGTTGAGGAAGACGATATTCATAAAATTAATGTCTACCATAAGAACAGTACCAATAATGGAAACAAACAAATATAAAAAGATGTTTTGAATATTCTATACAATATGAACAGTAGGTACTCAGGCTACTACCAGCTAAAACAAAATAAGACTTGATCACATAATATCACAATTCACCTTTCACACTTTTGGATCTTGTTTGTTACTTGAATCTGGTGAAACACCCAGTAATGGTTCAGTATCGGAGTCCAATGACCCCGTTGTTACGGTATTCTCTAGCGATCCGTAGACAGAAGTTCGGACCTCTACATCAGGAGGTTCTACGTCGGTCGTCAGATTGGGGGCAGAACTCGACGGGGCTGGCTCACCACCTACCAATCTCGAGCTTTCGTCGTAGCCACGCGCCATGTGGTACATCGATTTGCCTCGTAATCTTCTACTGAATGAGCTTCCTGTAAGTATTAATATACATCTTACCATTTCTTATCGCGACGTAAAAAATAACAAAGTATTATAAAAAATTGTAAAGAAAACTACTTTTTACAATCAACAATTCCCACTTAAGAATAAAATGTTGATAACTGAATTGAGAAACCGTCCCTATGAAAGAGACTTGGGAGACAGCAACTGCAGTGCAATTTGGTAGTCATGCAAATGTATCTCTATATAAAAAATATACAAACCAACAACACCAAGATGCTCTGATATGTCTCTCTTCACGTCTGATACATCCCACATTGCTAGGAAGGAGCCTAAACAGGATGGCGAAGACTCGTGTGGCGACATGAATGGTTTATATGAGAAACTGTAGTGATGTGCTATAGCTGCCAGGAACATTTCTATGCAGATGAGAAAATCCTGAAACCAGAAACATGTCTCTTTATAATATATACATGTGTTTTAATAGCCAAAATATAAAGATGCAGTCAGAAAATAAAAGTAACATATAATATTATCATTTTAAATAAGAATAATTTTATTTTTGTGCAAAAAATATTTTTCTTTTTAAAATATTTTGTATGAATTGATTATTTGTATAATTTTAGATAAGTAGAATCTTACCTGGAGCTTGGACGATATAATCTTTATCTTGTCTTTATCGGAAATATCAAATATTGTTGATATAACTCCGCAATATACCAAAATATTAATTATGACGCCTTGGCTGTAAACAAGACATTTGTTCATACCATAGGAATTAAATAAGTAACATTTGAATAAATAGCAAAGTCATACAATAAAGTGATTACTTACAAGAATGAGAAAAATACAACTGCTTTGATGCAAAGGAATTTCCCAATAGGCTTCATCGGCTTTAATTCCTCTCGATTCGCTTTATAAAATAATACCAAA
The DNA here is from genome assembly GCA_905404135.1 of Hesperia comma. Classification (NCBI taxonomy): domain Eukaryota; kingdom Metazoa; phylum Arthropoda; class Insecta; order Lepidoptera; family Hesperiidae; genus Hesperia; species Hesperia comma. The sequence goes on along the minus strand of FR990020.1, from coordinate 13,854,121 downwards.
CAATACATAGCCACAAACTGTGAAAGGTTATTGATGGCTATCATGTAAGGGAAAGCAACATTAGGACTGAAGTCACTCTCACCATAAACACCACATATATCACAAATCATAGATATAACAGTGGTAACTGGCCTTACTAATGTATACTGTAGAATCCCATGTTTACAGTTGTGGACAAATTCACTGAAAAATAAATTGTTTTATACACAACATTTCTTGAAGCTTAGGTAATTATTAGCTTACAAATAAAATTCAAAGGTGTTTAGAATAGTTTCCTAAATAATTTAGAAATTCATTACCACATACTTATGTGAACTATAATATTATTAATAGTAAATTCAACATAATCTATCAACATATCTCAGAGTTCATCACATTATGCAAAGATAATAGGTATATAACAGTGGTGCCCAAACGGTCGATCGCGAGAGGTTTCACGGTCGATCTTAAGAGGTTAAGCAAGTACAAGATTTTATTTTCGAAAATTTATAAATTACCTACTGAGCATGCATCTACGTCTCGTTAATTTTCCGACACAAGAAAAAAAATAACGACGTGTATTTATTTTCTTTTCTAATAATATTTTTTTTATATACAAATGTGTGTAAAGAGTAAGAAACTATGTAAAACTGTTTGATTGTAAACATATTATAAATCTAAACATTAAAAATAACTTATTATTACAACATAAAAATAAAAAATAATATAAATACGTGTTAATATTACTAATAGATAATAAAAAAATACATAAAAATGTGTGTGTCTGTCGATCTTAAAAAAACCCTTAACTTTTTCTCAAGTCGATCTTCACAGCAAAAAGTTTGGGCATCACTGGTATATAAAGTTGGCCAATCTACTGTTTACCACTGTAGTAAATTTGCAGTGAATTATGAGTCATGACTTGCAAGTTTATTCATTATTAGGTTTCCAAGTATAGTCAAATTTTTTCTACAACAAATTATAAATATCTAGCAAAACAACAAAACTTGCAACATTGAATACATGTCTGGAAAAAACTTATGTCAAATAAACTTCACTTCATTTCAATCCTTCACTCTACACATTAAATTATGATGCAATCTTATAGTAAAAATAATGAATGTAACATTACCTCCCCATCTCCCATGGACTAAGACAGCATAAAGGAAATATGTGATACACTTGAGGTTTAGTTTCCAGCTGTGCTTCCAAATCCTGGCCATCATTTAAGTAGTTCAGCAGATATTTCATAAAGTTGTAAATAACATAGGCCTCATAGCATTCTCTCAAAGAATCCATATAGATGGATTGTTCGGGAAATTCCAAGCCTATCCAAGCATTAAGGGCATAGATTGGTACCATCCATAATATTCTGTAATGTAAATACAGTGTTATTATTATCTAACAATCCAGAAATTTGTACTTTATACCAAACAATTTTATAACAAATAAATATTACCGAATTATATGCTTCTGAAGTGACGGCTTATTGTAGTGCACTATATGCTGAGTTATTTGCCATATGGAAATTGGCATGGCCAGGAGGACAAATCCACCGCCAACCAGAGTACCTTGGTCGGATTTCGTAAAACCATTGTTCAAAGAGTGAATTATAAGTAATGGGACCAAAACGATAACCAGAATAATGTATGTTGTAATCACAAACGGACGAATCCATAGCCTCCACTGACTAAATAAACCTGTTATTGGTGAGGGACACATTTTACCCTTGAGAAAATGTAAACAATTTAATTAAATATCTCTTTGAGATGGATTCTTTGGCACAGTCTCCATAAATAGTTTTTCTCAAAAATTTTCCTCAAAATTGTGATTCATAAGGACTAAAAAACCCAAATTGTGTAACAATACACCGTTAAGCACGGAGCTTTGTATCGGACACTTATTAGAAGTAATTACACCACTTTCATTTATTTTACTCTGAAGCGACGGTTGTACTCAATTACAATATCACGATATTTTACATATTTTTTATAGTCCACCAAACTAGGAACTATTAATAACTTCAACATAACAAAATAATCAACCCAAATCAACATTCAACCTCAAACGAACCACAAACGAACGTCACAAAAATTCACTATAGTCCGTTTTTTTTCGCTACGGACTAAATTGACACATGCAAATGTCAATTTTCGAAATAATGATACCAGCTTTTTAATAGTAGTGTTGTTCTACGATACCGGTTTTATGAATCGTAACTTTTTACTTTTATCAGATAATTTTTTTTTTATTTGATAATAGCCGAATCTTTTACAAATCATGGTAACTATGGAGTATCACAGATAAAAAATATATTTATTAATTTTAATTACGTATTACACTAAGTAAATACGAAAATTATTGACTTCTTGTTGAAGAATACGCAATAACAAGGTTAAGGTACATTATATAGGTATGCCTGTCGGTCATATTATTTTAAAGACACATTTTTTATTATTACCGAAAAACGATACTAGATTGTAAATTACGTAAAGTTACGGTAGAGGCACATCACTATTAATGATTCGCAAAAAAGTGGCAACACAGCTAATGTCAATTTAGTCCGCAGCGAAAAAGAACGGACTATAAACCATACCTATCTCTATGCTATAAACTAAAGTGACGTATCAGACATGGAGGATAGGTACTACCTGACCACAATAATTAGGCGCATGTCAGATAGCAGTCACGCGGGCCCCCCACCCCGCTCTAGCCCCGCGCGTCCCCTAGTGAGGCGCAGTCGTGTACAATTGTACATTAAGGTCATTTAGACTAGGCTGATGTGAACTTCGTTTTCCGAGATGTTTGCGCAGATACAGTAACTGACCAAGTACAGGTGGTAGGGCCTAGAGCTCACCCGGGGAAGTACCACCGCCCGCCACGATACTTTGTACCATTCCTACCGTGTAATAATTGTTTTAAGAACAATTGTGTTCCGGATAGGAAGGTGTGGTGCCGGTTACACTTTTTAGAGGCGACCATCTCAGTCCTCAGGGGTAGCAACGCATGTGTGACCGAATTAGAACGAGACTCATTGAGTCTAGTTCTGGGTCGGTCACAGTTGTTATGGGCGGCAGCGGAAGGTGGTGCTGCATGCTCGTTTGCTATCTTAATTCCATAAAAAAAATTGTACCTCCATTAAACATTCACCATGGTACTTTTGGTACTACTGCAGAATGTACTACGTATTCTCATCCCTATTTCCAATGACGTCTTAACTGACATGCGCCTAATTATCGTGGTCGGCTAGTATCAGATCAGTCACAGATTCACAGAGTCCCTAAAAAATCATGTCTCTAAAAATCATAGAGTAACTTTGCTAAAAATTATAGTAGGGCCATTTTAATAGGCCACATTTGACAACTGTTTGTCTTTGCTTGCAGAAAATGAATACACAGCACTACTCAGGGAAGAGGGGACTTCCCAAACACAAGTTTTCATACTTAAATGGGGAGATCCCACAACTTTGTAAAATTGTATTTTCTGGAAGAAATAAACGATTTTTGATTTTTTGATTCTTGATGTTGCTTCATAGTGAGGATAACCTGCTGAAAAACATCGATTAAATTTAATTAATCGATAAGGACTTCAAACATCTGTAAATCGAATGCGATTGTTATAAAAGTATTAATAAGCGCACAGTTCGCACAACGACTAAAAAACGACAAAAATAATGCGACAAATATTGGCGCGAAATGAAATCATGACTTTTTTGTAACAATTCACAAATTATTATTATTATTATGATTAGTTCGTTATCTACTGATCTGCTTCTTTTGGTACCATCCCTAATGTTTAAAAAGAAAAAGAGTTCACTGACGTAACTTTGTAACGACGTCAGTTCTTTACTTTTAAGTGTAAAAAGTTAAACAATATCTAGTAGGGAATATTACTGAAAAACGATACTAGATTGAGAATTACGTAAGGTTACGGTCGTGGCACATCACTATTAATGATTTGCAAAAAAGTAGCAACACAGCTTATGTCAATTTAGTCCGTAGCGAAAAAAAACAGACTGTATGTACTATTATGTAGGTACCTCGATTTAGGTTATGCATGTGTGCGTAAGCCTTAGGGTTAACGACTCGACTTGGATTGGATCTTGTTATTTAAATTATTGGTATGGAGTAAACGGGAAAACAAAAATACAGGTGTATGATTATAGTAGGGCCATTTTAATAGGTCACATTTGACAGATCGTTAAAATTTTACAAAGTAATCTTGTAAGGGAGTCACCCCATATAATTGAATATTCCCTACTAGATGTTGTTAAACTTTTTACATTTAAAAGTAAAGAACTGACGTCGTTACAAAGTTATGTCAGTGAACTCGTTTTCTTTTTAAACATTAGCGATGGTACCAAAAGAAACAGATCAGTCGATAAGTTGAATTCGAGAAGTCGAACTAATCGTCAAAAAGTATTTCATGATTATAAAATAAAATAAATTTTAATACGAACGAAATTAATTTTGTTACATTTTAGGCAAAAAAATATGTAATCATTCATTTACATTTATAACGTCTGGCACAAAAGTCAGTATCCAGAAAAGTGAAATGTTACAAAAAGTCATGATTTCATTTCGCGCCAGTATTTGACGCATTATTTTTGTCGTTTTTTTAGTCGTTGTGCGAACTGCGCGCTTATTAATACTTTTTATAACAATCGCATTCAATTTACAGATGTTTGAAGTCCTTATCGATTAATTAAATTTAATCGATGTTTTTAGCAGGTTACCCTCACTTTTAAGCAAAGACAAACAGTTGTCAAATGTGATCTATTAAAATGGCCCTACTATAGTATTATTAAATTTTAATGTAATTTAACAACCATTATTTATATTTGTATTATCATTGTAAACTAAGATCACGGGAGTCCTTAGATTACAAATTCAATAACACAGGCAATTCATTATTCAGGTTATCTGTAGTAATATAATTTTATAAATTTTGATTGCACGTACTTGTGGAGAGAAGGGACTTGAAGAGATAGGTAAGGCATTGATGGTACTTTAGTACATAGTATCTCAATGGGTATAGGTACTCTTTATAAAAATAAAATTGTTCAGTTTTGCGTACAATGAATATTAACTCATTTAACTAACTTAACATTTATTTCAATTTATTTGGATTCTATGATGTTTTTGTATCTCTATCAGGTACTTGAAACAAAATAATAATCCTATTAGGTATATAAATTAACACTCAAATAAATAATTTTACAAATTGTCCAACTATCCTTTCATTTAATGTTTATTAAAAATCGAAGGTAAATATACACTTTAAACATACAAAGAACTTCCTACGTCCTACATTGACTTGTTTTAAGTAATGAATCATTTAATTACAAGCAAGTAAGGACTCATTGTACCTTTCTGTAGCAACTGGATGTCAAAAAAATTATAATGCGCAATTTAATGTCGAATAAAAACAACCACTAAGATAATAATTATAATAACTCCATTTCTTAGCAAAAGTATCTTATTTGTGTATTATAAATGTCATATTGCTGGAAACAACAACCACGGTCCGAGTGGTCCGATAGGTATGTTTCGATTTTTGGTGTATGTGAATCGCATAGGTAAATCGTGTCTATGTGTGCGTTGTTTTTGGGCCCTTTGTATGAAGCCAGGCTTAAAATTATTATTGATTATTGATCGATCCTCGAATAGAAGCGACAGATAGATGTTTGCGGTTCCAAGTCGAATCAGATAGGCAGCCGTATGGCTCATCTATGATTCTAGTCTAGCAAAAAGTGATGTTAGATTTACCCTATTGGGACAGTAAATTATCCATTAACTAGTAAACCCGCCCTCGCTTCGCTTCGGGGAACCAGTCCCTTCAAAAATCTCTATAAATTTTAACAAATTATGTTATTCCAATGTCTAAGCTATATTACTGCAAAGTTTCATGAAAATCCGTTCAGTAGTTTTTGTGTGAAAGAGCAACAAACACACACACACACACACACACACACACTCACTCACTCACTCACATACATCCTTACAAACTTTCGCATTTATAATATTAGTAGGATAGTAGGATTATTGCCTTTAGAGAGACATTTTTAAGCATGGAACAGAAGTGGTGCTCCTCCCTTCTACATCCATAATGTAGTGTGATCATCACGAAACTAGTTATCATCATAAAAATCAGTCTTGAGATTAATAAATGATAAAATGGGAATATTATTCGAAAACAGTTTATTACTGCTGTTATTTTCCTTTTTTGACATACTTAGTTATTTCAAGAAAAAATTAAGCATTCCATCAAATCAGGTCTCATCTCTCATCACAGGGTCTCATGGCGCCAAACAAGCTCTATGCCATAGAAACAAGTCGTCCTAATTTAGGTACCGGTTAAGTACCGATCAGATTAACTCGATTAATTATTTGAATCATCATCGAATATGGATTGCGTACACTAATTATTAAACTTGCCATTTTAAATAATATTATTTAAATACTTACAATTTTTCTTTTTCTTCATGGTTACCATTTTATTTAAGGATTTACAGAAGCTGCAAGTAACATTTATCATTTTACAATCAGAAAAAAATTGCTAAATACAAAAATAAACAACTTTTCATGAAATATTCAATCTCAGTGTTGTTTGGATGCAGGAAAGTAAAGTAGGAATGGTAAATGGTAACACTAATTCCTTGCCTACCTGTCTCGTCGTCGGCATAATTTTAATTTAAAGTGTGAAAGAGGCAGCACGAGATTTGAAACTGTGTTGCTAGTAATAAATATAGCAACCAGAAGGCGATTCACTTCACTATAGATTTTTTTATTTTTTTTAATGGCCTTATGTCCTTATGTAGTAGGTAGGTAGGTACGTAATGTAAAATAGTAGACGTATATCGCGAAGTAAAACGATTCGATTCTTCCATCGACCGATCCACCACGGCACCACTGTAGACCGTGCTGTAGACCGTAGATGAGCGAGTAGGTAGACAAGAATGGCTTTGATAAAAATGTTTGTGATTTCATTTTAAAACATATGAATTTATTAGGTAAAGTAAAAAGTGATAAAGTTTTTAATATTCAATTAACTTAAGACCATGGTGGAGACCCACTTATTTGTGCATTTACAGTTATCCGCGTAACACGTATTTTGTGCATAGAGTTCGAGCGCTGAATTAGGCCACATAGCGATCTCTCCCTAAAATACCGCTGTTCTGGCTGTCGACGTATCAAGCAAGTCAGACTACTAACCAAGTAAGTGTGTTGTTATAATGTTATGTTACAATGATGTTTTTTGATTTCTTATCCTTCTAACAATGTGGAAAGCCCATAGGATGCAATAGATAACGATTATAAAAATAGTCAATCGCGAGTCGATAATTTGTGTTTTCCTAAATGGGTCATCCCGCCATTCTTGTAAACTGATGTTCAGTGGTGGATTTATGGCTACTAAACATTACTAGGAGGTGTTTCGACGTGTGTTAGTAGATTTTACTAAGTTTGGATTTTGTTTATGACAGTCGTCTCGCGAGGCGGGAGAGTGATGTGCAGAAAGGCCGCGACCTAATGTGATGTCATCAAAAGGGGAAACAGAGGCCGACTCTGGCACAGTGTCGCCAAATTTATCTGCTGTAAAAAATGAACCGGTCAGTATCAAATTTGTCTTCTAAGAATAAGAAGTATATTGCTAATATATTAGATGTTCATATTTCACCTATTTTCGGCCTATCACCTATGTGTTAAAATTCCTATGTTTACTCGAGTAATGAAGAAATTAAAATGAAAAGTATTGTGTGTATTTATGTGGGAATTGTTTACATGTTACTTGTTGAATTCAAAAAAATGTTTACATTTTATATTTAACATATTTTTAATATGAAATTGAGCACTGACTAAATCAATTGACCTAAATTTTATGTCTGAGTTGATGTGGCTACTACAGAGCTACTACAATGTAGCTAAAGTTGTTTATAATTTGATTACAAGTTTGTGATTATACAGTCAAAACAGAACTGTCACATAAATAACTTCTGGGTAGCAACATTGTCCAATAGGTTTCAACTCATTAATGACCCTTTATGGAGCCCAGGTCTTGCCGCTGCATTAAAAACGCCCAGAGTATACATCACTATGCTTTGCAGTGTAGATTGGCAGTTTTAATTTTAACTAATAATACATTTTAATATTGTTTTGAAAGATTGTTAATGCTCATTTCTTCAATTTTCTTACAGAAATTTTACAGAGATACTGGCTTACTTTATTATTATGTAATGTTGTGTGAATAATCAAATGTGTTCCCTATTTAAGGCACTTCTCACATTACGCTATTTATAAGCTATGCATCTGGAATGTAATTTCAAAATTCTATGTATCTGACACTTTTGACTGACAGGAGTCGCATCATAGCATTGATCTATAAGGACTATATTCCTATCTCTATGCATCATAGACGTGTCTCCTGTCAGTGAAAAATAATTTAAGCAATTCCTAAATGCATGATCAAATTTGAATTTCCATTTGAATAAAAGTATCACACATGAGTTGCAGTCATAAGGAAAATACTATGTTGAAATAAGTCCAGTCAGAACCCAAGATGTATTGTTTATTATGCACACATAATTTTCACACAGGAAAAACAAGTAATCATTGATTTAACTAAAGGATAAATACTGACCGTGCAACCAAATTAAATCTATTCATGTAATTACATTTCAGGCAGCCACACCAAGTAAAGAAACACCAAAAAGAGGGAGTGGTACATTATTGAAATGTACCACTTGCAATAGTTTTAGTACGTTGAGTAGCAGAGCGTTGACAACCCACATGGCACAGTGTTCTCCGGACAATAACAATGTGGCGGCAGCTCAGAACGCGGACGCTCGACCGCACCGGAAGCTATTTGAGTGCGATGTATGTAACATGAAATTCTCAAATGGCGCCAACATGCGCCGGCATAAGATGCGACATACAGGAGTGAAGCCTTACGAATGTCGCGTTTGCCAAAAGAGGTTCTTCAGAAAAGACCATTTGGCTGAACACTTCACAACACATACAAAGAGCTTGCCATATCATTGCCCCATCTGCAACAGAGGTTTCCAGCGACAGATCGCCATGCGTGCCCATTTCCAGAACGAACATGTCGGACAACACGACCTCGTCAAAACTTGCCCCCTCTGTAGCTACCGCGCGCCTACTATGAAAAGTTTAAGAGTTCATTTCTTTAACAGGTTAGTAATTTTTAAGAAAGTATCTATTAAGTCCAATAAAGTAAATATTATACCATATTATTAATTCCGAATCGATTTGTGGAAACTCATAGAAAAGCTTAGGTATCCACCATCTCATTGGCTTGGATTAGTTTGATTAAATCACGTCATATTATTTTTAGGAAAGGCACTTTTTTATTTTTTCCAGACTTTTCCTAGACTATTCCTAAAAATTTTCCCTAGCTGGACCCTTTATTAATCACGACATATTTTTTTCAGACACGGCATCGACTTGGACAACCCCGGTCCAGGCAACAACTCTGTTTCCCTGCTAGCAGCTGGCATCGCTAACGCGGCGTACTCCGACGGCACTATAGACCCCAGTGCTATGAACGCCCTGGGAGCACTAGGCTCCGGTCTCTCAGTGTCCGTGGCTGCTGCTTACTCAGACAGCGGCGACAGCAACGGCGCCCGCTCAGTGGACAACGCAACACCTCCCATGCACTATCTAACCCCGCACGTAGAAATATCCATGGCAGACAACAATGAGACGTTCTCACCGGGACAGACAAATCATCTGGGCAATTCCGGTAAGTTGAAACAGTTTTACATATTATTTTAGGTGCATTGAAATTTTGATTAAAAGGATTTTTCAGATTTCATCACATGTTAATATCTAATCCCTGTTTTTTATTCATTAATTTGTCAAAGTTTTAACTACTTTATACAATTTGTATATTCAATGGAGCATAGTTAAATAAAATACCTAAATGATAACGGAAATGTTTCGGGATTTTTATAGCATCATTTCTTATCTTGGGACTCAAATAAACATGACTGATTCATTTTATTTTTATTACTGTCTCTGGAACTGGAATTGTGGATAAAAAACATGCTATCAGCAAAAAACATGCTTTACCAGTATGTATATTTTGATTTACCGAAATTCAATAACATTTATTCTTAAGTAAATTTTGATTAAAGTTTTGCAAGTATTTATTTATTTTTTTACGCGAAAAAATCAATATTTTTATATATAAGAGTAAATACAATTTAATCCGAAATAATATTAGAGGGTTTGTGCTGTATAATAAACTAGAGAACCACCCGCGCTTCGCTTCGGTACCCGTAGGTAACAGCCACGTAGGTCCCACTCCCGTAGGAATCTCTGCCTAAAAAGTAGCCTGTAACATTTGCCTATGACTAAAGTAAATTACATGTAGTATTTGATGGCGTGATTCAAAACTTGCAATTGAATTTTACTAACGCCATCTATTAACAACTCCGGAAATAAATATCTAGCAACTAACAAAACATCGATCTTCCCATGGGAATGAGATGTTTTTCCGCGGTAAAAAGTAGCCTACGTCACTCTCCACCCACCTAACTATCCCCACACACATAAACTATACCATATAATAGCAATGTTGCGACGTGAAAGAGTCACAAACAAACAAACAAACACACTTTCACATTTATAATATTAGTAAGGATTTGAAAAGAGTGAGTGTGTAATGGATTGAGAGGACTGGAGTATGCTCTATGCTTTCTCAATAAGGAATATAAATGATATTTTTTGTTGTTTCTAATGTTTTTTGCATTTATATAATATCTTGCAATTATATAAGAATATTAGGTATTCATGGAAAAGTCAATATTTTTATTAAATAGACTATTTAAATCTGCAATGAAGTAACACTTATTTAAACGCTAATGTTGTCGGGCTTGGTGGTGATTTCACTAAACAGTGGAATGCAAAGGCTTCGTTAAGACGAAGGCATGTCCATAATGAATAGTGACGTCAGTTCCTTTTTATCAATTTTATACAAATTAAAAATAATATTCTTAATCTATAAATAATATTTTAATTGACAGAATTTCAACGAATTAGAATTACACGCATATTCCCTGTTCTGAGATAAATTAAGTGGTTGAAGCCAATTAAGCCCCTAATGTTCTTTTTAATTTCATACCTAGTGTTGTTGAAGCCAATTAAGGCAGCCCCTAAAATTCTTTTTAATTACATACCTAACGTTATTATTGTGATTCCAGAATCGCGCATAAACGGCGAGGGGCCGAGCTCGCCGCAGTCGGGCGACAGCGCGGTGGCCAGCAGCTCGCTGTGCCTGCCCACCAACATCACCCCCTCCATCACGCTCATACCTATCAAACAGGTAAATTCCAAATTCAAAAAGGTTTATTTCAATTTAGGAATTTACAAATTCACTTGTGAACGTCAAACTTTTTGATTCTACCACCGTTTTGTAAAAGTGCTTAACGAGGAGAAAAAAACGGCGAAAAAAACTCCTTAGCATCTTTGAAAATAAAAAAATACGTTTACATTTCCGTGTTCTTTTTGATTTTGTTTTTTTTGTACTAAAGAGAGCGGCGGCCGTAATAAAAGGAAGGGATAAGAACAAAAATGGTCCCTATCACGTTTTGGATAGTAGGTAAATCATATAATAATGTTTGGGCACAGTGTAACTATACAAGTTTTTTGTCAAATTGATTTTATACAACGTAAGTAAAATTTGTACTACTCTAAGGAGTTATGATGGGTGGATTATAATTTAAATCTGGCTTGGTTTCTTGATATCAAATCTTTGGGAATGTGGCAAATTAATATTGTAGTGTGTATCAGACAAGTAACAACGATGCTGTGTGCGTAAAAATAGAAGTATATAGTTCGCCTTTTTGTATTCTGTACTTCTGTAAGGTGCAATAAAAGTATAAATAAATAAATTCGGCAATGTTTGTATCGAGCTAGGCTAGGGCACACGATTTCAGCGTAATATTTACTGCCGCACTTAACAAATCTGGCGGTCTCTATAATCTAAGTTTTATTATTTCCAGGAGCCAAATTCCCAAGAGGAGTCAGGCACGGCGGAGTGCCGCGACGGGGAGTCGAACGGCGACAAGCGCGGCGTGTCGTCGAGCCTGTCGTCGCTGATTAAGGTATCCCCCCTCAAGAGCCTGTTGCGGGAGGACCTGCGCCGGCGCATATCGGCGCGCGGGCGCTCGCGCGGCTCCAACGTATGTACACGTATCTATTTATAACGTGGCCCTACAACTCGACTGTCAGTCTTTCTCATATTAGTGCGCTTCACCATCTAAGGCTATGATGCCACTGACCATTTAGGGTCCGTTCACACAGACCGGCTCGCAGAGCATCGGCTCACATTTTTCTTTTAACACAGATCGGATCGTATACGCTTGGAATTGGCCGGACCGGACCGCCAACTAGAAAAGATCTGATCGGAGCGAGCGAGAAAGAGCACGCATTCAGTGCCGGTCGGCTCCTCTTATTGTTTCACACTAAACGCGTTGCATTCTTATAACAAAAGAAGTGCACATACAAAAATAAACCTTAATACAATTACTCAAAATATGATAAAAATCTGCTATCCTTTCCGAGCCAGTCTGTGTGAAGATATATAAGCGATAAGCCGTAAGCCATAAGCGATAGCCTTTCTCATTTTAGTGCACTTCACCTTCCAAGGTTACCTATGCCACTGATCAAACGGGATTGGTGTCAAATGCTAACTTACCGATAAAACTCATCATCGGGAACCATCAAGTGCAATGGAGCCCTCATTACGTTATTCGATGTCAAGGTTATATTGTTAGTGCCCCCGCGCATTAGGCGGCTCGGCCGCGCGGCTGCATTGCTACGGCCAAGTAAATCTGCCATGATTTATATGTAAATGCGCGCATTACGCGACCGGCGACCACGATCTGCCACGCGGCCAACGAAATACGCCAATTTGTATGAAATTACTCGGTGTGCGCGCACTGGTCGCCGCGGCCTGGTTGCCTAATGCGCGGGGGCACTTATATTTTATTTAGTTTTCATACTTTTAGTTATATCAATCCATTACTTTTTTTAATAAAATATAAACTGTGATGAATGAAAGGAACTTGACCCAAAACTGCTGGACCAATTTTAATATTATTCTGTTTAAATCAAATATTCTCTCTATTATACAAGTTGGCATGACATTTCATTTAAGAACTTCTTCCACTGAGAAAAATATAGCATTTCTAAATAACTAGCATCAACTATTGGATATGATACTGACACCTAACTATGATCCACTGTGGTCACAAAACAAATATAGAGAGAATAATAATCCATCCTAATATTATAAATACGAAAGTCTGGCTGCTCATTAGAGCCACCCGGCACCCGACCAGCACCGCCTCCCTTCACGCGGTTAGTATTCTTTATATGAATTTGTATGGACATGCGCTCAGTACATCAACGCCGTAACGTCACCGGCTCGCCTCGCTCGCAAGCGTGCTATGCGCGGACCACGGGTGGACCCACTTGGTGACAACTCGCTGCTCGCACGCTTGCCTTGCGTCGACCGCGCGCGTTGCCAATGCACGGTTCCCTAGTAGACCGTGCGTTGCCCCCGAATGATTCTGATGATACCATTCCTTCATTCCAAGCTTCTCTTTCGAACAGTCGCGCATATTGTAAATAGGAGGACGTATTGCTTTACTTTCAAAATGAAAAATAAATAAAACCATCGAAATTCGTTGACCAAGCGATGTTTACTCGTGCACCATGCGACGTCCACTTGTTGTCCACCCTTGATCCACTAATCGACAACGAGTGGACGCCAAAAGACGAGGCGGTTCTAGTCGGTTGCCGGGTGGCTGTAATGAGCTATGATCTTTTAACTATCGGCCGATTTGGTTGAAATTTGGAATGAAAACCTAAACTAAACCCAAGGAGACTAATAGGGCATGAAAATAAACAAAAATAATTCCACGCGGGCAAAGCCGCGGGCGGATAGCTAGTTATAATATATTCGTGACACAACTATAGCACTTCGACATCGACTTTTCTAGCAAACTATGTGAGTGAATGAGCTGCCCCTATAGACCTCGGATAACTTTATCTGAGGTTCGGTACTTACCAACGGTTTTTGTATGTACCCTTTAAAAAATCGCCCTCGAAAATCTTATTTGCCCTACCCCCGTGGATCAAGAGCTGGGTGTGACCATGAACATAATATAGTATTTTAAAACATTGCAATACACCTATAATTTCCGTATCCACAGACATCGAGAGCGTCGCCGTCAGAGGGCGGGGTGATCACGTCGACGCACGGTGACGCGGCGATGCTACCGTCGTCTCTCGTGTGCACGTTTTGCTCCATCACATTCCCCGACTCAACCCTGTACTTCCTCCACAAAGGGTGCCACTGCGACTCCAATCCTTGGAAGTGCAACATATGCGGCGAGCAGTGCTGCAACGTCTACGAGTTCAACTCCCACCTCCTTAGCAAGAGCCACCAATGACTGTTTGCAGGGGGGGCGTTCGACCAATGACTTTATTTTATTGCACTCGCACATGTGCATAGTACGTAAGCACTTCGAAGATACTTCACCTCGCTGTCGAGTTATCTGTTTCTTTCAAGTTTCTCTTGTGATTGATTTAAAACTTTATTCGTTTCGATCTATTATTAGGGTTCTTCAGGTGAAACAGCTTCGAACTTGCTATACGCTGAACGTCCCCCCGAAGCCATTGTAATTTTAAAAGTGCAAATTACTTGAGGGTTATTTAGTGGTAATAGTAGTTAAATGCGAAGATGTTTGTATGGATATTGTAGTAATTTAATGAATGTGGGTTTGATGGATAGGATAAATTTAAGTACAATCTGGAATATGTGGCAGTGGGTACCCATCCGAGATAGGGTGGATGAATTGGTGTAGCCAATTAAAAATTTTGAACATTCCAAGTTGAAAATAACATTCCATAATGACATGGTAATATTGACGTAGACTTTGGTGGGGAATGAAGTGATACTTAAAATTATATTCTAGAAATGTTTTATTTATTTTATTTCATTTCACAGTACTTAATCGTACATGAGCGTAAAACGAGATATTTATAGAGTATTTTGGTGCGATAGTAAATTTTACAAATGTTTATTAGAAAGAATGATAAAGAGTGTACAAATTAATATATTTTTACATTTTGCTGTTGATGAGAAGATTATACTAAGGCAAAGCCTATATATTATCCTGATTGTTTAATTATTGTGATTGCAGACAAGAATTATAAATTCTACTACATTCCATTTTTGTTTGTTTTCTATTAAAGCATGTGATGCAAGTCCACGACTAATACTTATGTACAATTTAATTATATTTTGTTGTTATTATTTATTTCTAAATTTTTTATACAGATCTATTTTATGTACTTAAAGTTATTACTAATATTTAGAAATTCGACGAAGCCAATTGTAACATGCAATACTTGCTCAATAACTTCATTTAGGCTCAACAAAGTATCTAGGTACCATTGTGTTTAAACGCACAATATTTAACATTCCATGGAATGTGACTTAATTTTTTTTTAGTTAAAAATTGTTGCGTGCTTGTATTGGTGCCTATTTTAAGTTGCATTATTTTTACTTTCAATACACAACGATTTTACTGGTACTTATCGAACTATTTGTTAGGCTTCAATATCCCACTAGAAAATGTAAAGTGACGATGTAAAGTTTTAATGCATTTTTACTTCATGTGCTCAAGTTTTTGGAATGGCTTAATTGGAGCAGAATCGTATTGGCACTCTTATTTTTCTTATAAGACATAAATATATATCAGTAGTAGTGTACAAGTCATCGGCCCGTTCCATTTAACAAGTAGATTCCTCGACCTGAGATGAGATTGACATTCCTGTAGGTAATAAGTACTTAATATCGGTTGTGGTCTTGCCTGTTAAGTTTACGAAATTGACTTAGATGGAACTGAAATTATGTTTACCAACGAAGTTATGTTTTGTTATTAAATTTTGTGCTAGATTAGAAGTCGGCCGAACGGTAGTCCGTCCGTGGGCGCGTGGACTAGTGAGTTACCTGAAACATGCAACACTTATTTATTTATAGATATTCTTATATTATGCTGTTTCATTGTTGGTTATATTGTGTAGACTTGAATATTTACATAAATAATATATATATTATCTTATATTTATATTGTTTGGTCTCTACCGTTATGCCGCGATTTAGTCGTAAGTGTAGAATTGTATAAGAGCTATTAATATTATTAATCGGTAACCCCCATTGGGCGCCTTTACTTAATCCGTCCATATCTAACGATAGATATTGCCTTTAATATTTAATAGAGTTAATATATTTATAGATTTTAGGGCAGATCGTAACTATAAATGTTTACTAAAATCAAGAAGTTTACAGAAGTAGTTGAGTTTTATTTAAACATTTATAAATGAAATAGGTTCGTCGATGGACGATGTAAAGAGGCGTACTAAACGTCCTCGTATGATTTTATCATACACAGATTACTGATTTGTTAATTGTTGGATGTAAATGTTTTATTTTTAGTGGTTATAGTTGTACTGCAAACTCGAAAGTATTTAATGTTGTTTTTAAGACGGAAGTAAATAATGTTGTCAATTGTGTAGTTAATACTGACAGTATTGTAAAGCACCCTTTTAATATTTTCTGTTGGTTTAGACGGTTTTAAATTCTATATGTGGGTATGTAATATGTATGGCCTCAAATCAAATTATTAAAACTGTGCAACTGGTAACTTTGAAGTTAATATTAGTGGATAATTCATGTGTAGTATCACAGTAGAGCAGAGTAGCTCAAGGAATGTCGGTAAAGTTCCCATTTGGAACGGAACTTACAACATAATTGGAATTCTGAACTTGGTTGTTCCAAATTGCTTTGGTTATAAGTCCATGTGAAGTGAAGCAATAGTTTTGTCAAACTAGAGTTTGTCGCCGTCGTCATAATTGATCACGTGGAAGTGTCCATTTTTATTAAAGTTTTAGGTGCCCTGATTGTGAGCAGTAACCCTTTCTGTGACATCTCATTATGTATTACATAATTCAATAAATGCTTTAGTGTAGCAATCCTCACTTTAATACCAAAACACAGCTTACCAACCTTTTTCGTTTTAAGTTGTTATGTCTAACATGTAAGATAGGAAAAAGCAATTATTAAGATGATTGAGTGTCGTTAATATTGTTATGTTACATTTATCATGTTATTATAATTAAGGGAAATAACAATGTAATTAAAATAATTTTGAATTATACATTTTAAGATCAACCAGTTTGGAATGATAAGTGATAGAAAACTATATCAAATTTTAGCGGATTGTGCCTTAGATCAGTAATAACATAATACATGTTTTCGAAATTTTATTTAACTAAATTATACATATTTAGATGTGTGCATTTTAAACTGTTGTCACATTAAACGATATTTACAAATTCTGTGAAGAATAAAATGTATAGTGTTATTTATATCAAATGAAAATATTTGCAATATGGCTGTTTTGCTTGTTTTTATGGTAAAGTTTATTTGCAGTTGATAGATTATTATCTTGTCGTCTTGTTAGGATGATATAGGATAAAAATTAGTACTTATTACCGCGTATGTAATTTTATTTTATTTATTTACTTTAAATAATTTTGGTAAAGGGTCTAATAAAATAATAAAGTATATAATAAATTAATAAAATGTTTTTAACTTACCTCGAAATATGAAAACGCAATGTGTTTTGTGCAAAAACAATAAAAAAATAGCGACTAGTTCTGCGATTTCTGTTTCATCCGAGGATAACGCCACCGATGGTTCCGCACGAGGGTAAAATATCTCCATGAAGCGGGAAGAGCTTGATTATAGTCTCCAATAAATATAGATCCGTTACAAAGGAGGGCTTATAGGGAACAGGGGGGTTCGGGGGTCCCCCCGCCTAAAAAGAAACAAAAAGAAACTTTTCCCTAATTGGCCTAGGAAAGTTAATTAGGTTAAGTTCTACAAGATTTCAAGTTATACAAAAATATACAGAATCGCTTTCATCCTGCTTTCATCATGGTGTCGCATGTTTGAGTGTATCAAAAGTTACTAAAATTGTAGGGGGAAAATAGCATAGAATGACTAACATCTTACGTTAATAAATACTAAAAATGTGACTGGTTCATGTAACACAAGAGAATTTGAGAAAAAAAATTATGAAGGGCCTTCATAGGGCCAACAGAAGCCAAGAGTATTTTTAGAATTAGGTACAGTAAATGCTTGTCTGGGCATCACTCAAAAACTACTGAATTAAATTTGATGCAGTTTGTAGACTATATAAAAGGAGGAGGTTCCCAATTCGCCTTTTTTTCTTTTCTTTTATATGTTACCTCTTAACTTCGTACTGGGTGAACCGGTTTCGATAATTCTTTCCGACATACGAAAGCTAATGTCTACCTGACAAGTGGTTTTTGAGTTATCTCGACTCTAAAACTCTAAAGTCAGTAATTTTTCGTAAAAAGTTATTTCCAATGAGTTCAAAAGTAGAGTGGGCGAGCCATACGGCTGCCGATTCATTGCAATCGCCCTCGGTTAGAAAGAGAACGATAACGCTAATTACCTATCTCTCTCCGATCCCGATGAACCAGAAAGAGAATGGTGATTACTAAAGATTTCGTCTCTTTCTATCCG
The DNA here is from genome assembly GCA_905404135.1 of Hesperia comma. Classification (NCBI taxonomy): domain Eukaryota; kingdom Metazoa; phylum Arthropoda; class Insecta; order Lepidoptera; family Hesperiidae; genus Hesperia; species Hesperia comma. The sequence goes on along the minus strand of FR990020.1, from coordinate 13,835,494 downwards.
AGGTACGCTCTGAAGTCTCGCCAGAAAGAGAAAGGTGATTACTAAAGATTTCGTCTCTTTTATCCTATGCTTTTATCATTGATCTATAAGGTATTCCTATCTCTATGGCTTTTATCCGAGGTACGCTCTGAAGCCTGGCTTCTGCCCTCTACATTTGAACTCTTTGGTTATTTCAGTTATAGGTTATAGGCAAAGATGTATTAAATATCTAGATGGAACATCGAAAACGTGTCAAAAAGTTGTGGCCAACTGTTTGCCACAACTTTTATATCATTACGCACAGATTACGCACACATAGACAATAAATGAACGCGAAAAACATCGCCTGCACTCACACATGCTTGATAATGTTGCCTTGTTTTTTTGTTTTCATTGTAGGGCGACGCTCAATCTAGATATTTAAAACATCATTGGTTATAGGTCTAAATGGTGTGTGTTTCATCTTGATACGCCGCCCAGAACCTGAGGTCAGCCTGAGATATAATTAATTGGTAGGTATATTGCAAGACAACTAGTGATGCCGCTCGATAGGCTACTATCGATAGTGTGGCAATAGTGAGACTATCGATAGTACTATCGATATCCTGATTTTCAAGGTCAACAATCGATAGCGAAACTATCGTTAGTTCGGCATCATTAGAGACAACTAAACGTAAAAAAAATCAGGCGGGGACAAGCAATACTGAATACTGTTACCTACGGGTAAAAATAGTAGATTGTATGACAAGGGTGCAAAGTAATATTTTTTCGGCGAGGGCGTTTTTTGAATCCAGAGCGAAGTGAGGGATTCTAGAGTAGAATCCCGAGCGTAGCGAGGGATTCTTTAGTAGAATCCCGAACGTAGCGAGTAGTTGCACCCGAGTGATACACTCTATTTTTCATCACCCACTATGAGAAAATAATATATAATAATAGAAAATAATACGTAAAAATGCACGAAAACTTAATTTTAATTTGAAAACGAAATCTTAATTTGATTTCTTGGTTAAAGTTTAGTATGTGGACCGTTGAATTTAGGGGTGTGGGGATGGGGTAGGGGGGGATGAGAGGAAGTTCCACCCCGAAGCCTGAGACGCGGAGCCTTATAGTTTTTTTTTTATCGAATTTTAAAATCTTTACCTAAACAGTACTAAAACGACTAAAACACGAAAACTAGGTCCTCGAAATACAAGAAAAGGGTAAGGGGATGTAGGAGGTTGATTCCCGGTTACATCGATGCCACCCACAAAGCTCTGCGACGCACAGTTTATGAGAAAAACAAAAAAAAACGATTCTAACCTCAAAGTGCTAACATTAACACTGTACACTACAGCTACATACATGGGGTAAGTTTTCTAATACGGTCTAAGTTTAAACTAGCTAATCCCTACCTATTAGGGCAGAAAGTGTTGTAAAAATATGTCGACGGGACCCCCTTCGGGGGTCCCTTTTTTCTGCGTGGTTCTATTACAGTCGAACCTAACCTATACCCAACTAGAGTGTGGTTGGCTTTTTGTTATATCTTTTATGGCGGGGGGCTTCGCCCCCCGACCCTCCCTTTACGGGGTGCCTGCGGCCCTCCCATCCCCCCGCTACCCCCATTCTTACCGCTATTTTTTCGTCATCCTACTCTATTGACCTAGTAAGTAATCGCAAGTATGTGTGAGTAATTCTCACACACACTTGCGCGCATATTCACACACACCCTACGAAGCGGGGTTCGGTCGACATAAATTGTGACAGTCATTTAATTGTGACATACTTACTTGCACTTGGATTTTCGTAACTGACCCTATGTACTTAGCTGTAGTGTTAGGTTAAAATGATTTTTTATTTTTATCAAAAACTGTGTGTCGCAGATTGTTGTGGGTGGCATTTTTATAACCGGAATTCAACCCCCTACATCCCCACACCCTTTTCTTGTGTTTTGAGGGGGTAGTTTTCGTGTTTTAGGCGTTTTAGTACTGTTTAGGTGAAGACTTTAAAATTCGATAAAAAAAAAACTACTGATTTCCGCAGTCTGAAATTTTGCGTAAATATTCCTTAAACTAAACTCTATTAGATATAAAAATATGGTTACCCAATTCAACGGTCCACATACTAAACTTTATCCGATTTCTTTTTTTATTATTCAGCTGGCGGGGCCCTCGCGTCGTACCAGACATTCTTTATTCAAACAATATTTGCGTTCGATTTCTTTAGCGCAAAATACTAAAATGTTCTAAATTCAAAATAGGACGGAAAAGATCTAGTCGGGCAGGAAAAGTTGTATGAAAATTCATTCCCGCCCGCTGAATAGAAAACACCAACTTTGGAACCCCGTAAGTCCGAACCAAGTCGTCTTTTTCGAATAGGTGTGATGAAAAAGATTTATCACACGTTTGTCACCGCATGCGGCAGCATGAAGTACTACCTGACCACAATAATTAGGCGCATGTCAGATAGCAGTCACGCGGGCCCCCCACCCCGCTCTAGCCCCGCGCGTCCCCTAGTGAGGCGCAGTCGTGTACAATTGTACATTAAGGTCATTTAGACTAGGCTGATGTGAACTTCGTTTTCCGAGATGTTTGTGCAGGTACAGTAACTGACCAAGTACAGGTGGTAGGGCCTAGAGCTCACCCGGGGAAGTACCACCGCCCGCCACGATACTTTGTACCATTCCTACCGTGTAATAATTGTTTTAAGAACAATTGTGTTCCGGATAGGAAGGTGTGGTGCCGGTTACACTTTTTAGAGGCGACCATCTCAGTCCTCAGGGGTAGCAACGCATGTGTGACCGAATTAGAACGAGACTCATTGAGTCTAGTTCTGGGTCGGTCACAGTTGTTATGGGCGGCAGCGGAAGGTGGTGGTGCATGCTCGTTTGCTATCTTAATTCCATAAAAAAAATTGTACCTCCATTAAACATTCACCATGGTACTTTTGGTACTACTGCAGAATGTACTACGTATTCCCATCCCTATTTCCAATGACGTCTTAACTGACATGCGCCTAATTATCGTGGTCGGCTAGTACCTATTTTATGTTGATATTGTGACACTTGTTTTTTTCTTTTGAGTTCTTTTGTAAGCAGTCGAGTTTTTTATTTTTATAATAATATTTTTTAAACAATAATAGAGGCACTATTGTATGACGTGTATTCATTTGATTTATAGTATTAGGTCTGGTATTAGCACAGATATAAAGTTAGATTTATCATATTTTAAATACCTTCATAAAAATATAATGAAAACGGGCAATGCGACCTCGACAAAAAACATAGTTTGATTTGGTTTGATTGGCTATTAATTATTTTTTTTAAGTTAATTTCACACACAGAGTAATATAGCTCAAAACAGCACAAACAGCTCAAAATTCAAAATAGACATGTAAAAAAAATAATCGTAATGGCAACATTGGCAACACATTTTGACAGGTAGGCAGAGTTTAGTTTATAGAATGAAAGCAACAGCTTTGGATTGGTTTGCAAAGAAAGTAATTAGGAAACGTCAAACCAAGTTTTGTTGATGATAAAAAGTTTACTTTTTGAGTCATTTTTACTAAAATTATTAATAAGTCAATTAAAACTATATTTTGTACGGTTTATTGTATTTATAAAAGTAATATTCAGTAAGTGGGATGGGAAAAACTACGCAAGTTGATGACGATAACAACCCAACATCGCCTGAATCTGATCCTGCAAAGTTGTTAGAAGCTGCTTTGCTGCAGATGGACGGGATAATAGCCGGTGAGTATTGTTAACAGTAATGAGTTTCGCACAAATTAAAACGTTTTAAGTACGGACGTTCTCTAGAGGACTATCTTTCCACGCTTGACTTACCATTGAGGTCTTCTAAGTTAGATCATGCAATGCAATCACGATACTAAGCAATCAGTTACGAGAGGAATATATTTTATATGCCAATTTATTCAAATAAATTGGAACCGTCATCTGTTAAGGTTGCAATTGTAGCTTTACCTTATTATGAACAAGTTAGAAAGTTTTAAAACACATTATTTAAGGCATTTAGATAATACAGTTCAAGTAAACATTTTTTTGAGTATAATATAGAGTATAATAGTTTATGAGTATATTTGAGTTCTTTTGCGACTTATAATAGCAGCCTTAATGGTGTACATTCTCTTTTTGATATGGTGCAGAAAAGTAGTTTTTCTGGTATTTGAAGGGAAGATTTGAATCAAGTCTTCTGCTGAATCTCACTTGACTTTGTGATAAATATTTCTAATAGAGTGCAATTCTTCCAATATAATGACAGTACTAGTAGTACAACTTTAAGACATAGGGAGTAGAGAGTGGACTAATATATTTGGGATTGTTTACATTGACATTACAACTTTCTATTTTTAGAAAGTTTGCTTTTTTAATTTTTATCCCTATGTTATAGTTAAATGAATCTCTTCTTCAAAGTCAAAAGTCAAAGTCAAACTGTTTATTTCATCTAGGAATTTACAAATTCACTTATGAACGTCAATTTTTTGATTCTACCACCGTTTTGGAAAAGTGCTTGAGGAGAAAAAAACGGCGAAAAAAAACTCCTCCGCATCTTTTAAAATAAAAATTACAATATTACTTAATTGATACAGGTAAGCACTAACCTAGCGGAGTTGGTTGCAGAGCTGGTAATTTCCATGCCTTTTTGTCATCTAAATATTCCTGTAAACTATAGTAGCTCTTGTCTATGAGTTGTGCTTTTACATGCTTCTTAAACAACTCTGAAGGCAGGTCACGGATTGCCTTAGGGTCTTTATTATAGAACTGTACACCAAGCCCCATAAAAGAACGCTGCACTTTACCTAGCCGATATGAAAGCGTCGCCAAATCATGCATCTTTCTTGTTAAGCGATTATGATAGTTGCTGTTTTTTATATGCATTTATGTTGTTTCTTACAAAAACTATATTACTGTATATGTACTGTGAGGCTACTGTAAGTATACCTAATTCTTTGAATTTATCACGGCACAATTCCCGATACCGTAGTTTATGAATAGCTCTAATGGCCCTCTTCTGCAATACAAAGATTTGTTGTATATCGCTTGCTTTACCCCACAGTAATATGCCATAAGACATAACACTATGAAATTAATAATTCTTAGTCCTACACTCTTGGCAGAGTAGTTGTGGTCCTATATTGAGGGTCATGGTAGGTAGTTTTAGTTCTTGTTGAGGGTTGCAGCTCTCGCAATGCGTCTCCATCTAGCTCTGTTTGTTGCATTGCGAAAACATTGGGTTAAGGAACAATTTGTTGACATTTTAATAACATCCGTCCAGCGCGCGAGTGATCTGCCTTGTGACCACTTTCCCTCTACTTGATCCTGCACCACAAGATGCACCATTGAGCTTTCATCACATACTTTATGTCCCAAATACATGTGAGGCAAACTGTAAGGCGCTGTCTCTGTCACCCACACGTCATCCACGCGCCTAAAGATTTACTTCAGGAAATGCAGTTACGCATACCGTCCGCTCCGGAGGAAACGAACGGTGATGTGGGACTCTCACTGCCGTAAGCACGGCGGTGACCTACCCACTAAAACCTGAAGGTGCCGACGCTGCCGCATAGTGCCGGGACTGTGTGCTACTCTCGCTCCACGGTCCCGGCGCGGCGCGGCGGCCGCTGCCTTGGCGGCGGCCTCAGCACGGGGCGCTCAATAAATTGAGCGTTCCGCCCCCTCCGTGATTTTTTAACGAGGTTGTCTTCCTCCTCAATTTTTTTAACGAGGTTTTCTTCCTCAAGGCGAAATCGCCTCTACCACGGGGGCATAAAGCCCCCATGATCCATCCACAGTGCCCTCTGCAATCAGAGGGACACGTGGAGGATCACGCCGCCTGCTGGCAGCTGGCACGACAAGGTGGACTCCCCCGGCGGGGTTGTATAGTGTAAGGAACTCCTTTTGGACAATCACTAATTATGTCAATAAGAAGGAGTAACAGGCCGTTTACTTATAAAAGGATATTAAAAATACAACTGTCAGATGAAGACATAAAGAGAACACGAATATTTACTATGGGAAAAGATGTATGTTTGAATGATTAAAATAAACAAGTTAAACAGTAAATAATTGTTTTCTGGGCTCCCCTTTTAATAGTAAACCTAACTTAACCTTTAAATGAAGAGAGGCGCTGTCGGACGCATTGGGACGCATTGGACCAATCATCAAGATGTAGTAACTGACAGATGAATGACCACAAGTACATAAGAATGACTTTTAAAACATGGCGGCATTAGTTCCAATTTTTGCCATTTCAGAGATAAGTTGGGCGCACTATATGACTTTATATAGCATGATGTGGTGCACAGCTATAAAATATTCCAAATAAATTAAAAAATAATTTCAAATATTTATTTGCTTATATTTATATCAAAACTTTTGCATTCATCAACAATACTTAATTGTCATCTTTAACATTCGACTTCTCTTACTTACAAGTTATTTTTCATAAACCTAAGCATTCAAATTTATTTGTGAGGTTACAGAAAACGAATCGGGAGAACAAAAACGAAATAAGTAGTAACTGCGCGCTCCTTAATATATGAATAGTTGTAACTAGCTGCGTAAGGAAAATGTAGGCGAGCGTAGGGATGAAAAGCGGGAGGGTGCAAACTGTTGAACCGAGGGTGCAGAGTCCGAGGGTGGCGCCAGTCAGCCGCCGCTCGCCGCCGGGCCGGACGTGTAGGCTGCCGAGCGCGCCAACCCGATAACTACCCCTACACCTATACCACTAACCCCTTGGTCTGCCTTCGCAAAGTTTTAAACATTCGCATCTGTTCAAACTACAGGAGACGAGTGCGGTTTTATATATTTTCTGTCACTAATATTTTGTTGTAATTGTATGATGCTATGTAAACAAAGGGTTAACTACCTAAAATATTATGTGTATTACATATAAAATTATTGTTTTTGTTTATACGAAAATAAAAATTCATAAATCATTGTTTTCAGTTACAATGAAAATGTGGAAATAAATACAAACGAAATTCGACATTTTAAAAACAATGGCATATTAGTTAATATTATAAAAAATGTATTTTAAAATCGCTATTTATTTAACAGAATAAAAATTTATTGTCCTAATTACGAATCTAATGCAGGTACTGACGCAACATAATATTTTAGAGCAAACATGGAGCAAACGAAATCTCGATCAAATGACGTCAAAATTTTTATTAGCTTAGCTTACTTATCTCAGCGTTTGCTATATTCAAATATTTGCTCAAGGATTGCAGTGGAAAAGTGTACAGCACTGTTTTAAGCATTTCAGCTATAAAAACATAACCCTCCCCTTGCTGGCGCAGACGGAAGGAGGGAGGGTTTTCGTCTGTGTTGCCGTAAAAATATATTAATTCTGTGATTGTATGGATGATCCTATAGAATGCCGAGCTCAATTATTGTATAAAAATTATTAGTCCTTACGTCCTTACCTTCTAACATGTAGCCTTGTTACTTGTTACTTATATAAAATAGTTTATTCAATGCCTGTTATCGGTTTGTAGCGAATGCCAAGGGAAGATTAAGGAGAAAACGTAGGATACATAAAATCTTATTTATTTAAAAGAACTTTATGTAACTTATAAAAGCTAGCTTAATCTTATTTATTATAAATTTTTGCAAATAAAAAAATGAATATGAATACATTGTTGACTAAGATACAACCAAAATTTAAAAAAAAATTACTTACCCATCAGTCAATTGTTTATTTTATTTTTTGTAGAACGTAATATGTTACCGAAAATATTTGTATGTTTATTTAGTTTATGTCAATCGAGGATCACACGCGGGCGTAATAGACGCAAGAGTAATGCGCCTTTCTCTTGAGAATATAAAATAACGTCAGTGTCTCATAACAACTATTACATTACCCCCTCAATTAATTTCGCTCCATAAATATAAATTTTAAAATTTTTAAGTTATTGTATGTATAAATGAATTGTACGTATGTAACTCGGCATAGATTTTTTTAAATAAATCTACGCCGTAGCGTCACGCTTTGCGTCTATTATGTATAACATGTATTATAAATTATAATTCATTAAAATATTGGTACAATACATAGATTATGTCTGGATGAAAAAGTAAATGTTCAGTAGACCAATGTATTATAATTGAATGGATGCTATAATTATTCCATCCTTAGAGCAGTATGTGGGTTGAAAAATTCATAATTTTAATTATTTTATATCCGTAGCCGACGCGACGGATCGAACCACGGATCGTTACGGATATGTTTGCATTATGCATTTTTTCTGCTGCACGCTCTTGACACTTTTTATTCCGGTCTCCGGGTTTAAATTTACAGCGTAAAATATTTTGTACTGTGACTATTGCATATCTTTTTTTTTAGTTTTCACGAGCGACCGCTGTTGAACTTTTATAATTATGAACTTTGTGGCCAGTTTTTGTTGGAGCTTTATTAGAGAGAAGCTTATTATTCGTAGGTAACGTCTATAACTTTATGACCGATGTTTCATGATAACGAAGTTCGATAACTTAGAAATTGTGTGACGTGTTTATTGTCAATTCGTCAGCCTATCGACGTCTTATGTCGGTCGCATATAGTTTGATACAGTCATTGTTTATCTGCCTCGGTTCCTGAATAGCTTGTGTAGCTCTATTGAAGTACCTACTTCACGTAGTCCACATCGTTTTGTTACATTATTTATAGATAAGAAAGTCAACAGGTTCTAGCCGTCATTGGTATTCTGTATCCACCGGTATTGCCGCCTGCCTCCCTGTCCACTGCGAAACCGCCTCACTTCACGCCAGAAAATCCTTTCAGTTCAGCACCTAGTATGGTTGTTATACTTTCCTCTCATAATAACACAATTACTTAATGCGTTACCTTTAGTATATAAGAAGTATTTATGCTACGGCTGCATTTCAAAAACAATTTTAAGCCTGAAACAATGTAACAATAGTGCAAAACACTAGTATTTTTTATTTCGGAGCAGGACAATTGTTTTCTTAAAATTAAAATATACAAGGAGCTTGAAGCTTTTGTTGTGTAAATAGCTACAGGCTACAGCCTACAGTATTTTATTATTTGGTTTAAAATCTAACACAGGTCTCCATAAATACGGGATATACACCCGTATCTTGTACTTAAAAACGTGCGGCCATTTATCTCTATATTATACGTATCTCACAAAGAAAAAAATGGGACAAGTAGAGCTAGGATTAAAGGAAACACACAAAAGTAGGTCATATCTCGACAGAGATTTTTTTTTAAATAAATATATTCTACGCCGTAGCGTCACGCTTTGCGTCTATTCATTTATCATATATTATTGTGAAGTAACACAACAGTATTGAAATACACTTCATTGCAGTATCGTTCATCTTCTAGACATATTAGTGTTTCATATACATCAGTGCTGCTGTTTGGAAAACAGGCAATGAATTCTCTGTTTCCGACCGCTAAAAGTGAAACAAACATTAATTTGAAGTAGATACGAGTACAATCAATAAGTGTTTAAGTGTTAAGTAAAATAATTAGTGGGTGTGGTTAGTGGTTTGACATGAAGTGAATGAGCCGCGAGGATGCCGGGGTGCTGGCAGTGGCCGGAGCACGTCACGCGCTGGTGGCTGCTCGACGTGTGCCATGGACGACTGTTCGCCGACGAGTCCGACTCGCAGATACCGCAACGTATGTCATGTTTATTTTGTAGATAATATCAGAATATCACCATAAATGACGTCACACGTTTAGGGGAGGGAGGGGGTCCATGAAGTGTGACATTGTGTGACAGGGGGATGGTAGGGGTCGTAAATTTCTTGACGTCACATCTAGAAATGTTTTAATTAAATTTTTTATTTATTTTTGCATGTAAAATTGTAAAATAAGTGTCGTCACACTAGGTAAGGAGCAGGGGTCCTCACAAATTCAACCAACTGTGACAAAGATGGATGGTTGTCATGATCAAAACAAAACCATGAAGTTTCGATTTTTCACAGAAAGCATAATGTCGTCGATTTTTGAAGACAAATTGGTTGTACCATTTTCTAAGTACATCTTCAGCAGAAAAGTAACTACTTTTTCGCCCTTGTTTGTTACGGGCAGACGCAGAGCGATATTATGTGGAAAATTTATGAGGAAAGAAAAATAGTCAGATTTCTCTCTAAGAACTAGTAGTAATGTGGGATTCCAATAACTGAAGCACACTCACTCGGCAGTATTATTCTCATAATCCTTATTTAAGAGCTACTTCGACATGTTACTCCCGAGGACTGAAAACGTAACGTAATTTTGATCTTCGCTAATACCGTCAATCAATCTCAACTTGCTTTACACTTGGCTAATAGCCGAGGCAGTGATATCAGGCTCTGTTTGGAGGCTGTTGGTGTCAGTGTTGGTGATTAATCCCGTCGATACTTGTGCATGGTGATAAAGTAGGTACTTGACCTGTTTGGCTGTTTATCACAGCCTTCTAAAACCATTTGAGTTGAAATGTTTTGGTTGTATCGTTGGAGATTGAACTAGGGATTAAACCACGTCTTCCTGCCACGCATTGATTTGATGACCATGATTAATTTCTTATTTTGTATTTTTAAAGTACCGAGGAGAGTTGCGTGCGTTGCTTTACGTGTTATAAATTGTTTCGTCCTGTTTTTCCACCTATATCTACTAGATTTGAAGTATTGTACAGGAAAATGCCGATTTTATTAGGATAGGTCAATCTTTTGTGATATATTTACTATGGGTACCGTATCACCATCCAATGGGTAGGATCGATCTAAAACGCTTTTAAGCCTCCTCGTTACTGTGTCGCCAGTCGCTGTGTACTCAGTAAGTCAGTCGGTGCCGGTGCCCTCTGACATTATGGAGAAAGATAAAATGATGGAGCGGTTTTTTTTTCGTTTTGGAGCCCGGAGCTAAAGCTTCATTGTTCCAAGGCGGATGGAATTCACTCGTTCCCTCGTAATTTGCGCGAGTGGAGTAATTTCGAAGAGGTTTCAATGGTTCGCTTAATGAATGAGATTGTAATTCGTTTTATATTGTTCCAAGAATAAATATAACGCATGTAAATATCCATATGGAGATCTTATATTTCTATGTGTGAAATTATACATCCACTTGTTTTTAATCAAAATTTATGTAAGAAACAAATTGCGACCCTAACCAAAGTAGGTAGGTAGTAGGTACCTACAATCTACATGCAAATTTGGCAAGGCAAGACAGATAGGTACGATAATATGAATTATGTTTTAGTGCTAAACTGGACATAGGTATACCTACATCTGGGCGATTATGTAGGGGTTTATGGGTTATATGGGGTTTCTGGTACCAAATTATTAGGTTAGGTTACGTTAGGGGCTTCTCTGATTCCTGCAAAAGATTCAACAATATTTAGTCAAATTTTTATATTTATGAAGCATAGGTTATGCTTTTTAAAACTTTCATTTTAAATTAAATTTGCTTACTAGTCCGTATTTGGGTAGTGCTGCATACTCGTTTGTTACCCCAATTTCATAAAAAAATACTTACATTTGCAGTTTTTTAATGGATGAACAATAATGAAAATTTGTTTTATGGAGATAAAATTGTTATCTTTAATTATTTATCTATTAGCATGATCTGTGTATTTTTTAACGTATAACAATAAAATCAATATCAGGTTCAGTATCGTTTAAATCGAGATGAAGTATTAAAACATAAGTAGGGTATGTTACGACGACGCGACGTTGATATGACAATAAAAATACGCGAGACAGACGAAAGTTGTTTTCTTAAATTGAACGTCTCGCATACCCACGGCGCATACCTGTATGCACATTGTCGCACATTGCGTAGTAAATTATTGCTCGGGATATTTCCACCGTGATTTATTACCAAAGATGTGAATATACGCAAACTTGATACATTATTGCGATAGATGATAGATATGTGAAATATAATATTATTGCTATTTGATCCATCGAACAGATCTGTCGCGTGATTCGTTACAGCCGGATATAATCTGTTAAGATAAGATTGCAGTTTTAAAAATTGTGTTACAACATTACGAAGATCGTGTGTGATTTTATTGACGTTTGTTTAGCTGTGTTGTCTGATATCGAAAACGGATACGCAGACGTTATAAGACGTTTGTAGACATGGAATCGTCTACGCAGACCACGGCGGACGTCGTAACGCCTACTTTACCTTGCTAATGTGTACATATACCTAAGCAGCACAGGAAGCGATCGATGTTCAGTAAGTGTAGACACGCCACTAGCTTTAATCCTGCACTACGCCTGTCTGCCGTAACCACCTTGCATAATTTGAATAAGCGGAAGGATTACACGCACGCTTGTGTATGGATATACGTGAATAATTTTATGATAAGATTTTAACAAAAAAGGACTTCAAAATCGAAAAATGTTATAAAAATAAAGGAACACCTGAAACACGATTAATTACGATAATTACGCGCCTATAACATTAGAGATTTCCCTGGGAACCCATCACCAGAATCTAACTTGGTGGCAATGGAACCTCCTCGAAAGCAGTTTCAAATAAAAATAGGGATCTGTTGAAAAATGACAGTGAAACCGCTGAACTTACATAAAAAATATATTATGCGTTGAATCAAGAGTCTCCTCTTTTTTGTTAAATCGGTTAAACACAGATATATCTCTATGGGAGGAAGAACATTCCGTTTCCGTATCGATTTAATTGTGTTAGAATCTTTAAGTTTTATCTTTATGAAGTCGTAGTTGCGCTTTCTAACAGTTATTAACTCGATTTCCAAGCGGCTCGTGTGACACACTTGTTTTAACTTCATTAATTTAACATATCGTTTTAAACTTGAAGCTGGTGGAAGTGGTAGCGTCGACCCGCATGGAGACGATTGTAAAATCCAATTATCTTTCTACTGAGGGCCTTTTGCCGCTTCTGTTTTATGGTATGAATACTTTATACCTGTCTCGATATTAATTGGGTAAGTATATAAGAAATGTCGGAACGATAGAGACGTTCAAATCAATTTAATATGAAAGTAATCTTAGACAAGTTTAGTCTGTGGTGGGAGCATAGTTTTCACCAGGTCGATTCTTGCCTCGGTATTTCATGAAACTGCCTCATTTCACGTAATTAAAATTGCTAATACATGCCACACCACAACAAGCGTAGTGTTTGGCAATTTCCCAGGTTAAGGTTTCGTAAATTGGTTCATTTGTTTGTGTTTAAAGTTTTAATTAATATTAAACATCTTTCCGTGTCTATGATGAGATTTTGCTCGTATCAATAAAGATTGAGGAAGTGATATTTGTTAATAAGCTGTAGAGTCTAACAACAAAATCTTTCTATTTTACTTGTAGGTATTAGAAGACATTTTCTCGATAAATTTAATTATTAGAATTAGAAAGATATCTATTTCGAATCTATCAATCGTCTGAGATTTCAATTTCTTCTGTTAAACATTCGCCTAATGGAAAATTGGCTCATAATAGTAGAAGAGAATTGATGACGCTTTAGTCGGTAAACTGAATTTTTGCTGCGGGTTGACATCTTGATACAGTGGGTCCCGAGCCCCCGAATAATTCGGTTCTTGTACAGTTTCTTTTTCTGTACCGTAGCGTCGGGAGAGTCGCTGTTGGCTTTTGGCTACGCAATCGTTGCAACGTTTGCTCAATTCCACTGGGGCAGTAATATCGCAGCTTTTCGTTTCATGCTGAAAAGAATCAGTTACCTGTTACAAATGAGATGATGGTGCTTGTACTAGCTATATGAGTAACCACTACGAGCTAAACGGGAAGCTAGTTTTGTAATTAATTTATTGATCTTCTGTGGAATGAATAAAATGACTGAAATATTGTTGTTCTTTTGGCTGATTGAGCTGATTACTATTACGATCCTGTTGCTCAGTTCATTTAGACTATTTGTAAATCAAAGCGTCCTAGATTCGATTTTCGGCAGAGTACACATTTTTGGTCTCTAATCGTGGTATACGACCATGATACGATTATGATGTCTTAATTGGGTTGGTTTTGACGTAGGTAATCCTAAGTGCGAGGGTATAATAGCTACTCAAACTATCCCACTAATGGTTTTGCGTCTCGTACAGACCATCAGTGTCCACTAGGCAGGCCAAATCCGGATTGACAGACTTCATATTACTCGTGAGAACATTACAGACGTTAACATGCGAGACCGCCGCGAGACGTTTCCTCATGTCGTTTTCGATCAGTGAAGTAAGTGATAACATAATGGTGCTGAGTTTTTTTACGGAGTCAAGGCGGTAAACGTGTTCGCAGCATCACCGTTGCGCTGCCGTCGATGATAAGCGAACTGTCTGGAACTAACCACAGATTATTAATTCTAAATTGTTGACAGAATAATTATATAAACCAACACAAAGTTGGTATTTGTCTACATCGAATCTGATCGCAGTCTAGGTCATTGATATACCATAATATAGGTACTATGTACTAAATCTCAATGGTCTAACCGAAGCTGGTGTTTCCAGAAGCGGGCGGCACGGGCACCGGCGCGGGTCGCGCGGCGCGCGCGCGCGCGCTCGAGCTGGCGCAGCAGCTGGCGTGCTCGCTGCAGCACGCGGTACCGCCGCCGCCGCGCCCCGACTTCACCACCGCGAGCGCGATCCTGCGCTGGCTGCAGCAGAACAATAACTCCGTTGCGCTTGTGAGTTTTACTCTTTTTACTAATACTTCTGAGCTCGCGGCTCTTCTCAATATTGAAGTGGCATAAAGGGTACTTTACCAGGATGCTTCAAGGTGGATCGGTGGAGGGGTCAGTGGCCATCGGAAGTTTTCATTAACCCAGTTTTTAACTCTTCGGGTGGCATAGTGCTCTCGCGCTCATACTCAACTTATCTGACCCGGTGGCCAAAATTGGAACTAATGCAAATGTTATACTGTTGTGAGAAAAATACCAAGACAGTAGCGCCACCACGGAGCGCCACCTTTACCGGGTCAAATAAGTTTGTGGCACTGTATGTAAGACCGGCATTCATTCAAGTTGAGATGCACGAAACTGACCTGACAGTTTGATTCTTGGAGGAATAGGTTTGCCTTTATGACGTCACACCAATGCCTCTCGTGTTTTAGGTCACGTGACATACCGATTAAAAATTTCGAATTTTAATATTGTTCATTAAAATAATTATGTGCTTTTATGACTCTAAATCAGAATATTAAAGTATATTTCTACATAATTTTTTGTTGTTATCAAATTTCATAGTTTATTTTTTTTCATTACGGAAAGTATCCTATTATTCCAAATATATCGGAATACTGCCCTTCTTCACTTTATATGCTGTCGATTGCTGGGGTCGTTAAGCTTTTCGGAGGCAATTATAACCTAATTTGAAAATCAGTATCGATCGGTGAAGGACTGACGTGGTCGGTTTCGCTCCAGGACTGTTAAAAATGGTCGTGACTGGATACCATACATGGCCATATGAACCTTATTTAACTTTTTCATTTCCTCTATTCTTCTTTCGATTGAAGCTGACCTCCCTTGCCTGTGGTGCTCCTTATTTAAGAACCAGTTTCATATATATATATATAACAATAAAAACAATAATAATAATATAATAAAAACAGAATAAAATAAATATTTAAGTGGGTGCCCATACATTCGACGTAAGTTTAGTTACCATTCGGTCCAAGAGATGGCGTTGGGCGTAATATGTGGCTACAATAAAACAATTAAATATTTAAGTGAGGCTTTTAAACAACAGACCAGATTTTTTTGGCGTTTTTATACATAATGGTACGGAACCCTTCGTACGCGAGTCCGACTCGCATTTGGCCGGTTTTTTTCTGTTCAGGCCGGCAACACACCAGCGATGCCTTACCTCTCTTCAGCTCGACTGCTCATGTATTGGAGCTCAGGGTAGTTGGATTGTAAGAAAAACTAATATTTCATAATAAGTAGGTATTTATTTAATTTCATTGATCAGAGGGTACAGGACATGACAAAGTGCTCTATTTTCTTAGACCAAGTCAACGTAATTACCAATTCCTAACTTGATATAAATTATATTGCTGCAACTACTTATTATTTTTTTATCGACCTGTTTGTTTTATGTGTTGTTATGATTACTTCACACCTCATGGGGACATATTATGCGGATTTAGATAGACAGTTCGCGTTGGGTATTGCTTTGGCTTTTATGGTATATTGGGTGGGGATTATTCGTAGTCTCTCTGGGTACCTCAAGGTGACGACTTTGGTTCTCCAGTTGAAATTGACTTTCGGTGGTTGGTCGTATGAGTTGACGTCCACGCGCACGTATTTCAGGATCGAACAATCTGGAATCTATAATTTTTTATTAATATCTTGAAAGATACTTAAGTATAATCTAACAACATCTGCTAATTTGACTAAGCTAGGTCGGTCACAGGTCGTGAGCGGCAGTGGAAGGGTGATGCTGCCTACTCGGCAGTTTATCAAAAGTACAACACTGCCTTTGTTGGAGGCCTTGTTCAAGATATAATTGTTCATCGACTACGTACTGTGCTGAACTTTTGTCTACAAGTTTCCGCTATCACGCTGTATCCAATTTGTATTGTAGATGAATGTCAATTACATAAAACAAATTACTGTATCAATTACCCCCAGGATTAAAATGTTTTGTATTGAATTGTTCCTTTGATTCCAAGCAATTATTTGCGATAATAATTATATAATCTTTCAGCAAAATGATTATTAATAGGTAGGAACCTATTAATGATTATCTTCATTTGGTCTAACTTTGCTCATGAAACTTTAGTTTTATAATATCATACTTACATCAACTTTCACGAACTTTTGCCTTTCAAAAGACCCCGTTGCAGTGAAAGAAACGCGTCCCACATTTATACCTGAAAAGGTTATTGCATAATTATAACTATCAGTTCTTAATATGAACAAGAAGTATTTTACGAATTTACTTACAATAACAAATAAGAATAACCATGGAATACTAAAGGGTTCTTACCAAATTGAAATGTATCGAGACCACGCCTATAGTTGGCGTCGGTACATGCTACAGTACCAACGAGCAGACAAACCAGGAGGAACTTCATGGTGTAAGTGTAACGTGCACTTTACTTACCCTGAGTAGAATAACTCACCATCTCTTCCACGTCATATTTATAACCCGTCTTATCAAGCTTAGAAAATCAATATCAATTAAAATGTATATTAATATGTGCAAATAATTACATTGGTTCCATTTGAGGCAAATTTTATATTAAAACTAATGATTGCGCAATTATGTCACTGCAACTTGCTGATAAAACTAATTAAATTCTTCAGTTTTAGAATAATTAAATTATCAGGATATTTTATATCTGATCCATTTCCATTTCGCTTTTTCACTGGATGTCAAAACAGGTCAATAGGAAAAAGGGAGTGTAAAGTAAAATTATCAATTTATGATTTCTTTTAGGACAACTGTATTATCGTACATTAGGATTACAATTTCTTTCAATAAGTTAACTTAAAGTTTAAAGTATACTTACTCCTAAATATATCTAAACAGGCTCATAACTAGCAACATATAGGCACACATGATATTGATTAGCAATTGCTCATCATTGGCATGATTTCGTGATAGTAATAACATGAGTAGGTACATAAATATCTGTCAGAACACTTATTACTTCGATATATTATAAGAAAGCGCAACATACGGGTTGAAATACTGCACACATTAACAATACCTACTTATGCAAGGTCGAACTCAAGACATAAGAAATAACGATGTTAATCAAGTTATTCTAAAAATATATTTAAGCTTTTTAATCGAATATTAACTTTATGTTATTATTATGTGGCAGCACACAAACAGCTGCACGCTGCAACCTTAGAGAAATTGAAATTGAGGGTGTTACGAAGAAATAATTTAATAAACCAAATAAACTGATTGGAAAAATATTTATCCCACCAAAAACATTTTCATGTAAAATGTTGCCAAGACGACTGCGTTTGATTAACCATGTGGAAAAGATATCAGATCTCATGTAGAGCCAAGCTTCTGAATCTACAGCTCTAACTCTACAAACCCTAACTTCACTAACTCTACATCTCAGTAAAAATGTGTGGCTTGGCTGTTTCGACTTTATAAACTAAATATTCGCTTAGCAGTGAGAAGAATTCGAAGGCATTCGTTACGCTTTCGTGACGGTAGCGAAACAGCCAAGCCATACATTTTTACTGAGATGTAGAGTTAGTGACGTTAGGGTTAGTGTTGTGGGTTGTAAGCTTGGCTCTACATGAGACCTGAAATCTTTTTCACATGGTAAATCAAACGGTGTCGTCTTGGCAACATTTTACATGAAAATGTTTTTGGTGGGATTATATTAAGAACCTACTTCTAAACGCCTTTTTCGATTACATTTGATTCCATCCTTAAAATTATAAATGCAAAAAACTCTGATGTGTAATCTGTTAACAAGTTCCCTCGAGTCAATTTAAACGGTATTCTTTTCCTTTTTGAGTGTCCAAAACTATTAGAGTAAGTGTACATACACGAAGTAATCTCAGTAAAAGCACAATAATTAGGTCAGAACGCCAGTGGGTATAAAGCGTTAAAACTCTTTGTGTTTGGGTTCAAAGGATTCTGAAATTTCCCTTTGATTTTTAATTAATCAAAGTTTTGGGACAGAAATTCATTAAAAGGGATTTTATTTCATTTTAATCAAACTGGTCCCTCTAAAACTCTAAACTCAATATCATCATAAGTCAAACCTAAGCGTTCGTGCAGCTCTCAAAACAATGTCAAGATTTTTTTAATTTGATGTAAAAATGCTCTTAAATTAAAATTTCAGTACCACATGAAATGGTTACAGTCTTTGTTATCCTTTTCGAAGAGTCCAAATCGATGTTGTATGTGGCGGAGACAGACAGGCACGGAGGCAGCTGTTTGCCGTCGATTTTTGTAATTGACATTATGGCACTTGAGTGCGACGTTGTGGACTGTCGACTACCGCGTTATTTTGGTATTTGAATACTCACTTACCCAAATGTATGCAAATATGTTAATTCGTTTATAATTAGACCAAATTGCGCTTTTGCCGCACAGCGATAGGACAGCTTTAGTATTGCAGCGATTACAACGCTGCTAGCTGTTGCGGAAATGTCAAAGTTGTGAGATAAGAAAATGAACATTGAAGTCCGAAAGCGTCTCAAATAACACAAAAGAGGAAAATTGTATTCCGATAACCCCCACGGACTTGTAATTTTGAGTAAAAACAGTTAATTTGACACCAGTGTTTTCTTAGTGTAAATTGAGTTCTTTTCCATTGAGGAAAAAGATTGTAGGGGATTCATTCAGAGAGTTCAAGTGGAAAGTAGGTAAGTTATTGCATAAATGATTAGGTATTTAAATTTTTTTTTCTTGCATTCATGCACGTGATTAATGTGGTTTTTAAGGGTCTGCATTAGGTACCTAATTCACCATTTACGCCACTAAAACATTTTAATGGTACTATTTAGTCAGCAATTTTATTTGGTGTTTGTGAGGTCTCTTTAACACAATGAACATGCCCCAGTTTTGGCGATCTCCTTTTCAAACAAAGAGATCTTAATCTTTTTCTACTTTAGAAATTATTTTTATACAAATTAGTTTCCCCTTTTCAAAGTCAGTTATTCTCCTTTGTTTCTTTCAAAGAAATACGAAAAGAATAGAGGCTTCCGTGAAATGTTTGAGAGTATTATTAAGCCACTCTTAATAAGAAAAATATTATAACTGCGCTCGCTTGTCAAGCTTTTCTTTTTGTAACTTTGCGCTGTAATAAATAGCTATTCTCGTGATAAAAATTGTATCCTAAACAAATTCTTGGAAACATTTTCCCATTGTGGAATAACAATTTCTTACTGTGTTATTAAAACAATTTGAATATGATACACTCAAATGTATTAAATGCTTGGTCCTTGTATTTATTTAGAAGGAAATACATATTTTTTTGCCTGGTTATAATTTCAAAGGCATACACATTGGCTCGAAAAATTGACTTCGGGTACTTGTGAGATCACCATTACGAAATTGGTTCCATATCAATCTCGTTCAGGGAAGGTCCAGGTGTTCTGTGCGCGGAAGGCTTAAATTTTAATAGTACGTAAAGCTTAAAAGCCTCTGGAACGGAGCGATGCGATGTACGGAAGTGAACTAATTGCACGCACTTGGAACCTTTGCTCGCTGACGTGAATTCTCTCGCATGCCGCATACCATACCATACCAGCGTACCATTAACAATATATTTTTTTCTCTTTTATATTTCGAACCATTTTCAAACTTATTGTTTTTTACCGAACACACGGTTGAATTGTTCGTATTTTGAAATTTCAATTTACAACCAGGTACAGTAGGTTCGTTTTGGTGTTATTTCCACGTTGATTAAAATATATTATGTTTTAATGGTGAAACATTCATTGTTACCTTGGCTCTTTAATGAGGATAACATGATATAAGATATTGTAATAGAATAGTATCCTTGATTTACGCTTCATTGTCCAAAATGTATGTATCTTTTTATGTGCATCTTCTGTCACTTAGCTGCGCGGGAAATCTCTCTCTGGAAAACATGGTCTATAATATTCTCAAAGGTGTGTGCGACCCCGTAGCTTAGTTGATATTTGCCCGAGGAAGGGTTCATGTGACACACAAATAAATGTTTGTCCTCGGATCTTTATTGTTCGTCAAGTCTTGTTTTGCACGCCCATGACTACTCAACACAGCTAATCCTTATAAAGTTGCATTTGCATGTCTAGTTTGGAAACGTACCTTCCAGAATTTAACATGTGATTTTTTTCTTCATTGCTAACGTGTATAATGTGATCTGGTTATTGCGCGTCATTAACAGCAGGGATGTCACTGACATGATATCGGCTCAGAAGAAAGCAATGACATTGTTCCATGGCCTCTTCAATAATTTAAAGTCCCACTACTGAATAGAGTCTCTGCTAATCAGCATACTCCAAAACGCTGGTCTAGTTAGGATTTGTGGAGAACAGACGAGAAACGTGATCCACGATTGGTTCTATCTGTTTAAAATGGAACGTTCGCCGTATCCAGCGTGTGATATAGTAATAGGACGTCGATGTTGATATTTTCATTAGATTATGCCTGGAACGCTATATTGTAATTAACTGATGATACGAGCTAGATAGCTGTGACCACCGAATTAACATAAATTATACGTAACCACGTAGGTAGCAACAATACGCGATCTGTATTATCGATCGGCGTTCCTAGTCTGTTTTCAAAACAACGGGTTTATTCCTGTCTGCGGCAGAGAAGGCCATTATGCCAATAACCAGTATGAAAGAGAATTTGCAGCCATCACATTGATTGGTAAAATTTGTTGGATACAAAGAAGCAATTAAAAGAGTGTTGATTAGTTACCGACACGTTTTTATCTGTGATTTGGATAAACATTGGAAAAACTAACTTTATTTAGATCTAACCGCATAAATTATTAAAATGAAATGAGAGTTTTATTGCTGCTTCATTTTTTATGAGTAAATATTTGAAATTTAAAAGATATATCTTCTTAATTCACGATGTCTAGTAGCGCAAAGTAGTTTAATTGATTAAAAATAAGTTATAACGTTTATTTTCTCTCAGCGAACGGCTTTGTAGTTCACGACAACTTGTTTAGGTAGTAGTATTAGGTGAACTTGTTTATAAGTAGTTTTTCCTAAGATGGCGTCCTTAGACGACAGCTAGATTGGCACCGATGAAAAATGGATGGCCCGTCATCTTGTTTATTGGTAGGATATAAAGTCTCAATATGATCGCGATAACTCTCATAACTATGTATAGACTTTATGGTAGTCATTTGAAGTATGAACTGTGGACATACTTAATAACATCAGGAAGGATGTATTTTAATTCAGGTGAAGTGTTTATAAATTGTTTTTTAGCCTGTAGCGTATTTTTAGCTTCTAACACTTCTAACACTAATACCTAATAACGGGTGCTTAACTGCTTACAACAAATAATGTGGATCTTCAAGTCTAGTTGCTGTTGGTAATTCATCAATCCCTGTTAATTTTCTTTGTAATTTATGGACTCCCAGTCCGTTTTAAAGGCAACAAACGTATTTTTTAACTTCACTGACTATGCCACGCTTAGGTATCAGTCGTTGTCTTTATTAAAAAAATAGAAATTTGCGTAAATGCGACACGGGATTTTTTTTATAATCTTAAGTAAGTAAAATCTAGAACCATCTAGAATCCAATCTAGAATCATGACTCAAAAGCTAACGTTACAATTTTTAACAGTTATCAGAATTCGTAAGTTTACTAAAACATACAAACCCGACGTAGTTGGCTATAGGCCAGCTTAATATTACAAAAAAAAATACATAGCAATTTAAGTAAACGCTTGTAAAAGCCAGTTTCGTCGACGTGTGCGTTACATATCCGTGTCAATGTGATCGTTTACTTAAATTGTGTCTAAATGCACCACGCACTGGGGAACCGGGTGACATGTAAGATGAAAGGATAATGTTTACTGACCACCCTCGGCATTGAGGACAGGATGAATGGATCCGAGTGCGCCCTCAACCATTCATCGCAAGGTTGGAGAGATAGGGAAACTGAAGGACTTGTCCCATCACATTCTATTTTGAATTGAATCAACAGTTTTGGATGTGGAACAATTACTTGAAGAGTTTACTGAACCCACGCTTAAAAGTTTTAGGATAGGCTTTAAGCCCTTTCGGGTTTGGGTCTGTAATAAATTAGGTAAACAGCAAACTTTTGAACTTCTTCAAGAAGGATCGATATCACTGAGTATCTCTCTCTAACTTTAGATTCTGTTAGATACCTACTGATTTTTTTTTTACTAAAATCGTTAAATCCTGTAGATTTGGAGAATCGCAGAATGTCGAGAGTGACGATCGATGGATACACTGATGCGCCATTGTAGCTACAAAGGCTCCGTTTATTCACCAAATACACACAGCCCTGAAAATTATTCACGTACTAGAGAACCGCCCGCGCTTCGCTTCGGGACCCGTAGGTCACAGCCCCGTAGGTCCCGCTCCCGTAGGAATTTAGACTAAAAAGTAGCCTCCTACTCGCTCTCTTCACTCCACCCTGTCTGAGGTGTGAGGAGCCTTCGGGACACTTAGTTCCCCTTTGGGGGTGTCTCTCGCGGCCCGTTAAAACGGGCCGGTCCTTGGGTTGGGCCCTAAGGCCCTTGGTTGTCCATCTGTGGTTAACCAATAGGTCAAATCCGGTGAGTGGCGGCCTTTTTACAGGCCGCAGAGTCTTAAACGGGATGGGGTTCATTTTCGCGCCGCCGAGGCGATCGAGGCCCTACCGGGTGAATCCCGCTGGTGGGAAGCCCAGCAGGAGCCGATCAGCGCCGGGCGACGACTTACGAAGCCCCAGTATCAGTCAGTGCTAGGCCCGTCCCGCGCAACCAGCAAGTCGCGCGGGAAGGCCCAGCGGTCCGATGGACGGGCGTAGAGCGGCGCCAGGTCCTGCCGATGCAGGAACCGCGACGCGTCGACACGTCCGAACATGTTGTG
This sequence comes from Hesperia comma, assembly GCA_905404135.1. Taxonomy (NCBI): domain Eukaryota; kingdom Metazoa; phylum Arthropoda; class Insecta; order Lepidoptera; family Hesperiidae; genus Hesperia; species Hesperia comma. The sequence goes on along the minus strand of FR990020.1, from coordinate 13,812,045 downwards.
TGCCAATCTCTCGATGAAGTCATCCGGGCTCTCGACTCGAATGTCCCTCTGGATGACGGCGTTCCTCACGTACCTCGGCGCACCAGTCAGCCGGCGGTTCGCTGGCGAGCGCGTACCACGCCGGTGCCGCGTACGCGAGGCGGGATCTGATGTAGGTCCTATAGACCCCGAACTTCAGTCCGAGAGGGAGGTTCGAGGAGAGCACTGGTTTCAGGACTGCCATCGCGCTCCTGGCATTCGCGACATGTACCTAGTATTTGATAGCGTGATTCAGAAATTGCAAATGAATTTTACTAACGCCATCTATTAACAACTCCGGAAATAAATATCTAGCAACTAACAAAACATCGATCTTCCCATGGGAATGGGATGTTTTTCCGCGGTAAAAAGTAGCCTACGTCACTCTCCACCTTCCTAACTATCCCCACACACATAAACCATACCATATAATAGCTTTGTTGCGACGTGAAAGAGTCACAAACAAACAAACAAACAAACAAACAAACACACTTTCACATTTATAATATTAGTAAGGATTCGCTCGTTCATCGTAGACAATAAAAGTACCTACCTACTGTAAGCTGCCTTTAAACTTGGAATGTTGAACAGTGATATTTTTACGGTTAATTTTTGTATCATTATATTGTTATTAGAAAAATTAAAAGTTCCTTGTTTTCATATAGCACTGAATGTTTTAATACTAAGTTATTCAGGTGCAGCATTTTCTTGTTTATTCAACTAGTTATTTTACAAAAATTTAGTTTCCATGGAGTTAAATACGCTGAATACGTCGTTAGACGTGGTTTATGCATTCATCCCTGCGGATTCTGACTGAAGAACTGGTTCAAAAATCTTTGAATGGAACTCAATCTGTATCTGGGCTAACTTGTCTCCTGTTAGCACTATTTTTGTTTCTCTTCCAAAAGCTCAAAATTTCGATTCTCAGCAATATCTATGACAAATACGAGAAATTCTAAATAATGCTGATACTTTGAATTGCGAACGGGACCTATTTTTAAGCTAATAGATACATATTTAATTTAATTTCTATCAATCCACCGCCACCGGTTCAAATATCATGGGAATTCCGGCTCGACATTGAAACTTCTCGATTTTCGGATAAATTCTACGTTCCATTCGCGTATTGATTGAGAAATAGTTACGTTAGACTTGCTAAATATTTGATGGTTTTGTTGGTTTATTCAAGTTAGTTTATTTCAGTTCGTTTTTTAAGTTACTTCCTTTTTATTTGTCGTTTTCTTAATATCTAAAAGGTAAAAGTCGTATACTCATCGGCCTCATCGCTTGTCATTAAATTAGGTACATTGACATCGGACTTAAAGAAACAAAATTTCAAGTTCTTGTAAGTGGAAGTATGTAGTTCTAATTCCGCATGCAAGATTTGACACGTGGTGACAATGTGGTGTCGTGGGACACCAGGTAGGAACGAAGTTCCTTCGGCTAATGTAGAATTGACACAATTTGCAAAAAAAATGGTGATCAATTTTATGTAGGTTTTCTTGATTTTTCTCTTAAATTTTGCTGATTAGTTTTTATTTAAGTACAGGTAAGTATTTAGGAAATTCAGTATTTAGGAAATAATAAATTACGTAAAATAAAAAAAAACGTAATTCAAATTATCAACTAAAATAACAAAAACACAATAACAATAACAAAATAACGAAAAGAAAGAGGGAGAAAGAGAAAGGTATTATACACTACTCGCTCGTGAATACGACTGTCGCGCCTGCGCACGTCTCATTTAACGGTTTTATTCCACGCATTTTTTCTTACGGTTTTACTATCACATATTTTTCAGTTCGGTCGCGCAGCAAAATCCCTATCTCCTCCAAGCCTGCCGTAAGGAACTTCGTTCCAATGAAAGGTTGTAGAAGTTTAGAAGCACGATACTATCGCCGCAGACCTCCAACTAGTTCCAGGTGATCGCTTGTTCGCGCTAATTACAAATTCCCTAAGCTTTCCAGCCCACTTTCAGTAATGCAATTAGCAGTCCATTAATAATTTATTACTTGGCTGCTGTAGGACGTAATTAGCCCTCTCGTAACTCCTTATTTTATAACGGTGACTTATTCATTTAGTAAAATTCATAATAGCTGGTGCCAATGTCTTCACTTTATAGGTTCTTATTCACTTTATGCTTATATAAATTTTGATGCCTAATTCTTTAACAGTCAAAGCGAGTTGCTTTGAAAAGTGTTGTAATAAATTTTCTTTTAATTATAACACTAAATTTTCAAGTTTTGGGTATAAATATGAGGTAATTTTCTTTCATGCTTCTATAAACTTTTAGCCCCAGTTTCAGCCCTTCAGGGAAACGAACATTTAAAAATTCTTCCTTAGTGCTCCCTTACACATTGTAAGGACTCTCTTTGCAAAGTTTCATGTTTCCAGATTTTCTATTTCAGGCTTTGCTTTGTCTGTAAGTCAACAGCGTTTTGTTAAATAGAAAGTAAATTCATTGTCGTACCATAATTTAAGGTAGATACTGTAAAAAATACTTTTTCTGGCTACATTATTCCTCTATGGGAATTTATGGTCCACACCGATTGATGTGTTAGATGTGGTGTTTGCTACAGCACTGAAAAAATACATCTGTAGAATTCGTCAGTGGAAAAATACAACAGAGTAGGCACGTTTTTTTGCCAATTTGTTGGTAGCCGGTGCTTGGTGTGTCCCGGTTTGCGGAACTAAAGAGCCCGTGTAATTGACAGCGGCACACTACATCTAACTCCTCGGGGCGGTGGGCCGACACGCGTTATGTCAGCTGTTATAAACGTTTCAAGACATGTTTAGACTTTAGCCTTTTCAAACTATCTAATTTGAAACTATTAACGTCTTGTTAAAATTTACCTTCCTTACATTTCTGTTTTTGCGATGCTTTACTGTTCTATATCAAAATAACGATTGACAAAAATGAACATGCGACGTGGTTTTTAGGGTTCCGTACCCAAAGGGTAAAACGGGACCCTATTACTGAGACTTCGCTGTCCGTCCGTCCGTCCGTCCGTCCGTCTGTCACCTACCCCTATTATGAGTTTGTTGTAGTAAACGCAAAAAACGTTACTATTGATGCTATCGTGAAAACGCTGCTTTAATAGTAAATGCGCATAACTCTATTAAATACAGTACTTGCGGTCATGTTTTACTTACAATTTGGTATTACGAGTCACAAATTTGACAGATGCTATAGTAAATTACGTTACCCGTAGTAGTTACGGCACTCACGCTATTTTCTAAGGTGAAAAGTCACTATCGAAATTAAATGTCATTAAATATTGCTGTATATTTAAACAAAATCATGGCTAGGCACTATTTTGCTTGGCAAATGATTCACGCAACCGAACGCAGAGATGAAAATAATGAAATTTTGAACTTGCGAGATCAACAAAATATTTAGCAACCTTTGATGTTTTAAATGTCTAGATTGAGCGTCGCCCTACAATGAAAACAAAAAAAAAACAAGGCAACATTATCAAGCATGTGTGCGTGCAGACGATGTTTTACCCGTTCGTCTATTGTCTATGTGTGCGTAATGTGTGCGTAATGATATTGTTAGGAGAAGAGTGACGTATTTCCTGTCAGTATGAAGCTATGAAGTCTATATAAGCGTTGGCGAGCTCAGTCTGCGGGCAATTCACGTCGAGTTCACTTGGCAAGGGGAACCACTGCTCGTTTGAATGGTTAAACTAAATATCCTGTCATTTAAATTTGCGTATAATTAATTGTTAAATGTGATTTTTATTTTGCGTTCACTTCTAGTTGCTAAAAATATAAAAATTGTGGCTAACAGTTAGCCACAATTTTTTGACACGTTTTCGCGGATTCGATGTCCCATCTAGATATTTAAAACATCAAAGTTAGCAACACTTTGACACCACAGTTTGACACTGAATGCGACTGACGCAGAACGCTAATGTAATTAAATTGAAAAGGTACCAAACCGCCATTAATTCCACTCTTCTTTCACATTTCCTAATTTAGTCGGGTTATAGAGCATCCATAGACTTGTTTTTTTAATTTCTCAAATGTTGGCTCGCTGGCCAGGGTCTCGTTCTATCCTTGTTGACATCATAATAAAAGAATGAGAGAGGTATTACTCATGGATGCCAACATAACGTAACGGAAACTGTACCGTCTCACGTCTTTACGATACCCGCTGTAGTTTCATTTCCAAAACTCATAATAGCTCATAATGTAACTACAGTATTAGACTATTCGATCGTAACCGCTAGAGGCGCTGTACGGATTCTCATACAAATTCTAAACGTTAACTGCAATAGTAACAGTTTTGACGTTTACTACAACAACTCATAATAGGGGTACAGGCTGTATCTCATGAACCGTAATAGTTACACAGCTGAAATTTTCACAGATGATGTATTTCTGTTGCCGCTACAACAACAAATACTAAAAAACAGAATAAAATAAACATTTAAGTTAATAAATAATATTTTCGACGCCTCAGCGATATTAGTTACCTTACGGTCGAAGAGATGGCGTTACTTGTGGCTAATATGTAGTCCATGCTTTTAGTTACCAGTCGGTTCACGAGATGGCATTGCTTGTGGCTAATATGTAGTCCATGCTTTTAGTTACCAGTCGGTCCACGAGATGGCATTGCTTGTGGCTAATATGTAGTCCATGCTTTTAGTTATCAGTCGGTCCAAGAGATGGCGTAGCTTGTGGCTAATATGTGGTTACAAAAACTCAGTAAATATTTAAGTGAGGTTCTCATACAAAAGGCCAGATTTTTTATACATAATGGTACGGAACCCTTCGTGCGCGAGTCCAACTCGCACTTGGCCGGTTTTTTGTATAATTACAGGCGGGTAAATAAATAGTATAGATTATTTGCCTGAAAATAAGGTTAACATTAAATTAACATAATTAAATTCATAAGCGCCTTCGTAATTATTATAGCAATCAACGCGCTCAGACACGTGAACGAACTCTGCAGCAGGCGTTACGTATTGGGGCCAACTGATTACCGCTTGAATTGAGAGTGATATTAAATTTGACGAAAGGTTTCCTCTCAGCTGTTTTACAGGAAATACAATGTCAGTGGACGACACCAACAACGAGCAAAGTTTAATTAAAATATCGAGCGTGCCCTACTGGGAATGCGCGGGGGTCATGTTTAATTTATTGTATGAATTTCTCGAGAAGTGTTCACGAATAATGACAGTGTATTTTAAAGTACATAAGCAGAAATTTGGGGAGTAGGTATTATAAATGGGCTTTGCCTGTTATGTTGGGAGTTGGGAGTTATGAAGCAGAAAAAATTAATAATGTAGGGACGATATCTCTTATGTACCTACCTACTTTAACTGAAGTATTTATCATTATTTAAATTAATTTTAAATCTTACATTTTGTTAAGTTAGTTAAGTGTAGTTGGTCTCGTTTAAAATTTTGACAAAAAATCGACAAGTAATAAATACAATGAGAATAGGTATAATCAGCGTAGTCAAAGTCTACATATTTAATGCGCATTATTAGGTAAAACTAAAAACCATCCAGCAAAAATATACGAGATAACACACATCATCTTTAGAACCTCCTTTTTTAATGTCTGTTAAAAATTCACGACACGCATACAAAACTTAAGATTTTAATGATGGCAAAGTAAGAAAGTGTTGTTGCGTAACAATTGTTTGTGAAGAGATCAGTGAGGGTGATGTTTCGCGAAGGCTTTCCAACGGAAACGGGTGGCAGGCGCCGGAAACCGGACACGACTATCGCCACGCTCCTCGCTGATGAGGCCATTTTGCCAACGGCCGTTTAAATACTCCATACACAATGTGACCTACAAAGACCACAAGAGATACTCTAAGATTTTAGAAATAAGTATGTACATTGTATGTAAATGCGTAGAGGTTTCCTCCTCTTTTAAACTCCTTGCCGCATAATCATTTGAATATCAATGGGTTTTGGGGTGTAAAAGGTCGTATAATAAAGACTCGGTAATCTTTGTTTACCCAAAAAGATCTGTAACCTCGCCATTAACTTGGCGAGGTTACAGATTGGTAAGCGAGGAATACAAATGAGAGGACTTGTTATTTTCTACCCCTGGGACCTAAAACTTCCGTCCAAATCGATGAGTAGGTAGGTACTAAAACTACCTAAACTACTGAAAGTACCTTTAAAGAAATCTTTCGACACCAAGAAATGTCTGCTTTCTTAATGCCAGGTTTCTATATTAAACCAATCGTTAAACTGATCGTTTTCAAGTTAGCTGTAACAAGTTGTCAAAATAGTTTCATGTAGCTCCGGTTCCTGTGTTCGAAAAATATGACAAAGTGGTCGTGGTCGTCATCAATTACTGAACAGTTTGTAACTCATATACTTAGGTAATCCCACCTTTTAAATGTCCCCGACGCGATGGTAAGGTAACCCTTAATTAAAGTCTTCATGTTAGTAAAAAGTTCAAAAACCTAGAAATGTTAGCAACTTGGTAAGTAAAAGTACTTACCTAATAGATGAGAATTTTTGTCTTTTATTTGAATATCCACATAAATTTCAATAAATACATTCTACGCGTGTTACCCGGGTCGGCTCAGCGATGCACAAGGCAATACGTTCGTGAAAGAATGGAAATAGCTGCGAGTATTCAATACAATACCCTAACAACGAATTCCTTTTGCTACTCCGTCTAAAATAGGTCTTTATTAATATGTGAAATAAAATCTTTTTTTTAACCACTGAGAAGTGTTTGCGATTCGTATAACCCAATGGTTACTGTGCCAGACTGCCGTTTGAAGTGCTTTAGGTTCGGTTGAAAGTTTGTTGTTCTCAGTCTGGCTATGTATTCTTTGAGTGTTATCAATGAAATCCACAACACAGGGACTCGTAGCAAAGGCCGTCATGAGGGTAGGTATAGCGTTGTTTATTTTGCACAGAGGGAAGTGCCTAAAAATAAGTATGCACCTATTTAAACTGTGGATAAAGGTTGTAACTAACTATACAAGCCTCTTTATCGGGTTGGTAAATAATAATATATTGTGACTCCTAATGTTATAAAATGAAGTAATAATTCAATTTATAAAACGGACAAACAATGGTTTTGAGGTTCAGGTACTAATAATGTAAGTACCCATTAACTTCCCAAAGCGATAGCGGATTCATTATATTAAGTAATAAGGTATTTAATTAAAAAGCAAGATTGTTTTACCATAATATATAATTATGTACTTAATACTTACGGTAAATCCAAACTTTATGTTATAAATGTCAAACGGCACAACGGATCTATGTGATTTTAATTATGAAGGTACCTACTTACCTAGTTGTAGGGTTGGAGAGTAACAAAGCCTACAATTTCACAAAAAAATATCTCATTTCCACGGGAAAACATGTTTTAATCAATCCTATCCTATTAATCCTACTAATATTATAAACTAGCGACCCGCCCCGGCTTCGCACGGGTGTAATAACTATTTAATCGATGTTATTATACATATAAACATGTATAAACCTTCCTCTTGAATCACTCTATCTATTAAAAAAACCGTATCAAAATCCGTTGCGTAGTTTTAAAGATTTAAGGACACAAAGGGACAGAGAAAGCGACTTTGTTTTATACTATGTAGTGATGCGAAAGTTTGTAAGGATGTATGTGTGTGTGTGTGTGTGTGTGTGTGTTTGTTGTTCTTTCACGCAAAAACTACTGAATGGATTTTCATGAAACTTTGCAGTAATATAGCGTAGACATCGAAATAACATAATTTGTTAAAATTTATAGAGATTTTTGAAGGGACTGATTCCCCGAAGCGAAGCGAGGGCGGGTTTACTAGTATTATAAATGCGATAGTTTGTAAGGATGTATGTGAGTGTGTGTGGGTTTGTTACTCTTTCACGCAAAACCTACTGAACGGATTTTCATGAAACTTTGCAGTAGGTAATATAGCTTAGACATCGGAATAACATAATTTGTTAAAATTCATAGAGATTTTTGAAGAGACTGGTTTCCCGAAGCGAAGCGAGGGCGGATTTACTAGTATTAAATATCCCGGCAAAAAATTTGATTGAGTCTGGGTATTAATTAAATCACAGGTTACTCGAAGCGAAGCGAGGACGGTTTTAATATTACCAAAATAAACTATTAGGTATATTATTGATTTTTCAGATCGTTAAAACGAGTTTTTGGCGCGAATTTAATCCCACACTTGCTATTGCAATATTAAATAAGAATGCACAAATTGATGTGTACGTTTGTAGTAGCAATTTGTGAGCTGACCCGAATTACGGAGCAATATGTTCGCAAACGAACGGAATGCAAATTGTTATTCATTAACCCGATTTTATGTTAAGGGGGACTGTATGCCAAGGTACTCTATGTTATACTACTATTTGTATTTGATTTGCCTCATTCACATCAAATTTTACAAAATTTTCCAAAAGGACCCTTTAGTTAGGCTAAGTTTTCATAATTGCAAACATCTTGTTTTGTATTTACAAGTGTACAGGACCTGTATATTGGCTTAGTTGACTTAGGTTAAATTATAACAAAAAAATAACCGACTTTAATGGACTAACTAATATCTGTTAATAACATGGACTAAGTACACCCATCATAAGATTCTTAGCATTTTTCTCTTCGGAATGCCAACGTGTCATTTATTGCTGTAAATCGTCTTAAGTGAGCCAATATGGCATTTGATTAGTTTCCTCAATTTCTCATAGTTTCTGTCATCCGGACTGGATCTAAAAATGGGACTCAACGAGAAGTATATCTTCTCCCAGCCAAAAAATATTCTCCATTTCGGCTTACGGGAACAAATTAGAAAAATAGAACTGAATTGTAAATCTCTTATTTCTTCAGCCGTTAAAATACACGCATGATAGGTATATCTATGTATACTGGCAGTCTTTTAATTCTGTAACGCTTAATGAATTTTGCAGCAACCATACATGTAATGTTTTCTATGGGAAGTTTAAATAAAGCTTTTATTAGCATGAAATACAATATGAAATATTGATTTTGGTCCTTTTTATAGATGAAAGAAGTTTGTAGAGCAATTATATTTTAAAAATCAGTAACTAACCGCTAAACCGATATCGATTATGTGGGGAGCATTGATTATAACGTAATAATAGAGGAGCGGGTGCGACACTGTTTACTGGCTGACGAGGCAAATATGTTTGTGCAAAGAGTAATTTAAAATTCAGAGAGGTTCTGTCGCGTCAGCCATGCCTCTCATTATTACCTTAGCCTGGATGTACATAAGTACAGGAGCCCAATTCTCATTTCGTAGACATACATCTCTACTGGATATATCTCTGAAAAACATGGCGGATCTCTATTAAAACCTAATTTCCGTATTCTCGGGATGTCACATTATAGATATCTCTAAACCTTTTCTTTCGACATGCAACGTGTGGTCCGGGGCGTTCGAGATTGAAATGTCGTGAATTTAGACCAATCACAACCTCGTATCGAATCGATCGATATCGAAATGTCTGATGTGTCGATTGTCATCGTCTATGGAAAAGAAACATTCGCTTGTCATTGACATGACAATATGACATTATATGCACAGACTAGCTAAAGATGAATGTTTCGTTATACGGTATGCGACGGCTTGTCTTTTTGTTAAAATATGTAATAATGGTTTTTAACTGCAATACTACAGTTAATAAATTATAACTATTGAAATATAGTTTAGGATGACTACTATAGTGATTGTTTTATATGATTTGATGACTTTAAAATCTTTTTTATGTGTGGTCGAGTTTTATTGATATGGCGTTCTAGAAAACGGAACGTTGATTTCATGTCGATTGGTTATGTCAAAGGATAAAATCTCTAATGTGCCCCAGAATAGCTTTTTTGGATACAGTAGAGATTTTGCCGACATGTCTCGTAGAGATTTAAAGATTAGAAGTATGTCTGATTTCGAGATTATCTCTACGAAATGAGAATTGGGCTCCAGATACCGAATGCGTTCATGCCAATACATAATGTATAGTACGCAGGAATCAGGATTATTTGATTCATCATAACCCTTCATCGCACGTACGCTCTTATTTTTTTGTTGTTGTTGCTGTTAAAATATTCTAATTGGGATAATGTTATGTAGCTCGTCGTGTTTGTTTTTGGTCTTTCCATAGATTTGCTTTTCAAATTAAGTTTATGATCGTTATTAGTTTATTACTCATTAAATTTGAATTAAGCGTTTCGCAACTCCCTGTTAAATTAAGTACGTACTGTCGCTTAGTTTCAAGTTATTACGTAGACTAGTGGTTTGAACTTTAGTCTCTTGTATTTCTGGTTCTAATCCTAAACATAAAGTTGTGTTGTTTTTAGTTTATTATAACTTTCTTCCTTAAAAGATACGCGAGGAAAGAAAAGATGATATTCTCAAATATTTGAAAAGCCTGCCAATCCCCACTAGGTCAGCATGGTGAACGTTATTTATGGCTTGTGGTGATCATGACTAAGTTTGTTTAATGATTTGAAGTAATACGTTACTCAACTCCACGCCGTTTTTTTGCTAGTGATCGTACACGAAGTGCGTAACTCAAACATACGTTTATCGCAGACGTAAATTTAAATGTTATTAAGTGATGTAAAGCATCGATGATATAATTCATGTTAAATTCAATTGTATTTTTATCCCAAAGAAAATTTTTAGAATCCAAATTTTTACTTTTTTGCGTTTTCAATACTTCTTGCTTATTTTCCTTTTTTTCTTTTCTAGAGAGTATACTGAGATAAAGATAGTTGTGTATTTGGTACAACAAAGAGGACAAAAATATTATCATTTAACAAACATTGTTATAGAGAGGAGGGCTTTTCTCTGAAGTGGAACCACAGATTACAATCGGAACTAGGTAGGTATCTAATAATTCCCAGTTTTATCAAGCAACCATTTATTTATTTATTATTAGGGCATCAATTATATTTCTTTACTAGTAAATCCGCCCTCGCTTCGCTTCAGGAATCCTGTTGATCCTTTAATGCGAAAAGTTTTACGACATCACATAAGAAACTTCAAAAATTCTAATTATTCTCTCGTATATTATACATGTATTATAACTACATTTATGAACTTTCCTCTTGAATCACCCTATCTATTGAAGAAAGTTTAAAATATCTAAGCATACCTACATAGGGTAGCTCCAGCGGGAAGCGACTTTGTTTTGTTCTATGTAGTGACATTTTTTTGTTATCATAAAAGCTATGATTTCTGAGACCGCATGAAAATCCCTGGGGCTACATTGAGATTATCGCCTTGACATAGACCAACAGGGATGTTGTATTTATATTCCGTATCGGACTTATTTAATAGCAGTTAGGAAACGAGCACTATACACTTTTTTTCTGGACGGACATGTTCGGTATATCCTTTGTGCATTTTTAGTTTTTCTGACCGTAAAAACTTTTTTAGGCCACCGAATTCATTCACTGTGTTGACTACATCGTATGTTATGGAAGCGTCGTCGAATTCTCTATCTCAACAGGCAATAATTAAGTAGAACAGAGTATTATTATCGTTAGCGAGTTATATTTATAGCATCCGCCCGCCCTGGAGTCGATTTGCCGCCCACTGGGTTGTAAGGGTGTCGGCCGGGGCAATGCAGTGTTCTTGTTTTCTCTTAAAAAAACATGGACTTCTTTTTTAAAACATGGACTTCTTTTTTATAATGTCATAACAAATATTACAAAGGCGTTCATTGTTCGCCTGGAAATCATTTCGTTTCTAGAACACTTAATGTAAATTATATATCTCGAAGGAGGTACAACATCGTTGTTCTCAGAGCTCGAGCGTAGGGGCGCCTTATTGAAATGCTTTTTGTGTAGGTGTATAAACAGAAATATTGTACTTTTCTATGCCTGCTCGCGAAATTGTCTTCACAGATATTGAAACCCTGATACGCTATTTTTACTGTAAAATTACGTTTTGTTTTGTAAGGAAAAACATATTTTTTTCTTTTCGATTAGGAAGCATCCAATCCAGTCTGAAATCCTCGATCGTATCGTGGATAATGTTGAATCTTTTGTTCGAAGAGTTTTGTTAAAATCTTTATAAATGTCTCTTCGTCGGTGGGCGACGGCTACACGTCGCATGCGACGAATTTTAGCACCAGTTGGACACAAATTAGTCGTTCGATTGGTAGTGTGCTAAAATGTGTAAAGACATAATCAAAGTTCCTGTGAAGTGATTTTTCTCATTCCATTTTCAAGTAATTTGTTGTTAGCTTATTTCGTTTATACTTTCCCATTAAAATTCCGATAAATGTTAGCGACATTTTATATCCTTCCAAAGTGCTCAAACTAAGAAAAATACTGCATATAGCAGGCCGGCGTCCGACCCCCGTTAAGGCAGGCATTCTATCGCTGTCAACTTCAGGTTAAACTTTGTATTTCTTTTATAGCCCTCGACAACTTGTTATTGAAGTGTTTCATAGCGGGAATAAAAACTGTCTAAAGTTTGCCGTTTTGAAATTCCGTTCGTCTACAATTAAAATAATAATAACTGGAAATATTGTAAAATGGCTGATCGATTGCAATGAAGTTAAGATCCCGTCAGTGTTATTAGGTAAGTCCTCTCCATGAAGATATTTGCTTCATGGTCCTCTCACTAGTTACTCGTTGTAAATAACCGATGGAAATCTATTCAGAATAATTTGAACTAGCCAATTCCACGACGGGATTCCGTGAATTTCGAGATCCAATTTATTGATAATTTGGCTGAGTTAATATCTTTCTATTACGTAATTATACATTTGTGATTTGTATACTTCTCATAAAATTCACATTACGTAAAAGGCGTGTGAATGATGTATTTGGTGTTTTGATGTTCTTGAATATAGTTGAGGTATAGATATTTTTTTTGTGACTTGTAAATGTTGTATGTAGGGTGATTTGTTCATTAATATTAAGTAAAGTCCACTTACTTTCTTTGGAGGCAAATGAGGCAATTCAAATTTTTTAGAGTTCTTTTGTGCTTTGAAAGTGATACATTCATTATTTTATTTAAATGACTGAACTCATCTTAAAAAATCTTAATTATCAGATGTGTGCAAAGAAAGCAATTTTAAGCATTTATTTGTTATTGTTATCATCATTCTACCATCCATCCATCCATTATTAAACATTATAACACGAAGGCTATTCGACCCTCAATCCGTAATATTCTGGTGCTCTTTCTGTTTTTTACGGAGTCAAGATAACAGTATAACAGACAGTACCATTAATAGTTTATCTTACGTACGTTTGTTTCGAAACTTTATTTCTATTTTATAATAAAATTTATAATAAAATCAGATGACTTATTAAATGAATTCAATAAATGCTAAATTTATCTACAGCTAATTGCCATATAAAACCGGCCAAATGCGAGTCGGACTCGCGTACGAAGGGTTCCGTACCATTATGTATAAAAACGCCAAAAAAATCTGGTCTGTTGTATAAAAGCCTCACTTAAATATTTAATTGTTTTATTGTAGCCACACATTACGCCCATCGCCATCTCTTGGACCGAATGGTAACTAAACTTACGTCGAATGTATGGGCACCAACTTAAATATTAATTTTATTCTGTTTTTTAGTATTTGTTGTTGTAGCGGCAACAGAAATACATCATCTGTGAAAATTTCAACTGTGTAACTATTACGGTTCATGAGATACAGCCTGGTGACAGACGGACGGACGGACAGCGAAGTCTCAGTAATAGGGTCCCGTTTTACCCTTTGGGTACGGAACCCTAAAAATATTATAAATTGACATAATGAACCGAAAGAAAAGGCCTGCGGCGTGGGTATAGCTGAAAAAACCCTATAATATATTTTTTGTATTATGTATGATATATAAAATGGACAATATATTACTGGCATGGAATTCATTAACCTCATTAATATTATCGCGCAACAGCTGCAAATTCACTCCAGTGTTGGTTCTTACATGATTTGTGGACATAAAATATTCACTATAAGTTACTGTGTGTGTGACCTAGTTAAAAATTTTCAGTTGTTTTATGTCGGTTATTTGAATTCCTTGAAAATTAATGTAATTTGAAAGATTCAATGTCTACGAACGTGTTTGAAGGGCTTTTTGTGGAGTTAAGTGACAACTATGACTGATCTAGACTTAATATAGAAACTAGGATGGTTAGTCCAGTTAATAAGTATGTAGATGGTATTAGAATAGGGTTGGTTACTTTGTTAATAAGCATGAGGACAGGAACTGTTAGTGATACTTAGTCCTGTTAGTAATAGTCTAGTAAGTAAATTAGAAATGAAAAATGATTTGGCTATTGCTGCTATATTTGTCGAACTTTTTTGACCATACCTACCTAATAAAAATCTCACAGTGAAAATTTAATATTACCTACTAAGGTTTAACTTCATAACGCTTTTAAATTCTTGAATAATCCTGAAATTTCTCCCGTGTCAAATGGTAACGACTAATGGCGCATTTTCATTGTTCGTTAGGGTCCGCGTTCGGGGTACGGGAGATTTCTGTAAAGCATGCCGTAGGGCCCGAATACGGTAACCGTTTTCATAAGTCGATGGAACTCGGATGCGGGGTACGGGAGATTTCTGTAAAGCATGCCGTAGGGCCCGACTGCGGTAACCGTATCTAGACGTGTATAATATAATCAAAGCTTGCTTTACACCAACCGACGAATTTCATTGGTTGTTGAGCCCGCATGCGGGGAGTCCCCGCATGCTGTATATCGACTACATATTGACGACGCACTTTCACTAGTTGTTATACCGTATTCGGGGACTCCCCGCATGCTGTTTATCGACCGAGTTATCGACCAATGAAAATGAGCCATTAAACTTTACTGAGACAGCTCTAGAGAGATATAAAGGTTAACCTTTTAGATTTCGTTTAAAATGGTTAAATTAAGGAAGTTTCAGGTTCCGTAATATATTTTGTCCTTGGCGTTGTAAGTCTAAAGGGATATTTTTGTGTCAAAGGAAGTAATGGTGGCTTTAATTATTTCTTTCGACATCTGCTATGGGTTTTAATTTATGTTTTATAATTAAGTATAGAACAACTTCTGTTTCTATTTAAAGGATAATTGATTTTTTCACAATAGTGATGCGTTGCGTTGCGGTTCCAATGCGTGGTTGATTGAAACCTAACCTGTAATTTTGTTCTAGACAAGGGTAAAAAAAAGCACCATCGTATATCGGCACTGTAAAATGCTAAAAGCGTAGATACGTGAAAATCCAATATTTAATACGTCTATAGGAGAGGTAAATCAGGTTAGGTTAGCATAACATAATACGTTGATTCAGTAAGGAATAGGTTGCATTGTGTTCAATAATCTGCTGTTATTTTAGGATATCCCTTCCTTTAAGACGGGTTTTATCGGATATTCACTGAGACAGCTGTCGTTCTATTTTTGTGACAGGGGGAGTTTCATCTCGGAGATCTGTAAGAATTTTGAACAATGCTTACGAAACCCAATGAATATTGCGCGACACTCAGCTTTTTATATTAGATGCGATGTCGCGACGTCTAATATAATTAAACGTATTTTTTTATTTTTTATACATTATCGTAAAATATAACGATTAGCACACTTACTTACAGGAGATTGATAGTAAATAATTCGTGTTTGATTTGATACACACAGAATAAGGAGGAAACATGAATTGTCTGAAGAATAGAAGACTACCGGATTACATAGAGGAAATACCAAGTGCACCTATACTTTACCCGCCTCAGCCACCTTACAATCCGGAGGTTGTTTATGAAAATATTGAATTAATACGAGCGGACAATGACACTGGATGGGTTGTTTCGTACGAAACAATGAATTACCTCGGCAGCGCTAACGAAGATGTAGATGAACATAGTGAGTGGGGGCGCCGATCCTTGTACGAGGGCGTCAACTGGATACCGGTGAGTGCGCAAATATGTTACGCTGTGTGCATCGCGCCGGCCGCTTGCGCCCGCGTCGCGTAAGCGTATATAGCGCGCTAACGCATTGTTGTGCTACCGTTTGCATAATGTGTGTTACGCTAACGAGATGCAGTGCTAACACGTAGTTTACATAACAATTAAAATTTACATTTTTAATATAGACAAATGCACGTTTATGTGATAAACAGTAGATCGGTTTCGATTAATATGGAAGGAACGTCCAGAATGCATCAGGCGCATGTACGGACTTACGAAGATCTATTTCCGGGCGCGGACGTTAACCGTATTCGTCTAAGCGCCGGCTCATTTTGAACTAAAACATGCGTGAGTGTGGCCGCGGGGGCTCACTCGTAGCGGCTACCATAGCGGCGCTGCACAGTCGGTCAGCCATCGACGTGAGGCACCGGCCGCTCAAATCACGCCCGACCACCGCGGAGGATAGAAATGCTGAACGACCCTTGAACGAAGACATCGTACTCGACGAGCGTTCGAGACGCGCCTCCGGTGGAAGCGAACGTCCACTTTCAACCGCGTCGGAAGCGTCGGAACGGGACTCCGCTTCCGTTCAGTCCAGCGAGGAGCCACCCCTGCACGAGAGTACGTAATCCACGCTCGTCCGACTAATCACTGACGTAGCTTAGTACTGGAACGCGGCCAAGCTTTAAAATAGAGGCACGTCGTCGAATAGTGCTGTGAGCTTGTCGCGCAGTGTCGTTTATGAGGAGCCTCATGTCCGATCGCGAGTATCTCACCGAACCCCTCGATGAGGAGGAGGAGCACACGGCGGAGGGCTTCGGGCCCCCGCCTGTGCGCTCCTATTTGTACTCGCCCATGGGTGAGTTTGCGTCGGCCATGAGGCTTCACAATAAACACGCGTGATCGTATTTGATACATTGTGTCGTGACAGGCGGTGACTCGGACAGCCCCGACGAGACGACGGTGAAATGTTCGACGTGGACCGATCGCACGGTGCCTCCTCGTGCGGATTCCTCCGATACGGAATCCACATCCAGCAGTGAAGAAGACTCCGACGGTAGAGAATACGAAACCGGCCGTGGCGATGCCGATTACCACACCTTGACACCTTGTAGAAAAGTTGATAACACGACCCGCTGCGATGACGATTTTAAATGGATGCCGAGTGCAGAAGTGATGCTCGACGAAGACGAGCCAGCGTCGATGGGTACTCGGGGCGAGGATTATAGTTCGACCAGCTTAGATCGAAGGCGGCGGCAGTCCGGGGACCGAAGCGATCGGGACAGAAAAACCAGATCGTCTACGTCCACGAAGCCGCCGCAGCATCCGTCCAGTGTGCGTGCTTCGCCCCGACCTCGCCGGGGCCGCAACGAGGACACGCCGCCTGATCTGCAGAGGAAATGGAATTCTTACGAGCATTTTCGATACCCGGAAGGTGGCTGGTGGCCTCCTATGTGCTGGTGCCACGGCCCGCCTGCACCGCCGCCCTGCTGCATGCACGACCGCGGCTGGCCCTCGCACCCATCCTTGCCACCTATACCGTCTAGGACGTATAATAAGGTAGGAAACTAAGTGCCTGTCGCTATCGTGTATAAAGTAGTAAGAACCAAAAAGTGTTCAAGCAAGTTTTATTATTTTTGCGCTGAACAAATAGGAACTTCTGAATCCTATAAAGTGATTTAATGTCGGGAATATTAAGAGATTTAAATTTATGGTTTTGCGTGTATGCATTTTAATACGGGAGGATATTAACAATGTGCGTACAAATATTGAATTGGTAATGTCGTATTGTGTGTTGAACTTTATAAGGCGCAGTGAAATGAAAATTAATCTCATTTAAAAAAATATTTCGCCAGTATTCCAAATAAATATTGCCCATATTTAACATAATTAAATAATATTTTCTCGGAATTCAATTAAATTGATAATTCCTTACATAATTTCTGCAAAATCAGCTTGTATACGGGATGCTTTTATTTATGTTTTCACGCTTCAAATTCAAGGATATATCGGAGTATCCCTAACAAAACTAATACATTAGCCCGATGGCTACCATTACATCTATTTTTGTCGTAAAACAGCTGGATTTATACTCTTGTGTTCGGGTTTGAAGGTCGTAAGGTATTATTATTTACCTATCGTATGTAAGTTCGATTTATTGTCGTAAATTTATTTACCAAAATATAGCGCAGATGTAAAAATAATAACATGTTGTTTTTAGATTTGTTTGTAAAATTGTACCATTAATGCTATCACTAGGTACTTTAAAACTTTTAATTTTAATGAACTTCTGAAATAATAAATTTTGAACTAACTTTCGTGTTAACCTGAATTCTACCTACGTGTCTATTGATAGTACACTTCGATACCTATTGGGAATTGTATTATAATATTATTATTGTTTATGATTGTGAACTTTTCTGAGACTCACAAAATTTTCTTTATTAGTTTTTGTTCTGTTGCTAATAAAATCTAAATTGCATTGCATTTTAAGTGCAGCTTTTAATTGTGAACTATGTTACTGAACATTAATTAAAGTCTCAAATAGGATTAAATTAATAGACGTAGGCTTATTTTGAGGACTTTGATGGACTGGACAAATGACTCATAGGTCCCAGTGAGATTCCCCAGACCGAGAACGAAAAAAACGTCGCCAAGGGCGCAACACCCTTGCGCGCCTAGGGCGCTCTCCAACCTTAAGGACTGCGCACATTACAACGACTCCACGCCAACGCGGTTACGGAGCCACTCAAATGTAAGCATTCAATAAAGATCCTTATATCTTGGACGTTACGGTTGAATTTCGAGTGTGAACGGCGTCGGTGAGCAGAGGGTGGGGAGTAGTCCACGTTTTTCAAGTGTACACTCGAAATTCAACCGTAACGTCCAAGATATAAGGATCTTTATTGAATGCTTACATTTGAGTGGCTCCGTAACCGCGTTGGCGTGGAGTCGTTGTAATGTGCGCAATCCTTTAATCCGCCTCTGGACTTGGCACACTTACTAGCGTTGCAATTACAACCCGTACCTATTTCTCTAACCGTACCAGTGAAGTAAAATAAATGTTTAGACTTCTAAGTAAAGAAAGGCCCTGTTGTTAAGCAGATGTTAAGTTGTCCCGTTTCGTCAGCAGAACGATGCAGAGGATCGCGTGCGGCGGCTCGAGGCGGACAAGGAGAGTCTCCAGCTGCAAGTGCAGGTGTTGTCGGAACAGATCTCCGCGCAGACGGACAAGATGGCCGACCTCGAGCGATCCCTGCACGACACCCGACAGAGACTCGACGACACTGAGCAGAGGTTGCAGAAGGTACGCTACCCCTACTGATAATCGTATTTACGTAGAAGTCCCATTTACCCTGTGTATTAATTATCATTAGTAAGTACAAGCTTGCTTGAGTCAGTTGCAAAATGGCTTGTGTTACGCTCGAGAGCTTGAGAGCCAATAGGGTTGTTTCATGTTGTTTGGCGATGCTAAGTTGATGCCCCTAGTGTGTATGAAGACCATGAACGGTTTTGACTCTTGCTATCATTTGATTCATCTGCTCGTTTGTAGGCTGTCTAGTAAAAAGTGTCGATTCTTAGTCTTGTTTTTCGTCCAGTAAATTACTTTTTACTTTAAGATAATATAAGTTGTATTGTTCATTGTATGTTGGTTCTTGACAACGACAAAAGGTTGTTTTATAAGTTACTTAGTCACGCGATGGATATTTTTCAAGCAACGTTATAATAATATAACACCCATCATAGAACATTTCTTGAAGTGAATATTTTCTTTCTTAGTCCATGAATTTTTATTTTTTACTTTTCGTGAACTTTTTATTAACTAAAAAAATGAGAAGCATGTAGTAGTAATAATTGCATGTAGTTGTAAATGACCTAAGGCAAAACACCTTAACAATGGCATTAGAGATGTAGGTTTCTAAATTGAATTATTTATGAATAAGATTAACTTTATTAACATGAAACATCCACACAATCGTTTTTCTCTTTATTTTTTGTTGGCACCGGTAATGTGCATCTTGAAGTATGAATTTTTGAGATAGTATGTCCATGAACTGCGTTTTTCTATAAGCGGTCATTGCGCTCGTTCGCGACTTCTAATTTAAAATGTGATGCTGGAACGACTCTTTCAATGGCTATGTCTGTCAGCCTTTGAGCCGAATATAGATGAATGTGGTTGAGTTTGTCCAGATTCTTTTGTAAATAACTCTTGTTCACATTCTGAAACATAGTGTGTAAACGTATTAATTTTTCAACAGCGCTTTAGAATTTACATGACCTCCATATTTTGCACCCAAGAGATACCTGTCGTGTTCGAAAATACCCGTTATGTGTAGCGATAAATGGTATATGCGACGTGGTTGGGTCTTTAGCATTCAGGGCAGCCTATATCCCAGTGGAATGGTTATTGAATAAACATGATTGGTGTGGGTCGTACAATTTCTAGCGCGCGCCTCGCAGAATATAGAGGTACACCAGTTAACGCGAACTCTGCTTGGCAAATATCACGCAATCACTCCCACATCTGGCGGAAACTATGTAGGCAGTTGAATGCTCACAATATTTTGAACATTTTCTTTGTGGAACCGTTTTAAACAAGCTCTTATTCCATTAAGGTTAAAGACTACAATATGTGGTATATAATATCTTTATTGACTGAAGAATTGTTTTATGAATAGATGACACTAATTTTCTGTTGTGTTTATTTATCAAATACATGGTTGGCGCTAAAGAGATTATTTTTCACAAACATTCATAATTAACTTATGATGAATTTTACTCGGTTACCACAGATAAGATGTAAGTAATGCGTAAAGAAATTTCACAGAACTTAATAGAAATATCGGTCAATGTAAATTTCGTTGTGTTTTCTGAAGATCATCTGTATTATATTTGTACGGTATTTTAAAATTCCTTTACTGTATATTTTTCTGTTTCATTCAAAAACAAGGAAAGGTGTCGCCAAAATCACAAATTTTCACAAACGCTTGTGAAATTAGGGAGATTGTTAATGTACATTAACTAATATGCCAGTGGACCTAATATTGCTCCTTGGGGCATTCCCATACATAATTATTTTATTCTTAATCAATAAATTATTTATTATTGTTTTCTTAAATGGCAGAAGTTGTGTATAGTTAGACCTCTTCAATTTTTTATAGTTAATTTAAGGTGTCAATGATCTCTAGTTATTTATTTAACAGTCCAGATACCAGCACAACTGGTATTTAGAATCTTTACCTTCGATATTTTTCAAAGGCAAACAATTTGTAACTGTTTAGTTAATGTTTTAGAAATCTGGTTTTCGTCTACAATCGGGAGCAAATTGCTGCTTCCTACGCTGCGGAGTTAGAATAGCCCGTGTAAAAGTAATAGTGAGTCATGGCAGGTCTGCAACGCTAATGAAATTAATGGTCGCGTGATTTGATCTGAAGGACGCTCGGATGAAAAATTTACGTAGGTTTTGTTTTGTCTGTAACTACAGTTTCTGTACTATTGGTATTCTTTTATTTTTTATTTGTTGCGTCTAACCCACAAACAATGGCTTGATAGTGCTTAGTATATTTCCCTAGTTTGGGTTAATAGTGATAAACCTGCAATGAATATTATATGACTTGACCAATCGGGTTACCACGAAAGGGGCGTAGATCAGCGTTAGCTGCTGTCGGACAGCTAGTATTATGCTGAGCTGGATCCCTTTCTTTGTAATTTACATTCTTCTCAAAATTGTGTGTAATTGTACTTTTTTATGTTTTTTTTTAGTTTTTGTAGTTCTAACCTACGGGAATAAATCCTTTTTCTTTCTTTCTTTTTAAAAATTCAGTTAAAATGATAGATTTAATTCGTTATAGTTCACCCGTGCGTTACGAATTTCTAAGTGTTCGCCGCCCAAACGCCCCGACACCCCTAACAAACGAGCTTTTCATTTAATGACAAGAAGACGAAACGAATGCTATATACTTACTCGTGCTCTGAATAGGTAACGTTGCTCGCGGAATAACAGATGTCTGTTTGTATTCATTGCGCGGAACGTTATTAGGACATTTCTATTTACAAGTTTATTTAGTTAAATGTTCGTACATAACTGTACACATACTTATTATTATGTTCGTTGTTTGTTTCGTCTAGCCCAGGAGTGTTTATTATATTATTGCTTTTTTAATCTGTTTAGAGTTCTTTAGGGGTACATATTTTCATAGGCATATAGGTAAAAACATTGTTATGTTCTGGCACCAACAACACACAAATTACATTAATTAACGAACTACAAATTGCTATTGCATTAACATACTTATTAATTTTCAGCAAAACTGTAAAATATTGTGTAAACATTTTAAACACACACCTGATACCGCGATGAGATTATGATTTTGTCCGGTGTTGTGGTTAATTTTATCGCAATAAATTGTTGAAATTTGGGCATAATGAATAGTATAATTATTGTGATAAATTGAGCCATAATAGGTAATTAACTCTAATATATTACCAGTGTTACCTACATGTTCACCTTTAAATTACGCGTGCGTTTGATTTGTGAGATACCCGAATCATGCCATTATCTCTTTTTAGTCATTTAACTTTGAGGAGGCTTAGAACATATTCCACCACGGTCCTCCAGTGCAGATTATTTATTTATTTATTTATTACACTTTATTGTACACCATAGTAATAAATAAGAAGACTACGCTATAATTAGTATTAGTGCACAAAAGGCGATCTTATCGCTCAATAGCGATTTCTTCCAGATAACCTTTGGGAAGATGGCAAAGGGAATAAACAAGAGATGTTGGTAGGGTGTACAGTGTAATGATGATAAAAAGAATACAAAATATACAAACAGATATTTATATACATAATAATATTAGTACCTATTGTTACCTACATAATAAGATTAGTACCTATGGTTGTATTCCTAATCAAACTTAATGTTTGGTAGTCCGTCAAAATGCTTTGTCAATACAATAAGACTTTCTGTAGATCTGATTTTTAG
The DNA here is from genome assembly GCA_905404135.1 of Hesperia comma. Classification (NCBI taxonomy): domain Eukaryota; kingdom Metazoa; phylum Arthropoda; class Insecta; order Lepidoptera; family Hesperiidae; genus Hesperia; species Hesperia comma. Next base: position 13,789,172 of record FR990020.1, on the reverse strand, counting down.
GAGCAATCATATTTACTATTGATTCCCTGTGTTGTAGGCTTGTAGGTGGCAAGGATATACATAAATGAGACCCGCGAACGATCGTGTTGATAACAAACATTTTCATGACGTACACATCAGATCTGTTTTGCATAGCTTTCATACCGGGAATCCCACACTCATTAGGTAGACAAAGGTCTCTATCAATTTGTCTACAGGTCCGTTGTCATGGGCTCCGCCAGGAACTTTTTCAGGGAGTTGCATCTGAATTTACACTTTCATCGGCGTACTCAACTACTGAGCCATGGTAGTGCAAGGGTCCTGAATTTCTGATCCAAGAAGGAGAGGAATCCAATTTTCACCTGACAGTAGTGTGCAAGTATAGGTCCCCTTGCGCCTTGCTGCCAACGCCCATGGTCCTTATATCGATGCTTTAGCCAGAAGAGGCCAAATACCAACAGTATTCTCACTTGATATTTCGCATCGTTGAAACCCATAGAGAAGAGTAATTAATAGAAAGAGCACGCGGCTCATGCTATCGCGCCAGATGCGTTTCATTTTACGTAGGGCCAAATGCCTCGAACTCTCGCTGCTATGAAATTTCTGATTGATAAAGTTGCGCACTGAATTTAAATTACGCCTGTTACTTTTTATGTACGTTTCTCGCTCCGAACGTTATCCTCGGGCATAGGCCGTCGGACTTCCGTGTTTACTATTTCATTCATAACTCTAAAAATATTTATCATAGTCCATTCTAAAAAAGCTATGCGTCAAGAGACTACCTGAGTTGCTGAATTTGTTTGATGATTGAATGATTCATTCTAAATGTTAGAAGGATAAATTGAATTAGTGAGACTACATATTAATTGGTTTTAATTAGTCCCATCATACGTTATTTTTAATGTTATACCACAATTTTACATTCCCTAATAATTAAGTAGATACGTGATCAAAAAACACGTAGGTCTGGAAAAACATATTATTTAACCTTACTTAATCGGGATCGATTCTGGCACATAATGCACCTAATTCACGGATCATAAAAAAATTGGTCCTACACTCATAAACGTAAATGAAAGTTTTTTTTATGTATTTGTGAGTGCCTTTGCTCCGAAAGTCTAAGCCACAAGACCGAAAGCCGAACTAGAGCAAAACGTTTCCACAAAATATTCCTACCACTACTAGGTACTTCAAAGTTTTTGCCAAACTATAAAGTAGGTGTTGTACATCCAATATATTTTCGATTTTATTTATTTATTGCCGCATTATATAATGCGAATATTGGAATTGTAAACGCAATAAAGGGCATATGAAAATGTTCCAAAGCAAAGCAACCCTTTACATTCTTTTTATATTTGAACCTGGAAGGTAGCAAATAATACAATATCGTTATTTTGCTAAATACATATAAAGCAACCAAGAAATATATGAAGTAGGTCCTAAAAATAACGAACTATTACAAAAACAGAAATCTTACGCGGATGGTAATGCTCATTTTTGAATATAAATTAAGACTAATAAGATCATAAATAATTTGACAGTAATTAAAAGATATTCTCTGCTTTCACAGGAAATGCTCCAGCGCTCGTCACTAGAGACCCAGAAGCTAGAGCTGTTATCGAAGCTGAGTGAGGTCCGGCTGCGCGCGGCGGAGCGCGGCGTGCTGGACCGCTCGCCGCCGCCGGAGCCCGCCGCGCCGCCGCCCCTCGCGCGCCCGGCGCCGCCGCGGGTGAGTGTGTTGTTGTTGATACTAGTGTTAATGTTAGTGATGTTGACGGTGTGAACTTGGTATTCGATTTGTTGTTGGTACCAATCCTAACGATGTTGAGGATTTGAACTTGGTATTCCATTTGTTTATCTTAACGATGTCGACGATTTTAAGTAGGTACTCAATTTATTGTTGGTCCCAATCTTAACGATGTCGACGAGTTGAAGTAGGTACTTAATTTATTGTTGGTCCCAATCTTAACGATGTCGACTACCTGAAGTAGGTTAGGTACTCAATTTATTGTTGGTCCCAATCTTAACGATGTCGACTATTTGAAGTTGGTACTCAATTTATTGTTGGTACCAATCTTAACGGTGTCGACGATTTGAAGTAGGTACTCAATTTATTGTTGGTACCAAATTACCAATCTCAACGATGTCGACGATTTGAAGTTGACACTAAATTTATTGTTGGTACCAATCTTAACGATGCCGATAAATAATCTGAACTAATCAAAGTTTCAGTTTGTTATTCGAGATATTTACGTAATAGTCGAGTCTGTGACATGCTTGAGCTTTTTCGATCTGGAAACTATGTATAAAAAACGATTAAGACGGTTAATTCATTTTTTCACAAACCTCAATCTACACAACGAAGCTTTGCCCTGTTACCTTACTAAAATGTAATTTAAATAACTTCTCACCAAAATTCATTCCTCATAGCAACAACGAAGTACACTCGAATAGAAAAGTAACTTCGTGCCGCCCGACTTGCTGTCAAAAGTGTTCCAAGTTTTCGGTAATGGTCTCCATTAAGAGAAGTTTCCTTACCACGAGGCCAAGTACAAAAAGTTATATTTCCGAAGTATTTTCGACACCGCGCGTGGCACGGTTACACAATATACATATTGTCGCGGCACTGTAGTCCAATTAGTAGTGACCTCGCCAGCCGAATGGAGAGTTCCCGACCTGAGTCCTGGTTAGGTGAAACATTTATAGATAGGGAAAGTTGGTTTTCAGGTGTTATTTGTTTTTGTTGGCTTTATATTTATGTAATTTATACTAACCTGGAGTGTGAGGGTGTATGCGTAAATTATTTTTGTAATTTATACAACGTTCAGAAAGTTTAATGTTACATTCCTGGAATGTTCGGTACAAATAAAATCGTAGCGCTTGTTGTATGTTTATATCTCATGCTCATTACTTGTGATAAAACGGTGCTGCTTCGTTCCGCATCGTCTGCTTTAAAGTATCTTGTTAGGGTGTACTATCTTTTCGTCCGTTTTTATATCGAGAACGCCAGATGCGCACAACATTACATTTGTACTGAACTTTTAAGCTTTCGTCTTGTTGTTCTTTATGTGCTCACAGTAATAAAAATGTTAGAGCAAATGAAATTGTTTGTGTGAGACGCCTTATGTAAATTGCCACAGGAAGTCGGTTACCAAACGTGTTGTATCTGAAATCACATCAGCACTTTTCGACCTTACCGCTGCTCTCTTAATACTTTGGTCTTTAATAAGTGGTACTTTGTAGGGATGATTTAAACGTTGTTATGAACCATCTGAACTTTAGTGGGTTTTGGTAGTGGCTTTCGTGTAGTTATCTCTCTCCAATTTTTCTAGACTTCATTACATATTATACTTATGAAAACGTTAGGTGTAAGTACTGCAGTGATAGTGATTATAGATACACCTCGGCGAGTCTGAAGAATGGTTTTAAAATTATTTTATGACTGAGTTTATGGAGGTCGGTGCTATCTTTGAGAATTTATTAATTCATACGTTTCGCGTTTCCTGTACACATTTCAGACGGGAACACAATACTATCTCGGTATCACGCCTTATCTTATACAAGTTATGACACGTTACGTCTTTAGACATGACGACGATGCCAAGGTATCTTGGTTATGTACTCTAACTACTACACATCGTTTCAAACTCAAACTCAAATCTCATCTCATAACATTTTCTTTCTTCCTTTTCTATAATTTCTTAGCTAATAACACATCAGTAATAATGCTTTTTGGTGGTCACTTATGTCCAGTGGTGACAAGACCACTTACTATTAGTTTGAACTATTTCTTTTATTGGCTGCTATGTATTAGGTATAATAAGCTAATGATATCAAAAGTAGCATTGTGAACATCTTAACATTTGGAGTTAGAGTTTACTTGAAAGATTGCAGCTATATTTCGTATAGATTTTTCCAAAACCAAATATGAGTTTTCAATAGACTAATAATATATTAAGTGATATAACGGCATTTATTGAAGAAAATGTTTACGGCGTTTACGCTCATAGTGTCAATTTGAAGTAACCTTCTGGTCAATTAAATTACAGTCGAATTTTGAGTGCAAGGTAGCGTAGGTATGGTATGCGGTAATGGTCACACTACCTAACAAAAATTCGTATCAACATTCCAGACGCCGCCAGCGAACTACGGGCGTCAGATCGAGCGCAACACGCACATGTACTCGTCACTGCCGCGTTCCTCTGTCATCACGTCGGAGGCGCGCGTGGCGTTCGGTAAACAGAACAACAACAACAACATCAACAACAACAACAACATCAACAACATGGTGGTGGCGCGCGGCCGCGGACACTCGGTGCCCAACCTAGGTCTCTGGGGACGCTTCAACCCGCATGCGGACCCCGCTCTCCCCCACCTCGCACGCTAGCCGCTCACCGTTCGCGCGACTAAGCAATGTTGATATTATTATTTGTTTGCATTAGATACGATTGGTAGAACTTTGTTTGGTCGTTTAGTATGTAATATTGGTACATTAGCGACCGGCCCCAGATTTATATGGGTAGTAGAGCATATTGTTCTTTCTAGTAATAAATATAGCCCATGTTACACGAAGATAATTCGGCATTCTAAAGGTGAATTAATGTTTAAATTGATCTAGTACCTAGTTCTTGAGTTTATTCCTTAGAAACATACGAAAATATAAATATTTCTTTAAATGTTTGTGTAGAATTTTGTTAATTATATTTACTATCGAGCGCGAAAGAAAAATTAGAATGTCTGGCACACATTTAAATATTTTACATTTTACACTCAAGGTGCTATTTATATAACTTTATATTAACATTGTTTAGTTCAACGAACGGTCAGGCTGCCATGTATATAAGATCCCTGATAGCTTTAGTCTAGTTTGTATCAATGTTTTAGGGGCGCTCTAACTGACGTGCGTCCCCGCTTGTGTTACCTCGCCATGTACCTATTTCGTAACCCCGAAACATGATTAGTTCAAAGTAATGTTCAAAGTTCGAATTATCCTTCCTTAGTCAGTGTATGTAGGTAGGCACGTACAATGTGAGAGTTTTGTAGAGGAGTGAATAGGCTTTCAGTGCCTAAGTTAGTGCGCCCAACCAAAATGCTTTCATCACCATGGGTTTGTTGTCAAGCGCTATGTTATATCAAGTAAAAAAGTTCAGTATTATAGCATGTAGAATTCGCTTACGATGTCATATACAATATATGTATAACATATGTATATTATACATAGACTTCATTAAGATGATTAGTGCTGTGGAGCTGTGTTCCTTCGCCGATAATCTGAGAAGTTATTTCATCTTTTTGTTAATAAAACTCCTTTTAGCGAGTGCTATTGTAGATAAAAAAAAATGATTTAGGTAATGAATCCGCAAAAATATGTACTTGCAAACACTCATTTTGAAATCTTTCGCGTAGTTTAAAAGTTTATTCGTTAAAAACATAGAAAAATATTTATATCCTCTCTGCTTTTAAAGTTTCTCTACTAATATCGAGTAGGTATGAAGGAAAAATTAATTTGATTGCAATCGGCATTATAATTAAAATTTTGATTTAGAAATACATCACCGTGTGTAATAACCGATTATGCCATGGCCGCATGTGACGTCACAGCGTACGTGCGGGCGGACGACCGTGGCGCGGTCTCGGGGGACGCTTTACCTTCACACGTTCCTCTGCTCCCGTGCATAATAATACATTTTTATTTGTTCCTTAATTAATTTTACTTTGTATAACCATTACATTGTGAACGTAATTCTTTTTATGTCTCTGCATTTTATGTGAAATCGCTGAATGCTTACTCGCCTCGGGTTTCTGTTTTTGATGTCTGTTATATTTTATTGCAAGCAGCAGTGCTTTCTCACAAGGTTATTATGTGGAAAGTGGAGTTCTTTTATGGTTATGGTGGGGGTCCTGAGACTACAATTTAGTGTAGTAATGGTACCCATTTTAATTATAATGTTAGTCCTCTAATTAGATTAAATAGCATAAACATAGAACTATTGTAGGTCAGCTAAAGGTATACGAGTAGAAGGTTATTATAGGACAGGGCGCTGGGTTATAGTTGCATGGCTGTTGCTTGTACCAAAGGCTGTTACTTTGGGGCTTTCATTTTCTCATATATTATTGTAATTTTGTATGAATATTATAGCTATCAACAATTTATATTGTCAACAAAAATATTTTTATTATGATTATGAGTTATCAATCTGCCCACCTTGAAGGGTACCTTCTGCGGGTAAAAATTTCAGCTTGAGAATTTTATATTCTTATGATCTTATCGGATTATAGAATCCTTATTTCTTCATATCATTTTGTAGAAAAAGAGACGTTATGTATAAAAAGAGGGACGTGACCAATTTTTTTTACGGAATTAGGCGATTAACACAGGGTACCGCGCACCGCCGCGGTAGGTGGTGAAGCGGATTTCAAGTTGTGTTGGGGTCTAATAAATCCGTTGATGTCTAACACACGTATACCGAATGACCGCGCGGTCATAAAAGCAATCATTCGTTATCAAAACCGCGTTATATCCATCTGCGCGTACAGGCGCATAAACCGCTTTACCGCGCGGGCCACCGCTACGAAATCCGCTTTACCGCCACCGTCCTCCGCGGCGGTCCGCGGTGCCGTGTGTGAATCGCCTCAGTCTTCAGGGACCCTAATATCGCTTATTGAGATGCGCCCATTAATCTGTTTGTACGGTCAGCAGCGGAGAACGCGATCCCGCGCGGCAGCCCGTCGCCGTCGCTGCGGGAGGTGCGCGCGCGGCTCGGCAGCGGCGGCGGGGGCGTGCGGCTCGAGGGCGACGAGCTCACGCGCGGCTCGCTGCGGGCGTCCGCGCCCCGACACCGCCCCGAGACTATGGCTTGGTGAGTGTCCTGTAGTGTAGTGTAGTGCTGGGGGTAGTTATACAGTCAGCTGTACAGTCAGCAGCGGAGAACGCGATCCCGCGCGGCAATCACTCGCCGTCGCTGCGGGAGGTGCGCGCGCGGCTCGGCAGCGGCGGCGGGGGCGTGCGGCTCGAGGGCGACGAGCTCACGCGCGGCTCGCTGCGGGCGTCCGCGCCCCGACACCGCCCCGAGACTATGGCTTGGTGAGTGGCGCGTGGTGTCTGGTGGTAGTGGTTATGGGGGTGATTGATTGATCAAGTGAGGTGAAGGTCGTGTACATTGTAGGAACTTGACTACGAAATTACATAATTATGTATTTAAAGGCATTTTTGCGAAACGATGGTTAAGTCAAATAATTTACGTCGTAAAGTAAAATAAAGGGTTTGACTTTGAGTTGTATACAAAAACATCAAGGAATAATTTTCTTATCACCATCCAACTACACAGAGACAGTGTGTCGGATTTTAAGTGCCGCGCGCTGCGATAACGGTACTGGCGCTTACGTCGTTTCGGTTTCGCGCGTTCAGGCCACGAAAACAGTCAGATAACCAACCACACGTGTACAGTAAGGTCATTATAACTCGGCCGCTCTGAACTTCGTTTTCCAAGATGTTTGCATAGGTACAGTAACTGAACAATCAAAACACGGCAACCATGGCAATGTTTTGTGTTGCGCTACTTCGTATTGGCGTACCTATCCTACCGCCCGCACTCCCCGCCTCCTACCACCATTTTGGCCTTAAAAGCGACATCTGCGCAGCCACTCGTAGCTATATTCAGAGCGGCCGAGATATAATGACCTTACTGTACGTACAGGGAGACAACAGACATCCGCGAGTGGGACAGCGAGACGACGTGCGGCTGGCTGGAGAGCGCAGGATTGGAAGCGTACGTGCCGGCGGCGCGCGCGTGGCTCGGCGACGCGCGCGGCGTGCTCGCGGCCGCCAGCGGCGCGACCATAGAGAAAGAGCTCGCGATCAAACACCCCATGCACAAGAAGAAGATACTCCTCGCTGTTGCTGATATGCTGGTATGGTTGAATGATTAAATTGGGTTTATTTTAGAACTGATTTTTAAGTAATAACTACTTATGGAAGGGTTAACCGCTTAGTTACGTAACGCGTTACGGCGCCAGTCTATCTGGCTCCTCTTTCTTACATGAATACAGCAGGGGAAGACAGGATACATCTCTCTCACTCTAACATACAGCGCTAACCGTATTACGGACAGCTGCATTTAAGTATAAATCTAAGCTTTTCTTAAGTTAAATATTTTCAATATAAAATATTCATTATTTATTTATTAGTTATTTAAATAGTTAACGTACGTTCGTTCATGTTATCAGTTCTGTCGGGCGTCCCGAGACGATAATTTTTTTACAAAATTTACTTACAGCATAATATTTTTGTCGTGAATCTGTAATGCACTTTAATCACAAGAGCGGAAAGCTGACAATAGTGTGGAATTAAATAAAACGAATTTCTTTTTGTATTGCTTGACCAGAAAAATAGAAAACCTGTCATGAGGGCGCTAAAGTTTCCTTTTTATGGCAACAGCACAGACAACGGTAACTATAGTAACACTTGTTATTGTTGTCATTTTGACAACTATGTCGGAAATTTTCTTTATGGAAATAAAAGTTATTTTTTACGAAATGTTATTTTAGCACACATTTTAGCACATTAGAAAACCACTTTTCTTTCACGAATATGAACAGTTTTTGTCATTTTAGCACAAAAAAGACACTTAAAGTAAACAGACAAACATGAGACATACTGTGACATTTAAACTCACTGACAAGCAATTAACGATTGACGTTTAGAAACTAAGGGTTGCCAGTAAAACAAATTAGTTCCATGAGTATACCGCAATATGGCGAGGTTTTTTATATTTCTGGTCAACCTATACGTAACTACACGTTAAATAATCTGTGTTTACCCCAGGGCGGTCACGGCGACCCGCTGCTCACGCTCGCCGGCCGTCTGGACGTGGCGTGGACGCTGCGCTGGCTGGAGGACGTGGGCGTGTGCGGCGCGCGCGCGGCCGCGGCGGACGCGGCGCTCGACGGCCGCGCGCTGCACCGGCTCACGCACCACGACCTGCACGCGCATCTGCGGGTCGCGCATGCGCTGCACGCGCTCTCTATACGACGGGGTGGGTTTTGACTTGTACGGTGGGGTTGTATGGACAAAAGGCTATGATGCTACATGTCTTGGTCATATCTTCATGATGGTTAATCACAATTTTTTTAATAGCTTTGATTTAACTTTACAGTAGAATCAAATTGATAATGCGCATACAAATCTTCGCCAGTGGTCGCGTTTCCGGAAACAACCGAATTATTGAATCGTAAGAGCCCTAACCAATGCTCTTGCATTTAGCATCTTGTGCGATAGAAATAGGAGTCAATATCAATCGATAACAAGTTCGAACGGTTGGCGGCGGTCGACGGGCGCCGCCGGTGAGTTGAACGTCAGTCAGTTGTCAATGTCATATATAGAGAATATATAGAGCTGTTATTACACACCCTTATTGGTTTTGTTTTCAGAGGTAAGTTTAAACATACATACATACAGGGTACATATAATATATTTTTAATTCGTCATTTTAATAAAATTCAAATAGAATACACATAAAAAATAAAACACATAAAAAGCTTACATAAATTTGATAGAATGTTACAACTCCGCCCATTTCATCTTCTTTCAGATCGAATCCTTCCAGAATGGATAAATTTAAACGTGGGAAGCCGCTTAACTCACAAGCACGGCAAATGGTATTTAATGTGTACCTTTATTTCTTAAATGAAGCTAATGTATTCAAAAACGACCATGACGGTTATTTTAAAAAAGTTCAGGAGCGTGTGACAAAATCTACAGGAATTTCACGCCGAACTTTGACTAATATATTGAACGAAAAAAGGCAAAATCAAACAATGAAATTTTCCACACCGAAAAAAGGAAAACCTAAAAGTAGGTTTCGGATGGGACTTGATGATTTCGACTATTGTGTAATTCGAAATATGATATACAATTTTCAGTTGACGCTCAAAGAACTCCCAACTGTAAATAATTTGAGAAAAAAGTTAATCGAAGCTATTAATTTCAAAGGCTGTGTAGAGACTTTAAGGCTCATCTTGAAAGACATGGGGTTTAGGTTTCTGAAAACTGATACCAACCGACGGTTACTTATGGAAAAGCCAGATATACGTTTAAAAAGGATCAAATATCTCCGAGAAATACAACAGCTGAGAAATGCTGGTAGAAACATAGTATTTATGGACGAGTCATACGTGCATACATCGCATACTAAAGGTAAAACTTGGCAAGACAGCAGCAAAAAAGGTATTAAACAACCCATTTCTAAAGGAGAGCGAATTATTATTGTACATGCAGGCAATGAAAAAGGCTTCGTCTCAGGGGCTTTAATGTTACATAAATGTGTCGACTCAGAAGGTGACTATCATAAAGAAATAAACGCCGAACGTTATCAAACTTGGCTACGCAATCAGTTGATTCCCAACTTGCCTCCTAATAGTGTGTTGGTAATTGATAACGCCCCATATCATAATAAGCTGTCTGTAAAACCACCAAACTCAAATACACCCAAACCACAAATGATTGCGTGGTTACAACAACACAATGTTTTCATGACCCAAATAAACTCAAACCTGAATTGTACGAAATTATAAAAAGACACAAAGAACAATACACAGAATTTGCCATTGACCGTATAATGGAGGAGCATGGGCATAAAATTGTACGATTGCCACCATATCATCCAGATTTCAACCCCATCGAAAACATTTGGGCGCAAATAAAACAACACGTTGCCAAAAGAAATATTGCAATGAACGTTACGTCAGTTAAAGAAGCTATTTTAGAAAAAATCAACAATATAGGTTCGGAAGAATGGAAAAAAGTTCGTGATCATGCCCTTAAATGCGAAGATGAGTATAGGAAATATGAGTCAAGAATCGATAGTTATTCAGATGAAATGATTATTTACACAGGAGATAGCAGTGATATAAGTGAAATTGGAGACCTTGATGAAAATTCCGATGACTCTATGATGTCAGGAATAGAGAATCTCCCTGATTCTGATTAAATAAAACTTTTTTTTCCTAATACTTATACCTAAATCTTCTTTTCATTTAAACCTTCTTTTTTCCATCGTTAAATCGTCGTCGTCGCTTTCCTATGTGGGTCATGCGTGAAATCTCGTTACTGATAAATCAATATTAATTTATCTCTTTTACCACAAAAAAAAATATATATTAAATTATGCATGAAGTAAATGTACTTTCCACTCTATATAGATATCATCTCCCAACGCTTCGGAAATACGACCGATGCCGAACAATGGCGAAGATCGCTATGCGCATTATTAATTTGGTTCTACTGTACTTGTATATCTTAAAAAGCGAACTAATTTTGTAGCTGGTATCTTCAACCGATTAAGCTGAAATTTTATGTACACATTTAGGTTCAATGACAATACATGGTTATCTGTGTGACGTAATTTTAAATCTAACATGGCGTAAAACCCAAGTAAGCGTACTCGTTACTTCATACAACTAACGTTCATAAAAATCTCCGATCTAGATGGTGGTAAGATGCAAAATTTGTATATAATTTTTTATACTCCAAACGGCTTAAGCTATAAAAACAAAACGTCCAAACATCGCCAGGTATCCAAGTCCTCCGCGACAACAACTTCAACAGCGAGACGATGATCCGGCGCGCGGCGGAGCGCGAGGTGGTCACAGTGGGCGCGGTGGTGGCGGACGACGCGGAGCCCGAGCGGCCGCCGGCCGCGGAGCTCGCGCGCTGGTCCTCGCACCGCGTCATGCAGTGGCTCAAGGAGATCGACCTCGCCGAGTACGCGCCTAACCTGCGCGGCGCGGGTGAGTCATTGTGATAACCTACTTATACAATAAACTAGAGGACAACAGCGAGACGATGATCTGCCGCGCGGCCGAACGCGAGCCGGTCGCGGTGGGCGTGATGGTGGCAGCAGTGGGAGCGGATGACGCTGAGCCCGAGCGCCCGCCCGCCGCGTCATGCAGTGGCTCAAGGAGATCGACCTCGCCGAGTACGCGCCTAACCTGCGCGGCGCGGGTGAGTCATTGTGATAACCTACTTATACAATAAACTAGAGGACAACAGCGAGACGATGATCTGCCGCGCGGCCGAACGCGAGCCGGTCGCGGTGGGCGTGATGGTGGCAGCAGTGGGAGCGGATGACGCTGAGCCCGAGCGCCCGCCCGCCGCGTCATGCAGTGGCTCAAGGAGATCGACCTCGCCGAGTACGCGCATAACCTGCGCGGCGCGGGTGAGTCATTGTGATAACCTACTTATACAATAAACTAGAGGACAACAGCGAGACGATGATCTGCCGCGCGGCCGAACGCGAGCCGGTCGCGGTGGGCGTGATGGTGGCAGCAGTGGGAGCGGATGACGCTGAGCCCGAGCGCCCGCCCGCCGCGTCATGCAGTGGCTCAAGGAGATCGACCTCGCCGAGTATGCGTATAACCTGCGCGGCGCGGGTGAGTGGTGGTGACGTCACGGATCACCGGTTTTTTCCCCATTGTTTAAAACCCATACATAACGACTTGGAGGCGACATATTCAGATTCTGCTGCACTGATGTTCATGTAATGCGTCATACGTTCGAAGGTCACGGACACGATATATTGTTCAATAGTAGTTTAATATGGTCTTATGTTATTTAGACGAAGTGTGGTTGGCTGGACACAAACTATTATATTTATGTGCGATTTTTAACTGATTTAAACATTTTATATAATTGAAGTAGTAAACGAGCCCGCAGAACCGCCCTTTCGCTGCCGCTAATGACAACTGTGACCGACTTAACAAAACTTGATATTTTAACAAATCCATATCAAAATGTATTGTAAAACGGAAATTGTACAAACACGTCGGTAGACACGATATTGTTAAATTGATTAAAATATTTACTTTTTAACAACAAACAGGTGTGCATGGCGGGTTAATGCTGTTGGAGCCGCGGTTTACGGCGGAGCTACTGGCCGCGCTATTGAACATTCCCGCGAACAAAACTTTACTACGGCGGCATTTAACTCAGAGGTACGTTATATACATTGATAGATTATGTGTACACCAAAAATAAATTCCAAACAACGATTTCACTTAATAAAACGTATAAAAAGGCGGCGGTATCGCTAAGCAGCGATCTCTTCCCGGCATCCTTACGTACAAGAAAAAGTAAATTAAGATAAATGGGTGGTACGTTATAGAATTCCTCTCTTACGTTAGTTATCTTTACGTTAGTTATCAAAGTGGAAGAAGGGATAATTATGTGAATTGGCAATCTGAATGGCGTAATGTTTAATAAGCCGAATTGCTTGTTACACAATGACGCTTAGCGGTAATTTGAATTTGAATGATTAGTTTAACTTTCCGTTCTCGGTTTGGTTGTGTCCCTATGTTGTCCATGGCACCCACGATACAGGGAATCCCAGTGTGTAGCGTCATTATTATTATAAATGTAAAAAAGAAATATTGTTAAGATACCATCTGTACAATGTTACAGTGTAAAAATATATTTCCAGGTTTAACGACTTACTCGGTCGGGATGTCATACAGCAGAAGAGAAACGCGGAACAAACACTCGGCTACCAGCCACTCACAGCTACGACCAAATATAAGGTAAATAACTTAAAAAAATATAACTGACACCAAAATTTATAACAAGGGTTAAGTCAAAAACTATGGTACAAGATGTGAGAATATAGCTTTCGATTAGTAAACAAATATTATCATAATCGGTTCAACGATTTGAAATAAGGTAAATCAAGAAAAAAGAACACAGTCGAATTGCGAACCTCCCCTTAATTTTGAACTTTGTAAAATTCACGAACAATCTTTGTCAAAGAATCTTTGTCATTGTATTGTTCGTGTATTAACACAAAACCATTGTCCGTTCAGGTACCAAAGAAGAGCCAGTTCTCGCTGAAGCGCAAGAAGAGCCGCGACGAGCTGGAGCAGGGCGACCTGGTGTGCCCGCTGCACGCCGCCGACTGCTCAGGTGACTCGCTCGCGCCCGCCGAGCCCGTAAGTCGCTACTAACACTAACACCACTAACTACTGCTAACGTCCGACAATACCGACTAGATAATAAAAAAAAGAGAAAAAAAGAAAAAAGAAAAAGAAAAAAATTAAAATAAAACCGTTCGCGTAAATGAGATTTGCATGCGTAAATGAGATTTGTATGTATACTACACAGTTTTGTCTGTTTTCTAATGAATTACGACAAAAGTTTTACTTTCAATTGCAACCATGTTACAAATGTTTCAACATTATCTTATACTTGGAGCATTCGTTACGTAAACAAAATAAGAGGGGACTTAATATGTGAAGTGGAATCTTATTTTCATAGTTGGTATTGTTGATCGAAGCCTACTTTGTTCGCACTCGATACCAGTCCATGTAGTCCGTAGGTTTAATTTAAAGCAGTAATAATATAGAGCAGTTGTTTTATCGCCGGCGGAATATAGGCTTCTTATTGGCTATTTTCTTCCTTGAGAAACGTAAACGAGTTTGTCTCACGTTGCAGGCTAAATCGCTAATAATCCATTTACATGCCAATTGTAGGATTCAATTTCAATGCAATTGATCCTTAGTAATGTCTTTTTATGAATATTAGCTAGAATTTCTTTAGATCTCTGCATTTCGAGTTTTGCTTCCCGAAAAATCTAAAGTGGCATTTTTATAAATTGTTAATTAAATTATTATTTTCAACTCAACAGTTTTAAACTTATGTGATGGACAATTAACATGAAAGAATTTGGTAAAGCCGTTTTTGCTATATTGAACATTAACAAAATTAATGAACAATAATTAATACTGTGTGGGTTTAGCACACAGGGTTTGGTGTTTTATTAAATTAACACGTTAACAAGGGTTTCAATAACGGGGGAGGTTACCTTTTATTTAACAAGCTTCCAGTTTGGTTTTGGTGATAATAACCAAGTTTTCTTAATTACTTAACTATTATGATATTTTTGCTGTATTGTGAAGGTTTTCCATGCTATTGTTATGCAGGAAGCACATGTTTATCGGATTCTTTATCCATTTTCGGTCGGTGTATTTACGTCACTGCTTTTGTTGGTAGTTTGTGCACAGTGTTGTGTCAGCTGTAAGTTGTCTTCGCTCATAGGCGGAAGCAACACACATCCGGCCAAAAAGGATACAGAAATTTTATTAACGGTGTCCTTTCGTTTTCGTTTATTAAATGCCGGATGGCTAGTGGTCAATGAAACCAATAACCAACAAAAACACCAGACTGCGTTGCTGTTCTTATGCACGTATAAGAACATTGCTTATGACAATGTTTACTGCTCAATGTGCTCAACATTGATTAAATTTATTTTTTTCAACTACATATTATTATTATGTGTAAAATTGTATTACATACTTGAAAATCCTAATGAATTACTACGTTGTAAAGGTTCGTAACGAATGTCCATTAATGTGCGCCATGTGCTTGGTTTAATTTAATTGAATTCAATAACTGATGGAGTAATGGTGGGCATCGACAGACGATGAGAGCAAAGGCAGCACCGGGCGTCGCGTCGGCTGTCTGTCCCCCGCGTGACGCCGCGCGCGCACACTAGCGCCCCCTGTCACCCGCTGTCATCCCCGTCACCCGCCGGGTGTCACACAGGTAGCTCTGGGCAGTCGCCTACTCGCAGTGTAAGTGAAAATGGTTTAGATATTCATAATAAACGTGTTCTTCATTTTGACCCTCTTGTATTGATGATAGAAGTTAGATAACGGCAACTATATTAATTGTGACTGGACTAAAAAAATTAAAAACTACAGTACTAACGATGTATAAACGCTAACATCATGCAGTAGGGTCGAAATGTCATTAAAGAGTTCTTATGAATATCCGGTATATACGAAATGTATATTATGTATTTCGCAACGATGTAAGTTTGAAATTGTATGTTTAGTTTTGTATTTCGATGGTAATTTTGGATATAATCGGATGTGACGTGTGTCGTTAATTAAAAAAAATAATGTTGGTGTACTAAAATATCATTGGTGTGAAGCTTGTGGTGCTATGTGCGAAGTGCCGATCGATGTTTGGTTGTATGAAATGGTCAATCTCTGTTGTGATCCCGAACTATCATATTTTGTCTATTAGTGTTGAGCGAGTGTTGATAATTAACAAATGTTTTATTAAGTCTTACTGCCAAAAATCATGTCGTGAATTTATTGGTTCATAAGATAATGAGAGAAATATTGTATTTAAAAAGATTATTATTTAAATTATTAAGTAATATTTTGTAGGTTAAGTATTTAATCCGATGATTGATTGGTAATTATGTACTCGAGTGAATGGAACCATCAACGACGGCTGCAATAGACATTCCAGTGCTATACTTGTTACGACAATCTGTTGCCGTGAGGCTGTCGCAGTATTCATCCGATTAGTGTTGCTGGAGACCGGTTTTACAATTACTAGATAATCTATCAGTTAAGTTAAGCTTTACAAATTGTTTTAAGAAATGGTTCATGTAATTTAATTAATTTACTATACTTTACTTTTTAATCTTTGCTATTAGAAAATTTATCACGGAGTCAAAATATCTTTTTACAGAAGTAAAATAAACAATTTGTTTTGTAATTATGCACTAGTTAAAGGAGCATTTATATGTTTTAGTTTAAAAACTTATAACTTACAAAATGCATGTATATTCACAAGGTGTGAAATTGCGGGTACTTAAACTAAAATGAAATGAGTCTTTAAATGCATATTCAAACGGATGTTCAACGGATAAATAAAAATAATTAAAAAAATGCCCACACACACACACCAAACACAATGTTACAGGTTATGGACCAATTGAAAGTGATCCATAAAGTGGAGATCAGTTTCTATTGATAACCACAAAGCCCTTACACCATAAAGCCCTTTTGCACACAAATAACCCCGTTGCAGATATATTTTCATTAAAATTGATCTAAATTATCTTAAAACTAGTTTTTAAGATAATACAATTGACTTTTGTAAAATCGGTCTCCACCTATTGTTTAATATGTTATGTCTGTAACTCTGTACTGCAGGACCTAGCGCAATATAACAATAATAATTAGTAGTATATAAAATGACTGACTGAAGAGCGACAATATAAAACTGGTCTCATTTCTATTTGCTGCAAGTGTGTGCTTGCGACTTGCGTGGTAGCTGTAAGGGTTATGCCAGTTTGTTATTACCGTAGATGTTCAGAGGCAACCTATGTGTTGAGTTTTCTAAGAGTTTTCATTGTTAGCTATTACAAATGTATATTGTATCTCTTATTATACACATTGAACTTATTCAATGTTTTCGTGCTCCAAAAATATAGTGTACGCACTATAAGACTTTAATATGTACTTTTATTGCGTAAAGTTATATATTATTTCGCACAATTAAAATTTTTAATGGTTCAGTATTCCATAGAAATAAGGAAAATATATGGACCATAGCGTGCTTCTATAATAATATATCTAGTATTTATAAGGGCAACTGGTAGAGAAAATCACGTAAATGTTATATTCAATGTTTTAAAAATGTAATTATCACGAGTCAAACTCAAGGTACAAAGCCCAAGCTAAATTTTTATCCTACTATTGGCTTTTTGATTTTTTTTGTATCTTTCCTATATGATATAAATCCAAGTTCCTGTTCCTACCATGCTGTGCCAAATTTATATAAATGTCGTGTTGTATGCTATTACCCTCGGGCGTCGCGATACGGGGCGTTGCTTGCAGTGTAACGGAATTTTGATACTGGGCACTCTTGGAGGAGACAACAATTTGAAGTATCAATAATATTATAAACAATTTTATCCAAAATTGTGTAAACATTTTATTTTTCAGAATATTTTGAGATATTTTTACGCCACTATTTTATAAGTTTATTTTTATTTTATTTTAGTTAGGTAATTTGCACGTATACTTCTTACTGGAACGATAAAACAACAAATTCATTAAAGTGTTAAATTTATTTTAATATAAAAATAACGTACGTTTATTATTCGCCATGTAATCTGAATACGTCATGAACGTAGCTATAGGTATTATGCCAATAACGCTACGCAGCAAGCGCCGCCCCAACGATGAGCCTCTACGATGAAAGAACCCTCGTCTTCCATAACAAGTAATACTAATAAGCGTATTATAGCAAGGGGTGGGCGAGTAACTTCGACATCACCGAATATCATTAAATTTAAACAACAATATTTTTATCAATTCATTTATACAATTGTATGAAATAATTTATACAATAAATTAAAAGTCATTAAATACGAAATGTAAAAGTTAATAAATACTGAATTACATGGGTGGTTTTATTTTTTCTTTAATTGTCCTTATCATCGAACATTGGCTGCGATCTTAGTTGGTTTGCCTCCGCGTTTTTTAATACTTTGAGGCCCTCTGAAAGAATAAATTATAATTCCATATTATATTGTACTTGGCTTTTGTTGACGCTGCGAGGTTTTGAAATCCTCCTATATTGGCAGCGCAACAATATAATATTTCAAATTTTATATTAAAGGCATTACTTTCTTCTGAGTGGTTCGGATGACTCCTACATCCGATCTTATTATTAGTGGTAATGAAGGCCGATAGAAGTTCTCCGTTAGAGACTTAAATCCTTGATTACTGCAGAATGATTAGGTACTAGTCTTTGTAGCGATATACGCTATATGCACGAGTTGCTGGGTTCACTTGGTTGTGTATAAAGGGTCACTTTTAAAAGATGAGTAAAGTAGTTTAATCTAAAAATATAATAACAAAATATCCCTCAAACTTTAACTCACCTTTCCCTCTCCCTTTACGTCTCAGCTCCGCCAACCTCTCTACTTCAGTTTCTTCTTCAAAGTTCTCTTTTTCTCTCCTATACGACTCTTCTTGAGCTTGTTTCAGCAATGATTCTTCTAAAAAGGTCAATTCTGCAAGCAAAATATACAAAATCGTAGATATCAATGGCAAAATTACAATTATTTGATTGAAGGGAGTAACATACAAAAAATAAAATGCTGAGTGCCTAAACTGAACTATGTAGGTACTCAATGACGAGTAAGCGGACGCTGATGGCAGCAAAAACTTATTGAAGTTCGATTCTCGGCTGAGAAAGACATTTATATTTGTAAGTTAAGTGTTCTAGTATGATCTTCGTTTATTTTCAGCGACTCAAAAACTATTTTCATTGCGCACGGGTAGTACGGGCACTTAGCAATAGTGCTCACTGTTAAAACACATGGAATCGTTATGCCCAGTAGCGTAGCTAGTTCGGGTGACACCCGATGCGGTTGTCTTGGTGTTACCCCAGCCAGTCACTAGCGTTTTACACCCCGCTACCACCATAGCTACCAAGATAACATTTTCAATGAAACATTATTCTCAATGATCATATTATTAAAATATAAATTTTATTTTTATTCAAATAATTTTCTCGGGTGACACCCCCAAATGTCACCCAGCGTGGACAGTCCCCACCTAACTACGCCAATAGTTATGCCCGATCATATAAAACTGCTGAGCCTACTAAGGTACAATAAAGCGATGACGTACTGGTGAGCTTTGGGTCTAAATTCAGCCGTTAAAATGTACAATAAGGAAAGCGATGACCCACTGGTGAGTCGCGGGTCCATAGTGATCCAGGGCCCGGCGAACAGGTGGCCGGCGGTGGGGCGCGCGCGCGCCTCGGGCTCCATGAGCTGCGTCACCTGCGCCTTGCACTCCGCCGACAGCTGGTTCACCACGCCCGTGCGGAACCGCCATTTGCGCATCACCTGCGGATGGGTTGCTACGTCACCTCACAGGACTACACAATACATCTAATAGTATTTCCAACATATTTGAGCCGTAATAAACGAAACATAAAGATCATAATTGAATGCTTTTGATCCGGTGCAGAGTCGTAACGTGCACATTCCGCGCAAATTGGCCACCGACCACCGGTTTCTGGCTTGGTAGCGCTACTTTTGACCACCAGTGGCCGTAAATTTCTTGAATTCTGCATAGACTTACACGGGCCTAATTTAGGTGAAGCAAACCTCCTGATTCAGGGGGAGAGGCAAATTGGATTTTCGAATAATTTTTTAAGTAGTATAATCGTTATACCTATGTTATCCGAAGTCCGGGAGGGGGAAGGACCACTTATCTCCCTGCCCCTACCTGGTCACGTCCATGCTGTTCTGATCATTACCTAAGACCAAGCGATCTCGTATTTGTTAGTAAAACTATGCACCCGTATTTACCTGTTTTTCATATAGCTTCTTCACTGATGTTTCGTTAAAAGGCAACGCCTTATTTAGCATTGTGTACATTATTATTCCAATGGACCACATGTCGGCTAGCTTGGGCAAGTAAGGGACGCCTTTTAACACTTCGGGTGCTGCGTACGACAGGGAACCGCAATAGGTCTCGCTTAGAATATCACGGTCTCGCTGCCGAACGTTTCTGGCAAATCCAAAATCTGTTATCTTAACGTTGTAGTTGGCTGTGATAAGTATATTTTCACACTTCAAGTCTCTGTGAGCGATGTTCATTGTGTGAATGTACAGAATTCCTGACAGAATCTGTCGCATCCATAGTCTGCTTTGGTTCTCTGGCACGGCGCCATTTTGCGTCAAGAAATCCAGCAGGTCTCCGTTTTCAGCAAAGCGGAGAAATATGAAATATTTAGCGCGTCGTTGGAATATATTGGACACATGTACGATGTGCGGGTGGTTTATCCGAATCAAAACATCCAACTCTCTCGGGAGGAACTTCGTGAGGTAGTCTCGAGGCGCCTGCGCCGTGTCTATGACCTTACAAGCCACCACACTATGCCGGGTCTCATCGACCATATGAGTCGCTTTGAATACCTGAAAATAAGTCGCGATTATTTGCGTCGTAACACTTGACGTCACCTCACACGTAAACTTACTTTAGCGTAGGAGCCTTCGCCAATAATTTTCTCTAATATAAATCCCTTCTCCTGCAGAACTAAAATATCAGACTGGGTCGTACTAAGGTCTAATTTTTCGGTCATTGGACCCATTTATGTATTTATTTTTCCGATCATAACTTCATTTTCACTTTTATTGGCAGCATAATGTAAGGTATAAATAAACTATTTATAAAATAATATTTGAATTTGCTACATTTTTACATCAATAACATATCAGTTATCATTTTGGGATGTCAAAAGTTACATTTCACTGACATAAGACAGTAAAAAAATAAAGCGGATAAACAAAATAAGGTTTTATTAATTAAGACTGTACCTACTGACACGACTATTGTTTCGTACGAAACATATCTAAGTATATTTTATAAAATAGGAATGATCTTAAACTAACTATGAAAACGAAGAACCAGCCACTGCGTGTGTTGTCTTTATGAGCGAGGTATGGGAGAGTCGTACTTCTTTATCTGGTTTTGCATCGGCTTTTTCTAAGGTTTTCAGTAGAGCATCTTTCTCGTCGCGAGCCTTTTTAAAAGCGAGTGTCTCCTGTGCCGTCCACTCTATAAGCAATTATTAAAAATTTAATGCCATTCGGCCCAAATTTTTAAAAAGTGAATCTAAGTCCTTATCCTGTGTGTAGCCTTTGAATAACCGGCAATTAGTATTTGTTTAAACTCTAAAATTTACATTAATTTGCATTACGTATTAATCCTTACCCGATAGCCTGGAATCCATGGCAATCCATTCGCTATGGACAATATGGTCGGCTTTAATCCTGCGCTCGCAGTTTGGTTCCAACATAGCGGTAACCAATCGCTTACAGTTGTCAGACAACGTGTCTATATATCGTGATCTAAATCTCCAATTTTTATTCACTTGGGCTTGATACAACTGCTTTATATGCTTATCTTCGAAGGGCATTGCCCTGTTTAACATGACGTATACGACTATGCCCAGCGACCATATATCTGTAGGCTTAGGATAATAGGGGGTGCCATGTAAAATCTCCGGAGCGGTATAAGACAAGGACCCGCAAAAGGTTTCGCTGTGCACGTCCTTCAATTTGTTATCGACACACGTCCGAGCGAAACCGAAGTCTGACAACTTTGCGTTTTGGTTAGCAGTAAGAAGAACATTCTCGCACTTTATATCTCTGTGAGCGATTTCGAGTTCATGCATGTAGTGTATCGCAAGCGCCAATTGCCTCGTCCAGATGCGAGCCTGGTCTTCTTGAACGGCGCCTTTTTGCAGAATGTGTTCCAATAGATCGCCATGTTCCATGTACCGCATGAATATGAAGTATTTGTATCTCCTTTGGAATATGCTATGTGTGTGAACTAAGTGCGGATGATTCAGTTTTATTAACATTTCTATTTCTCGCGGAAGAAACTTTTTAACGAAATCCTTAGGTGCTATACTGGTATCTATAACTTTGCAAGCTAATATTGTCAGTTTGTCATTTTTATTTGGATTTCGATATTCGGCAAGATAAACCTGTAAAATGGTAAAAATTAGTTACAAATACTAAAAGTACCTCTGTATTTTACTTCATAAAAGACAATCCTGACCTTAGCGTAGGATCCTTCATTAATCTTTTTTAATATTTTGTACCCTCGAGAATTAAGCGTAAAATGTTCTGAATTAGTAAGCTTTAGATCCTCTTTAATATGCTGCAATATTTTAAGCCTCTTTTAGATTAGGTTATATGTAAAGTCATTTAACGACCGGCAGAAATTATGGTGTCGATATGGTAAGTACCTACCTTTGATTTTCCCTCCATTTATTCCTGTTTGCGTTGTTTAGCTGTGATATTGGCTAGTGACTTAATCATTTCACTTGCCTGAAAGTAAAGATGTTATTAGGTAAGTACTTATTAAAATTATATGGCAACTAATTCATATCCTGAAACCTAAATACATAAAGAAAACTAAGCTCACCCTAAATGCGGATTCTCTTTGTTGCCTGTCTAAAATATCGCCCTGTCTCTTTGGTGGATTCCTATGCGAATCGGAAAGACGTCGTCGCTCTTCTTTGGCACGTTTCAGCGCAGCTGCTTCAACAGCGTTTAAAGCTATTTGAATAAAAAATGCTAATCAACGTTAAACAAAATAAATATGTTATTTATTACAATATAAAGTTTACATACTAGTTAATCTGCTGTCCATGGCAATCCATTCAGAATTAAGCACCTGTGTGGCGTTATATCGCAACCCTGAATCTGGTTCAAGCAAATGCTTCACGACCGACTTGCATTCCAGTGAAATGATGCTGGCTACTCGGGATCTAAACCGGTACTTCTTGCCCATCTGTTGCTCGTACAACTTTCGCATGCGCGTATCATCGAAGGGCATAGACTTGTTCAACATCACAAACAAAACTACACCCAACGACCACAAGTCAGTCGGTTTAGGTAAGTACGGTTTCCCTCTCAATATTTCAGGCGCTGCGTATGACATAGACCCACAGTAGGTTTCGCTCAATATCGGCTGCTCCTCTTCGTCGACACAGAAACGCGAGAACCCAAAATCGGAAAGTTTTACGTTAAAGTTTGCCGTAAGGAGAACGTTTTCACATTTAATGTCCCTATGCGTTATTTCTAACTCGTGTAAATACTGCAGACCCAAAGCCAGTTGTCGGATCCAAACTCGTGACTGATTCTCCGAGACGCATCCGTGTTTCAATATGTACCCGAGAAGGTCACCATTTTCACTGTACCGCATGAAAATATAATACTTGGTCTTTCTTTGAAATATGCTGTGGATGTGAATAAGATGAGGGTGATTCAAATGAATCAGCACATCTATTTCACGAGGTAAAAATTTTACGACGAAATCTTTTGGCGCTTTCGATGTTTCGATAATTTTGCAAGCAAGCGTTGTCTTGTTGGCGTCGTCCTTTGCGGAATATTCGGTTAGATAGACCTTCGCGTACGCGCCTTCTCCAAGGTATTTTATAAGTTTATAGCCCTTCGCAGATAGCGTATTCTCTTCGGATGCTGAAGTTTTCAATTCGGTCATGATAATGTTGATGAACTGATAAACATGAGCCTTCCGTCTTCTTTACATCCATCCAAGTATTTATCCGGTCATTGGACCAACTTACAGCGGGAGGAAAAGAGGGCATTTTTATGTGTTGATACAAAGGTTACATTACCAAAATTTTGACTTCCCCATCCCATACAACACTTTGACAACTTCTTCACTCAGGTGTCATATTATGACATCAAGAATTCAACAAGGTCATAAAGAAATTAATATATTTTTTTATTTTTTAGACAATGATATTTAGCGTAAATTCAATGTCTACGATTCTTGATATATCGTCCATTCTCTCCGAGCCAGTCGGTGTGAACGGACCCTTATGAATTGCAATGGTGTGTGTGCAAATAAAACTATCAAAAACAATTCAGTCTTTATTCAATTCAAACACTATCAAACACGCTTCCATTAGGTTTCCGGAAAATCAAATAGGGGAATGGTAAGACTAAATAAATATTTCATTAATTTTACACATTCATGAAAGTAACAACAAAAATAACAAATCATAATGATTTCTCTACTTATACTGACTAATTTTATGTTAAAAAATGCAAGAATTACTTATAACGAACTAATATATTATCACTATGAACAATAAAAGAGTGCTTTGTTTTAAAAGACGTGCGCAGGAGTTTTTTCTATTTTAGATAACCCATAAAAACAAAACTCAATGACAAGCTTTGAAATTAAGTTCAGAATAAATTCCTTATATCAAGTAAATCTTTTTTAGGTATCTATACTCTTCCAACACAAACCTTTATACGGTGAAATTTCAAAATATTCATTCTACTGGTTCTAACGTAGTGTTTATGTACTTTGTAAGGGCTCTTTTACACTTCTTAAACGTGGCCACTAGTGGTCACATATTTTACGACCACGGTAATAATCGCATACTCAATCGATCACTAACGGTCACACCAAACAGTCAGAGTGTTAACGCTTCATTCTACGCCAATATGTGAGAAAAATTATTCTGTTATTAACATTGTTTGGTGTAATAAAATAAATGATCATTGTCATATTTAGTTGTTATATAAAATCATGAAAAAATGCTACAGTTGTAATTGCTTTTTCGATAAAAATTCACCAGCAATTGATATTCTTTCCAAAAAGGAAGGTGCTGGAGTTAGCAGCAGTTGATATTGGTCAGAGTGTGGGTGATCTGGGTACCGCTTCTCTCTTCGGATTCTCTCCAGCAAATGCTGTGGTTCACATTTAGGTTTCCTTTTCCACTCACTGGTTAGAAACTCCTGCAAAACTCTGGGCAATAATTTAAAAGCCTCCTTTGCTTTTGTGTCACTTGATTGTAATTTCTCACTTTCCTCTGGTTGTTTCGCTATTATTATATCATCTACTTCAACATTAGCTTCAGATTCTTTAACCTGCTTCTCTTGCGTTGTCTTAGTTTTTTCAGTATCTCCAGTTTTAATATCACTTTTATTGTAGTACTTATTAATACGTTCTTTTACAATATCGCTAAGAGTAGTCTCATTTTTGGTATTATCTCTTTCAGATCCGTCAATATTTACATATCCCGTTCTCGTTTCAGTCTTGATCAGAACTTGGTTTTGGTCGACTTTCACGGCATTAGTATCAGAATCCTCTTCTACTTCAATTGTATTGTTTTCAGTAGCATTGTCTGATTGTAAGTTGTCCTCCGTAAGTTCTTCCGTATTAATATTGCTACTTTTCTTGGTTGTTGCATCAATCATTGTCATAAATTGAATATTATCCTCTTCCTCCAGAATCTGGTAAACTCTATGAACTTCGCTAATATTTATACTGAAAAATAAAACAAATTCTTTGAGCTTTTGAGCTTGAGGATAACACAAGTGTGTTGTGTAAAAAAAGTGTTTTTTTAAATTTCAATTTGTTTTTTATAACACTTACCCTTGCCTGGCCTCATGGCAGCAATACAACATGGTAGGATCAATCGGATGGGCTTCAGTATTAAAGATGTAGCCGCCCACATCCACGATACACTCTCCATTCGGCGTGTTAATGACAGTCCCCTTCACGCCAGGGTTGTGTATAAAGTTATCGGGATCAAACAACAGATACAGGTATTTTGTTGTTTCTGCCAAGAAAAATGATTCCATACGATCTTCCTTGCGATGGTCGCGAACGTCTTTTATCTGATAAAAAAAAGATAAAGTAACTGGTTTCATTAACTTTTTTTATTTTCCTAGTCATTAGAGTGACAAATGGTACAGAGGACAAAATATTCTCTAATAACTATTGCAACCTAGATTAAACATAACTATGGTAAATGTTGCTAATTTTCCGCTCCAAATACAAAAATAAGATTTCAAGAATTGCACATTAAGAAAACTGCACTTTACCTACCCGGCTCGAATGACCAAGTTTAAATCTCTGAAAAATCATCTCACTGGTAACTACATTAACTAAGTCTAAGATACTCACCGTAGCATACCCGCACGGAGTCCTAGCACTATGCTGGATACTCCTGAGGATATCCTCTCCCATCTGAAGTAAGACCGGGTCACGGGTCTCGCGATACAGGTACATGATGGACTCGATGAGCTCTGGCCGCAGCGGGTAGCTTTCGCGGGCAGACGACGCCTCGCGAGTACCAAAGTTGTACACTTCGGGCGTGAAGCCATATTGCCGCCACACACTGTGGTAGTTGTGGATTATACGCATCGCTGTGTCGCTGTCGCCTGATCGAAATTATATAATTTTAAATAATTCGAATGATTGTAGTTGTAGGAGTGAATACTATAACAATTACAATGCTGTGGTATAGACAGTTATCGGAACATGGTATCATTGTCAGGACCCAGCAATGAAATTAATTTATTGGTCTTTGTTGGTTGTTACAAAACTTTAATAAATTAAAACTTAACTTTGCTTTAATAAATCCTATATTGTGTGGCCTCGAAAGACAGTGGCAAGAAACTTCCAATGAGACTTCATCCTCATAGTTACAGACAATACTTAACTACGAATACATACCATTCTTTACTATCCACATTACAAAGCTACATACCAATTAAACTGAGGACTCCTGGCCAATAGGACTCGAGCGACTGGAAGACTGGCAGCGTCACATGACCGCGGAGCATCGTGGCCCACACGTACCAGTCACCTTTCTTCAAGTACTTGTCTATCACTTGTCTTGCTTCCATAAACATTGACATGAGCTCAGGTCTCTCTAATAATAAGGCTCCTGAAATAAAACATCCCCCTTTTTTAAATAAACACATGAGACAGAATTAAATTAATTCTTTTTGTATTTTCAACTATGTATATGAATTGAGTTAATAGAACAAGTGTAGGGACATTTAGGTGCAGGTTTAAATTGGTGACTTTCTAAGTGTTGTTTGTTTGTGTCCATGGAAAAATTCAATAAAGAAATATTCATTGCCCAATTTTTAAGCCGACTAAAAATCAAGCTTACTGATTATACACGGGATGTCTGTGACGCAAACTGGCAAACATTGACTTGCTCATCATTTTGTCAATTTAACAACAGTAACACTAAACATTCACAACAAAATTGCTATGAAAAACTTTCGATATGATGAACCTTCAATAAAATATACTTTCCTTGTAATGAAAATTCAATTTTATTTAGCTACAAGTGAGTGTTTGAGGTCATGAACTTCGATATAGTGTGATTTGATATGGCATATGGAAATGAAAAATTAAGTCTCTTGGTGGGTCACAAAAAAATCATTCTATGATATCATACTAATATTCTCACAGCTGTTTTAAAGGTAATTTAAATAGCCCAACATATTTTAAAAATGCACCTAATAATACCTTTAACTAAATATTCAAAATAGGAGTCAACACCGCCTCCTATCCCTGAGTCTTGTGCTGTCCACCTTCCAGTCATCACATCAATATGGTTCCCCAGTAGACCAATTGGTGACCGGTGATGATATAGAGCCTTCAGGGCATTATAAGCAACCTGAAAAAATATGTTTACAAAAAAAATTATTGAGCTATGACAATATGGTGAAAATACAATCTATGTTGTGTATCATGAAATAAAAAAATTTCAAGAAAAGACCAGAATGGTTAATGATTTAGAAACAATAGGGTACTTTCGGTATTGAAAAATAAACTTGATTTTCCTAATAAAAAGCAACAAAAAATATATTTCGGCAAAATAAACACGCTTTCTCGCCTTAAAATAAAATAAAATGTTAATCCTTTTTTTATTTCCAGAAAAACGCTGTCAGATTTTGTCAGCCATTTTGATGACGTAATAATGGCAAATTGTACAGTGCCACAAACTTATCTGACCCGGTGGCCAAAATTGGAACTAATGCAAATGTTATACTGTTTTCAGAAAAATACCAAGACAGTATTACCCCTTACCGGGTCAAATAAGTTTGTGGCACTGTATGTAAGGCCGGCATTCATTCAAGTTTTTATGCACGAAACTGAACTGACAGTTTGGTTCTTGGAGGAATAGGTTTGCCTTTATGACGTCATACCAATAATTCCTCTCGTGTTTCAGGTCACGTGACACACCGATTTAAAATTTCGAATTTAAATATTGTTTATTAAAATAATTATGTGCTTTTATGACTCACAATCAGAATATTATTAAAGTATATTTCTACATAAATTTTAATTTTTATCAAATTTCATAGTTTACTTTTCATAACGGAAAGTACCCTATTATTGTGAAATTTATGATGTACTGAAAAACTAAATAAATTTATAATGTTCAATAAAATAAATATATTATCTACTAACTTCTTCATACAGTGGATCTCCTGTGAGTCTACTAAGGGTCCCAAACTCTATAATGAAAGTACCAATCCCCGCAGTGCATGTCACAGTAGTTTCGCCGGGCGGTACCCCTGACCTCAGATTAATGGTACCATAAGGCATGCCTGTGGTTGTATCAAAGGCTGCTATTAATCTTTGAGCTACATCTTCAGCCAAACGAAGCAGAGGCCCATTACAGGGCCAACCTGGCTCCAATTTCATGCCTGATCTGTAATAGGAATGTATTCCTTTTAAGATTTAAATTGATGTGCACACTGATAACAGCTGCAAAAGAACAATAAAAACTGCCAGTGTTTCCAGTAACATAATTTGTTCAGCTGTCTTCTTCTTTCTTACATGAAATATTTTATGTCTATAGTTCGAAAGAAGTTATGAAGATATTAGATAAAAAATTATATGCAAAGATTTAACTTACTTGTGCGATAATAAATGAGCACTCAACAGCCCTCCAACAATTCTTATATTTGTTTCAAACACAGACACATTGATATCTGCATCAAAGTTCTTCTTTTCAAGTACTACATCCACAACCCTGTTGAATTCTGTGTAGTTGCCCATTATCACCAGCATATCTAGAGCATCTATCAGTGTCAAAGAATAACTTCCCCATGTGTCGACACCATCACAACTCAGAGGTCTCAGTTCATCATATGGGTATGCATATTTCAGGTAGCTATCATAAGCATGCTGAAACATATCCCTCACCTCTTCTCTGAAATTAAAATAAAGTGTAAGTAATTAATACATAGCATTAAATTTTGCAAAGACAACTTAAAAATTTAATTGTCATAGAGTTTATAATTGATTTACCTTCACTGGCAGTTGTTCTAAATTTACTCATAAAACAAAATAACTAGTGTTTCTTTAAATTCATCAGAATGTAACTTGCCTGATGAGAAACTTATATAAAACTCATATATAGAAACCAGATTAAAGGATCATATATTTTTTTGTTATAACTTAAACTTATTTGGCAAGACATACCTTAATTTCAAAATATCTTCTTTTGTGTACTCCCTTATCGTATAACAAATTTCACAGCCATAACATAAAATTAATAGTAGCGAAAATAAATATCGACGCATTCTGTATGTAGCAATGTACTCTTGTAAAAATTCACTTATTTGATTCTATTTTCAGTGAAATGTACAGCTGATCAAACCTTTAATGATGAAATAATTTATCTGATAATATTAATTTTAATCATCATAAATATTCAGCAAATTTCATCAATTTCATGTACAACTCGCTAGATTCTCTATAGTGTGTTATGAGTTACACGTAGAAAAGAAATTAAATAAAGTGCACTTTGTAGAGAACCTTACATTCATTCACTGTTTTATTCCCCAGCATTCAAATTAAATTATCTTATTCTGTGTTTCGAGGTACAATGATTGAAAACGTATTCAGCTGTTTCTATTATAAATATTATAATATTGTATTGTACTTTAACAGCCAGAATACTATTATTAATTATAATTTATTAAAATAAAAGTATCGTGTTGGTTTCCACAATATCTTGAAAAATCTTGATCTTGACATTGACAATTTGACAATGACATTGACATATGAAATTTGTCATTGTATTTTTTTTTAAGATAAAATTGTATTATCTGTGCTATATTGCCTGTGCTTTGACCATAAAGGTAGGAGTATAGATCAATGGCATTACCCAATCACAATCCAACTAACTACCTACCTACATTACACAATTTGCAGAGCGCTAACTGAGCTAGCGTGCTAAAATCGCTTAAATCGCTTTGTGAGGCAGTTAAACAGTTTGGTGGTATGGGTGGTGCGTGTGTAGGTAGTACTCACGGTGCGAGATGGTAAATAATAAGTCCAACAAGAATGCACACGGAAAGAAAAAGTTTATTTGCACGACACAATAGATAAAGCACACAACACCAAAAGTCAGAAACCACACAGTAGAAGAAGAAGGAGTGAAAGTAAGAAAGCGATAGTACAGTAAATAGCAGAAAATAACAAACGACAATATTACGAAGTGCGTAAGCGGTAAGCGATAAGGTAGCGAGTGACACGGGCTCCGCGGTGTAGTACGTGTATCGACTGATTGTTATGCGGGCTCCCTGCTCAACCCAGCCGGCCGGCGCGTGAGTTCATATTAGATCTTAAGAGATGAGAACTTCCTGTCCGGGCTGTCGTTTCCACTGTACAATGTTAGGTCGACGATGTAAACATTTTATGCTCGTCGAGTATGCAATAAATTAATACGGTTTTATAATGAATATTTAAAGTGTGATTTTATTTATGTAAATAGTTAATAATATTGTAATATATATGTATGTGTAATAAAATATAATTTGGTATATAAATGAATTGTAATATAGTAAATGTATAAGTTGTAAATGTAAATAAATATATTTGAATGTAAATAATATAGTACATGTATATTAATTTTAATGTAGTTTAATGAATTGTAATATAGTAAATGTATACGTTGTAAATGTAAATAAATATATGTGAATGTAAATAATATAGTGCTTGTATAAATTTTTTATTGTTGTGAATATGTGATTATATAATAATGAAATGGATGTGTTGTATGTTTATAATGTATTAATAAATATAAAGAGTACGCCACAACAGTAACTAGAGCAGTGTAATGTATGATAACACTAGCTAGTGCACTGAGTTAGCGCTCTGCAAATTGTATAATGTAAAGCCCCCATAAGACAGTAACTAGTGCAGTGTAATGAATATTGGCATTAGATAGATAGTGCACTGAGTTAGCGCAAACGTATAGATGGGTCGTAAGCGCTTGCGGCAAATTCCTTTTGATTTGTGCCAAAAAATAAAAAAATGTCCCTCAAAAGGCATTTATTATAAACTTTGAATATAAATAAGCGTATTTCGATTTCGTGCTCCGAATTTATATGCTGTAACGTTCGTAAACGTTCGAGTATAGAGCATAGATCTTTGCAGAAGTTTCCTATTGGTTGAAATTTAAAATATCATAGACAGAAGAGCAAAGTAAACTGCAACAGCTGAAATCATCAAAATGTCTGTTGTCCGTTGACGCTTGTTAGCGTTTTCGAGGGTGTTATAAAAATATACGCTCAAAGTTTCAAAACTACACTCAATATTGTAATAAAATGCTTGGCTAAAAGATTTGATACACGTATTTCCGTTTGGAGTTTCGTTCTCTGCGAGCATTCAACGTTTGTGCTGATCTGGCGTAGTGGTATTGTTTACGGAAATATCAGAGATGGCAGCGTTTAGAATTCACGAAGACCAAGAGAACACGGCCTTGGCTCTTCGGAAAGAAATCCCAGATGTATTTTCAGCTGCCACGCAACGGCGGGCCCTGGGTGACCTCAGCCAGTTCACCTGCAATCAGAACCGGAACGTAAAACTTGTAAGTTTGTTTCTTGTGTTGTTCACGTGTTGTTGAATATTGTTTTACTAACTCGACGTCGTTTTAGCCCGGATTGACGAATGGACCGTGCAAAGTTCAAGATGAGAACAGAACTGTGCGTCAAATTAAGAACGAGAAGAACATCGTACCTCCCGTGGCGCAGTTTCGCGCGTTCAGTGTGTACGAAGACGATACTGAGGTTAAGAAACGGGAACCCTTCAAACCTTATGTATGTAAAGAAACAAGGAAGGATAATTACTTTGTAGCTGCTGCAGAGAACGTGAAAACTCTTTGTGCTCAAGTGGAAAAGCAATCAGAAAAGCCCAAAGATGGTCCTGAACTCCAGTAAGTGACATTGTCAATATTAACACCATGCAATGTTAATGTTTAGCATTGAGCAAATTAAAGTCTTTTATACCATTTCAAGGTTTATTTATAACCTAAAAGTCATTGACATAAGCCAGTTCAATGTATTTTTTTTATTTTAACTCCTTAAAAGTTGTTATATTCAAGTTAATATTTTGCTTCAATTATAGCAAACTAAACAAGGTCAATAATGGTTATGGTTAAATTGAATCATGATTTTAAAATTAAAAGAATTAGTAAACTTTAAATTTCTTTGTTCCGCTTCAGTTTATCGTTACAAGAGAAAGAAAAGAAAGATGAAGTCAAAAAAGAAGTGGTTGAGTCACCCATGTCCATTGTGGACTCCAGCATTCTGTCCATGTCCATTTCTAAGAATGAGAGTCTCATTTTGGACGATAATCTGGATGAGGAAGATGCAACAACGGCTCAAACAGACAAGGAGATGTTCTTCCATGTAGTGGAGTATCGTCAGGACATATATGAATACATGAAGGAAATTGAGGTTAGTAATTGCTATAATGAAAATTAAAATCAAAGTTATAAAATACTCTTGCTGTGAGTAGGTCACTGAGTTTGATTGCGGCACAGACATTTATGTGATTGACAAATGTTTGTCCTTGGATCAGTATGGTTTAAGTTTGTGTCTGATGATGTTTTCTGTCTTGTTCATGCTATCCACAGGACATCTATTGCAACATTAGAAGTATGTAAGCATCTATTTAAATAAAACCCTTCTTAATTATGCCTTAATTAAGTTGGTTTGGTTGGTTTGTTATTGATTTAATTCACTTAAAATTTAATTATTGTCTTGTTTGGTAGTATAAAACTGGATAAAGTTGCACAAAGTAGTTTACATAGGTTTAAAACTGTAGTGTATGTATGTAATAATAATAATAATACACTTTATTGTACACCAAAGCAACATAACATAACAGAATAAGATATTTGTACAAAATGTGATACAAAAGGCGGTCTTATCGCTACAAAGCGATTTCTTCCAGACAACCTTAGGGTAAGAAGTAAAGAAGTATGTATTGCAAGGCATTCATATTATGTTTTGTAGCATAACAATCATGGTTAGGCAGAAGGATAAGTTCAAACAAATTTCAAAAGAATCCTAAGTTATGAAGGTTTTACTTAGCTATTAATTTATGTTCTTAGTTCTTGTAGTTTTAGACTCGGACCAATAAACTATGAGTGGCGGGAACAAACGAGTGAAGCCAGCAAAAAGTAAGCCTAGCCTTGTATACACATGGCGGCACTTACACCAATATGAAGTTTTGTGTTCTAAATAATAAAAAATTAATGAAGTTTTATGTGCCAATAAAATGTTAAAATAAAGTTTAAATTTGTTGTGTTCGGAAGATAGTTCAAACTGTCAACATAGGGCATTCTATTGGTTTTGATGTGTGCTTTGGGCTTACTTTTGCTGGCTTCACTCTTTTGTTCCTGGCGCTCCGTCTATAGTTTTATTGGTCTGAAGGTTTAGAAGCAAGTTTTTTGCAGTTCCATTTATGATGATTCACTTTTAACAGATCAAGAACAGGGCCAACCCTCGCTACATGCGCAAACAGCCAGACATCACCCACATGATGCGGTCCATTCTCATTGACTGGCTGGTAGAAGTATGTGATGAGTATAAACAACAGAGCGAGACTTTACACTTGGCTGTGTCGT
Organism: Hesperia comma; assembly: GCA_905404135.1. Lineage (NCBI taxonomy): Eukaryota > Metazoa > Arthropoda > Insecta > Lepidoptera > Hesperiidae > Hesperia > Hesperia comma. The sequence continues at coordinate 13,755,091 of FR990020.1, read as the reverse complement.
ACGTCGATAGATTCCTGTCTTACATGAGTGTAGTGAGAACCAAGTTGCAGTTAGTTGGAACGGCGGCCACATATATTGCTGCGTAAGTTCATTTTTATACCTCAGTTAAATAGATCTTGGGTGTAAAGTAAATCTTGTATATCAACTTAATCATTAGTTTTGTTAAAGATGGTAAAACAAAACAAACTCACTTTAATTTAGTTGCATAACTTGATAATTATTTTGTTCTATCAATACAAATAACCAATGTCCGGGTGCTTTTCCACCAGAGCTAAGCTATGTTAGTAAGTAGCATAGCTTGGCTTTGGTGGAAAGGTGCGCTTAGTGAAGTGGAGTTGGGAGTTAAAGTTAAAATTAAAGGTATAGTTAAAGTCACAGTTACTAAAAAAATATAGTAAAACAGCCTGGAATTACTATGAAACTTTAATGGATCCGAATGTTCTCATGACATTATAATACACATAATTTCAGAAGTAGTAAGTTGGAATATAATGGGAAATATTGACTGTATTTTACTATTTTCCTAGGCTGGTTATGAATCAAATACTTTTTCTTTTGTTTATTATCATAGAAAAGTCTACTTTAATGCTAGACTAGATGTTACAGATTTTTCATGATGTGACAACACAAGGTAACTGTATGATGTATTTTCACTACAGGAAATATGAAGAAGTATATCCACCAGACGTGTCAGAGTTTGTGTACATCACAGACGACACATACACCAAGCGTGATGTGCTGCGTATGGAGCATTTGATCCTGAAGGTGCTCTCGTTCGATCTCTCCACACCAACCTCACTTGCCTTCCTCTCACACTATTGCATCTCCAATGGACTCTCAAAGAAGACTTTTCATCTGGCTGCTGTAAGTTTATGATTTATTTTGAATTAAGAATGTATATCAAAGAAAACAATTAACTAAAAACATGTAATGCCTTTCATCAAATTTTGTTTAGCTGATTAAATGGTAGTACACTTTAGTACTCCACCCACTATTATAAATCAAATGAAGTTAGAAGACGAATTTAATGGTTTTTGTAGTCCCCTTCCCCTCTTCACACTTTCATTTTTGACAATATAAATATGTGAAGATCCTGGAGTGTTACATATTAAGGAGTTTTGCTTGTAGTTTATGTACAGAATTTTAATATTTGAGAATCCATGTGACATCACATCTTCCTATCAAACAATGTGACATTATTTTTTTACTCCCTTCTAATAACGGTTTTACAAGAATAAACCGGTAATACACTTGAATGAGATTGTCCATGTGAGATCATCTCCTGTTGAAAGTGTTGAACAATGTCACATTGCTCTTACTTTAACTTCTTATCCCCTGCCATATCACAATAACAAACTTTCAAAACACTAGAGTAATATCACCAACCACACCTTCCAGTACATAGCGGAGCTGAGCCTGCTGGAAGCGGACCCGTACCTGCAGTACCGGCCGTCGATGGTGGCGGCGGCCGCGTTGGCCACCGCGCGCCACTGCCTGCTGTGCGAGCGCGCCGACTGCGACCAGCGGCTCGACGGGCCGCACCCGCTGTGCGCTGCCACCGGTATGTAGCTTAGGTAGCTGGGTAGATGTGCTGTAGTCTTGCTTGGGTATACTTCAATTTCAAATGTTTTTCAAATATTGTTGTAAATAATGTTGATCAATAATATCAAGCAGATGTAGGCTCAGTAACAAAATATATTAACACTTCAATCAGCTCTTATGTAATGTAATGTCAGCTCTTGTGTTGTAATGAATGGTCGTAAGTATAAGGGTCCCCGCAGACTGACTGCAGCCACCGACGGCTGTGGCGTTGTGGCGCTTCTTTTTAGAAGCGCGGTCCGGCTGACAGCCGCTTCGGGTGAATTCTGCTCACTGTTATTGGAGCTGTTGGCTGTTGGCCGGATCACGCTTCTAAAAAGAAGCGCCACAGCGCCACAACCGCCGGTGGCTGCAGTCAGTTTGCGGAGACCCTTAGATAATGTGTAAAATTTTAAATATTAGTGACATTGCGAAGTAACATGTTTGTGAAAACTTTTGTCTAAGTTCTGAGACATAAAACAAATAAAACTGTGTATGTGAGATCTTATTTACGTAGACGACTTACCTCCCTATAAGGGAGTCGATGTCTAGATGGTATTGTTGGTAATGTGGCGACATCGCACAACGTCACACGGTGACGTCACCGAAACTTGAAACGCGCTATCGAAGATTTCTACATCGCCCGCATATATACAACGCCTCGTGTATATTTACTTGGGGTCTCGGCCGCCCCTCAGGCATGTCGTCTCGTCTAGCGGGAGATCTCCCATTGCCAAAGTACCATCAAATATGAGATGTGACGAAGTAATGTTTGACCGGCAACATTGTCCTGTAGCATGGCCGGCGGCGCTGGCGGCGTGCTCGGGCTACGCGCTGGGCGAGCTGGCGGGCTGCGCGCGCGAGCTGGCGCGCACGCACGCGCACGCCGCCCACCAGCCCTACCGCGCCATACCCGACAAGTACAAGGGGAACAAGTAAGATGTTGCATACTATTGTTGGTCCATCTAGGGTTGTCACGTGGCCTGTTTTGTAAATTCGATTTTAAAATAATATTATGTAGGGTTCGATTGATTCGAACGACTTGCAGTTGTTGTATTACAAAATGCCTCTGGTCGGTCCATCTATCCATATTGAAATGTTGCGAAAGAATGTTGGAACTACTTGTAAGAAAATCTTTGACATACTAGCCATATGTGTGTTGTTTTGCTGAATTTAAATTAAGTGACACAAAGAAAGATTGTGGAGAAAATTTAAATGCTTGTATTCAAGTTTCAAGTTCGAATGTTTAGTTTGAAATAGACAGTAACATGAATTGATATTAGTAAGGCTATGTCCGCACGTCGCGTTGCGTCGACGCAAGCGTTTTCGTTGCATCGTATTACATAATATTATACTATAATAACCAAAGTGTACACACGGTGCAGTGCATCGACGCGGACTGATCAAACTCCCCTGCACTACGCGACGCGTCCTGTGGTCATAGCTTCTAAGCCAGTCCGCCCAGCCTTCACCGATTTCTTTTTAAATTCTAGGTACGACGGTGTGTCAACGCTAGAGCCTAAACCTATGTACCCAGTGGCCAAGTACCAGCCGCCGGCGGCGCCCAACACCGCGCGGCCCGACAACTCGCGGGCATCCAGCTAGTAAACACCTGTACCTGAGTCGCCGGATAATACGCCTATACGGACCTGCCACTACAAGCTAAAAACAACTTTATCACCTTTTGTCACAGTTCAATTCTGCTTGTCAGAAAATTTAATTACGGTTTTCTTATTCTTGCAGTCAATCTGTAATGTACCTTACGGCCTTTAGGGGCACAAAGTGGCATTTCTATGGGATGCAATTTAAGCAAATTCCGTATTGAATGCGTCCGCGGTGTAGACACTACATCTTCGTAACTCATAAAGGTTCGGCCAAACCTGAGCGTCAGTAACGCGGGAAGCGGGACGCGATGCGGGAGCGTCTGCAACGCGAAACTTAACGTGCACACCTACGCGACTGCGGCGCGAACCGCGAACTTCATTTGCTAATTGACAGTCACTAAAGCTGCTCGTCTTAATCCGGTATAACATAACTAACTATTATTTATTTACCATCCATTTGAAATTCCGGACCAATTGAATCCCATATTTTATCCTTTTTTCGTAAATTCTTATAGTCTCTGTTTTTCAAATCATATAAGACAGGAAATCCTCTCACCGTTTCTATAAATTGCTCTGTATTTTCGTCTGTTGTCTGTTGTTGTCATCGTAAACGAAATAATTAGTAATAACAAAGGCTTTCTTGCACATAAACACGTCTAACCACTAGACGCGTGCGTCCCGCTCTGTCGACGCGGCCGTCCCGCGTTGTGGTCGCGTAGGTGTGCAAAGCGCCATAGATAAAGTATGGGTAGCGTCCGCCGCGCGGCAGACGCTCCCGCTTCGCAGTCGCTTTGGTCGCCCAGGTGTGTCCGAAGCTTAACCGTTCGGGTTTGCTCTCACAATGAGAGGAGTACAGGCCATAGTCCAATACGATGGCCAAGTGCGAATTGGCAGAATTTACAAAATTACTGTGAGAATATTATGGAGAATTCTCAACTATGCTCACAGTGTTCTTCACTGAAGAAAGTCATAATGGATTTCTAAAACATCATTTTAGAAAATGAGAGGTGTGTGTTGGATTCGGACGTAGGTCCATCTATTTAGGAGTCCAATGATTAAACAGCTTGGCTGTCACTGCCTTAGACGGTACATAACACTTCGAGAACGTGTTTATTTTAGTCGGGACCGTTTTAAACGAGTTCTCAGTGTCTCATTCCACTCCAGGGGCCAAATGATGTAGTATGTAATTTAATAATAAAAACGATTAACAGCTATGGGATAAACAGATACACAAACCTTCCTATATATAAAGACTGAAATGTGTATTGTTCAAGGTTCTTGTCGGTTTTAGAATTTTTACATTACATTTGAGATAGCTTTAACATATCGTATATGTTATGAAACCTATGATTATTAACTTAGAATAATCGAACAGTCTCCTCATGTATTACCAAAGCAAAACTGGCGGATGTTTATCCCATGCCCAGCGAAGGCAAAATTGAGCTGTCTAAGACCTAACGGAATTTGATTACTAAGTGTTTGAAATAAGACATTGTATGTGGTTAACCAAATACATCGAAGCTGTATCACTATTCAAACAATGAGTATCTTAAAAATTTTGTAAGAAAATAATAGTTATAAATTCGTTCGTCGCGTCTTTTGAAGTTTTGCGTAAAATTACCGTTGAACAATGAAAAGATACTTGATGTTTGTGATCATTTGTTTGCCTATTATAATAGTTATATTGCTTAGTATATATTATATTGTATTTATTATAAAAGTGACTGTCCCTTACATCGATTCTGAACACCTTCGACATATTTTCGCGTCTTAACAACTTTTTAATAATTTGTGACACAAAAAATTTAAATATTTATGTAAAATGCATGTAACGTAACTTAAATTATGATTAATTTGTATTTAAAATAATTTGACACCTTATGCAAAAGAGTAAGAATTTCGTTTAGTTTGAATTTGAAGTGACTTTTTGTTAACTTTTATGTATCGTAATTGAGCATTTACTAATAGCATTTTTGATAGGGTATGAAATTTAGATTAAGTATTAACTATATTCTGCCAACACTGTGTTCAATATCAAATTTCTGAAAATGTGCTTTGTTACACCTAATTCTTCCAAATTCGTAAAATAAACTGCCGTGATTAATTTTTATGTAAATTAAATATCAATACATATACTATTATGAACAACGATTTAGTTTATTATATTACTAACATTTACTGGTTAATTTGTTTCTATCTAAAAGTCGAAGAATTTAATGTTTACTGCAATTGTATGTCGTTTTGTATGATGTGATGTTACATGTAGGACTAAGGGACTCATGTTGTAAGCTACTTAGATATCATTTCTGATGCCTATTCAATTCTTATTTTCATGTTTGTTAGTAAATTATTATTTTTGAGATATAAGGTATGTTTTGATGTTGATAAGTAGTTTTTAATGTAATTTAATGTAATAGAATCGATATTTTACTCCAGTTTGCATTTGGAGGTAAGTACCGATATTGGTAATATATAATATTTCAAAATATCTGAAGTCTTTTTATCAGAAAATCGAACCTATTTGGTTATTTATAACTTTATGACCCATGGCGCTCGCTCATATTCGCGCGAATACGCGAACTCACAAGTGCAGGGTAGATATAGTAAACCCAACTTAAGACTGAAACGAAAGAGGCGCTGTCGGACGCATTTGACATTCATTTGACCAATCATTGCACACTAGTAACTGACAGATGAATGAACACAACGTACTTATGAATGACTTTTCGTTAGTTCCAATTTTCGCCATTTCAGAGTTAAGTTGGGCGGACTATAGAACCTTCAGAAATGGTTATGCGAAGTTTTTGACGTGTTTTGCCAAAGCTGTGACAATTCGTGCAAAGTAAAAAGGTTCGCGCGCATGTGAGTGAGTGCGGTAGTGATTGTCAAAGTAACTAGGTACGGGCGTGGTCGGTAAAGGATGGTGACTGCTAGGGGCAAAACTAGAGTTCCCTGTTGGGCCCGTTCGTTATCATTAGGTAGCAGTCGTCAAGCTTTATTGAAGGCTTTTGAGAGGCGTCAATCTCCGATACTTCGGTTCGATATTAGGCCCTCCACTAATCCGCTCTGTAGCAGCGTGGCGGAGAAGTTTATAATTCTTCAATAGGGTACTTTCGGTAGTGAAAAATAAACTCGATTCCCCTAATAAGAAGCAACAAAAAATATATTTCGGCAAAATAAACACGCTTTCTCGCTTTAAAATAAAATAAAATATTAATTATTTTTTTATTTCCGGAAAAACGCTGTCAGAACTTGTCAGCCATTTTGATGACGTAATAATGGCAAATTGTACAGTGCCACAAACTTATCTGACCTGGTGGCCAAAATTGGAACTAATGCAAATGTTATACCTACCTGTTGTCAGAAAAATACAAAGACAGTAGCGCCACCCTTACCGGGTCAAATAAGTTTGTGGCACTGTTTAGTGCTCTTACACACGAGCGGCACGATGTCAACGGCAGAGACAACTGCTTCACGGTTGGCGGCGGCCGTCGACGTGTCGGCGGCGGCCGTAGACATGTCAACATCGAATTGCAATCGTCGACATAGGTTGACGTCTGCCGCCGACACGTCGACGGCCGCCGCCGACACGTCGACGGCCGCCGCCAACCGGTGCAGTTGTCTCTGCCGTTGTCTGCCGTTGACATCGTGCCGCTCGTGTGTAAGAGCATAGACCGGCATTCATTCAAGTTGATAAGCACGAAACTGAACTGACAGTTTGGTTCTTGGAGGAATAGGTTTGCCAATGGTTTGCCATCATGACGTCACACCAATGACTTTCGTGTTTTAGGTCACGTGACATGCCGATTAAAAATTTCGAATTTTAATATTGTTTTTTAAAATAATTATGTGCTTTTATGACTCAAAATCAGAATATTACAGTATATTTCTACATAAATTTTTATCTTAATTTGTTTTAGTCACATTACAATATACATAAAACAAAATAAAAACCAAATAAGATTTTGTAAACTATATATTTCGAATTTAAATTTAAAAATATTTCATCTATGACTTAAATCCGTGGATGTGCGAGGTTCTTCATTATTTGTACTTTGCCTTGACTTACAGTCGTCGGCATTAGTGACTACGAGGCGTGTTTCTCTTGCGTGTACACGTTGCCCAAGCCTTTTTTAGTCGCACCTGGACCTGAAACAAACAAAATGAAGTTCAAATTTGTTTACTTAGTATCACAACGATGTAACTCCAACGAAGAGTTTAAAATAAGTAAGACATCAATTTGTCTCCGTTCTCATTCTTTCCCTACGACCAAGGGTTTTGGTAAAAGTTCGCGATTATAAACTATCATAGTAAACAAGTCATTCACGTAATAATAGTAGATTGTATAACAAGGGAGCAAAGTAATAGTTTTACGGCGAGGGCGCTTTTTTGAATCCAGAGCCAAGGGAGGGATTCTAGAGTAGAATCCCGAGCGTAGCGAGGGATTTTTTAGTAGAATCCTGAACGTAGCGAGGGATTCAAAGTATGTCGCCCGAGCCAAAAATATTTGCTCCCGAGTGATACACTCTACTTTTCATCCCCCCCTATGAGAAAATAAAAGGCGCCTCAAATTAAGGAATTATACCGTCACAGTCACTAAACTAACTAAACCGACTAACCCGACTAAAGTAACTAAACTAACTAACTAAACCAACTTAACTAACTAAACTAATTAAACTAACTAAAGAACTCATTTTTCAAAACAAAACCATGAATTTCTAACAATCCGAACTGAATTTAAAAAAATTTTCCTCCCTCCTGAATTATTTAAATAACGGGGAGGAAAAACTCATTCCCGCCCGCTAAATTAAAAGTTTCTTATAGAAAACACCAACTTTGGGCCCCTTTAAGTCCGAACCAAGTCGTCTTTTTCGAATAGGTGGGATGAAAAACATGTTGAGAATTTGATCACAAATCCAATTTTATTATAATATACCTAATCCTGCAACATAAATTAGGTACATACATAATATTGTCTTCAATTACGGTCTTGCGTAACTTGCCACTACTATAAAAAATTCGTCCACTGTAGGGACCCATGCTAATTGCGGTTTGAAGAATCCGTATTTGAATTTAAAGCGCGCCGTGCGTGCGCGTGGAATTCTAAATGTCTTGTAGATAATTCGATGTTGCAAACGTTGCGGACTTGCACACATTGTAATGTAATGTAAGTCTTATTGTGTAGGTACATTATTGCGGAAATATATTAAATTACACTCAATTAAAACTTTAAAACATCTTTTACATCATGAGGAAGTACGGAGCTCTCAATATTGTTCTTATGGTTTTCAACGAATGTTGTCGAGACAGTTACTATTCTATTTCTAACGTCGGCATAAATGCAAAGTTAACTTTATACAATGTATCAATGAAATAAATGATAATTCTAACTCAAAATATTAGGATACGTGTGCGTAAACTCTTGTATTGTGACATGAAGTTAACGCACGGGTCTCGTCGGTGCTATTAATTATTTTACCTCTCCTATATCCTATTGGCCATTGCGAAATAATTTTTATTTATTTTAACATTCGCCTGTATGTGATTGTGTCTACTAAACCAATGTAACAATAAGTGTTTTACAATCATAACATTCGCAGTAGTATACACCTAGATCACAATAGAAGGTCCTAGTCCCAAAATAAATTGTAGGTACTGGCTGAAGCATTTCTAAACCATGGAAACGTTTGTGAAGAACAAATTGGGTAACAGCAAACAAGAGATGTTTATAGAACTGCGGTGTTTATAAACAGGGTGGTGATATTGCCAAGTACAGCGTGCGCGGACCGCCTATTTCAGTCGAATTTTCAGGAAGCGTCGCATCTATTATAAACCCGTGTCGTTCTTACTATTTCAACGTGATTTAACCTTCAAACGCTCGCCAATTCTTCGTGCCGTCTGGTGTATACGAGACGACAATTTAAATCATATTTGCGAACGAGAGCCGTCGGTTTGTGGAGCCACGAGCCAGCGAACCGTTGTATAAACATAATAAATCACTCGCCTTTCAGTCTGAGTGTCGCGACAAGATATTTAAAGTACGATAAGGAAACGTTTGTGGATTTGGACTTGATTAATGTTAAGGTTCCGTACATTAATATTACGAAAGATACCAGACCGAACAGTAACCACTATAATATTCGATTGTAAAATTACGATGAAGCGATTTCAACATGATTTAATGACGCCCATGTAGTACACAATCGTGTGGTATTTAAGTTACTACACTAGCGGCACGCTATGATGGCCGGTTTGACACATTACAACAGTGATGTGGAATGTCAATTTATTCTCGAACAAAAAACAATTAAGTTTTGTTTTTGTACCTGAATAAATAGGTTTAATAAAACAAAAATGTAAATGTTTATTTAATTTATTTGAACGAACTGAATATTTCAATGAAAATGAATATACATACTTTATATGCACACAAGAAACATATGAATACAAAAGATACCAAAAAAGGTGCCACAAAAGGCCATAATTAATCAGATTCGTCCATACTACTATTTTCACTGTCGTCACTGCTATCATCACCTACATTAATAATTATATGTTCGTTTTCTATAATATTATCTATTTTCACATCTCTTTCATAATCTTCCCTTATTAATTTAACAGTTCTATTCACAACCTTTTCCCAGTCTCCTTTAGTCACATGTTCACAAGCTTCTTCTAATAATTTTAGCATTTTTTTTGTGGTAAATGGGGGTTCTGTATTGTGTCTTGCAGCATATCCCTTAATTTGAGCCCACACCAACTCAATCGCATTATACTCACAATGGTAAGGCGGTAACCGTATAACTCTGTGCCCATGTTCTAATGCTATTTCGTCAATGACGTATCGGATCTTGGTTGGTTTGTTTTCTTTTAAAAGACGTACTAATTCCGCTTTTAACATATTCATGTTTGCATCTACGCCATTTTTACGAAGCCATGCGACGATATCAGCTTTCTTTTGGGATTGGGCAGGTGGCTTGTCAATTTGCATCGAGTGGTATGGGGCGTTGTCCATAATTATAATAGATGGTTCAGGGAGGCTACACAACATTGAGGTAAACCATTCAGTAAACTTTTCTCCATTCATGTCTTCATGATAGTCTCCAGTGGTTTTTGACGCAAAAGCCATGAGAGAACCTTCGACAAACCCGTTGATGGTTCCGGCGTGACAAATTATAAGTCGCGATCCTTTTCCTACAGGAACTTTGGAAGTAGATGCTGCTGTGTCATCGTTCCAAGAACGGCCTACAGTATGGTTAGCATTAAGCCATGTTTCATCCAAGAACACAACATTTTGCCAATTTTTGATTTCTTTCACTTGCCGTAAAAAAGTATACCTTGCCATCGCTATATCAAATCTTTCCATCAATATTTTGCGTTTGTTACATTTTTTGTATCGAAATCCAATGGTCTTCAAAATCTTCGTTAAAGAACTTTCCCCACCGAAGAATAATCCAGCTTCCTTCAGTGAATGCACCAACTTTTTTCTTGTTGGATACTCCTTCTGTAAATAGTAGCCGTAAACATGTCTTCGGATAGCATCGGCATCAAAGCTATCGATGCCTACGACTGGTTTTGCTCGTTTTCTCTTTTTTGGTGTGTGAAGTTTATTTTCTTCTGTGCCAGTCTCGCCATATTTTTCTTTAGTTATCCGTCTAACAGTTCGTTGTCCAATATTAAGCGCATCAGCTACGCGTTCAACCACTGACGTTATAGGTAAAATTGGCCCTCCATTTTGAGCTTCACGATCGAAATAGTTACGAAGGCGTATTACGAACTCACGTGTCTGACTATTTAGAACAGTTCTCTGCGTACGTTCGGTCATATCGACGAAATCCACAACAAAGGGCTTGAACAGAGTCCAAATTAACGAGCAAGGGTCAACAGTAATGCAGTATCAATATTTGAAATCCAAAGCCAGGTCAAAACTATATCACAATCGCATTGCACTGACAGTTTATACTTTTCGAAGCAACGTCAATTCGAAACTGCTTTGTTTTGCATTGAGCATTGACGCGAGTTTGCCGGAGGTAGTAGTTGTGCTAGCCAGCGATCCTATGTGACGATCGTATTAGATTCCATTTTTAAAAATTTTCAATTTAGAAAACCAAATGCCGAGTTGTGGTATATATCATATAAAAATAAAAATTTTACCTTTTGTATGAAACAGCTGATATTTTTTTGCGATTTCAGAGGTTTGTCCACATAGTGAAAATTGTTCATATTCACAAGTACATTCACCCCTTAAATGGTGCAAACTGATTTTTCTACACTTGTATACATTTTAGAAATCAATTTAATAAATAAATTTTGAGTCCTAAACCTAAAACTACATTCGATAAAATTTATGAATCTCTGCACATCACTATCGTCAATAAAGTAATACAATTATTTCCTTCAAAGTCGTTATCAATTAATACGGAACTTCATGAGCGGACAAACGTCAAACCGGCCATCATAGCGTGCCGCTAGTTTACAGTATTTAAGTTTATAACTAAATACTCCAGATTGTAGGCCCATAAACACCACACACGAAAACGACGTGGTTATGAGCACATATTAAACTTGCAAGACGCTAGGCCAATGTACTTTATATCAAACCGTTCCGCATCCGCACTTATACGCGCGTGTATCGGTTCGGTATTATCGTTGAAAGGACAGAAACAAGCTTACGCGTCTAAAGTACACCTAGGTAATCTGTTGACACCTTAACATTGATTTGTATTTTTACGTACCTAAATAAGAAGGTATGGGTACCTACCTACCTCAATTTAGTTGTTGTTTCATTTCTGTCTGTATACAATACAGGTAAACATCCGTACGCAAGTACTGCTGCATGGCAACAATAAGGCAGAATATAGATAATAATAAGTGTCATTGAATTTATAAATTATGTAATGATATTATATTGTCGAGTTTGAATTTAAAAAACGTTCGATCAATGGTTAGCAAAAATAAACGTCGTTGCGCACTTTGCATGCCAAGGAGTTGCCAAGCCGCCGGCCGTAATGAACCCGTGAACTCACTTCCGCAGCCCCGAAAGGAAAGGAAATTCACTATCGATTTGCGATTCTGCACACGACTCCAATATTGTTCGTTCTGCTGTTTCTCGTGGTGTTATAGACAGGAAACAATATAGACAATAAGGGAATTTTAACTTATATCATCAGGGGTAGAAAGATAATAGTACATTACGAATTTACGATACGGTGCGTAAAGTTGGCCATTTTTTAACGGCGTGAAGTTAGAGCACGAGCGAAGCGAGTGCGATATACCTTTGGCAATAGGGAGATCTCCCGCCAGGCGAGATGACATGCCTGGGGGGCGGCCGAGGCCCCGAGTGAATGTACACGAGGCGTGGTATATATGCCAGCGATGTAGAAATCTTCGATAGCGCGTTTCAGGCTTGTGTGACGTGTGAGCGGTGTCGCCACATACCCATGAAGCAAATTGCTTCATGGATATACCTACGCCGTTAAAAAATGCAACTTTACGAACGAGTATCGTATATTACTTTATAGCACGAGTGACATAAAACTGTTTAATTGTAGTTATAATAAATAATAGTTATGATTTGATGCTTTAATTTCATATAGATATATTGCTAAGTACATAGTTACACTTTCTAAGTTGCGATAATGTTTTTGTAATTTCATTGTACGAAAGAAAATTACAAAGATTTCGAAACATGAAGAGACAGATAAAAATACGACGAAGCCTCCGGAAAGGAATTATTACGAATTTATTAATGCTTTAATTAGGTAAGTTTTCTACTATTAAAATTTAATGCATTTTTTGCGTGTCTAATTGCGCAAATGACTGGGTATTCACCCGTGGTATTTACAAAATGAGTTTGTGGCATGTTGCGCGTGGATCCTGAAAACTACTAATAATATTAATTATGAGTTTAAAAAGTATTTTTTTGTCTATATGTAGATGAATTCTATAATGAATCTAAAACTTGCCAGGAGTTATGGTGGATGCTGAAAGCAGTATTTGATTGAATTGAAAGTAACTCACTATCAAATATCAATACAACCGCATTAATAGGTAGATAAGTAGATATAGTTATTGAGGAGTTATATTAGCCATTTGTTCTTCCTTAAAAGTGCCCCCTCTCCAAATCAGTAAGAGTAATTAAATGTTTTACGTCCACAAGTGTTCCTATTGATTAAAGAATTTTTTTGCGATTTCGTTAGTTACCGCAACAAAAATTATTTAGACTTCAAAGAATTTCTACATACCTACTTAGTTAAAAATATCCCATCCTTAGTTCCCATTATAAATTGCAATATCCGACGTCACGAACTGAATGGTACATTACAGTGGTAGTTTATTAATCTCACAACAACAAGTCAAACGTAAAGTGCGTGCTCGGACGTCAATCAATATCGGCGCTGGCGTTTATGATAGATCGTCGATAAACAGTTTGATTGGATGGAGTCTATTATTGACTGCAAGCCACAAACATCACACGAAGCTTTCGGAGCGTTTCCTGGCGCGAGAGAAATGGGGCCGGCCGTGACGCACGTTTTTACCTCTACATCCGTTCATATTTATAGGACAGATTTTTTACATATCCCACTAATTAAAACTGGAATAGGCGTATCCGAAATCCATTTCTGGTCCGCATTAATCTGGTATTCCACGAAATTGACGGGATAACGTTTCGTAGTGTGTTTATTTTTTATCACTGCATTTTATCCTGCATAAATCTACGTCCATGTACTTACACCTACAGAACAGTTATGTAACAGCCTCGTGTTTATTTTAACGAACTGTAAGTAGATACCAAACTGTCATGCAAACAAATGTAAGAACCCAGTCCAGCCCTTGGATGGTGATCATAGATTCAAATTACAACTCATTATTTAGCCACATTACCTATATAGGCATGTGAATGTGATCTTGCGACAACACCTAGTAGGTAGAACTTCGTACCTACCTATTTTGTTAGTCCGTTCCGATCAGTAATTTTCATAGTTGATACTGTTGATAGTCATCAAACTCGTGGACATTGTGGTTACCTAAGTGCAAAAACTGGTTTTTGGTGTTAAAAATAAATAAGTACAATGTGAAACGCTTATAGATAAAACGATATAAAACGGCTCAGGTACGTAGCCTGCAGTGAACAGTCGACCTAGACAGGAATTTAATATGAACACATTAAAATTTAATGTAAACAGATGGTTAATGATTTAAAAAATCGTTGAACTGTAAAGCTCACAGTTGGTAGCTTAAGCTTTAACAAGAAGTGTTATCGGCTACGAGACACGTGAACACGAATATCACGATTTAACGTGACTCGACTTTGTTTTACACATAATAAAACCACGCTTGAAGCTATTGTTTCCATTGCGTTATACTTTTTTCAACTTTCAATACGTACCCTACTATCACCTATGTTCCTATTTGTAAGAGTTTTCAATGTGTACATGTAGGTAAAATAATGCGCTTCGGCGCAAAATGTACAAAACGCAAAATGTACAAATCGCAAAATGTGCCAACAAAGTCCACGTTCACAACGATCAGGTATAAAAAGACAAAAAAATTTTGAGCAAAGCTATCTAACAAATTTATATTTCTGCTAAGTAGTATTTATTATTGTAAGCTGCTCATAGAAAACTGCTTTTCCAGCGATTTTCAATAAATCTGGGTACCGCATACCGTTGGCGAGTACTTTGGTGTCAGATTTTAACCAGGGTCTGATGGTTAAAACACCTTTATCTATACTTCTATACTAATAATATTAAGCGGAACAGTTTGTTTGTTTGAACGCGCTGATCTCGGGAACTACTGGTTCCAACAAAAAAAAATGTGTTGAATAGTCCATTTACTGAGGAAGGCTATATGTATAGCATCACGCTACGACCAATAGGAGCGGAGCAACAAGCTTCCGAAGCGAGGGCGTCTACTTAATAATATAAGTGCAGGGCGACATCTGCCGGGTCAGCTAGTTTTGAAATAAAAAACAGACACTTCAATTTTATTTCTATAGAAGAAGAAGAATAGTAGGTAGTAGATTAATTGCGTTCACATCACAGTCGGTGCGCCGTTAAGGAATCATCGCAAATGCTTTAGAAACGTAGAATTAGTTAACTAAAACGTAAAATATATTTCTACGCCAATGTCGTCACATATTTTTGCCGCCGGTTGCCAGTTTAATATTTCGCCGATGAATGACATATTTTTGCTGCGTCCGTGCAGGCACATTATTATTGATTTCATTGCTGGGTACATCTTATTGCTGCTGATGAGGTAACATATTAATGCTCGTGGCTGTACGCTAAAAAAACTAATACAAAGAAAGCGTGCAGGTCAATGCCGTGTGAACTCAGCCCTAGTGTTTGTTGCACATTTTGCGATTTGTACATTTCGCGCGTTGTGTACATTTTGCGAGTTGTGTTCATTTTGCGTTTTGTACATTTTGCGCCGAAGCGAAATAATGTATTTTTTAGCACGTAAAATTAAGTACTTGGCAAAATACGTACCTACCTACTCCTTAAATGGGTTCGGTGTGTATCTTTAACTTCTTATTTCAGTTCAAATTAAAATATGTGATTTCTTATGTGCTGATTACAGTACATGTGTAAGATCTTTTTGATTTCTAAATGAATTTAAATTTGAGCTTAAAATATAATTGTTGCTGTTGCTACCACATGCAACTAAAGACGATGGTTGAGAATAGCTGAATTTCAAAACTTTGCCTAACCCCTCTTACATACATTTATCGTTCGCGTATTAACGTATCGTGAGAGTGGAAACAAGTCACGTAGTACGTCGAAATTGAGGTTTGTTCTAGTGTGTAGTCCGCCGACCGCCACGACGTTTTATCCCACGAGCCGCGTATTGTACAGAATAACAATCCTCATGCATTGCTCCCAGTAACTCGTGTAATTTATGTTTATTGAGGTAAAATGGGCCTCATTCATATTTATTGCTAGCTGGAATTACGCAACAGAAATATTTCATGGCATAAAATGCATTAAAACACTGTCCGGTAGTCTAGGTAAGATTTACCTAGACAGTTATTCCGGCAATGAAAATTATTAAAAAAAAACAAAGAGAAATATTAAAATATAAGATAAATGATTCCGATACATAGATAAAGAAGATAGTGTGTGATAGTGTGTGTGGTTTGGGTTCAACAATCGGACACCTTTATTGTCAATGGGGGTATTTATATTTGATTGTTGTCAAAAATCAGTAGATATGCAGGAAGTGAGAGGCTTCCCGGGCGGCTCGAGTGAAAACCTCCAGAGCGGAAGAGCCGCGATGGTGGCGACAAGCCTGCATTACAAATTACGTCTTAATGAACGCACGTGCGTGAGAGCTGCGGCCTGCTAGCATGACCACATTTGGTGCAGAGAGAACTTACCACGGCAACACTGATTTATTGAAGCTACTTTTCTGGTGAAAAAAATTAAAAGTACCGACGTACCAACAGCGTAGATAGCAAAATCAGAAAACTGTTCATATGTTTCGTATGCTACGTAGATGTTGAATGTTCTGAAGATGGTGATTGGTGATGATACACCAAAATTATTTGTATAAAAAAGACACCTAAGTAGGTACTATTATTATGTTTTTAGTGTGCACACGCATCCATTTAGTTTTATTGATATGGAAGCATTCCGGTATGCGTTCCACTTAGCCACGGCGGCGCCTGTCCAAATAGGTCTCAGCAACCGACCTTAAATACAGCTTCAACCTAATTTGGAGTCGGTCATAGTCATAGAGGTATTACTTACTAGTGCTACGTATAGTACGCGACAGGTTGACATGGCATTTTTCTAGTGATGTGGCATCACATAGGTTAGGTTTATTTCGATATTTATTCAACGCAACAAAATAAGAGTAGCATTAATAAAATAAGGTTTATTATAAGTAAAATGTAAATTAATCAGATTTATTAAGTTTCAGCTATTGTGGTACTAGAATTTATGACTACACTAAAATGAATATTGTTGATAGACACACAAGTAAATATTTAGGTAAATAATTTTTATGTAGGATAAGATATGAGCTAGTAAGATGATTTACAACTATATATGTTGTTATAATATAAAAATATTTTATTCATCACAATCACAATGTGAGTGAAATTAAAATCGATAAACGGGGTCGATATAGGCTCGTACATTACTACTTAATACTTACTAAAGAGCGCGCGGGTGACGTGCGGGTGTGAATTCCCCCGCGTCTCACTTCAAGAAAACCCTAATGCCATCTCGACCTGTCGATATAATTTTTATTCTGTTTATACCTATATGGAAATTATTTTTGTTCGAAATTTTCAACCGATTGATATTTTCTAAATTTATCACAGGATATCAAAAACAAGAAAAACTTTCAAAATTAAAATATGACTGAAATAGTTTTCTTACAAATCAATCGGCCATTTTTAATATTTTTCTCTTTCCACTAATCTATGTTGAAGAATCGTTAAGTGCATTTTAAAATTGTTTACTTGTTGTATAATAAACATTATTCTGGTGGGTGTTTGAGAGCATATAAATCACGCAGAACAGTATCTAACTGAAATATGTATGAATGTGACGTGATCCCGGTGGCTCGGGCGTCGGGAGAGGCGCCGGGGCTCTAGCCCGCTCCGTCGGCCCACGCATTTGTATTTTAAAACAGACTGGCATGTCGCCAGGGATTCTCTCACGAGACGACGCCCCGTAACGAAAGTTACGAGTATGACGGAATAAACATTCCGTTTTTGGGATACCTTTTTCAGTAAATATTTATGTGCAACCACGTAAGTCTGCGTCATGCGTGATCGTCATTCGTTTGTTTGCGACTTTTCTCGGGTTGATTGCCTCCTGTATTTAGGTACCTAAGCTTTGATTGTTTTTTAAAGACCAAACATCATAAACGTTTTACTAAACAACGTACCTAAGCCTAACTGTGCGAATCCGTTTAAGAAATAACTTTAGTAAGTAAGGACAACGCGCCGTATTATGAAATCCGATTAGTAACGTGACGACCCTATGTTTATGAAATCGACTAACTCCCTAAGGGGCCTAGGTTGTTTATGTAATTAGACGACCGACATACAAGTGTTCACTGTTCACTCGTTATCTACTCACCAAGTAAAGTATCTTTGCCGACGTGTATGTTGCAGTAGATGTGGCGGTCTGCAGCTACCGGCTCGGCCGGGGACTCCCCGCCCGCCTCCATCAGTTTCAGCTTGGCTGATAAATCATGAACATCTGTGGAAAGATATAATTCTTTAGGACAATTTTATATGTTACAATTTGGTACTTTGCGATCGCTATCTGGACCATCTGTGAGAGATACGATTATACTAAAGCCTGCGTGAGGTTTGATAGATGTTATCATAGACGTCAGTGTATGCTAAACCTCCCTATGGATGTAGTCGAGGATTTACATCGATTTATTATGCGGTGATAAAATTAAAAGGTATAATAAAATGGTCTCTATCTTTTAAGTTGCATATTATGTTGCCAATGAAAGAAAGGTCTTGGAAGGTGTCATGATGGAACAATATTATACACCAAATAAAAAACATGTCAAATATTCGTATTATGTGGATAGGTTTTTATCTATAGAAAGGTGTAGTCGTGGGCGCCTCTGCCTTGCACTAAAAGAAGATACAAGATACCCTACATAAGTTAGGAACGAAGTTTCTCTTCTCGCATATCTAAGTATCTTATCGCGACTTGCGGAGGAGGTAGTAGAAATCGCCTAAACTATTGTCTAAGGAAATCGTAATGGACTGGTAACACTTTCTCTCTTTCCCTTGTCAATACTAGTTAAGGTTCAATCCTGTTTTGTCCTGCGTAGGCGTAAAAGACTGCCATTTGCACAGTAAAAATTCATAGGACAAAGAACTGCATAGAGTTAATATTTTATGTGATAATTAATACAAATTGAATCACGAAGTAATTTACTCCTGTACTCCAAGCCAGTTCCATGCACATTACAATACTACCATACAAAAAATATTTAAATTAACTCGATAACGATTAATTTTTCGTATCCGGACCCGTGCTCCACCTATGTATGTATGTAGGTTCTCCACCTGGGTGGAGCACGGGAACTTATAAGGTCCCGTGCTCCAACTGATGGCGTTAGTACAGTGAAACAGTAAATTGTTTTCCTTAAATGATTCAAAAGATCTAAACAATTATAATAGGCTAGCTAATGTGGTGCACAGAACGGAGTTTAAGTATTATTTACAAACCTTCTTGGTGCACAATTTTTAATTAAAAATAAATTCAACGCGTCTGCTTTCTGCTTTTCAACTTTTATTTCTTTAAATCGCTGACAAAAAGAGACACACAGAGGTTACATTTAGCCATAGCTAGCCTATTATAATTGTTTAGATGTTTTGAATCATTTAAGTAAAACAATTTACTGTTTCACTGTACTAACGCCATCAGTTGGAGCACGGGACCTTATAAGTCCCCGTGCTCCACCCAGGTGGAGAACCTAGGTGGAGCACGGGTCCGGACCCAATTTTTCTTTGTTCCGGCGCGTAGGATAAAACACATGTCACGTTTGCATAGCGAGCTTTCTTTCCCAAAGTCAACCCAGTTCAATAACACAGCATGAAAGTTTATGAACCCTACTCTACTACAGTGTGTTCACTCCAGTTTTGGTGTACCGAGGACCAAAATATAAGTCCGTTAGCTATTGTTATGATGGCGGTTCGGTCTGCGGCGCAGGTCAGATTTAGTAGCGCATGTTCAAACAAACGCGCATTGTTTACACGCCCGGCTAGGGCTGCCACATGTCGAAAAGAGTAGGTTTTTTGAAACAGACATTTTTTGTTTTACTATTTTGTTATATGGGCTAAGAACTCAAAATGTGACCATACAACACCACACATCCGTTTCCCACTGAGACCTACCCAAAACAAAGATTCAAATCGGAACGTATGTATTCGGTTATTAAAAATGTCAGTAGGTCGGTTTTAGTATGAGGACTGGGACAGGGATTAAATAAATATTCTGTTATTGCAAAAAAAGCTACCTCAGGAATCACTTCACCTTATAAACATTTTTTGTTTCGGGATTTTTTGAACTTTACATGGTTTTTAAACCATATTTTTAAAAGAAGAACGTAGCGGATTTCGCTGGCCACTCAGATACATCTACGGCAAACCCGTAGTCCAGAAATAAGCTATTTAAACTCAGATTCTAGGTCAAACCTGGAGCTTTGGCAGCCCTACCGTAGCCGCGCGTCTCCACGCAACCTCTGCGGACCTAGATTTATGCCGCGCTGTTGAAAAACAGTTAGGGGAAGTCCGGGAGAGTTGAACCGCTTTTTTTTAAAGTATCATATTTTCTAAATAAGGAGGCTTAGTGATTCAATTATAATAATAAACGATAGCTTATTTATTTAGGTTTACTTATGCGTATTTAGATTTTCCATATTATATTACTGAAATATGTTATACACATTTTAATAAAAAATGGGATATGATTCAACTCTCCCCACCCTATGGGACACTTGAACCGGGGTCTGGGGAGAGTTGAACACTGCTTTTTAAAGGTAGAAAATAAAAACATTTTACAGCTTAAATCACAAGTTAATTAACCAAAAGATTACAAAATGAAATGAAATTCTAACGAAACATAGTCACACACTTTTCTCATAAGGATAAATAAACAATACTTCGACATACTCTTAAGCATTCCGTAGGCATCATAATTATTAAACATTTTATTAATAAAATTAAATATTTAACGTTTCTCTAATCAAACTTCTTATTCTTTCTTGATATTTCTTACCATTTTGTTTCAATTATATACTTATTCTTATCATTTAGTATCATTAATTAGCCTTAATTAGGACTATTTTCAGTCAGCTGGTAACCAAAAATTTGATCAATGTTATTCTTTAAGATGCACCGTCCTTTACCTCACGTATAGCATTTTCTAATTCTGTAAAGATATTTATTTTTCTTTTCGGTATTTTTTCGGATGGTTCGTATTGAAATTATATATTTCATTCAATTAGTCTGCAATAAAATATAAAATTACACATAAAAACAAACAAAATACAAATAAGACTTGTTGTATTAAGGTTCCCGAATTCTTTTTAAATTTCTTTAAATTAAAGTTTAAAATTTATATATCTGTAAAGTAAAACTCCAAATATCTTCATACAAATACTATACATGGGAGACATGAACCACTGAGCATATCTCCCGCACCCGTCATGGTGCAACTCTCCCGCATATACTACTTTGACATTAAATTCTACCCACAGAAAAAACAATCAACGTAATCGAAACAACACTTAGCACACGTCAAACTATAATAATCAGGCAATAAAATAGTAATATCACACAATACTTACCTCTATAAACACGGCCGCAATATCAAAACTACAAAAAAATTTAAAATTCACTCCGCCATAACAAAAACACCTTTTCGAATCTGACAGCCAAACAAACAGGCCATTGTCAAAAATGGCGCCGTGCTTGTCATTGGCCTCCCGCGCCCTATCAATGACCGTCTTGACGTTTCGTTAGCGCAAAATTTAAGTCGAGTTTTAAAAGGTGGTTCAACTCTCCCATCTGGGCAAGTCTCCCGGATTCCCCCTACATTACAGCTCATCTTTATACATGATCTTATTTCTTGTACACATTCTTTTACGCACCCAGTTAATATTCTGTTTGGATCGTTTTAAATATTCCTTACCAGTTGTAATTCTGGCCGTGTTGTTTGAATTTATTTTCTCGGACTAGACTTTCTAAACTTCATTTAATAATTAAGTTCTGCATACATAGCTAAAAGTAATGTTCCAAGCTTAATTTTTCTTGGGTTAATTTTATTTAAAAGTCAAAAAATATGTTATACAATTACTTTATATAAATATCATTATTTAACTAAGTGAATAAACCAAACTTGGGTAACCTACTAATTTAGGTATACATGTACCCTATGTTTATTATTTCTTTTACTTAATATTATTTTCAGTGTAAATTAATTCGGATTGTTAGATCGATCCGAAGGCAAGTTGCGACCATAAAATCCGCATCAATGTATGGTACAGCAAATGTAACTGAGCAGACTTCATATTTTAATAATCATATTTGTCTCTATACTTACGTATCTATACTTACTACATTGTTATGATACGTTCAGAGTTATAATGGATCGAACATGCACTAATCGTTAATCCGTTGGTATTCATCGCGTGTCGCGAGTTTCGTTAGTTACCCACATACAAACAGACGTACCTCGCACCAATATTGATATAATGGAGGTCGTCTGATCATCATCGTCCTGAATAAATAAACTGTTATTGAGATGGCATGTCACGCATGTAGCGTGTTATCTGATCAAATATAGGTAGGTAGGTACTCCTTGCCCAGAGACCGATATATTGTAAAGGAATTTTATTTTAATGGTTTTTAAATTTGACTTTGGCTCCGAGTTTCATTGTCCTTTTTTTATAGCCTGAAGGGCTGTCGAAAAAGCGGACGAGCCACCTGATGGTAAGTGGTCATCGTCGCCTATGGACAAAAGCAACACCAGGGGAGTCACCAGTGCAACGCCGGCCCTGAAGGAGAGCTCTTTTTACACCTTTCTTGAAGAACCTCATGTCATAGCCATATCCTGAGAAGTTATTTTCGCAGTTTGTTCTACTCGATAATAATTTAACGAAACGATGGAAAATAAAAAATATTATGTGCATAAGGATATGGACTATTATTACTTATACCTCGTGAAACTGAAATGTATCTCGGAGATTAATAAAATATGGACTGCCTGAGGACACTTATTGCTGAAATTACTAAGCAAATGAAATGTTGGAAAATGATACCTATACCTAAGTGCTTTTTCTTCAACAAGAGCGCAAACAAGTCGTGGCGGCCGTCTTCGAAAATATTATTGAAGTTGATTTAGAGTAGGTAGGTAGGTAAGACCAATCGAACTTAGTGTAGTGTTCGATGTTTAAATAAGTTATGTAGAATGTTTTGTTTGAATAATATAGTTTCGTCATTCATCGCTAGATGGCGTTGTTCCGTTCGCTGAATCGTGCTGTTAAGATTCTTTGTAGATTGTATAAGACTCGACCATAATAAATATTTTTGTTACTCGCTTTGATACATTGTTCCATTTGAACCTTGGGATCTTCGGACTAGTCTTGCGCGTAATAGTTCGCAATGAGGGTAACCGTTTTTGTGCTCACCAGTTGGCGCCACTGCAGAGGGCGGTCATGCTGTCAAAGCCCGCCCATACATAAACAGTGACAAATGAAATTCAGACAAGCGAAAAGTGACAGACAGACCTCCCTTTTCACTAGCGCCTCTAGCGGAAAATTCACACGCGGTTACCCTCATGGAGCAAATATAGAGAGGAGATGCGATGTAGGCGTGGCCCGCGCGCCACTAGTATGGGTTGTGTTCCATACTTGCCTTCAGTCATCGCTGTCATCCGGTTCAAGAACGGACGTCTCGTGTCACTATTTGTTTTACGGTATTTCAAAGAAATTATGGTTTGTTGTTCCGTTTTGCAGTGTAAAAATAATAGTAAAACAAGAAATGTTAAGAATGGAGGTGTTTCATATCACCGGTAAGTGAAGTTTTTGCAATAAATCTTATTATCGTAATTTAATTTCAATTACTTAAAACCCAATAGATATTTTAATCTGAAATCAACCTTAAGGAATGGGCAATAAAGCTTGCTTTAGCTTAGCTTAGCTTACACGTGTCATCTACATGGTTCATTCACCTCTAGAGGTACCTATTCACGTCTCCGTAGGTGATGCGAAAAAAGTTTATCGACATCGACATTTTATTAGTTATTATTACAATAGTGAGCAATTGTAATGTAACATCTTTAAAATTTTAACCTGCTTAGATAAATTATATAAATAAAGATATGTTATGCGCTAACAAACAGGGGCGTGTTAATGAATAAACAATATAATAAATTAAGTTAAATAATAATAAATAACACCTATAAATAATAACACCTATTTGCAAACTCAGAAACGCCTGACGTTGCGATATATAATATAACAAGTAATGCCGTCGCGTTACTACATATGCAAACAAATGTGATCATTAACCGACTTCAAAAAAGAAGGAGGTTCTCAATTCGACCGTATAGGTATATGCTTTTTTTTATGTACGTTCAGCGATTATTTCGTCGTTTATGGGCCGATTTTGATAATTCTTTTTTTGTTGTAAAGTAGATATGCGCAGTGGGGTCCCCTGATAAGGAAACCAGGATCTGATGATGGCATCTCAGGGAAATCGAGGGGAACTTTTGAAAATTGTATGGACAACTAGTGTGTTTGTTCATGTTATCATAAGTACATTAAAGCGCTACTATTTCATGAAGATCTGGAGTCGATCTGATGAAGCCGAAAGACAGTCGAGGGAACTCCTCAACGATTTACTGCAGTTATTTAGTGTTTGGGCTTGATTAATTTGTAGCGACGAGAACTTTACACTTACATGTTGAATTGAGCGCCATATGGCGAGTAGTTTTTGAGTTATCTCTACTTATCAAGATTGAAGTCGGTTATTTTTTTTTTGTAAAAAGCAATTATTATTTGCGATTTCAAAGTAGGTTTCTTAATGAAAGACTGCAAGTTTGTTAGATTGTCCGTCTGAAGAAATGGTTTTCCGGTTATGCGCACTTAACACTACACCGTATATAACAAAAGCTGGAGCCACCCCAATTATAAACACCAGGAATCGCAAATTGCATTTAAAATAGGTCCAACCAATTTATCGATAAAATCACGCTTGTGTCAAATCACTAAACGATAACGGGAATTATGGTTGACAAATCATTGAAAATTTAACCTTACTGCTTACAAATAAAGATCAAATTATATTTTTCACAAATATCACTTGCCACCTGGTCAATACAAAATGTCGCAAATACGTTACTTTCTTTATAGAAAAGCCAACTCTATTGCTCAGAGTCAAGATGTGTTTTTGCATTAAAGTTTGTACAATTTAGGGTATTTAAGCTTTACATATATGCGACCAATTAAAACTACTCTTGAGCAAAATGGGAGTAACCTATATTTCGTGGGAGTAACTGACCACCGTTTGTTTGTGTGCGTTTGGCGACACCGGTTTCAGTAATAATTTTGACGTATCACACTTCCGCTTAATCTATGTTTCGTGGTTACCCTCATTGAGATCGAACGACTAGACATGGGCGTTATTAGGGATGCAAGGTTGTTGTAATATCGATAAAAATATCGATAATTATATCGAGGTAATGAAATTATCGATAATTGATAATATCGATGATTTTGGTCGATAATATCGATAATATCGAATTTATATTAATTTTTAATAAAAAAAATGCAGTTCATAGAGATTTTTTTGTTACATTAATCCTTACAGACAGGCAAAGGGTCTAAGCCCATACAGCCAGAGACAATAGAGAAATAAAATAAGTAAAGGATCAGAAGTGTAACATATCAATTTTATAATTCTGTGTAGCTTATCATGTTTCTCAATCTTCGTCTAGTGATCTACTCGGTCGGTTTGGATATTTACCTGCGGGACGCGTTTAATATGCTTCATCACGTAAAGAAACTTGTCGACGTGGGTACAATAATAAGTTTTTTCGAAACCTGCTTGTACTTTAGGTTAGGCCTCTTAGTTACATCATGGCTCACGGATTATCATTATTTATTCCGATGTCTTATTTATTGAGCTCATAAGCTCATAACCCATGAAAATTTATTCTGTTTATAAAGCTCCACTTCGGGAGTGGATCTCATCCAAAAGTTATGTTTATGTTTTTCGTTCGAATCTAAGGAAACGTGTTTGGAACATTCATATTTTAATTTTTATATTATGTCCAGGAAGAGGATATAAATAGATTTACCACGGTTCTACGAAAACTAATTGAGAATTGTTTGAAATGAATGTATAGCGAATGACACGATTATAATATAATTTTCTTGGTGTTTTTCTTCAGCTGCGATCTAAAGTACTTAGTACATTCTTTCATTGTAAAAAATATTCACCTCCAAAACCACCCTTACTATCAAGGAAGGTTGTGTTATTACTGTTATTAGGTGTGTTAGTTAACTATAATATGTATAAAGTATCTACCTAATATTAAAAGCGTACATACTTATAGGCAGAGGATGGTGAGATGGGCAAAGTGTAATCATGATTGCAGATAACAATATCATCTGAATTTTAATGTACTTAATTTATGTAAACATTACAATTAAATCTGGACGCTCGGAAATGCTGCCAACAAGAAAGCTCAAACTACCCCTTCTAAAGAGCGCTAGCGGGGGCATTTCCGAGCTTCGAGATGTAGGTAGTTACAATCTGTAATCATGTTTACATTTTGCTCATCAATACTTATGGGTTTAGTCGTTTTCTCACCTGACTTAAGCGCTTGTTTGAGTACTTTCCACTGTCTCGTGTGGTACACCGATAAACTAACTACCACTATAAAGAACACGGCACAGCCGCACACCGCCACAGTCAGGGTGGACGTCTGAACATCCCACGACACATCACTGGTTCCCGTCACTTTATCGTACTCCGCGATCTCGTAGTACTCGTAATCACTAGACTCATTGTTCGTGTCATTGTCCTCGCGGTGGAACGGCCAGATGCGGATCTCGGCGAGGGACTGGCAGACGGTGTCGCGGTGCAGCTCGCAGGGGTACTGCACGGCGAGGTGGCGCGGGTCGCAGCGCGTGCACGGCAGGCACGCGCCCAGCTGCCGGTGCCACCAGGTGCGGCCCCGCTCGCACAGCCCCTGCACCGACGCGGAACACACTGCCAGTGCTGCCACTAGCAGATACAACCCTGGGAGCCCTCCTCGCATTACCTGCAATTTGATGCTGTTTTAGGATATTTCAGTGTACTAAGGTTTATGACAAAAAGGAAGGGACGACATTTTTTATCTTGTCGACCTATTTGCATGTTTTTCGGTTTTGGATAGTCTATTGCAAACTGTCGTCGACCTGCAAGGTCAGCTCGTCATCTATCTATAGTAGACTAAATTTTCTTATGGCTAAGAAGATTCATAGAAAATCTTCAACTATTCATAGATCTCATCTCATTGAATGATTGTTGCTTAGCAATTCACCAATCACCTACGCGGGATTAATAAAGCACCACTTAAAGACCGAGGTCATTGTTTTGTATCTACTTGGAGCGGTTAGTTTAAGCGGTTCAAGCAAATAAAAATAATATATGTTAACGTCCAAGATAAGGCCTCATTTTGAAGTTTTTTTTTAAATATTAAGGCACTCTTCAAAGGCTTAACATTAGTTAAGTATCTAGGTAATCCATGTGCATTCAAAAAATTATTATCATCACAGCCCACTTATCTAAGGCATATGACCATTGACAAGATCTAAAATTGCGAGAGCTCGAATTCAAGACAGGTATAAAATATAAGTAAAGTACCTAAGTACTTTTTTTAGTACATAGTATCTCAATGGTGCAAATGCAGATAGCAATTTTGTTAAAGGTAAGTACGATCTTCAAAAGTTTTTAATTTACCGCTTTTGGTTCGTCTGTTCCCTGTTATAATTTTCGTGTTTCGGTGTCGCTGGTTCGATTCTGGTTGGGGCAAATCCTACTAATGTTTGTTGCTCTTTCACGCAAAAACTACTGAACGGATTTTCATGAAACTTTGCAGTAATATAGCTTAGACATCGGAATAACATAATTTGTTAAAATTTATAGAGATTTTTGAAGGGACTGGTTTCCCGAAGCGAAGCGAGGGCGGATTTACTAGTAGTTCATATGGGTGGGATTTTTTTTCTCGGGTGATACGTTCATTACTTGTGCCGAGTACTATTTTGCAAGCGTACGTTGATATTATCGTCGATTTAGGTAATTTACGTTTTATAGGTACGTTACATAGGATAAGTAGAAATTAAGTTAGTTACCTACGTTTTAATTATTGTTTTTGACGTGACAACGTCTTATAAATTGGTTTGCCGGGTGACACTTCAAGAAACTGCGTTACGCTCCGCTCACGTTATGCGCTCACAATGAGAGCGAGTGAGAGGCACGCGTCCCTTCCACTCGGGCATGGTTAGCCCGCCTAAGAGCGAGAGAGACAGACATAAAAAGCACAATCGGCCTTTGCGTTCGGCAGCTTGATTACTTTGGAGGTAGATATTTTGGTAATGTATCCAATTATTACTTTGTTATTGACTTCTGGGACTATTTATAAATTTTAAATGTTACCTTTTTATAAATGTTTCCTGTATTCCTTCTTTATTTTTATTGATAAATTTCTGTAACTTTAAATACGATTTCATGACGTTTGTTTACTTTGATGATATTATTTGTCAATCATTCCATCAGTATTTTCTTAAGACGTTGTCACGTTCAACTATCGTCAGAAAACCGACTTTACAGACAACCAACATAGAAAAACTGAAATAATTTTAAACTGATTTGACAGCTTTTATCTACCAACCTACTGAGTAAGTTTTTGAGAGTTCTAGTCTAAATTTAATTAAGTTTGGAACATACTTTGTACCAAGCTCTTGCACATGTAATTCAGCTAGTACGTACTTACCGTATGCGATCTTGAACCACTGCATTAATTACCTAAGTCTAGTCACTGGGAATAGCTGTCTATCCTGTCTAGATAGACCGGATATACAGTAAGTATTAAAGATACATTACTGACGTTTATAAATTAAGGTTCACTGTTATACCAAGTCATATTACGAGTAAAACGGGTTAAATATTATTTCAATCTTTCTAGATTTTTTCCAGATTCTACCACAAATTAGTCCAGAATATTTATTTATGTGGGTACGGCTAATATAATAGGCCTGTACCTGGTTAGTCTTCTTATGTCGATAAATTTGTAAATTGTATCATAATATTATTTCGTTACTTATATTATTTTTACTTAAGTAAAATTTTATGTTAATTTCTGAATGATGTTTACATTATTGTTAAATAGATGTAGACAGTTCTCATCTTTCATTTAACTCAAACATTTTCAAAATTGTTAGTATAAAAATGTCAATGATAATGTCACTTAATCTTTACCTCTGAGCTTGTTTTCATGTATGCTATGGGTTCACAAAAGTCCGCATCTCAGAATGCATTTGTTAGAAATCCCACTTTCACTAATTTCACATCTTGAACCAATGGTTTCGATTAACACTTCTACTAACCGAGCCACTGTAACGGCACTAAGTAATGTTTCAACGGTTATTGTCACTGCAAATAATGTTTTTTTTTCGAATATTAGAGGATATAAGTCAATTTTGTATAGGACGCAAGACGAAAACACAAGCAACACCAACAAAATCCGGCCAGCCAGTACGCAGTACCGCTAGCAGTTTAGTAAAGCAAGCCGTGAAGGCGACTGAAGTGCGTTGCGCTTGCGTGTCTGTTGTCTCGACTGTAGACAGACGCGGTCTTCGACGAACGTCATGCATGGCTCGCATCGCACGACTTCGTCTCGCCATCTAATTCAAGTATAGAACGGCCCGCTTTCGTACAAGTCTGAGATATAGACACGTCTGTCTGCAGATTATAGCATATTATGCCATCCTACATCACTATAATAACAAGGATTCGTTGGTCTCTACCAGTCTCTTTCTACCCATTTATCGTACATCCTTAGAGTCGTAGCTGAAGCTCTGAACGCCTACACCTGTTTTAAATCTCATGTAAACAAACATTAATTATATTAAATCCAGGCTTCCAAATGTAACGCAGACCTCCGAGTAATGTTAGGAGTAAGGAAATACCTACTTGAGTAACTTGAGCCAGAAAAAAACTTTTTTAATTATATTGATTTGTCGGGAACAACTGACGCTTTAATTAATGACTTGTTTATTTTAAAAAAAATGATGTCAGATGTTGTCAGGTGGTAGAGCCTAGAGTTCGCCCGGGGTAGTACCACCGCCCGCCAAGGTACTCAGTACCATTCCTACCGTCATAATAATTGCTTTTAAGACCAATTGTGTTCCGGATAGGAAGGTGTGGAGCCGGTTCACTTTTTTAGAGGCGACCATCTCAGTCCTCAGGGGTAGCAACGCATCTGTGACCGAATTGGAACAAGACTCACACTAATCATTACTAACTGGACAATACTAGTATTAACTAACAGGACTAACTAAGCTAACAGTCCCTGTCCTCACACTTATAAACAAACTAACCAACTAACATTCTAACACCATCTACTAATTGGACTAACCACCCAAGTCCCTAAATTGGGTCTTGTTCTAAGTCGGTCACAATTGCCATGGGCGGCAGCGGAAGGGTGGTGCTGCATGCTCGTTTGCTACCTTAATTCAATAAAAGTGTTGCTATTGTAAGTTAATTAATAGTCCCGCTTAAATACTTCAGTTATTTTATGTTCCTCACTTATCTTTGCATAATCGATTAAAGTATCACTGAATATATTTGGTAAGTATCTAATTTTTTTTATACTTCATATATTCATATAATAATATGTCTTTGTTACAGGAATTAGTGAACAATTTGTTTACAAGCTAATGAGTGAAAAGAAAAAAGCTGAAGAAATTTCTCTGGCGCATCGGCATCATTTTCCCATGTGGAACCCCTCAAACTTAGAGATCACGATGACAATTATTTATATAAAATATATAAAAATATAAAGAATTATAGTCAATAACAACGGATCTTTTATTTCTCTTGTCCTGAAATTTTAATTTTTACACGAAAAAGTAAAATTTGACTGTGTTGACGTAATTCTTTTATTTTTGGATGTTTACGAACTTTTTTTTAAATAGACAAATACACTTGAGAATTATTGAGAAACTTTTCAATTTTTGAATAGTTAAATTTATAATTCTATTCACATAATTATATTGATAGAGATTAAAATAAAGATTAAAATTGTAGCGGTGATAGCCTAGTGGTTAATAGTGGGCCCTGATGGATTGAGATAATGATAACATCCTATGTTACTGCAGTAATTGCATGGTAGTTTAAGTTAGTAGCCACAGCCCAAGTTGTGTATCTATATTATTCGGAAAGACTTTGTCATCATTTACCATCGAATCATGTGCAACATACTTTATCTGGTAAAAATCATAGGTCTCAAAGTTGTTGTGCTCCCTTTAAAGTTGGCAAATTTTATTATATGGTAACATTGAACGCCGCACTAGCGACGCCGCGCCGTCTACTGAACAGATAAGTTGGTGGCACTATACGTGCAGGCGATGTTTAACCCTCTACTGCATGAATTGTGAAAGAGATGAATAAAAATATTTAACTATGTAAAACTCATTATTTATTTACTAATAAATATGTATGTCGGGAAATAAAAATTCTAAGTCATTTAGTTTAGATTTTTATTTTCAAAACCACATATGGTTTCCTATGCATTCACGTTCAAAATCACTTGGTCATATATGTCTCCGTATGCATTGAGTCCAATAAGAAAGTAATATAATAAATAGTTAAAAAATAATTTAAAAAGTATAATTGTCTAAAATGAAGACGAAAGGAATCACAAAGTGATTCTAGCTCGTGGTAATTAAACTTCTCCAGCAAATTTGGACAAAATACAGCTAAATCATGTGCATACCCTCACTTTTTTTATTTACTAAATTGAGGGTATATTGACTTTTTATTCTCGTTAAGTGTATCTAGGCGTAATATTGTGTACTCTGCACTGTCATTATTTGTATTTGGCATAACTGAATATCTTCAAATTGGCACAATCATTGCCAGATTTTCATCTACGAAATCTATTCCTTGTAGAAAGGGGATATTCTATATTTACCATAAAATTCACCATAGAGGTGACGAAGGTTTATTTAGTCAAAAAGGTATTAAAAACTATGTTATAGAGAAACAAAATAACAAGTATATAGCAGCTTTAATATAAAATATAGTCAAATCGTGTATTTTATAGTCAGTGTACAATTTTGATTAATTGCATATTAAACCATATTTGTCCAAACAGAAAATTGTCTCAATGCATACAAAACCATATCTGGTGCCAGGGGAAAATTGCGTGAAAACAATGGAAAATGGTTTAAAACTGGAAAATGTATTATTGATAAACTTAGTGTAAATTAATTATGAATATATTTTTATCAAACGAGATAATTCAATAATTATATGAGTTTTTCATTCTTGAAATTGAGTTTTGTCCACCTCAAGAGACATGCATCGACCACTCTTACAAAAATAAGCACACATTTAAATGTTATCTAATTTTAGGCAAACCAATTACTTTTCATCAAAGCTAGATATAATATCTCTATGTATTTAATGAGGTAACAACGTATTTGCGACACTTGATTAGGGAGAAAAAAAATTGCAGTCATGATACCATATTTGGTGCCATATGCGGTAGAGGGTTGACACGTTCGTCTATTGTCTATGTGTGCGTGATCAATGATACAATTTTATTATTATAAAAATTGTGGCTAATAGCTAATAGTTAGTCACAATTTTTTGGCACGTTTGCGCGGATTCGATGTTCCATCTAGTTCTAGAGCTAGACATTAGATCATTATAGCGCATACACTATCTTGTGCTCAGCTCAGAAGTAGCGTTACTATCACATCATTCTTATTAATTCTTCAAGCATTGAAATAATTTTCAAGTGGTCAATTACTAAACGGTGGCTAATTACTCCTCAGTTTACCCAATGTATGTACACGTATGTATTTGACTTTATTTTTAAATAGTCTATGTGTTTAGTTATTATTTTTAGTCTATGTTATACTTTACATCAGTCATTGCATGGTCATTGCACGTCAATTGTCAAAGTCAATCAAAGTCAATTTCGTTTTTCAGTTTTTGTCATTTTTTATTTCATAGCATGGAGGATAGACTATTCATTTTGACACTTTTGACTTGACTTGAGTTTTTGCATATAGAATATAGATAGGAATAGTCCTTTAAAGTAGATCAATGAGTTTTTGAGACATTTGAGACTTTCGTTCGGAGTTATAAGTTTGACGTTTGTATTGTATATTCTATTCTATTGGTCATTGCGGGTCCACAAAACCACAAATTTAAATCGAAGTAACTTTGTGTAAAAAGTATAAAAAAGACTGGAAATATAAATTAACGATTACATTTTTAAGCATTTTCGAGTATTGTTCACTGTTGTACTTATTTATATTTTTGTTATTGCGTAGATAACTGACATGCCTAGAGGCAGTAAAGCGAATATGAGCCAAGGTGATGTTCAAGATCCTTTTGTTTCTTCCACGGTTAAAAACAAAAACATTAACCCCAGAGTTGGCTGCATGCGATTTCAATCCCCAGGAGATTCTTATGTTTGCCCAAGTACCTGCCGTTTTTGCAGTATCATTTAATTTTTTAATAAACATTTGTGTAGTTCATTAAGCCTATATGAAAAGGATCTTATTTATGTTCCTTGTGTTCACTTGAAGTTGTGATGTCAATCTACATAAACTTCACTCGATATGTTTTCCTTACAGGCACATCTAGCGAGCTAAAACCAACTCTCACGGGGTTATCAACATCCAGAGCTTTGGTGTTAGTCATTATAATATTTGTGTCATCATTACTAGCATTAGGAATCATTTATAGACAATTTCCAGAACTAGAAAGGTAAGTATGATGCAAACAATGTATCATGTAATGTCATTACATATGGTATTGAAAGGATTGAAACAAATTTTTTATTTGTACCTCAAATTAGTATGCAATAAAGTTAGTCCATAAACTGTTACTAACATGTATTGTGTTGATAGCTGGCTATAGTGGATATATAAATCAAGCATTATTACATTTAATAGTTTCTACTACAATTTATGGAGGTTTTATATTTTTTTATTTACCATCAGTTATCAATTTTTTCCCAGACACGAACAGAAGCATTTAAAGTTACCTTGGGACCTAGAAGAAGCTAAGCAATTAGGTCTTGTATTAGATCGATACAAGGACAAGTATTTCCAAGAAGTATTACTCGGTGTATTTTTAGTCTATATATTGTATCCTTTTCAATGCTAGATTAAAAGTAGCATTAATCCTATATACATACTACATAATATAATATATTATGATCAAAATCAACATTCATACACATTTTTAATCTCCTGAAAAATTTTCACCAACACACATCATCTCAATTATCTTAAGCTTTGAGTCCACATTTCTGGTACTATAGACCTAATTAGGGCAAATGAGAGATCAGAAATATCTAAATCATAAAGCCAATAGCTATCTGAGCCGTTTGACTGTGTTCCAGTCAGGAATTTAAGTTAGTCTTTGAATTTAGGTTTCAATACCACACACTATAATGGCAGTAGGCACTTAAGAATATAATATATGATTTACTTACATCTGATTAACTATACATATTTTTGCAGATGTTTGTCTTGTGCAGAAAATATTTGAAAAGTGATCTCCTTGATTATGCAACTACAGCTTGCAAACATTTGCAATACCTGGATCAATTTTTCTCAGTATTCTTTCAGGTTTTCTCTTCCCATTTTATTTAGCACTACTTTTAGTCTGTTGCTGCTCAGCAATAGGGGCCAGTTTATGCTTTTTCCTATCAAATCTTCTTGGCAAGAAATTAGTCAGGAAGTTTTTCCCTGAACGTGCTGAACAATGGTCTAAGGCGGTCGCAAAGCACAAGGATAATTTACTAAGCTATATGATATTTTTGAGAGTGACTCCATTTTTACCAAATTGGTTTATCAACATGACAGCGCCAGTCATCGGAGTTCCATTGATACCCTTTGCTTTAGGAACTTTTATTGGTATGTAACATATAAATTACTATGTTACTGGTCATTTATTCAGGTTAAATGTCATATTAACTCATTTTTCAGGGGTGGCACCTCCTTCGTTTGTAGCAATTCAAGCTGGTCAAACGTTGCACACATTAACTTCAACAAGTGATGCATGGTCGTGGACTTCGATCACGGTTTTAAGCGTGTTTGCACTTCTCTCCCTAGTGCCAGTTCTGTTAAAACAAAAACTAAAAGAAAAGTTTGAATAAACACAAATTTTGTAGCCAATTTATAGCTTTTAATTGTATAGCATAATTAACAATGAGTTGAACATTCCATTGGTGGGTTTTAAATATGTCGAGTTAGCATTAAATAAAAAATGGCTTTGTCATGTATTCAACAATATGAACCAACATGTGCAATGAAAGTACTGTTGCCATTTGACGATTGAACAACAGGCCTCCAATACCACCAGTTGTACCACACTGAAACAAAAAGGTATTTCTGCCAAATTAAAATTACCATGAATGTCAATGTTATTGAAAAGTTGTTTGTATGTGACATGTTTTAGATAATATGTATTTTTCCAGTTACTTTGATTGTTTGAAGTTGTATTATTTTGATTATTTGAAGTTGAATATATTACTTACATAAATAAGAGTCTTTCAATTCTATTTGCAGTGATTTACATTGGTGTTTACATTCCTCTGCTGGCATCAATTTTATTGTTCTTGTTCCACTGAGTGATAGAAGGAATGAATAATTGCATTCAGTATCAGGCAAATGGAATGACTTCTGACTGGAGTCTATAATAATAAATCGTTCAGTACTTTGTCCAAACTTAGGGACTACTTTTGGTCTTGGAATGATCTGACGAATGATTCTGGCTAGATGAAAATTCGTAAACTTCCTGCAATAAAAACGAATGGTAAAATGAAATACTTACTAAGACAGTTATTTGATTTAAGTTAAGCACATTCATTTATTTTGAATATTCAGTATTTAGTTTTGCTTACCAAATATATAAGTTCTTGTCATGTACATGTGAATGTGAGTCCTTAAACAAATCTTTTGGAGTTAATTGGAACTTGTTGTTAGTCAAAATATTTTGTGCATCATTGTCAAATATCTCTTTATTTTGAATGTATATATTTCTTAAAGTGTCCATTTGAATTATATCCTGGTCTGTCTGATGAAAACAAAAAGTTCACTATAGATATAGGTAAAAAAATTGTATAATTTTTTAAAAGATTTCTTAAAGAATCAAGTTTCATAGCCATATTCACTTATAGGTACTCATTAATCTAGATATATGTATATAATATCTATTGAAGTTTATAGACATCATTTGCTGATTGGATTAATTAAATGTTATTTGGCCATAGAGGCTTAGTCAAATTGTATTACCTCATATATGAATGGTGCACTGTGCTGTTGATGTACTGGCCGAGGGTCATTTATCTGTCTTACATTGGTCACAGTACTGCATGGCCAGCAGTCCATGTCTACCACAGTGAAGAATGGGTTTTGTATCAGGCATGGCTCTTGATAAAATTCTGTGGAAAATAAAAATGTTAAAGCAATAATTTTAATTTAAAAACAGTGTGTCTTTTAGTCAATAACAAACCTGTTAGGGCTGGAAACAGGGATATAAAAGGTATAGATAGTTTTCTTACTAGACGCAGGCCTGGATAAATATAATCTTGAATGTTACATATTAAATAGCTATAGATACATCGATAATTATATGCTATACCGATAATAGTTAACATAATCACAACAATGCAACCATACTTTTTATAGCATCTTTGCCGGTTATTTTGCACTGTAGTATCGTGTGATTTTAATGATTCAAAATACAATTTCTGAAATTCATCTTCGTTTATCCCGGCATCTAAACTTTGTTTTTTTAACTGCTTTATTGACTGTGAATAACTTCGTAAAATGTCTTTTTCAGGCATATTTTAAAACTGAAACATAGTCATTAACTAAGTTGGAATTTAAAACAGCTTGAACTTGAACGTTCTGTAAAAGTAGAACTCTGAATCGTAACTTATTAGTATAAATGTAAAATTGTAATAGGTAATGTATTGTAAATAAACATTTGGAGATTTGGACATTGACAAATTGACGTTGACGACTTGACGTAGGTATGCAAAACAAAAATCCTTATTTTGTGCACGTGCACAGACGCTACCTACAGTGGCCACAGAAATCAAGAGCACAGAACCATAGAGCTATTATTAGCATAGAGATATTACACCATAGAGTTAGAATGTACATGCACAAAATATTGAAAATGAAAATGAAAAATGTTTTAATTCCAGTAAACAAGTGCTATAGTAGGGCCATTTTAATAGGCCACATTTGACAGTTCGTCAAAATTTTACAAAGTAACCTTGTAAGGGAGGCACTCCATATTATTTAATATTCCCTACTAGATATTGTTAAAATTTTTACACTTTTAAGTAAAGAACTGACGTCTTTACAAAGTTACATCAGTTAACTCCTTTTCTTTTTAAACATGAGGGATGGTACCAAAAGAAACAGATCAGTAGATAAGTTGAATTCGAGAAGTCGAACTAATCGTCAAAATGTAGGTATTTCACGATTACAAAATAAAATATATTTTAATGGGAACAGAATTAATTTTCTTACATTTTAGGCCAAAAAATATGTAATCATTCATTTAATTAAACAGGGTGATTTGTAACTCGACGTATAACATTCCTCTTGGGATGTGGTAATACAACCAATTTCCAACAAAATTAACCATAATGTCCCTAATACCAAGTCAGCTGGTTATCGAGATATTCCTTATTTTTGGTTTTGGTCAAATTGCTAGGTATACAAATCACTATACTTACGCAAAACGAAACAATTTTATTTCTAATATGAGTACCTATGTCTCCAAGTACCTCCTCTCCACAAGTACGTGCAATCACATTATTGCACGTACTTGTGATTATCATTTCGTATAAAAAACATATACAGATAACCTGAATTACCTGCTTTATTGAATTTTTCATCTAAGGACTCCCGTAATCTTAATTTACAATGATAGCATTATTATTGTAAATTAATTGTATAATTAGGTAATATGACTAACGCTTACTAAATTACATTACATTTTAATAATTCTAAACGTATATCTTTATTTTAATTTTCCCGTTTAATCCATACTAATAACTTAATAATAAAACTAATCCACGATCTTTGCGGAGTCGTTAACCCTTAGGCTAACGCACACATGCACACAGACGAGGTAGCATAACCAAAATCGAGTACATACATGAGCTTAACTTCTGTACTATCCATATTTTGTGCTGTTACTTATTAAAGTAAGGCCATTTTAATAGGCCACATTTGACAAATGTTTGTCTTTGCTTTATAGTGAGGGTAACCTGCTGAAAAACATCGATTAATTTAATTAATCGATGAGGACTTCAAACATCTGTAAATTGAATGTGATTGTTATAATAACTATTTTAATGACCGCACAGTTCAAACAATGACTAAAAAACGACAAAAATAATGCGTCTATTAATGGCGCGAAATGAAATCATGACTTTTTTGTAACATTTCACGTTTCAGGATACTGGCTTTTGAGCCAGACGTTATAATTATATTTAAATGAATGATTACATATTTTTTGGCCTAAAATGTAAGAAAATTAATTCTGTTCCCATTAAAATATATTTTATTTTGTAATCGTGAAATACTTTTTGACGATTAGTTCGACTTCTCGAATTCAACTTATCTACTGATCTGTTTCTTTTGGTACCATCCCTCATGTTTAAAAAGAAAAAGAGTTCTCTGACGTAACTTTGTAACGACGTCAGTTCTTTACTTAAAACTCTTAAAAGTGTAAAAATTTTAACAATATCTAGTAGGGAATATTAAATAATATGGAGTGCCTCCCTTACAAGGTTACTTTGTAAAATTTTGACGAACTGTCAAATGTGGCCTATTAAAATGGCCCTACTATAGGTAACACTTGAATTTACTGAGGGAATATTATTTTTCCAACTAAATGCTTACAGTGATGCTCACATTAGAAAAAAGATTCTGTATCGTGAACATCAACTAATTATTGCTTTTAGTTTTAGCACAGACTTATAAAAAAAAAATAAGCAGACATAACATTTGGGAGGAAAAAGCGTGCCACTTACAACTACATAGACATGCTGCACACATTGACAATTTTTCATACAAAACATTCGTGGTCTGCAAATATTGTCTATGGTCCTCATACAAAAAGTGAGCTTCTTGTAGCTTAACAAAATGGCGAAAGTGCTTCAACCCCATTTTTCTGTGTGCGTGAGTGTTGCAACAACAAAAATAAAACGACATAAACTTTGTACGTGTCATGGGAGAGAAAGAGATGAAACTATTGCTTACATACGTCTTTGTAGTGGTGAAAGTTATGGTCTGGTTGCTTTTTATAAATCTGTGAGTTAACTGTTACGCTTTTTTCTCCCATATGTTAGGTCTGCTTATTTTTTATAATTCGATGGCAAAAAACATTCATATTGTCCTACAAGCATCTTTTGGCGCGTGGGTGACAGAGACAGCGCCTTACTGGTAAGGCAAACTGTAAGGCGCTGTCTCTGTCACCCACGCGCCAAAAGATTCTTGTAGGACTATAATCAACTTATTAAAATTATCTTAGCGCTGTTTTTTACCCAAATATCCGGCCAAATTGGCTGATCTGTCCGGTTTGAAGGTTTCGCGACCTGGCAACCCTAAATAAGAGAGTACTTTGCTCCATTGCGGGAAATTTAAATAGACATTATTTTTTATTTATTATTTATTTTATTTAAAAGTTTATGTACACACGGATACAAATTAAACAATGTAGATCAGGTAAGGGTGGTACAAAGGTACTGCTTATTCCTTATGGAATCTCTTCCAGCAGACCTGCGACTGGAGAGTGGTATACTTAACGGTAGAAAGACCGTGTACAGAAATAATAATAATAATAGTAGGTAATAAACATGGTAAACAATCATATACATACAATTAAAATAATAAATACAATTAATACATACATATAATAAATAAACAAATATATATATTATATAAATATATACAATATCTTCTTAATATATATAAATCTCGTGTCACAATGTTGGTCCGCGATGGACTCCTAAACCACTTAACCGATTATAATAAAATTCGCACACCATGTGCAGTTCGATCCAACTTGAGAGATAGGATACTTTAAATCTCAAATTATAGTCGCAATTTTAATTTATTTCTAATTATTTGTCTCTTATTATTTGACAGTAAGTTTTGCAAGTAATGACAATTGACATGGCAGTCTTATTCACAGATGAACAGACACCTAGCGCCACACAAGAGAACTAAATTAAGAGTGTTATTATTTGACAGTCACAATTATATGTAACAGATGTCGATACCTTTCGACTGGGTTGAGTAAGTAATCAATAGATGGCGCTGCTATGGTAAATCTAACTTGCACCCGTGCGAAGCCGGGGCGGGTAGCTAGTATAATATATCTAATAAATATACAAATACTTTACGTTACTAGAGAAATATAGTGCTCTTTGACCCGTTTTTTAAAGATCGAAATCGTTTTGGATTCACGGATTTCAGGTGGAAGCGAATTCCATAGTCTTACTGCTTGCACAGAGAAGGAGTGGGAAAAGAAAGAACTTTTATGTGAAGGAAATTTAAGGAGGGACTTAATGTGAGTTCTACAGGGAGCGATGGAGGGGCGAGCGAAACTAAAACGTTCACGGTTTTTTTTAAGTATGATGCAAACCATTCCCATAGATCATGAGGATCAGGATACCTGTCCAGGGGAACATGTGCCTTATTGTTCGGAGAAATCTTCATCCTCTGGCCTCAGACCAATTGGCTTTTAGGTCAATTGGATTTTTGGCAATCAAAATCAGGTGGGTACCCGTTTCTACTGTTTTTACCGATGGTTTACTGGTGAACCGCATAATTTATGTAAGTATATTGTGTATTTGTACTCTAATCAGTTTGTGCTTTATACAATCCTGTTGCAGTTTTGATAGACGCGGTTATTATGTTTTCATGCAAGTAAGTAAAATAAATTTATTTTGAGTAGTAGCAAAAGTATGGTAAACTGTTTACCATACTTTTGCTACTACTTGTTTACCGTAAACATCTATAGGTATCATACCTACAGCTGATCTGAGTCATTAAAACGCTACTTACATAGAGTTAACGGAATGACTCGCGTCAACAGATCCAAAAATCCAAGAGATCTGCATATTATTTAACTTTGATTCAAATGAATTAAGTAGGTAAATCTATTACTTTACATTACATTAATTTACTTCTTCAAAATATCGATGTATTTACCAATAATTTACCTAAACCTTAAAAAATTCTCTAAACACTTAAAAACACCAGAAAAATAATAAGCACGATAAGATAAGACAAAGTACTTAGTTACGTGTTTGGGGCCTTCCGATAACACTGTCGATGCATGTCGTAGTCTCGTCAATAAGACAATAATGCTCTCTTGTGTTAGCTAGATTTTTATTACAAGTTATTTATTGCCAATTAGTTGAACAATTATTACCGTTTTCCTGTGATATTGATATGACCGAGCCAGTGTTGTGTCATGTTTTGCTTTGCAATGAAAATTTACGTGAGACTCGTTAACGATGGGAAATCTTCATAAAGGAAATTAAATGGAAATAGGTGATCGAAGTCCTTGCGCACCATGGCGCTGGAGTTTGCTTCTCTCCATTGTGTACTTAAACGTATGTATTTAATTTAATTATGATGAATTTATACTTTATGTATTCGGTGACATTATTTGAAATACAGCGAAATACAGTGAAATACAGTTTGAAATACAGTCCCCCACCCCACCAACATTGAGTAACTAACTGTGTCCTTTGATTAAGTACATTAAACGTCCGTACTTACACGGGTATTTAGGTACATTGATATACGCAGGTCAGCTGTTTTCTAGAACATTCGAAAAGGTTATAATTACCTTTCATGCAACGCCATATAGAAATACGTAATTGCAGTAAACAAACAGTGCTCGTGGTCAAGGTTTTTCAAGTATTTTGTAGCGCATGACTGGAGCATAGACTAGGCACCTACGAGTATCTTGTTTTCCTCTTCTCAAGAACTACTACGTCACATCTTTGATGATCGTTATTATCTAAATAAAGGTGCAGTACAATGCAACGTAAACATGGCAGTGACCATGTCTTTGTTTGACCAGTCCTTATGATTTCTGCAATTCACGTAAATCGAGTAAGTTGCTGTTTAAACGAAATGTTTTCAAATTATATCGAATGGATGTCCATACCATTTGAATGTTAATTAGGTGCCTGTCGATTTGATATGAATAGGTTTAATGTATTGGCCTATAATTGAATTTTATTTTGATGAGTGATAGTATGATTTATACATTGTATTATAACCTTGCTAATTTATTAAGCTGATAAACTTATTTCGATGCCTTTTATTTTTTTGTCTTTGATTTTAATGCTATCTGGACAGTGATTGCCTATATTGTTTTCAACATCACGTGCTTTTTTACACCTTAATTGTTTGTAGATACCTACTTCCTATTATGTGCTTGCAATATTTTACACGATACGACGAAAGATAAAAAGATATTATCGAACCCAATTTACTCAATATCTACGTACATGAACTTAACGTCGATATCTACATATGAATACATTCGCTTATATAATAACTTGTGAAAACCTAA
Organism: Hesperia comma; assembly: GCA_905404135.1. Classification (NCBI taxonomy): domain Eukaryota; kingdom Metazoa; phylum Arthropoda; class Insecta; order Lepidoptera; family Hesperiidae; genus Hesperia; species Hesperia comma. The sequence goes on along the minus strand of FR990020.1, from coordinate 13,712,497 downwards.
TCTTGACTGTTGTGATTTCGAATGTTTCATATGATGCGTTTTTTATTTGTTATACTGTTACCGTTAATTTGCGTAAATCAGATAGAATGCAGATTAACGAGGTATTCTGCAGATTATCTGGCTGAGTCAGTTAAAGTGGAAAAACTATATTTGAGTTCATACATTAACTAGTTAATCTGCAGACTTCCTAGCTAATCTGCAGACTAACGACCATGCATACGGTAAAGTCTATAAAATAGGTTCTTGTTTGAACGTCAATTGTAAAAAACGAGTAACATTGAACGGAAACATAAAAATTGAGTTGATTTTGGATATAAAACAATGAATACTCATTTCCATTACTACTCAGTCCAATTCTTCAAGGTAGGTAGGTCGAATTGGTTACAGAACCGAATTAACCTACCCCTACTCCACGTAGTCTTGTATGCCCTACCCCTAGAGTGTTTTTTAGAACCCGGAGGCGCGGAGGGAGGGCACCCCCCGCCCGCTGTAACAAAACGCAGACACCCGGGCGAGCCGGAGCGGCTGAGGCTGGTCGCCGAAGGCGACCAGCAAGCCGAAGCTGCGCAGGCGAGCGTGGGTGTCTGTGCTTTGTTACGCAAGGGCGAAAGTGCTGCACCTTCCGCAGCGCCGGAGACGTCACGGTTCGAAGTTATGCCCTATTTTCCGCGTTTTTACGATTCGACCAAATCTCGATCGATCGGCCAGATCGATCATTTCATGATGTGAGCAAATCTGCGATGTGGCCACGACATCAACACAAATTGGTACTCAGGTAGCCAGTCTTCCGCAATTTAACGATGTACCATCCGTTACTGTGCAGACTAACTGGGTAAAGTGCAAATAAGACCTTTTTTTACACTTTAACGTATCGTATCAGTGTATCTGCAGATTACCTAGTTAATATGCACATTACCTTATTATGCATTTTAACGGTAACAATACAATAATTTTATGATGAATTAAATTCATCAAGAATGCTTATCGTTTTTCCTGGGCAACAACTTTGTTAGCATTGCCACCCTAGTCCTAGTATATTATCGGATACGTATCGCATGTATGTATGCGTGTATTCCATAACGTCGAACAGGTGCCTTGCTTTATATTAATAACTAGAGAACCGCCCGCGCTTCGCTTCGGGACCCGTAGGTCACAGCCGCGTAGGTCACGCTCCCGTAGGAATTTAGGCTAAAAAGTAGCCTACTATTCGCTCTAGGGGTGTCTCTCGCGGCCCGTTAAAACGGGCCGGTCCTTGGGTTGGGCCCTAAGGCCCTTGGTTGTCCATCTGTGGTTAACCAATAGGTCAAGTCCGATGAGTGGCGGCCGGCGGCCTTTTTACAGGCCACAGAGTCTTAAACGGGATGGGGTTTTGCTTCGCGCCGCCCAGACGATCGAGGCCCTACCGGGTGGATCCCGCTGGTTGGAAGCCCAGCAGGAGCCGATCGGCGCCGGGCGATGACTTACGAAGCCCCAGTATCAGTCAGTGCTAGGCCCGTCCCGCGCAACCAGCAAGTCGCGCGGAAAGGGACAGCGGTCCGGTGGACGGGCGTGGAGCGGCGCCAGGTCCTGCAGATGCGGGAACCGCGACGCGTCGACACGCCCGAACATGTTGCGTGCCAATCTCTCGATGAAGTCGTCCAGACTCTCGACTCGAAGGTCCCTCTGGATGACGGCGTTCCTCACGTACCTCGGCGCACCAGTCAGCCGGCGGAGCGCAATCGCCTGAACCGCGCGCATCCTCTTGCGCTGCAGTTCGTTGGCGAGCGCATACCACGCTGGTGCCGCGTACGTGAGGCGGGATCTGATGTAGGTCTTGTAGACCCCGAGCTTCAGACCGAGAGAGAGGCTCGAGGAGAGCACTGGTTTCTGCCATCGCGCTCCTGGAATTCGCGACGGCTTTCGTAACCTGTGGCTTCATCGAGAGTCTTCCGTCGATTTTGCCCGCAGGTATTTGGCCTGTGGGGCCCATTGGATATCTTGTCCGTGAAGCTCCAGAGTAGGGTCCCACTTGTTGAGGTATCCTATGTTCACGGCCTGCGTCTTCCCGACATTCACCGACAGTCTCCACGCGGCGAGCCATTCGGGGAGGGCATCAAGCGCACGCTGCATCTTGACGATGGCGTGGGTTCTATTCAGCGACGTGGTGATGTACGCCACGTCATCGGCATACAGGGCAAGCGACGCCCCCCCCCCCTGCCGCCGGGATGTCGTCGGTGTAGCAGGCGTAGCAGACCGGGGACAGGCAACTCCCTTGCGGGACGCCGGCTGCGATCGAACGCTCGGTGGATTCGGCGTCTTCAACTACTACTCTGAAGCTTCTATTTTCGAGGAAACTGGAGATCACCTTAACGGCACGCCGGGGCACCGACGACTGCGAGATCTTGTAGAGCAAGCCGTCGTGCCAAACAAGGTCGAACGCCTTTTCCATGTCGAGGAATACTGCACACACGCGTTCTCTCTTATTCAGAGCCGCGGTAACGGTGTAACAGCACCCTCGACAACTGAAGAGTCGTATTGTGTTCCGGCCGGAACCCGAATTGTTCCGGTCTGGGGGCAATATGCGGCGCTAGGTGTCACAGCAGGAGCTTTTCGAACACCTTGGATAGGGTGGGAAGCAGGGTGATTGGCCTATAGCTCTCCGGCTTCAGCCTGTTCTTCCCCTGCTTGGGCAGCATTATGATCCTCCCCGACTTCCAGGCCTGCGGGAAGGTCCCGGTGCGAAGGATCCCGTTAAACGGGCGCGTGGCTGCTCCGATCGTCCTCTGAGGGAGGTGCCGCAGCGTTCTGTTCGTGATCCCGTCAGCACCGGGGGCCTTGTTGGGAGGGAGCTTCTTGATGGTGCGCTGCACCAAGCCGGGAGAGATGATGATTGGATCTTCTTCGGGAGCTATAGGCAGTGCAAAGTACCCTTCCAGGTGTTCCTCCCAGCTCTCAGTCGCGTGTGCATCTAACTCGGCCTTGAGTCGGGCTGTGGTCCGGTTGACTCCTGCCAGCGTTTCTACAGGCTGCTGAGGTGATAGGCATTCTGCTCGCTGACAGTGAGCTCAACCGCTAACTGGTCAACGTCCGCATCCGTGCGGACAGGCTGAGTTGGCGTGGTGATCTCCAGTTGCTTCTCGAAGGTTGTCCAGTCCATAAGGCGACGGGGCCTTGGCAAGACTCTGCTGGGTTCCTTCGCCAGGACTAACAGGACAGGAACATGGTCGGACCCCATACTGTCCTGTAGCGTCTCCAATCGTGGCTGGCAATGGAGGCCTTGGTACGCCGCTATGTCCAGAACGTCCGATGAGTGTCCCGCGTAATCTGGGAAGTGCGTCGGGGAATCCGGACCACAGACGGTATAGCCGTGCTGTTCAGCGGCATCAAAAAGTAGCCTTCCACTTCTGTTCGCAGCTAGGCTATTCCACCCTGGATGCTTGCAGTTCCAGTCGCCCGCGCCCACCACCGGTGTCGGCGAGTCCAGCAACTTGCGGACATCAGCCAACAGGATAGTGCCAGCGGGCGGGCGGTACACTGAATACAGCCGGAGCGGGGAGTTCTCGAGGCAGAGCTAAAGTAGCCTATTACATTTGCCTATGACACAAACAAACAAACAAACACACACACTTTCACATTTATAATATTAGTAAGGATAAGGATTTGACTGTAATAAAGTTGTTAGAATTTTAATTGTTCCATAATTGATACCTATTGTTTACCGCAGCCATGAATCATGATTCATTGCGTCACTGTTCATTCTTAGAGGCAATCACAATGGATAAGTTTTGTGGCTAAATAAAGTTTTAAATTTTATTTTTCATTTCATCCCAATATTAGGGGAAGGTAGTACGAGATGATCCCCTTAAGAGGGAATCGCTATAAAATACATATTACATATCGTTAGTGGTTTCGGCGCAATCGCACAGTTTCATCTTACCCCAAGGGATCAACTAGTACTACTTTCCCCTATAAGTATCTACATACTTATAAAAAATATAATTTGTGAAAAACTAAAAAGTCACTTAAATATTTTGTCGTCATAAAAGCAAGTTTGACATGGCCGACATGGATTCTTCAAGAAAGGTGTAAAAAGAGTTCTTAAGGGCCGGCCTTACTCTGGTGACTCTCCTATTGTTGCTCGTGTATGGACATGAGCAATACCGCTACGATGACCACTTACTATCAGGTGGCTCGTGGGCTTTTACGTCAGCAGTAAAAAATGCAAAGCAATTAAAGTGTCACAGTGCTGTTTACAGTTACTTATAGAGTTTCCTCGATTGAATCCAATCCTACTAAAGCATAGTGTCCAGCCAGGCTCATTAGGTATAATGTTGCATTAATTGTCGGATCTATGGAATATGCTAAAATTACAAGTCTATAGAATAAGAAATAATCTTAATATACTTATAGCTTGCAGGAATTGATGGAAACTCAAAGAAATTCTATTATTTAAAAATCTTATCCAACGATTATTATATATGTTACCGGAAATGCTAAGCTCTTTAGGAAATGTGTAAAATATTGTTTTAAAAATTATTTAATTCATACATTTCCTAGGTATAGGTATAGGTATTTCCTAGGTTTTAAAAATTATTTATTTCATACATTTCCTAATACTATACTGTACTACTATACTAATACTAGTATTAGGAAATGTGTATGTCGTGGCCACATCGTAGATTTGTTAACTTCAAATGGTCGCATTTCATGAAATGGGCAACTCAGTTTGTCCAGACCGTTAAATCGTCTACGTTTGGTTATCCACGTTTGGCCAAATCGTAAAAACGCAGAATATAGGGCATAATTTCGAACCGTGACGTCTCCGGCGCTGCGGAAGGTGCTGCCCCTTCGCCCTTGCGTAACAAAGCACCTACACCCACGCTCGACTGCGCAGCTTCGGCTTGCTGGTCGCCTTCGGCGACCAGCCTCAGCCGCTCCGGCTCGCCCGGGTGTCTGCGTTTTGTTACAGCGGGCGGGGGCTGCCCTCCCTCCGCGCCTCCGGGTTCTAAAAAAAACTCTAGGGGTAGGGCATACAAGACTACGTGGAGTAGGGGTAGGCTAATTCGGTTCTGTAACAAATTCGACCTACCTACACCTTGAAGAATTTGACTGAGTAGTAATGGAAATGAGTATTCATTGTTTTACGTAATAACTAGAGAACCGCCCGCGCTTCGCTTCGGGACCCGTAGGTAACACCCGCGTAGGTCCCGCTCCCGTAGGAATTTAGGCTAAAAAGTAGCCTACTACTCGCTCTCTTCACTCCACCCTGTCTGTGTGTGGAGCCCTCGGGACAGTTAGTTCCCCTTTGGGGATGTCTCTCGCGGGCCGTTAAAAGGGGCCAGTCCTTGGGTTGGGCCCTAAGGCCCATGGTTGTCCATCTGTGGTTAACCAATAGGTCAAGTCCGGTGAGTGGTGACCTTTTTACAGGCCACAGAGTCTTAAACGGGATGGGGTTCATCTTCGCGCCGCCCAGGTGATCGAGCCCCTACCGGGTGAATCCCGCTGGTGGGAAGCCCAGCAGGAGCCGATCAGCGTCGGGCGACGACTTACGAAGCCCCAGTATCAGTCAGTGCTAGGCCCGTCCCGCGCAACCAGCAAGTCGCGCGGGAAGGCCCAGCGGTCCGGTGGACGGGTGTGGAGCGGCGCCAGGTCCTGCAGATGCGGGAACCGCGACGCGTCGACACGCCCGAACATGTTGTGTGCCAATCGCTCGATGAAGTCGTCCAGGCTCTCGACTCGAAGGTCCCTCTGGATGACGGCGTTCCTGACGTACCTCGGCGCACCAGTCAGCCGGCGGAGCGCAATCGCCTGAACTGCGCGCATCCTCTTGCGCTGCGGTTCGCTGGCGAGCGCGTACCACGCCGTTGCCGCGTACGTGAGGCGGGGTCTGATGTAGGTCTTGTAGACCCCGAGCTTCAGTCCGAGAGGGAGGCTCGAGGAGAGCACTGGTTTCTGCCATCGCACTTCTGGAATTCGCGACGGCTTTCGTAACCTGTGGCTTCATCGAGAGTCTTCCGTCGATTTTGCCCAAGTATTTGGGCTGTGGGGCCCATTGGATATCTTGTCCATGAAGCTCCAGAGTAGGGTCCCGCCTGTTGAGGTATCCTCCTATGTTCACAGCCGGCGTCTTCCCGACATTCACCGACAGTCTCCACGCGGCGAGCCATTCGGGGAGGGCATCAAGCGCACGCTGCATCTTGACAATGGCGTGGGTTCTATTCAGCGACGTGGTGATGTACGCCACGTCATCGGCATACAGGGCAAGCGACGCCCCCCCTGCCGCCGGGATGTCGTCGGTGTAGCAGGCGTAGCAGACCGGGGACAGGCAACTCCCTTGCGGGACGCCGGCTGCGATCGGACGCTCGGTGGATTCGGCGTCTTCAACCACTACTCTGAAGCTTCTATTTTAGAGGAAACTGGAGATCATCTTAACGGCACTCCGGGGCGCCGACGGCTGCGAGATCTTGTAGAGAAAGCCGTCGTGCCAAACACGGTCGAACGCCTTTTCCATGTCGAGGAATACTGCACACACGCGTTCTCTCTTATTCAGAGCCGCGGTAACGGTGTGCAACACACTCGACAGTGTAGCCGTGCTGTTCACCGGCATCAAAAAGTAGCCTTCCACTTCTGTTGGCAGCTAGGCTATTCCACCCCGGATGCTTGCAGTTCCAGTCGCCCGCGCCCACCACCGGTGTCGGCGAGTCCAGCAACTTGCGGACATCAGCCAACAGGATAGTGCCAGCGGGCGGGCGGTACACTGAACACAGCCGGAGCGGGGAGTTCTCGAGGCAGAGCTAAAGTAGCCTATTACATTTGCCTATGACTTAAGTAAATTACATGTAGTATTTGATAGCGTAATTCAGAACTTGCAAATGAATTTTGTTAACGCCATCTATTGGCAACTCCGAAAATAAATATCTAGTAACTAACAAAACATCGATCTTCCCATGGGAATGGGATGTTTTTCCGCGGTAAAAAGTAGCCTACGTCACTCTCCACCCTCCTAACTATCCCCACACACATAAACCTTACCATATAATAGCTTTGTTGCGACGTGAAAGCGTCACAAACAAACAAACAAACAAACAAACAAACAAACAAACACACTTTCACATTTATAATATTAGTAAGGAAGTAAGGATATTTTTGATTAAGGCACTTGGTGAGACAATCTGGTAACAATCATAACGTAAAATATAATATCTTCATATTATCTATCCCGCGTACCCATTAAAATCTTGATCTATAATCTTAATGTACTACATTTCCGATTGCTATTTAGGAAATGTATAAATTTCCTAGGAAATGTGTCCAATATAATTTATTTCACACATTTCCTGGCGATTTTAGGAATTGTATACATTTCCTAGGAATTGTATACAATGAGGGATTTAACACATTTCCGTTAACATATACACTTTAAGACAATTTAGAGGGTTAGACGAAAAAATAATTTCCATTATCTGTTGTGAAAGTAGGAAAAACTTCCGTTTTGTTGGTACTTAGTAGCAGGCTACTAGTAGGCAATAGTTAAAAAATAGTTGCTACCGCGCATTGACCGAGCCATTGCTGAAGAACTACGCACTTATAAATATGTTTCAGATCTGCGTGCCCAACATAGTGTTGTCGTATGGCGTATTCTGGATCCATCTGTCGAATCTCGATGTTCCTCTGTGGATCGGCTTATTGGCTCCGGCTCTCTTCATATTGACTTTCAACCTGACACGTAAGAACTTTTACACGATACTTGACTTGACGTTGATTTTTTCATGTTCGCAATTCGCAATTTTCATGTTCTCTATAAAAAAATCCCTAGGAATAAAATTCTTGTAAATTGGACAAACAGGGCGATAGAGACAAGTTGGTTAAAATAAATACATAGATGTATCATCCTAACGTATAATTTAAATGAAGCGCTCATAGCCCGGCGGCTTGCGTCGATCCTAAGTGATCGACAAAATTAAGCTGGCGCAGTCGGTAGTTGGATGGCTGACCGGTAGTGGCAAAATTTCTTGAGCGCTTCCGTTATTGGGAGGGCACGTGAAACCGTCGGTCCCGGTTGCTATATAGATAAATAGCAGTCTTTAAACCATGTCGGAGGCTTTCGGTCGGCATGAAAACTTCCGGTAGGTACTGGGTTGGCCACTATCACCTCCAGCAATCCGCCCAGGAGCAGCGTGGTAGAGTATGCTCTAGGCCTTCTCAATAATGAGGATACCTGTGCTCAGTAGTGGGCCATTAATGGGCTGTAGTATGTATAAATAGCTGTAGCATGACTGTATTTTAACGTATTTAAATTCCAGAATGTTGGTTCCGGGAGGCAGCTGACTCTTGGGGCGGCTCAGTCGGCTACCGAGTGATGGCCGCTGTGGGGTTAGCTATAGTAGCAGTAAGCTTGTTCGTTTGCGCGTTCATACCGCATCGCTTGCAACCTTTTATCTACAGCATTTTTGGAGGTAATAATGTAGATTTTGTTATCTATAAGAATAATACTTTAATAATTTATACATGAAATCAATGTTATTGCTATTATATATCTTGATTTTTCCGTTTCAGGATTGGGCTCCTCGCTCATATCAGCACAAGTTGATGCGGTAATGTTTGAAACGTACGATTCTCGGCTGGGAATTGTTCGAGGATTATGTTTTGCAGGCCAAGCTGTGGGCTTGTCGCTATTTCCGCATTTAATTTCTGTTACAATAGAATACTTTGGGTTTTCTTACGCTCATATAGTCCTGGCCGGTATAATGTTACAAGCAATGCCTGCTGTACTGTTACTTAAGGTGCAAGGAAGCCATAGAGGGCCACTTTCATTTTCTTCGTATAAAGATTTAAACGAGCCATATATGGTGTATAGAAACGATGCAATTGATAATTATTACTCAACTGAATTACAACTCCATGATTTGGGTAAAAAATGTTGGAGAAGTCCATCTGATCATAATTTACATCATATTGAAGGGTCAAATGATGAAGAAAATGATACAGGAACTGTAACTCCCCCTCCTAGTCCAGAAGAGAAAAGAAGAAATCTGTTTGGGGTAGAAATTTTACCTGAAATACCAGAAGAGAGTGAGGAAAGTGACGTGGACGAACAAGAAACGGTTGAAAATAATGTAAATAAAAACAAAATTCAATTAGGTGTTGCTATTAAAAGACTGAGCGTTTTAAGTGACAATTTTGATGAATGTATATCGAAACAAATAAGAAAAGATTCCCAAGGCGACAACGATACCAGCAACTATCGAGAAGTGGAGGTTGCGTATGATCATATAGCACCTCAAACTGATATTCAAACAGAAAAGCTTATGGGATCCATCAGTTTTCGATGTCATTCTGCCTTTGTTAATATCAAGAGAAAGTTGTGTATCCCGTCATACAGGATATATAGAATACGTAGAAGGACAATTTATTTAATTTATAGTATTAATGATACGTTCATCAAGCCATTGACGAGATCACTATCTTGCTGGCAGTTTTACCCCGCACTACTGCTATGTTTTTCTAAATTATGTTTAGCTGCAGTATTCCTATTTCTGATTCCATCTATAGCTGTGCAAGCGCAGCGGAAAATTTCAAATTTCGAAACAAATTTTGTGATGTCGTTACATGGATTTACTTGGATATGTTTCTTACTGACCACTCCATGGCTAGCCCAAACTTCAAAGAGGAATTACAAATATGTGACAGTGTTGGGCCTTATTATTTCAACGGGTGCTTGTTTCGGTAGGTATCTTTTAATTCATATTTTATTTATTGGTTTACAGGTTTATTATTAACTGATAATCGAAATTGTTTTGTTATATTTTGGCAAAAAAGATCTCTCAAGAAGTTTCAAGCCTGTGGAACTCACGAGTCCCAACTGTTTATGATTGGAAATCCCCTCCTGCTCGTACCTATAAAAAAAGTTACGCCTGTGATAGAATATCACGGTTTCGACAACTAACAATATTTTTTTTTCAGTGTTAGGAGAAGCCTATAATCTTGATCTACTGTCAATTGGCTGCGTAGTGGCCGGACTGGGATACGGAGCAGTAACCTCCTGTTGTGACACTGCAATCCAGGATTTTGTTGGGGCACGAAAATGGCCGAAGATCCAAAGTACCCTCGAAATACTCTCTGCAGCGTTACTGGTTGGATTCGTGGTCGGACTATCATTTTTAACCCCACGAAATGTGGGTCTTCAGTGCCTTATACTTATTCTAGGAATTTCTCTCGCCATAACGTCGTCAATATGGCTCATAATAGCCGCTATATCCATTTACAAAACTAAAATAAGATCTCTAAGGCTCGGTAGAAATTGGTTACTATAAAAGCTTGTAGTTAATTTTAGTCACAATTATTAGGCTTTAATGTAATTCTATAATGTAAAATTTATATAAATACCAACGTAAGTTTATACTCTATGATAAGTTTTAGATAATTTTAAAATTATTGAACATAATTATTGTTAAATGAGTACGATTAATAAGTGCGGATGTGATAAAAAAGACTTAAATATTTATTTCTGAAGTAGTTGACTATGTTGTTAAAAATGAGTGAAGTTCAACATGTTAGCGATTTCCACAAATGTAACAAGTATTTAGAACGCTTTGTAGTCCTTAGTATAAATGAAAAGTATGATATTATGTTGTTGTGACGATGGTATTTAATAAGGTAATACAATTATAGTTACACTTGTGTTATTGAAACTAAAAATGGGACCATGGAAGCTAATTGGTATTGTATTTATAAATATTTTATTTTTTGTACCCTCATACATGACGAGTAATCAATAAACATAGATTATAGTCCTACAACGATCTTTTGGCGCGTGGATGACGTGTGGGTGATAGAGACAGCGCCTTACAGGGAAGGCAAACTGTAATGTGCTGTCTCTGTCACCCTCAAGTCAGCCACGCGCCAAAAGATCCTTGTAAGTAGGACTATATGCAAAATTGCAATTTGACTTTACTTTTGATTCTTTGTTTTGCATTACTGGCATGAAAATTAATGAAAGTGTAGAGCTTATAATACAATGATTTTTTTTATTTTTTTCTTAGCCGACAACAAATCAGTGACGCTTCTGACGTTGTCAGGTACCTACAGTAAAACCAACTTATTTCTGAAATGAAGAGAGGCGCGGTCGGACGCATTGGACCAATCATTGCACGCAATTCGAGAGGTAGTAACTGACAGACGAATGACCACAACGTACTTCTGAATGACTCTTTAACATGGCGGCATTAGTTCCAATTTTTGCCATTTCAGAGATAGAGTCCTACAAAGATCTTTTGGCCGATGACTGACGTGAGGGTGACAAAGACAGCACCATACAGTGTGCCTTCCCTAAAAGGCGCTGTCTCTGTCACCCTCACGTCAGTCATCGGCCAAAACGACACCAGCAATTTATACTACGCTAACTCATAAAAGTGTACTTTACAGGAGAGGGTTTTAAAGAGAAAAACGTGATAACTTCTATATTAAATAAGATACTTATTTGAAATTTGGTACACTTAGTAATGAATCTATTTATTGTAATATCCCACATTTATTATTCCTTAATTATTTATATTTTTTGATTTAGCGCATGTTAGCCGTTTATAAAGGTAATTCCTCAATAATATTTTACATACTACACTACGCTAACTAATGTTAGCGTAATGTAGTACGGGAAGTACACTACGTTAACCAATGTTAGCGCAGTGTATTACGGAAAGTCATAACTAAGCGGCTTAAATTTTCAAAAAAACGTAGCGTATTACTATAAAACATATTTGTATAAGTACATTGACATACATTTATAATCTTTAATAACATATTAAACATAACTCTCTCGACAGTATTAAGAGGTTTCTCACTATTTTCATTAAAACCCGCTAACATATATGATCACACCTAACACAGCGCTAAGTGTAGTTAGATTAATGTAAACAAACAAGCGGTGCGTCCTCGCCCCGCGCACACTCCGCTAAGTATAGTCAGCGTAGTTTAAATCGTGCGATTTAAAAAAGTACCTTTACTTAGCTTTGTATAAGATTTATAATTTCGTTATTTTTGTGTATTTCTACACAATTTTTTTATAACATATAGTACACCATATTTTAAGCAATTTGGCATAAAAAAACGATTTTGCCAAATTTCGACTTAGCGTAGTATAAATTGCTGGTGTCGAAAAGATCCTTGTAGGACTATAAGTTGGTGGCACTGTTATGCGTTATTCATGTTTAGTCTGTGAGTCAATGGTTCCAAATTTGAAAAAAAGATGCAGCGAATTTTTCTATTGTTGGCAGGTTGTGTAGGGTCCGATTTTAAGTAGTTGCTGTAACAAAAGTAGGTACCTACCCATCAGGGGGGGTTGTAAAACGGTATTGTACGCGGGCGCTTATGCAGCTAGCGGCGGCCCTAACGTAATTATGTAGTCGAGTTAATTAATACTAATATTAATTAGGTACCTACATACGCAATATTAGAGATAGTTTTCAAAAGTCGCTTAAATTTTTACGGGACCAGACAACAAGTAGGTACCTACCACCTACCAGCTTTTGAATACAGTAATACCCGGGGTACTACTGTACTTACGCGATAGGTGGGTCCGAGCGATTGCCCTGTAAGTCGAATTCGCGTAAGTCGGGGTTCAACTTTCCATATAAATACATGTAAAGGTTGTTTAACCGGGACCAGAGTTTAAATAAAACAATAATTTAGAAGAAAAAATGTTTATAAAGTGTAGGATAATAAAAAAAATTACATTGTTATGAATAAAGTAACCTAAACCGAAGTTATTTTGATGTCGAAGGCTTTATATATTCTAACAATGTTGCCTGACGAGTTAAATTTTTCTTCTTTTCACGTAAAATTTCCTCGTAGCATACCAGTAATTTTTTTATTCCTCATTTTGTAGTAGAAAAGCGTTCTTCATTAGAATCAATTTTTACTAAAATTTGTAACCCCTTTTCAATTGAATTGAGTCCTTCTGTTAAGTTTGCAATTGTCATTTGATTTACCGATTCAACTGGGTCTAGCGAATCAGTTTGTTCAACGTCTTGCTCATACTTACGCATTTCTATAACCTCGTCAATTGTTAGCTTTTGATTGTATGAATCTAGCAATTCTTGAACGTCATCATTATCGACCTCTAAATTTAAAACCTGTCGAAAACTTAACACTGAGAGGGCGGAGCGATTGAGCCGATGCGTGCGGCAATCAAAATGAAAAACCGCGTATCTCCGAATTCGCGTAAAACGGGGTAGCGTAAGTGGGGGTATTACTGTACTTACAAAAAGAATCATAAAAATCGGACCATAAACTAAGTAAATACGCATTATAAGGTATAACTCATAAAGAAAAAGTTGTGAGGTAAAAAATACACTTGAATTATTATTGAGAACACCAAATGCACCATCGATGTTTTACCCGGTCAAAAAGGAATCGACTTATTTAACTGCTTTCCGATTTCACTCTACGTGAATGCGAGCATTACCCGAAGAGAATCAACCTCAATTTGCCTTCCTACGTATCAAAACATACTACCTAATTATTACACAGTCTCATGTACATAAATATGAATTGAATGCATTGAGCATCTGCATATAAGTTTTGTTTATCTATTTACCTACTATCGAAATCTTGAAAATATCATTCAATGTCCATAACAATCAAGATTAAGATTTCATTTGGAGATATCTGTAGATCTACCTAGTAGTAACAGTGGAACTGCTTATACAGGGTGATTTGTAACTCGACGTATTCCTCTTGGGATGTGGTAATACAACCAATTTCCAACAAAATTAACCATAATGTCCCTAATACCAAGTCAGCTGGTTATCGAGATATTCCTTATTTTTGGTTTTGGTCAAAGAACACCGAATTTGACTACAAAAAAATCAATAAATAAAAAAGTAGTGGTTTGAATTGAGTTGTGTGCATTTCTATCAGTGGCCAATACATCAACAATCATTTATTAATACTAATGCAGGCACAAGTGTTACACATTTTAAAACAACAAGTGAATTCTTGTAAAAAAAATATTTTATTACGAATGTGGTCGATAGAAAAGTAGATTTATTTTAAAAAATCTAGTATACATCAAGCGTACAAACTACATGAAAAACATCCTTGTTTTATAAGCTATCCAAACAAGTAAAATTATTAAGACACAAACAAAACATTTCAGAAAAAAACGTATGTAGAGCACGTGCGACGTAAAACCCTTTGTTATCGTACCGCGCTATAAGTTCCTGAGTTGCAAACTTTTTAGTTGTTATTGTCGTTTGTCGTTTGTCTATTAGACCCACTTGATCATTTAAAATGAAAATTAAACTGCAGCAGTGTTTTGTTTCTGGCTAACAACGCGATCTCCCAAATTCACGTTGATTTTGATCACTAAATAAGTATGACGGCTTACTCTAATTCCGAGTATGCCGATATTATTTTTTGTTATGTCTTTTGTGATGGAAACGCGGATGAAGCTCGTCGAGAGTACATTCGTCGTTACCCTCAACGACGAGCGCCTTACATTACGGTCTTCAGTTCAATTGGAAACTGGACAATTTCAACGTCAATAAAATTATGGCAGTTGACCACGCCTTTACACTGCTGAAGATGAAGAAGTTGTTATCCAGCAGGTAGTTGACGCAGTAGTAGGATCGTAGGACGTACCTATCATAGGACAGACAGACAGGCAGATTTACTTTCGCATTTAGGGTTGACTAGCGACCCGCCCTCGCTTCGCTGAGCGTTAAATGGGGAATCTCTATAGTCTAAGTCTGGTCAGAACACAGAAGAGATCTTTATCTCTTCTGTGGGTCAGAAGGACCTTTAAGGTCATAGCCCATTAGAGCCACCTGGCATCCAACCAGCACCGCCTCGTCTTTCGGCGTCAACTAGTTGTCGACAGGTGAACCAAGGGTTACTTTCTAGACTCAAAACGCGTAAATCTGACATTTGACATTTGCCATCAAAACACTTAGGAGTAGGTACTGCTTAAATACTAGTACCTAAATATATGTAGATATTAGATATCGTAGGTGAAAAAAAGGGTTTCGACAGATTGAAGTACTTGACTCGTGATAAATTGATAATAGATTTTATCAATACTAAACTTGTGATATAAAGACCGGAAAAGTCGACAGTCAAAATCAAAACCTTTGTGACGGCAATAATGTTACGCGCACTGTAAGTACATTTATCTTTAACAAATATGAAAATGAAAATAAAAATGTGATCATAATTTTACCTTACCCGAATTCGCGTCATTCCGGGAATAATTTATTGGGAATCCCTGAGATGATTACACATCTTTACCCGCCCACGAAACAAACGATGTATGTAGATGACCGGTCAATGTGGCGGAACTTAGGGGGGCCTATGTCCAGCACTGGACGCTCAAAGGCTGATGATTTGGATGGATGGATGAAACAGTGTAACTTGTGTTTTTAATTTAAAATAATTGAAATATTAAATTTAAAAATATTAAATTATTAAAAAATAATTTTAAATTGAGTAAAAATAGTTCAGGGTGTTATTAGGGTATGAGTGTGGGTACCCTTACCCGCCTAAATGTAAATCTCAGTTCTAACTAAGTCTTATATTTACTGAGAAGGCTACAATAGATTAAGATTAAATAAACGAACTTCTAAAAAGAAAATAGCAGTGTTTTTTAGAGTATTATCTAATCCAGAAGTCCAGAACGAAAGGTACTTTAACTGTGTGCTCACGGTGTGCTATTATTATTCATGATTCTATTCGAATTAATGAATCAAATTGAACTCATATGATGCTTCCAGCTTATTCATAACGTTGAGTGCAGCGCTGTCGTCAAGCGAAACGGAGAATCATTTCCGCAACGATGTAAGGAAGTTTCCCGAAGGATTCACGTTTGGAACAGCGACGGCATCCTACCAAATCGAAGGCGGATGGGATGAAGATGGTATGAAACTGTACAAGCAATAAAACAGTTCTTAGAAAACGCTTCATTATGAAATTAGAAATAAGGTGGATTTGGTAGAAATCATTTGAAATTTTTATTTTATTCTTAAAAGAAACTTAATACCTAACAAAATAAGTTCTGTTGTTCTTAAAATTATAGGTGTACTTTACTCTGCATTGAGTAAGGGCTACTCCCTAAATAATATTGTTGGATTAGATATGTAGTTACTTGATACTAACGATGGGCTTTAGTTTGACACAGAAGATTTCACCATTTATTGTATTCGACATTTTAAAATATCTTTTGTATTACAGGCAAAGGTGAAAACATTTGGGACCATTTGTCCCATACTCGGCCAGAAACAATAAAAGATGGTTCCAACGGCGATGTAGCTGATAATTCATACCATTTGTACAAAAGAGATGTGGAAATGCTGAGGGAATTAGGAGTAGACTTTTATAGATTCTCATTATCCTGGACTAGAATATTGCCGACTGCGTTTCCTGATAAAATAAATCCAGCTGGAGTTGAATATTACAACAACTTGATAAATGAGCTGCTGAAGTACAACATTCAACCTGTGGTTACCCTCTATCATTGGGATTTACCACAAAAACTGCAGGAACTCGGTGGTTTTACAAATCCATACCTAGTTGACTGGTATGCAGATTACGCGCGTGTTGCTTTTGAGCTTTTTGGTGACAGAGTAAAAAATTGGATAACTATAAATGAACCCCATGTAATTTGTTATTATTCGTATGGTGCTGAGCGTATGGCACCGAGGCTCAACATAAGTGGTGTTGCGGATTATATGTGTGCTAGAAATTTACTCTTAGCGCACGCAAAAGCTTATCACATTTACGACAAAGAGTTCAGGCCAACTCAAGGCGGTTCAATCTTTATCGCATTCAGTTCTACATGGTATGAACCTGACTCAGAAGAACACATCGTGGCTGCCGAAGAGGCAAACCTGTTTGATGTAAGTCTATTACTTAATATAGTTTACATTTATTAACCCCCGACGCAAAAAGAGGGGTGTTATAAGTTTGACGTGTCTGTGTGTGTGTGTGTCTGTGTGTCTGTCTGTCTGTCTGTGGCATCATAGCTCCCGAACGGATGAAGCGATTTCAATTTAGTTTTCTTTGTATTAAAGGGGACTTACGGGCGCGTGTTTTTAGATATGTTTGATGAAAATCGGTTGAGCCGTTTAAAAGTTATTGGGGCTGAAAGGGGGGAAGAATTTTCATTCTGTCTCTTTGTGGCATCATAGCTCCCGAACGGATGAAGCGATTTCAATTTAGTTTTCTTTGTATTAAAGGGGACTTACGGGCGCGTATTTTTAGATATGTTTGATGAAAATCGGTTGAGCCGTTTAAAAGTTATTGGGGCTGAAAGGGGGAAGAATTTTCATTCTGTCTCTTTGTGGCATCATAGCTCCCAAACGGATGAAGCGATTTCAATTTAGTTTTTTTTGTATTAAAGGGAACTTACGGGCGCATATTTTAAAATATGTTTTATGAAAATCGGTTGAGCCGTTTAAAAGTTATGGGGGGTAAAAGCGGGGAAGAATAGCCGAATGTATGCAAGTATACTCGTGTGGGGTCTCAAATGAAAGGGCACAGTAAGAGAATATTTATGACTTAATCGAGAATATTCTTACCTATAAAAAGTATAAAATAAAAATTAAATTAAAAATTTAAAAAACCCCCGACACAAACATTTAAAAAGTAAAAAATAATATCTCTAAAAATAATACGTCGCGTTGGGGGACCGCTCCATTTACTTCTAACTTTAACACAAAAAAATATTGATAAAATATTGATAAAATATGATAAGTCTTGGGTAAAGGACTAAGTAGGTAGGCATGTGATACTTATGAAAAAAATCGTAGATAATGAGTAGTTAGGAGCGGTCCCCCAACGCGACGTATTATTTTTAGAGATATTATTTTTTACTTTTTAAATGTTTGTGTCGGGGGTTTTTTAAATTTTTAATTTAATTTTTTTAGCTTATAATAATTAAGTATATTTTCTACTTCTTAGAAAGCAGTTAAGCAGCATATCTGTGTTATAATAGGTGTTTTCGCAGTAGTGTTTCTTAATCTGCCTTTTAAAAGGCTGAAGGAAATTAGGCTGTAGAGCCTGTAAACTGTAAACCTAGTATAGTAGTAGTGAGAAAGGAAAATTATGAGATAATTGGGGAGTGAGATCAAGAGAATGTGAAATGAACTGAAAGCATTCTTTGAGGTGAGAAAGAAGCACTTGTATTGTACACAGAGCAGTATAAAGTAGAAAGATCACAATTTTGTATTTTGTAATCATTTTTGAGAAAACAGTTTAAGAACAAGTTGGCTTTATCTATATCTAAAGTAATAGATCAATAATACTTAATTTTTTTCAGTGGGGCCAGTATGCTCATCCAATATTTTCGAAGAATGGCGACTTTCCGCCTATAATGAAGGAAAGAATAGCAAAGAAAAGCGCTAGCCAAGGATTCTTAAGATCGCGATTGCCAGAATTCACACCAGAAGAAGTTGAATATATTAAAGGTACCTCGGATTTCTTTGGTATTAATGCTTACCAAGGAATGTATGTCTATAGGAACGAGTCCGTGGAAGGATATCACGCATCACCATCTTTTGAAAATGACGTTGAGGTATTACAATACTCGCTTGACGAATGGAACATCGGTGAATCTACATTTATACAGGTAAATTAAATTTTATCTAAGTAGATAATCCAAACATAATTTTAATGTTTTTTCAATATGTGTTCGTCAAATATCAAAGTTTCGGCCGGCGCTCCTAGCTTTGTCTAAATCAACTTTAGGTCTTACACGAAGTTTTATTCAAAGTTCAAAGTGTTCAAACCTAGCAGAGCCTATAACGGACAGTACGTTAAACGCCGAAATTACATACATACTATTTTACCTTAGGAATTGAGAGTTCTCGTATCGGAGATCGACTTTCATTACTATCTTATCGTATTTCCAGTGAACTACTGTTACTAATATTGACTTGTCTATTTAAAAAAAAACTTCTAAGCAACGTTTAGTTTCGTTAACGACGATATTTATATCAATGTTTAAAGTAACGAAGCATAGTTAGATTCAAACTAGTAAATCCGCCCTCGCTTCGCTTCGGGAAACCAGTCCCTTCAAAAATCTCTATAAATTTTAACAAATTATGTTATTCCAATGTCCAAGCTATATTACTGCAAAGTTTCATGAAAATCCGTTCAGTAGTTTTTGCGTGAAAGAGCAACAAACACACACACACACACACACACTCACATACATTCTTACAAACTTTCGCATTTATAATATTAGTAGGAAGGAAGTAGGATAGGATAGGATAACATCTTTAAACGTTTTTTGGACTTCTTAACTAACAAATTAATTAAATTGCACCTTGAATAGTTATTATCTCTATGTGTTAGGGAATTATCAATTTCTGATGTTAAAAAACCTTGTCTATATCCTGAGACTAAGATAGTTTTTAAATTGAAATATATTTATTTCAGTTTGTCCCTTGGAGTCTCTATAAACTCTTAAAACAAATAAGTAAAGATTATGGAAATCCTCCCATAGTCATAACTGAAAATGGTTTCGCCACGAGAGGTGGTTTAGATGATGATGATCGTGTGAAATACTTTAAGCATTACTTGAGCGCTATGCTGGATGCTATTGAGGAGGGAGTGGATGTAAAGGCATATACTGCTTGGAGTCTCATGGATAACTTCGAGTGGGTTGAGGGTTACACGTGAGTATCTGATACTAATACTATTTCCTAATTTCATTGGTAATTAGCATAACGTCAAAAACCTATTTATTTTCTATATATTTATCCTTTTATTATCTACACAATATTGTAAACAAGAAAGGTTTTTGTATTATAGATAAGTTTTTACGAAAAAATTCAAAAACAATTTCATCTCTTTTAATTTTTTCACTATTAGATGCTACATTATCTCCGTAACATAGCGACGTTGCGACAGGAAAATCTTACACAATTTATGACCTAGCCTGTATCGGTACCGTGCGATAAGGAACTTCGTCCCAATAATACTTAATCGTTGTTAACAGTGAGCGTTTCGGACTGTACGAGGTGGACTACACAAGTCCAGAGCTTACCCGCACGCCGCGCAAGTCTGCCTTCGTCTTCAAAGAGATTCTGCGCACGCGCACCCTCGATATGAACTATGACCCCGTCAATCTCACCATGACTATCGACGACGGACATTGACGACATTGAAGAATGTATATACCATCTATTCATGATACTTCTATGTGACATGATGCATCTATACATATATTTATTCTTAACTTTAATAATTCTAAATAAAACTCCCAGTGGCTGGTTAGAAACTTATAGTGGCGGCCCTAGTAAAGCTTTGTGGTGGTGCGTAATTTCAAAATGGCGTTCCTTAAAAAAAGTTCCACAATTCATAAATTTACCTCATGTTACCTACAACTTCCGCTTCCTGCGCCTCGGCGCGGCGCTCCGCTTAATTTAATATTATTATACCTATGCATCTCATTTTTGCGCACAATGGATATCCATGGGAATAGTTATTAAATATTAATACTAATGAATATTTGTACTCATTAAATTCAATAGGTAATAGGGAATCTCAGATTATAGAACCAAAAGGCAGATAGAACATTCGCAAAGAAAAGCGACGAATAATGTGAAGCCGCTTTTTCACTATGTGTGCATGACAACCTTAATGTCAACTAGCAATTGCACCGTATGGATACGTAATTCTTTGTGTGTGTGAGGTTGCCAAGTGAAAAGTCATAATCTCCCGCAATTTTGTAAACATTGATCGCCATATTTCCAGCTTAAAACATTATGCACAATTAAATTGGCAAATTATTTATTACTATTGAACGCTCTTGTTTCGCTTCGGTAAGCCCATAATCGATAAATGAGGGATGGTATTCTTTAAATTGACGTGATTTCTTATTTGTGTACCGATTCAAATAAAACACACACTAAATGTTAAACCAAGCTCATTTGAATACGTCAGTGAAAACTGCATCTAAATTTCTTAAGCCGTTCCTGAGATTAGGCGGAACAAATTCACAGAAAAACAGACAAAAAATTAAAGTTTTATTGTATGTAAAAATAATAATTGATTTTAATTTCTTCTGATAATAATTTCTTGAGCGCCTCCGAGCTTCGGAAGGCACGTAAAGCCGTTGGTCCTGGTTGATATCGATAGATAGCAGTCGTTAAGCCGTGTCGGAGGCCTTCGGGCGGCTTGAAAACTTTCGACACTGTGTTGGCCACTAACCCCACCAACAATCCGCACTGGAGCAGCGTGGTGGAGTATGCTCTAGGCCTCCTTAATAATGAGGAGAGACCCTCAGTAGTGGGACATTAATGGGTTGTAGCCATATCACTAGTTATCAAAAAGTAATATAATAATTATGTGTAAATGTTCTTTTAATATACCTATTTAATTTAATATTTTAAATATGTTTAATTGTTTTAATTAACCTATGGATTTTTGTCTCTTTGGGTAGATATTTTTAATCAAAAAACATCAAAATATCAATATACTTATTTATTATAACAAAAATTCGGTTTTGATGATTTTTAATCAACCAATGTCCTTTTTTAGTGAGATAGGTACACGTCATCCTCACTAAAATGTAATGAGCGAACCACGCAAAATTAATCAGCCAATTAATATCTTGCCTGCTTTTCCGAATAATATGAACCCATTTTTCTCTTGTTACAGCATCTGTCGGAAATCTGCAAAAATTATAGTTATTAGTTATTAGTTATTAGTAGGCTAAGCAGAAACTAAAATATTATATAATATTTATCATACATATTATTGGCACACGTGACATTTTCAGCAGTTAGAATGCTAATTTTATTGGCTGTATTGCCTGACTTTTAGGTTTAAATAAATAAAACTATTTACTTTCAAAATATTTTTTTTCGATATAAATTTATAAATCGACCAATGTCCAAATAGTCCATGCATATTTCCCCAAATTTTGGGTAACCGATTTTCATTTAAACTGGTGTAAAAATGAATGATTGTTGAGGTTTTGTGTTCCGAGCGAACCGCAAAAATATTATTATAAATAAATAATAAAATAATGAACAATTACCTGTGAAAAGATATTCCGTCTTCTTTTCTTTGTTTTTGCGAACAACTTTTAGAGAATTTAAAAATGCAAGACGGCATTATAACTGATAAAATTATTTTATAAAATTTGACACTTGCGACGTTTATGCTATTTGACGCTTTCCGTAGTACTGACACGAGATTGTATTAGCTTTTTATTTTGTATTTGCTTTGGTAGCTTCACTTTATACTAGAACGACTACATCTGCCTTTTGGTTCTATAATCTGAGTAGGGAATATGCATGATTTTTTTTATTGATCCTAACGTTTATTTATGTCAATATAATACCGTAAAAATATATATACTTGGTGAAAAAAGTTCACATTTATTTTAAATTAAATATTTTAAACTGCAATGACATAATGCTGATTTAAACGCCACCATCTTCCCGCGTCTGGCTATGACGTCATCTTTCTATGTAGTCTATGGAGGGTGTTTTCCACTTACAACCAAAAGGCTCAACAAACGCTCTTTTTGTATCAAAAACTTAGACGTTTCATTTGTACTAAGCGGAACGCACCTTCCATAGACTCCATACAAAGATGACGTCAATGTTCATGTCTTTAATGAACGAGGACGTCACCTCCTTTTTAACAATTTTAAATTTCCCTCGTAAATTAACCACTTATTAAATAATATTTTTGCTCTCACAGTGTTTAAACCAAAAATAACGTTAAAGGTGACTTTATGGCGATAACTACTGTAAAAAAAATCACTTAAATTAGAATTACATGCATAATATTCCCTATTATAACAAAATATAATTGAAATATTGAGTACTAAGTATTCACATTAATTAAAGTTTATCAAGTGATTCTTTTTTCATAAATTGATATGTACTGGCGCCTACCATTCTGTTGATGAAGGAAGAATAAAACAAATCATCGAGCTGAGTTTGGTTGTTGTTTTTAAATATTGTATTCCAAATAATATTTAAAATCGTAATACTCAACATTGAAAATTTTGGGCGCTCTTCCTATGACCATTGTCGGCGTCCGATGCGCTCTGTGGCACGGTTTGTGTTGCCTTGCCCTAGGGCTGCTTCTTAGTACCGCTTTTATTTCTAATTCCTATGACGAACATCAAAATAATTGTTCAAAATCAAATATATTACCGTTAAAAACTCTTAACTATTAGGCACATTTTCAATTCTCATTAAAATTCAGAAAGTTATTGAGATAGGTCCGTTTGTTCAAAATAATTTTCACAATCATAGAAATAATGCTAAATATTTTACATTGTAAGACATTTCTGGTATCAATGAGCATTGGTCTATTTTTTCTTTTAGAAGCTATCCAATTAGACCAATAAGTTCTGTAGTTTTGTAGCTTCAGTTTTAATAATTATATTAGCCAGATAATAAGAGCTATGCACAAGATATACCTAGGTATGTTATGACATCTTCAAAAGCAAAGCCTTGTGAAAATTATGAGACTAGGATAGTGTATTTATTACATATCCCTTTTATGACAATTCTAATGATTCATTGAAGATAACATCTGAATGTTTCTTATTTGTTTAATGTGTATGTGTGTCAATCTGTCTTAATCTATTTACATACTTTGAATAGCTTTCAGTATTGAAAGGATACTTCTTTTAAATATCTTGTGTTACCTCAAAAGTGTACACTGAACCTACACAAATGACTAAAGAACCTAAATGTGCTTTATTTTCGAGTGGGTAATTTATTTGCAAAATGACAATCTAACACGGTTGACAAGTCTTCATTCCAAATGTAGAAGTAGTAGTTAAATAAAAGGTTTTCATTTTGTCACGATAATTTGAGTAGCATAACCCAAATTTTAACAGTTTTGATTTGTTTTGCGATGTGTAAACAAACTAGAATTTCTGAGTATAAAACGTTTAAAGTGTCACGAGAGCAAGAGTTCGCAGGAAATACTATGTCAACTTTATTTGTTTAATGTCGTTGTAATCTACACATGAAGAGATGCGTAATGTAAATGAGTTGTCCCAATGCTAATAAACATCATACACGGCTCAACAAAATTATCTTAAAATCTAAAGGAGGACGCTATTCTTGATAATATTGTGTAAGAGAATTGACGTATATCCTGACACAGTGGTACTTAGTTGTTTTTACAACAAGCGAAACTAGTAATTGAAATGTGGTTATGGATTCAACGAAAATTAAAATATGCAAAACATGTGCAATTTTTATGGTAAGTAAAATTTACATTACCAATACATGCTTAGATAGAACAAATTTAGAATTTTTCATTATTTTATCAAAAAGAGACAAAGTTTATCCTCTGCACCACTCACATTTTTTTTATCTTATTCCAATTAAATAAGATGCTAACTAATTACTCTTTAGAAATAATTATTACGTATTTAGATGAAATTAATACTAAAATAATTGTAAAATAATTGTTCCAAGTGGCAAAACTACCTTGCTTAAACAAAGTAGATATATTTTACATGGCACCATCTCTTTATAATAAACTCCCGATAAGCATACCTGACTTGACTTATTCAAAACTAAAGTACAAGAACTTTTAATTGACAAGTGTTATTACACGATTAAAGAATTTTTAGACGACAAATTTTGATTTTTTTTTAAGTGATATTGATCTGATTTGTGTATGAGAATAAAATTTCGATATGATCTCCAATTTAATTAATGATAAATGTATTGTAATAATTATATAATGATTATTTTATTTAATTATAAGGAAAATTATATTCTACGCCACATGGCAGGGCATAGAACAATACCACCACATTTGTCACCTGTATATACATGTCCACAATAAAAATGATTTGATTTGATTTGATTTAATTTGAAATTTAGATACACCTAATTCAGATTCCTTTGAAAATATTTGGTGACAAGAAAAAAACAATTATTTAATTTAAATAATATTTTAGAAGCGATGTAGTTTGATGACATTGCGCATATTAAGGAAACCATTGAATCACAAGTAATGAGCAGGTTTAAGAATGATAATGAGGCTTTTATATTTTCGTTTCAGTTGACTTTGTATTTACGGTTAGCTACTGCAACAAACATTGACTGCAATGGGAAATCCTTTCACTGTGTCAATTCGACGCATTTTACGATATGTGTGGATTTAGGCGGAGGAGTTTCAGTAACTGTTAATGATTTTGTAATTGAATGTCCGCCATCAACAGTGTGTGGAGTAAACGACCATTTAGAATGCACTTATCAAATACCAGCTACCACACAGACGAATATTCATCCAGGTGATGAGACGAACGCTTTCACTACAGAAATGCAAAAAATCACGAAAACTTCGAGCGATTACACGAATCCGATTAGTACTAGTGACGAAACAAGCCTAACAGGATTGTTTAACGAATATTTTAATACAGTTGAAGTAACAACGTACGCAAATTATGCACCCGATGTTCAGACATACACAAACGAAGTTTTGGAAATTCCAGAAATAATAAATAACAATAATCCTATAGTAAACAATCATTCAAATGTTTTGACAGCTACGACTGATTTATATTCATTTGAAACTCCATCCGCGACATCTGCTGAAATGCATAACCCAATCGGTAATAACTCTCCTGATTTAATTATAGCCTCTGCAGGATTAAATTATTTTTAAAATAATTTTACTTTATATTTTTTACAGGAAAAATTATGACAGATCGATCATTTGTGGCAACTACTATTAGGGACATTGAGAGAAAAGTAAATTTTTCTCAAGGTCCTGATTTAAATGGTAGTTCTTCTTCCATGACATTAATGGATGCTTTACACGATGCACCTATAGAAACCTTGGAAAAAAACGCATCGAACGTAATAAATGGAGAAGCCAATAAGCCTAAAGATAAAGTAAATCAGTTTGCACAAATTAATAATCGTGGTACGGGTACAAAACCTATTTCAGAAATTATTGCTACAACTGAAATGACTTTACTTACGCATTATCTAAGGGTTAAAGAAAGCCAAAATTTTGAAAATTCTTCGACCAGAATAGAAAGCACTAAAAATCAAGGTGACCAGAAAATTCATGATTTAATATCAAATGAAGAAAATGCGACTGAAAAAAGCCTCTCCGCAACCATAGATAATTCTGATTTTAATAGTTCAAGAAGTGAAAGTAAAATTCTGTTAAGTAACAAAGCTGACCTTACACGTCCTATAACACAAAATACCACATTAATAAATACTTTACCTCCATTGGAGTTAAATGTATCTGAAACAAATGTAACGTTTAATGTTAAAAATATGCCTTCTACGTTAGAGCCAACAATTACACCTGCAGAATATGTCGCAGAAACATTATTAGTTACGACCAAATCAGGCGTCAGTTTTAATGATAGTGAAACATTAATGTCTCCGACAAGAGGCACTTCTCCAACGTCTCATAATCCACTAACATTAGAAAATAAAGTTTCTGATAATCTTGAAGCAAAATCTATTAGTAATACAATTACTCGTAATATGACATCACTGGATTTCAAATTAATTTCTGAAGATACAACCACACCACAGGTGGTAAATGAATTGGGAAAAGAAATGCAAAAAATAAAAATGGAAATCATTACTCCATCTGTTCATCTTAATGACAAGACGTCACCGCTTGACGATGGTTTACTAGAAACGACGTCTACTATAAAAACAGATAATTTTTATTCTGATTTTCATACTTCAACTATCGATCATCCATCGACAGTTGCTGGGTTAAATTTATCAGAACAAAAAATTCAAGATGACCAATTTAAAAAGTTGAATTCATATAAGCAACATATTCCACTAGAAAGTACACAAGGCGAGATTTCTACAACATTTGCAACCATTCCTAATTTATCAATCGATACTAAATTAAAATCGACAACTGATGATTCGACATCGTTACTTAATACTTTATATTCAACAATTAATTCTATAGAACACGTCACAGTAAGAAAAGAAACGACTATGGTTTATAGTAATGAAATTTTACCAAAAGCAGGTCAAGTATCCACGAAGGTGTTTTCTTCAACAGTTTATCCAGTATGGTTGAATTATAATGCTTCTGAAACAGAGAATGTTACTAAAATGGAAAAGAATACGATGCCTGCATGTGATAAATATAATAATTCATCTAACGAAATTATGACGACACCTCAATTAAATATAAGCGATCAACGCGCAGAAATAATAGGAACACAAACATCTTCTAACACAACCGAATATAATAAATTATTATCTCAAGAAGCAAATAACTTGCAAATGACTGAAAAATCTTATTATTTTGATACTACTTTAAGCACTGAGAACAGAGAGTCAGATTCTGCGATATATTTAAAAGAACAAGTAGTAGGAGACAAAAAAGCTTACACTTCAATCCCACATGAGCATCATAAGTTAGAAGCATCTGTTTCCGAAAATATTGCCACTACAAATACAAAAATTCAAGATTTATCGATTAATACCGGATCATCATTATCAAATTATGATTTTATAAGTACCTCTCCATCATCAACTTTCAAGCAAACAACTGAAAAAGAACAGATGACAAACAGAGAAGAAATGAAAGAAAGTAGTAAATTACCATATCATAATACTGTACCATATACAAATTTGATAGAAAACGAAGGCGCTTCTGAAAGGTCCCCACATGTAGCACTTCAATCAACACTATCACAGTATCGCAACCCTGGTATTAATAAAATGGCAAAAAACGTAACTACATCCACAGGTCATTATGAAACTTTGATATTTAAGCCAGGCGTTCAGAAGTCTATGCAAAAAATAATTGATGATACACAAGTTGAAAAAACAAACCCTTTGAAAAAATTGGGGACTATAAATGACTCAATTTACTATGTATCTAACACCGAGACTATTACTCAAAATGAAAAGAATATAGCGTATGCGCGAGATAATCACAATTCATCTTATGAAATTATAAAAACAATACCTGACTTAAATATGAATAGTCAAGGCGTAGAAGTAATAGAAACATCTCATACCACAGCTGAAAATAATAAATTATTATCTCAAGAACAAAATACACTGCAAATAACTGAAAAACCTCATTCTAAGGATGCTACTTTAAGCATCGAGAACAGTTTGTCAAATTCTCAGTTGTACTTAAAAGAACAAGTAACAAGAGACAATAAAACTCATACTTCAACTCCATATGAGCAACATAAGGTAGGAGTATCTGTTTCTGAAAATATTTCTACAAATTATGTTTTTTTAACTACTTCTCTATCATCGACTTTCGAGCAAGCAACTGAAATAGAACACGTGACCAATGGAAAAGAAGCTTTAGAAAGCAGTACAACACAATATCATTATACAGTACCTTATGCTAATTTTATAGAAAATGAAGACGCTACTGAAAAGTCCCCACAAGTAGCATTTCTTTCAACACAATCAGAGTATCACATTTCTACTATTAAAAACCTGGTAATAAACGAAACTACACATAAATATAAGCCAGATGTCCAAAATTTTATGCAAATGATGAATGATGCAAACGACGAACAAATTGAAACAACGAAACCTTTATATAACTTAAACGCTATTAAAGACTCAATTTCCTATGCATCTAATACTGAAAATATAACTGAAATGGAAATGAATACGACATTTACACGTGATAATCACAATTCATCTTTCGAAATTAAAATTATTACCCCTCAGTTAAATATAAATAGCCAAGGAATGGCAGCAACAGAAAGCTCTCCGACTACAATCGAAAGTTATTATCTCAAGAAATTATTATCTCAAGAAAATGTACTACAAATTGCTCAAAATCCTAATTCTAATGATGACGTCGAAAATAATTTATCAAAATCTGAGGCATATTTAGATGATCAACAATCAGGTTATAACAAAATTTATACATCACCCCAACACGGGCAGCACAAGCCAGAAGTATCAGTTTTAGATAATATTCGGACAACGACTTCGAAGTCAAATTATGATTTTATACCTACTTCTCCATCATCCACTTTTTATTTAGCAACTGAAATAGAACAAGTGACAGGTGGAAAAGAAGCGACAGGAATGTCTACAATACCATATTATAATACAGTACCAGTTAATGATTTGTCAGAAAACGAAAATAAATCTGAAAAGCTCCCACCTGTGGCACTTAATTCATCAAAATCAGAGTATCGTATTTCAGACATTAAAGAAAGTGCAAAGAACGAAACGACTCCCACGCTTCATTATGAAAATATAAATTATAAACCAGGAGTTCCAAATATTCTGCACAAAATAACATATGATACACAAATAGAAAGCACAAACCCTATAAATAACTCAGGAGCTGCAATAGACTCAGATGTAACTCCTCCGAGTGTGTACCGTGTGGTCTCAAATATAAATATTAGTGAAAGTACCACAATAAAACCACTTACGCCAATTGCTGTATTAAACAGCGTTTCAGAATCGATGAAAATAAAAAATGACCAAATTTATGAAATACGCAGCGCAGCGTCTTTGTCACAAGATGGACAAAATATTAGCTGGCAAGATGTTATTACTCCCATTACTGAACATTCAATTACCAATAAAAATAATGTAGAAAATCCAAACGGTGTCAACGTAGCTTCAACGGTTGGTAATGTCGGCTTCGTGGAAATTACAGTGAATATGAAAAATGCCATAAATAACACCAACATATTTGACAAATTGCAAGATAAAAATCCTAATGAAATGGTGTTACTTACAGGCATTGAAAAGCTTGTACAAGGGAATAAAAGTTCTCATACTATTAAAGATCTGATACATAATGCGGGCCAAATTAACCCAGAGTCAAAAATAGATGAGAGTGTACATAAACCGGAATTTAAAATTCAGAGTCAAGAAGCATTTAATGATCCTTTGGAATTTACGTCACATAGTCGTAATATTCAGAATATGGAAAAATCTCTATGGGACGGATATGATCCCACACGAGCGGACAAATTGATAACGAATGACAAAGTTTTATCACCTCCATTTAAACCTTTAATAACGACCACAGAATCAAAAGTAGAAGACACATTGTCAATATATAATCAAAATACCACAGAGTTGGTTACGAAAAGTTACTTAGCTAAACATAATTCGAAATATATGGCAAAAAATACGACGAATAAAGTATTTGATGAAAATAATTTTATTAATTTACAAAATAATAACGATCAAGATATACACGTTGTTGCAACTCAGATTAAAAGCGTAGAACAAAAATTAACTGATAAATTGATAAATAATGAAACAGAACAGTATTTTACAATGGCGATACATAACACTACAAATAAAAATATACTAAGTAAGACAAACGAACATTACTTCTCATCAATTATGCCTTCACATAATTTAAAAACATATAATGAAGAAGCTAACATTGCCAGTCCATCAGGAACAAACCTTGATTCAAATAAAATACAACCTGTAATCGTAGATGTTGATTACAATGACCGTGTCACACAGGAAGCCAAGTTCGTTAACGTTACAAATGAACAATCTAATGGCTTGTCAGTGAATTTTCCAGTTCAATTTTATGATAGCAATGACACTATAAAACGTGATTATATGATAAATAATAGTGATATCGTTACCAGTATCCCCATATCAGACAGAAATAGTGATATATCGCATACTGTAGTAAATAGCCGTATAATAAATAATGTTCATAAGAAAAATGATGAATTAACAAACGAATTCCGTGTTTTTAATAAAATATCGATGATTATAACCACTAAAATACCAACAGATGACACTACGTTTACAATGGACAAATCTGATGGAAATTCTAAAGACCGAATTACAACTGATAAAAATCCACTGGATACCCAAGTATTGTTCGGCTCCCATAGTATTTCAACAAGTAAAATCAAATCATTAGATATTGATTCCACGGGTGATTTATATAAGGAAAGGGACAAACCGAATGACACTTTAAAAGATAATAATTCAACGGGAGTAGCGTCAAATAGTACAGAGCACAATAAATTACTAAAAATACCAATTCAATATTTAGGAACAGCTACAAAATTACCGTATCGACCACTAGTATTATGGAAAAATATTAAACAAGCTACACTTGCCCCCAAACTAAAACAAACGGAACAAAAAGTCGATCTACATTTAAATAGCACACACGGAATCAATTATAAAGTAGCAACCATCGATCAAACAAAAAAAAACAAAAGGTTAACAATTCCACCTAGAGTTGGTGTTAATGTAAATAAAAGAATTTTGGCTACACCAAATATTGTGAAAATAGAGTCCATGAACAATACAAATATTGAAATGATACCTAATAAAAGCTCTACAAATACTTCTGTGTTTAGATGTGCTTATCGCTCCCGTGGCAGATTTGCAGACAAAAACAATTGCAGGAAGTATTATATTTGCATTGGCTTAAACGAACCGATACTCGGCGAGTGCCCGAAAAATACAGTTTTTAGTGAAATAAAAAAGCAATGTACGAAAAATTTGTCTCATTGCATTAGGAACAATCAGTTCCGTTGTACTCAAGAAGGAAGATTCAGTGATGTATTGAGAAGTAATATCTATTACATTTGTGTACATTATAAAAACACTTTCGTAAGATTCCAGTTTCAATGTAGAAATGGATTCTATTTGAATAAAACAAGTGTTAGATGTGCGAATGATATAAAATATCAGTCTCATACTCAAGTTACTTCACTTTCTGCCGATAGCCTTTCCAATAAAGGAAGCGATCAGAGCACAATCGAAAGTGGCAAAGAGAAAAAACAATCTAAGGAAGACGCGACAAATATTTGTAAGAAAGAAGGCAAGTTTCCTGATGCAGAAGATTGTAGGAGATATTATGTGTGTACTAAAAATTCTAAGTCAGTATTTAGACGCAGGACTAAAAAGTGTGACTCGGACGAAATGTTTCATCGAGAGAAGAAAAAGTGTGTCGATATTGACAGTTACGAGTGCTAGTACCTACTAGTAATAAGCGTTGAATATTGTTTTCGTTTAAATGTTAGAGTATTGTACTAATTTAATAATTTAAAACAATACTTACTAGCCCTTACTATTTATATTAGGTCCCTTCTTAAATTAATTTTATTCAATAAATTATTTTTTTAGTTTTTTTTGTATATCTATTATTTATATTTGTTTTACCTAGTGTCTGTTTTCATTTAAATTTTAGACTCATTCGAACATAATACACTAATTATATCTACACAAAATGATACATAATAAAGGTAGGTTTTCAGTCTTAAAAACGTCAATGTTATACAAGGTGGATACCACCATTCAACAATAAATGAAACCAGGAGCCCTGCTTCATGCAAGGAACATATTACATTAAGTAAAAAACGCCTAACATCTTATTTACAAAATTATTTTTCAAACAAACTAAATAGCACAAAAATACAGGAAAAAATAGAACAGCCTATCTAAACATCGGTCACTCATTTTTGACAAGAGCGGCAACGATCTTCTGCTATTACAATAATAATAGATACAGCGTGTTGAGATTTTGAATATTGAAAAAAAAATTGCGTGGCTAAAGTAAAGGAGGTATTTGATTGAAAATTTTTTTGAGGGCTTATGTAATCATTAGGCACATAAAATTAAATTTATTGTTGTATGGTGGTAACCACGTTGTATACAATTTAAATTAATACACATAATTTGTGGTATCACTTAATCTGGGTTTCCTGTATGCCGCGCCAGCTCGTTCAATAAATTGGTCTGGGTCATTCCTTTCGAGAGTTATGCAAAATTGGTTCGAAAATATGGTGCAGCGAACTTTAGATTCTCCGCTGACCGGTCGCGGAGGACAGAAGTAGGTCGCTCGGGCGAAGCTCTCGTCTTGAGTAATGGCGAATTTATAGCTCTTACAGTCTATGGGCCTATTATGGTTAGCAAACACGTGATTGACTCCAGAATCTCTGTTCACACCTAATTTGTTGTGTCCGTCGAAAAGTTTCGGATTTGTCGAAGGCGAATCATAAACAGGACATTTGTATTTATCCGGGGCGGAGCAGGTCCGAGTGAAGCCGTTGAAGATCGTGTCACCGGAGCACTTGAATTTAATGCCTTGGAAACGGTTTTTGTTTGGTATGCACAGAATGTATCCTTTACATCCTGGGACGCTTGGATCGACGACTCTCTCGTATCGGCTGCACCGTAATGTTCTGCTCAAGCTGGGATCCACGTAGTTGGCGGAGTTGTCACACACATCGACGGAATCTTCGTTGCAGACGCTGTTTTTCGGGCAATTAAATGCCGGGCCAAATAGTTTGTCTCCTTCGCATAGCCTCAATTTACTTGGTCCTTCGCAAGAAAATCCGTATTGACCACACTCTACATATTTCCTGCTAAAAAATGTAGAAGAGTTGGTGCCGTGAAAAGTCATTATCTGGAATTAATAAAAAACAAATTTTAATATTTTGTTACAAAACCTACTTATTTGTAATGAATTGTTATTTTTTGTTGTAGGTCCATCCAACACTATTATGAAGCTACCATTGTTCAAAATTATAATCGACGTTACCTCAAAAGAATCATTATCATTAGTGGCATGTTGCAAATCAAAAGGAAAGAAGCGAAACATTTTCAACTAGGTTTTCGACTTTGAAATCGTGTACCTGACACTTAAAAAACAAAGATAAACATAATTGCGAAACTTACCACTATTAGAACAAAAACTGTTTCAGTCCGTTTCTTGAACATGTTGCAATTAATATTAATAACTATTAATAAACTTGAAAATATTCAATGTCAAGACTGCTTCCAAGGCGATCGGAAGGCGACTAACGGCGCCACGAGCTTTCTTTGAAATATCGCGTTTCACGATCCATTATGATATTTAACACCTCAATAGGAGAAATGAGTCCATGTCACTAGAACAATAATGTCAAACATGTTACCTACTCATCGTTCTCGTCATCGGCTTTTAGAAATGTTACGCTTGTAGACATGTGTAATTTTGGTTATTTGTACTGTTATTATTCATCTATGTTCCTGTCCAGTTGAAGAATATCAATAAAATTGACTGCTTAGACATCTTAGACGAGTTTGGACAACGGCCGCCGCTAGCTGTATGAGCGCCCGCATGAAAAACCGTTTTGCACACTCCGCGCTAACCCCCTTGTCGTTTAATACCTATCTCGTTCCTATAACTATCTCACAACAGTCTCACAAAGCTTTACTTTTATGACGCCTCATCGCTGTGGTCTATTTTCCGTCCGAGTGCGGTGCACGCATTGTACGCCCGCTTACGGCAGCCCTGGGGTGGACTGTATGACTAAGTGTAGACCCGGGTAGGTTACTATTACTAGAGATAGCTGTAATTTGATTGTAAGTGGGTAATTAATTAGAATAGATATTATAGGTATAGAATAGATAGCTGAATGCGCCAGTAAGTAATCAGCGGGTAGGTACCTCCGATTCTTGATCCCATCAGATCCAATGCAATTTTTGAACATACTGATGTCCTTCAGCAGGTACTTACATACAATGGCGTGTTTAGTGTTGTTTAGTGTTTATTTTCGAATATTAATGGCTCGTTCTATGATAATAGGTATTTCATGGATTTGTTTATTTTACACTGTGCTTCAGTCTTATCAGCAATGTATTTGCTACATAAACATAAGCTTGCACAACACATAGGTATGGCACGGAGGAAGGAAGTAAAATTTAAATATTATTTATTTAAGCTGATTAAATCACTTACAGTTGCGCCTATACCTACTCGAGTCGCCTTGAATATGGAAATGCCACTTTCCGCTATAAACAACTTTATTACACAGTCAAAGTTACACAGTCCAATTTAGCTTGTAAGCAAAATTTACTTAAGGCATTTTAAATTCTCGCCATCAATATAACAATGAACCTTAATCACTGGGTAGGAAAGCTGGCAAGTGTGCGGGTTGCCATTAAAACGAATTCCATAACGAACGCGAACGGTGTAATACTTAAATAAGTCACTTCTACTCACACACTCAACTATAAGTACCTACCTACATTAAATCAATAATTATTCGATCCACTTGAAAGAAAACACCACTTAAACTATTTTATCTAATTTTATTACTAAAAAACAAATACCTTTAATTTATTTGTATTTAAATTTTTCATCAAAATTATCAACGATAGGTACTTTCGTCGGCCGCCCATGATGGGTCAGAATGATGATCCCTGATCCTTTTTAGGGTTCCGTACCCAAAGGGTAAAACGGGACCCTATTACTGAGACTTCGCTGTCCGTCCGTCCGTCCGTCCGTCCGTCCGTCCGTCACCAGGCTGTATCTCATGAACCGTAATAGTTACACAGTTGAAATTTTCACAGATGATGTATTTCTGTTGCCGCTACAACAACAAATACTAAAAAACAGAATAAAATAAATATTTAAGTGGGTGCCCATACATTCGACGTTAGTTACCATTCGGTCCAAGAGATGGCGTTGGGCGTAATATGTGGCTACAATAAAACAATTAAATATTTAAGTGAGGCTTTTATACAACAGACCAGATTTTTTTGGCGTTTTTATACATAATGGTACGGAACCCTTCGTACGCGAGTCCGACTCGCATTTGGCCGGCTTTTCAAATTCAAATCATATTTATTTTTCTATTTGCCGCTACAAAATATGCCAACATCGAAGACTCGAAGCTCAATAATGTTTTAATAATCTGTCACTGCAAAAAACATTGGAATCAAATTCCATTACTGGAATAAATCTTTTAAAAAACCCGACTGCTTACAAAAGAACTCAAAAGAAAAAAACAAGTGTCACAATATAATTATATCAACATAAAATACTTCATGGTGCTGTAGGCGGGGACAAACGTAGTACTTGTGATAAATCTTTTTTTACCCGTAGGTAACAGTATTGTTTGTCCCCGCCTGCAGCACCATGAAGTATTTTATGTTGATATTGTGACACTTGTTTTTTTCTTTTGAGTTCTTTTGTAAGCAGTCGGGTTTTTTGTTTTTATAATAATATTTTTATTTCAGACTTTTTAGTGTTTTCACCGAAAAATTCTACTTTTTAGGATGGTTTTTGACAATTTGTGTTAAAACATGTGCCTTAACGTTATATGATATATATTTTTGAAAAGGTCTTTTCACGATCTTTCATTTGATACCCATATTGCTAAGATAACAAAAAAACTCAAGATTATCCCCTCTTTTTCTTCCACTTTCGGGCGCCATTTTGAAAATTCATATAGCCTATGACACTTTCACAGTTCTGACGAATTCAACGATACCTCATAATGTCGAAATCCGTTCAACCGTTTGGGCTGTGGGGCGGTCCAAATAATCCAAATGGACATACATACATACATACATACACTCGAAAAACATAACCCTCCTTCTGACGCAGTCGGGTAAAAAACGACCGCGCTCGGAATTTCCCAACTGCATGCGTTACCTTCACTCAACTAGATACATATTGCCATGGTATGACCTCAGTGATGAGGAGATAAGTGACCTGATGACAAGTCACCCGTCGGCCGTTGAGAACATTAGAAGATAAGACGTTAACGGTGGGTTGCAGACCAGGAAAGAACTGACCCTCAAGCCTCCAGGCGATGTAGGATAAGATCTTTGGCGGCTGGCTAGCTACCATCCCCTTGCTTGAGAGAAAGATTCGAGGATGGTAGCTAGCCAGGCCTCAAAACAACCACCAAGCAGAGGACGG
This sequence comes from Hesperia comma, assembly GCA_905404135.1. NCBI lineage: Eukaryota > Metazoa > Arthropoda > Insecta > Lepidoptera > Hesperiidae > Hesperia > Hesperia comma. The sequence continues at coordinate 13,675,840 of FR990020.1, read as the reverse complement.
CTGCTATTGCCTTTTACGGTCCTGGTTTTACAACATGAGCTCGGTCAATCTTATAGCTCTAGTATGTTGCTTTCTCACAAGGTCACCGTTAAATTGTTATGCTCATTCTTTATGCAATGAACTATCAAGGACGGTGTCATGTTTTCATGGGGATTTACGAAACTTTTATCTAGTTATCTTTGTCGGTAGGTATTTTCCAGTGACTTGTTTTGATATTACATAACTAAAGTCGTAATTTAGAAAAACATGCGTGTGAAAGTAAAATGGTGATAATAAAATAAGGTTTATAATTTTATTAATGTTTTGATTGTAGTGCAGTAATTGTATCTCCCAAGATTCTTAGTAAAACTGACACAGGAGCCTTAGGAGTTTCTTTCCGCTTTTTTTGCACGATTACTTATGATATGAATTTACTAAAATAACAACTTTGTTAAACGTTTAAAAGCCAATTTCTAAAGAAATCCAATAAGCACAATCTGAGCAAAGAATGTAGTGTAGTGTAGGTATAATATTATAAAGAAAAAACGAAATAATTTTATAATGACTATTTATTACTTAAAATGCACCTAATTAGTTTCTAACTGATCACTTCTCGTCGTCGGACGTGGAGTCACTGTCGCTCTCGGAGCTGGACGACGTGTCCGATTGCATCGGCGAACCAGTCTTGGCTCTACGGACAAAAATTATACATACAATACAATACAAATATTCTTTATTGTGCACAAACAGGACATTACAACAAAGCTATACTGGGAAGAAATTTCACAAAAGGCGATCTTATCGCTAAGCAGCGATCTCTACAAATAACATTATATACTTGTCATAGATATTACATAAAAATAAATAAATAACACTACACATTTATAGCCCCACATTAAGATTATCTGTATCATCGGAGGCGTGTACATATTACTTGCGTGTGTGTGACAAGGACACACCTAGACACAGATCGTAATTTCAAACTGATCATTAAAATTTCCGCCTCGGTGGGAATCGAACCCAGAACCTTTGATCGTCAACCATCGTCGTATATCTGTCGTGGCCACATCGTAGATTTGCTCACATCATGAAATGATCGACCATATCATGAAATGTTCGCATTTCATGATAATTATGGTCAACTGTCTATTGGCCACATCATATCGTAAAGTAGTTACATTAATTACCGGTAGAGGCGCTGCAAGCGCTTTGTTTATGTGTAAAGATGGCGGCCGTTGGCGTAAATGTTGTTTCTCTTGTCAATTCGGCCTACAGTAAAAGAGTAGCAACAAAAATTGCTTATTGCAGAATACAATTCAATTGTTAAAAACGAGTAACATTGAACGGAAGCATAAAAATAGAGTTGATTTTGGATATAAAACAAAGAATACTCATTTCCATTACTACTCAGTCAAATTCTTCAAGGTGTAGGTATGTAGGTCGAATTGGTTACAGAACCGAATTAGCCTACCCCTATTCCACGAGGTCTTGTATGCCCTACCCCTAGAGTGTTTTTTAGAACCCGGAGGCGCGGAGGGAGGGCAGTCCCCGCCCGCTGTAACAAAGTGCAGACACCCGGGCGAGCTGGAGAGGCTGAGGCTGGTCGCCGAAGGCGACCAGCAAGCCGAAGCTGCGCAGGCGAGCGAGGGTGTCTGTGCTTTGTTACGCAAAGGCGAAGGGGCTGCACCTTCCGCAGCGCCGGAGACGTCACAGTTCGAAATTATGCCCTATATTCCGCGTTTTTACAATCCGGCCAAACGTTGATGACCAAATCGTGAAACGTAGACGATTTTACGATCTGGCCAAACTGAGTTGACCATTTCATGAAATGCGACCATTTCATGATATGGTCGATCATTTCATGATGTGAGCAAATCTACGATATGGCCACGACATATCGACATTTCCGCTTAATATGTTTATAGAAAGTGTGACACGACTGACCTTACTTTTACCATCCCTTCATGGGAGGATGATTACTTGGAAAAATCTATTAAGTCAAAACATGACAAGAAAGAACAATGAAAAGTCAAAATTATTTGAAACTGGCAAGAAAAACCAACTTACAAGTGATAAGCTTCAACGACGGCGAAAGCGGAGGGATGCAGTGACGTCACGAGGGCCCCTCGACTCTCTTGCAAGAGGGTCTCCACCTCCTCGGGAGTCCGGTTCAGCATCGTGGACAGTGTTTCAACGCTGGCTGACACCGCCTCTTCGAATCCACACTCTGCTAGGTACGACACTGCAGACTGTTGGATACAGGGGAATTAAAGTCTACGCACTTTATATCAACTTATTTCATGAAATATAAACTTTATATCCTGTCATTTACGGTCGATTTTTTTCACTCTCAACAATAGCAAAACATAAGATAAAAAAACGGTCAAATGCGAGGGCTCAAATTAAAATTCCAAGTCTTTCTGGTTTCGCAATACCTTTGTACAATTGTTTGTACATCGTTTACATCGTGTACATGGCTGACAGACAACGCTGAAAACGCTGAAAGACCGAAACTACTGAACGGAAGAAGCTGAAATTTGGTATGTATGTTCCTTGGGGAACGTAGAAGAAGCACTTAGAGAGGATTTTTGGAAATTCCACCCAGAAGGGGGTGAAATAGGGGGGTGAAGTTTAAACGAATTCCACGCGGGCGAAGCCTGCGGGCGGAAGCTAGTTATAATATAAAACAACTAGCTTCTGCCCGCGGCTTCGCCCGCGTGGAACTCATTTATATCGCGAAATGGGATTTTTAATACAAACTTTCATCCCCTATTTCAAACCTTTAGGGGTTGATTTTTGAAAATAAAAATAGCCTATGTGTGACTCTGGGCCTTCAACTATTTTCATTCCGAATTCCGTTTTAGCCGTGAAAACGTCACACACAGACAGACAGACAGACTTTCGCATTTATAATATTAGTATGGATAAAGCAATGAATTAAACCACCAACCGCAGCAACGCCATGCATGCCGACGGCGGCGGCTCGGTGCGCGGCGGTCGCGAGCGCGGCGGGGCGCGCGGGCACGCCGGCCGCCTGCGCGCCGCGCAGCCTCTGCACGGCCGCCTGCACCGCCTCCCACTGCGGGTCCGCCCGGTCCGCCGTGTCCGTGCACAGCTCCACTATTGTTGATAGCGCTGTCGCTGATAACCTGACGATGATTAAATTATATCAATGTGTGTGTGTGTGTGTGTGCTATGTTCAACAATTAATCAATAAATAAGTGTGTGTGCATGGGGGTATGCAGTAACCCCTCCCCTAAACGTGAAAGTATCGGTAGTCTCTACTCGGTTGTATCTTTAAGTCTTCCTCAGAATTCCCATTCCTCATCCCCATCCCCACGTGGATCAGGTATTCAACACCCTTTCCAAAGGAGCTGGCTGTGTACATGTGTCTGTGTGTCTAAAGATGCAAAAGCGATAGTAGGACTTTAAATAATTGATATCATCGGAGATATCGATTTTTGGATAAAACTTTGTGAACTACGTCTTATATACTGTCTTATGTTAAGAGTATGTGTGTTTGTGTGTGTATCAAGGTGTAAGAGCGATTAAACCACACATAATAACTTAGTGAAATGCTCACTTTTGTGTCGGGGACCGACGGACGTCAGCTTCATTCTGGTCGTCGGGGATTTGGGTGAACTTGACGATGTCCGCTGCAGCCTGCCTCATTTTTGCTTTAACCTCTTCATCTGGAGTGATAAAATCAATATAATTTTATTATATAATAGCAATTATCGCTATTAACACTACAAAAAAGCAATCATAAGATTTTAATCTATGATATCCTAGTGCCACATACGCACACACACACGCACACACACACACACACACACACACACACACACACACACACACAACAGACCTCCCCAAACATCTCCAACGTACACACTACACCAGTTCACCTTGATGCGGGTAGCAGTGCAGCATGGCGTCGAGCAGGCGCTCCACGAGGCGCGCGCGCGACGCGTGCCCGAACACCACCAGCTGCGACCACGCCTGCGCCAGCCGCGCGCCCGCGCCGCCCACCTCCAGTGTCTTGATTATCTGCCGGTACCATGTTATGACGTCACATGATCGTTTGTTGTCTGTGGTCTCACTGCGTAGTTTGCCCAAGAACCTACCAGTACCTACCTACCTATCTACCAGTAGGATAGTCCTACTGAGTAGGACTACGCAGCATGAACACGGACATATTGGTCTATTAAAAAAGAATATTTTAAAGTATGTCGTCATGTCCGCTTTTTGCCCGGTGTTGTGGTAGTACTACTGGTAGGACCACGGGCAATAAACAGATATGATGACAGACTTTGAAATATTCTTCAATAATAAAGTTCAACAAATAATTTAGCGCTTAGTGGACTGCTCACTCGCGAATGATGACGTCACGACCAAGTGCAACAAAATGGTGGCGCTTAAAAAGTTATGTCATTGCAGTTTAAATATTTAATAATAGACTATAAGAATAATAATAGATTAATAGATTTTGATTCAATAAAAAGTTATACATACTTTTTCCCTATTATTGATTGATTAAAAAAAAGAATTGTTCGTATACTGTTGTCACCAGGTTGTCACTAGGTGATGAATGAATAGAGAACAGACACAATGGTCAAAATAATTGCATCTAAATATAATATAACTCAAAAGGTGACTGACTGACTGACATAGTGATCTATCAACGCACAGCCCAAACCACTGGACAGATCGGGCTGAAATTTGGCATGCAGATAGACACTATGATGTAGACATCTGTTAAGAAAGGATTTTGAAAATTCATCCCCTAAGGGGGTGAAATAGTGGGGTGAAGTTTAAACGAAATCCACGCGAGCAAAGCCGCGGGCGAAATAATTACCTATATTAACTATATGTTATAATTATCTATATGTTATAATTACCTATGTTTAAATTTATTTTCTAAGTACATTTTTTCATAGCCTGAAGGGCTGACATAAAAGCGGTCGAGCCACATGATGGTAAGTGGTCATCTCCTCCTATGGAGACGAGCAACACCAGGGGAGTAACAAATACAATGTCAGCTATAAACCTTACCTCTTCCATAACCGATGGTTCCGGAACATACACATTAGGTATCAAAGTATCCAGTAACTCCATTGCTCTTTCGAAGGGGGCATGTCTGAAAATTACATAAATTAGATCATTTTTAATGAACCGTGATTTACCCTTTATTATATTGTGAATTTAATGCTATTTAATCTATTTATTAAATGTGTATTCCTTGGTAATCATCTACTCATGCTTTTTCTTTGGACTTTAAATTGCTCTTAAAATAATTGAACATTTTACTCTAAGGTTATCTGGAAGAAATCGCTACTACGGCGATAACCTGTCTATTGTGTTCGTAATAATTTGCACCATTCTGTATACAATTTGTAGTGTGTACAATAAAGTATGGTAGCATTACATACCTGCACGCCACAGTGACGTAATGCCTATAATAAATGCTTTCCTTGTACGCGTCGCCGACCAATTTATAATTGTCATCTTTCATTAATAACGCGTTTAGCCTTTCTGCTAGTGTTATGTTCTGGAAAACAAGAAAACTTAAGTCTTTACATCGATAATAATTCTTACTTTCCTACTAATATTATAAATGCGAAAGTTTGTAAGGATGTGAGTGAGTGTGTGTGTGGGTTTGTTACTCTTCACGTAAAAACTACTGAACGGATTTTCATGAAACTCTGCAGTAACATAGCTTAGACATCGGAATAACATAATTTGTTAAAATTTATAGAGATTTTTGAAGGGATTGGTTCCCCGAAGCAAATCGAGGGCGAGTTTACTATGTTATATTAATATGAAAACATAAAATAATAAACTGTTGTGTGTTTATGTAAGGAAATATGATAATATATGCCATTTACCTGTAAATGATCACTGCAAACTCCCATGGCCGTGATAAAAAAGTTAGTGTCGGTTGCTTCTTGAGGCTCCAGTTTTTCTCTAGCCTCTAAATCATCTAGTATTGACGACAATATATCAACACGGGGTCCACCTAGAATATTTATTAAATATTAGATACCTCGAGCGTACTCCACTGCGCTTCTATAAATTGGAGTATGTAGATATAATAGTTGCCATTTAATAAGTAACTATATCATGGAGCTCCATCTTAAATTAAGTCAACTTCTTGAAATATAATTTTCATAAATTTCAGCTACATTTTAGACATAGACATAGACACATTTATTTCATCATAAAGCACTTCTATAACATTTAGAATTGTGAGTTGAGTTGTTTATTTGGTTGCGTTCAAAGTTATACGACAATTTAATTAATTTCTATAATCAGTTATGAAGCAGGCATGAACATTAATAAAATCTCCCAAATATCAGACGATTTTAACATAATTACATTAATTGTAGGGTAAATTTTAGTTCATATTTGAAGAGGATTCAGACGTCAATAATATCTACCACTCACTAAATCTTTACAAAAATCAATACATACGGTCTTTGCAATATAAGCACAGCAGGTAATAGTAGGCAGATAGGCCAGGTTGTATGCCGAGTGTTTTGAATTCCGCTATAGTTTGCAAGGCGATCTCCTGTAGCTGTTTGCCGCTGCCCCACGCAGATATCGACCTTAAACACGCCGTCAAAGTGGCGCCATTCGGGGATATACCCTAGAAAAAATTGAAATTAAAATATCACGTAGAAAGACATACACCTTTTTATTAATTTAACTAAGTAAATCACAAATGGTTTAATATGATTAAATTTTTTTGATAAAACTTTCAATATTTTTTTCATTTTCAGTGCTGCCTGATTCACTGTGTTCACCACAATTTAATTTTCACGTCGAACTAACTTGTATGCAAAATTAACTTTCATTCACAGTTCAATTTAACTTGTAAGCAAAATTCACTTAAGGCATTTTAAATTCTCGTGGTCATTCTGTAATGAACCTTAAACACAGTGGCGGAAACTGGCATTTGTGAGGGTTGCCATTTAAACAAATTCCAATATCAAAAGCAAATGGAGTATAGTTACCTGTTCATGCATCTGCACCAGAAACGATTTTAGGGTGTTAATTCTCAACGCCGTTCCTTCTTTAAGGAATCCAATGCACCCCAATAAAGCATTATACACACTTGTTGACAATGGAATGCCTTTTTCTATTGCCTCTTGAGATAACAAGTGAGCTCTTTCAGCCTAAAATTTTTACAATTTAATAATTTACATGCTTAAAGGTTTTGAATAGCGTGAAAGTGTAAGTTGACTTTGACAATATAATTATTAATTTATACAGATACATAATCACATTTTAAAATTAAGATATATGATTTATAATGGAGATATTTTATTTAATTATATATTGTGAATTTTACCTGATAATACTTAGCCATGCCCTGAATGATGGCACAGTATGCTTCCGGTGTCTTTGGTTCTATAGACGCGAAAATTTTGTCAGCCAGGCCACCTAATCTAAATATGGTTGAAAAAAGTTGCCACATTTAATAATTTGAAATACACATAGACACAATAATTGCATGACCTATTTCACAAATAAGCCATGTAATTAAAAGATTAGAATAATAAATAAATATGATTATGCCAAATGATCAATGCAATCTATCAAAACAAATCTATATTATTCAGGAGCACCATTACGCAGCATAACTAAGCTGGTTAATAGACAAGATATTTTATTAAAAATTCCTTAAGAGATGTATATGTAAAAAAATCCTACCTCCAGGTAGCAGCCTGTCGCTCACGAGTAACAGCAGCAAACCACCTTTCCTCCAACCATTCCGCTGATATGGTTTCTTTTTCATTGTAAAAACAAAGAAGTTGAAGAAACTTAATTTTTAATTCTTCACTTATGCCATCAACGCCTCCAAGCAATTCAAAGACTTTTATGGCATCATACACTAGTGCATTTTCAATTGTGTATATTAGATCTTCTTCAGTTACCTAGGAAATAGGAAAGTACAGAAGTGTAAATATAAGAAAATTAAAAATGAAGACAAAATGAAGACGACAATAATAGTAATAAAATCAACAAGTGTGTACACAGCGTGACAAGCATCACAAAGTCTTCTAAATATAGTCAGCTAATAAATATATCGGGACACTTGGGTTTACATGAATATTTAGGTAAATTGTATGTTATATGAACCTTGGTTTCATCATTATAAATAGGTTTTGGTCCAAATGCATCTATATGTGGGTCAGCATTAAAGTATGGAGTCTTCAGTTTGGTGGGTGGGTCCCACTCCCGAGTAGTGAACAGTTCTGCATGTTCGTCTCTGATCCATGCTGCAGCCTTCCTTCCAGCCTCGGCTGACAATGCATAGGCTCGTTTCCGGTAATTTGATAAAGGTATAAGGTATGGGTCATCATGGTATCTGGAAAATTGTAACACAAATAGTTATTTTGTGGTTGGTACACTGTTTATGTAGTATTGTTGATTAAACTTAAATTATGTAAATAAAATAACTATGTATATTCATAGACTCCAACTAACAAATACTAACTGGACTATTATTAAAAATAACTAACAGGATTAACCATCATTAACAGTCCCTGTTTTATTATTAATTAACTAACCAACAAAGGGTGGTGCTGCATGCTTGTTTGGTACTTTTAACTCTATAAAAAAACAATAAATATGATTTAATTGACAGCAATGGTCTGGGATATATTATATCCTGTGCTATTTTTTAACAATGTCACAAATGGTTGCGTTTTAATTCTATTCAATCCTTTAAGTAACTAGCGACTTATTTATTCTTAATGAGACTAATTAAATGAAATGAATAAAACTTACTTGTAATGGGCGGCTGTGGGATCAGGACCGACTGTAGCAGCTAGAGCCTGAAGGATATCTGTAGGACCTCGCGGGATCCGCGGCGGAGGTGATATCCCATCACTAGATGTGGACTTCTGAGGAAGTGTCTGTCCTTCTATAGAGGCCAATGACCGGCATATACATCCAAGCCTCGACCATGGTCTGTTGAATAATCATCGTATTAAATAAACTTATACAAGTAAATAACCAAACTAAAGTATTAAAGGAAATATAAACATGCCTTGAAATTCTTGAGACTGCGACGTAAGAGTACATCAGGTTAAACAATGTCTTGATACAACGATTAAATAATTATAATAGACGTAATTTTTAGTTCACTTTCATACAAAATAAGATTTAAATTACGTTATTTACATAAATCTTGTGGTTTCAAGTATTTAACCTAAAATATTATTTATGATTAAATTTAACTTTTGACTTCTGTCACTGAATTGTCATTCTCGTGTGAAGTTGACAGACACTTGACAATTGACAAAACTTGACAATGACAAATATGACAACTTAGATTATACTAGAAAAACCATAGAGATATAAAGCATTATGCCTCCACAGACTCATAAAACAACCAGACTTAACATCACAGACTTATAAAAAAAGCAGACCTAACATAATTCATAATTTAAGAAAGAAAGAAAGAAAATCATTTATTTCATAACACAAAGCACTGCTGCAATAATTTTTTACACCACTACAAAGACGTATAACACCTAACTACAAAATCAAAATTTTGCACAAACTGAAAAGAACGTTCATTCATTCTGCACATCAATGACATGCTTGAGCGTGCAAACGGCATTCATTGCTATATTTGCTATGCAGATGACAGCACGGGAGATGCCTATTATATAGGCCCTGGCGCCCTGCAAATGCTTCTCAGTCACAAGTGGAGGATAGCAGAATCAAACTTGTGTCTGAAGTAGAGAACTCTCTGGAGCAAGTCTCGGAATAGGGTCGACTCAATTTAGTTGACTTCAATCCCACGAAGACACAAGTTTGCGCGTTTTCCGCTAAGAAAACCCCATTTGTCATGGCGCCTGAATTCCAGGGTACCGCGCTCACCGTTGGTAAAAGTGTTGGGATTCTGGGCGTTGACATTTCGAGCGACGTACAGTATCGGAGTCATCTGGAAGCTAAGGCCAAATTGGCCTCCAAAAAGCTTGGTGTCCTAAACCGGGCGAAGCAGTACTTCATACTTCACTGCGAGGGACCTACTGATGCTTTATAAAGCACAGGTCAGGCCTCACATGGAGTGCTCTCATCTCTGGGCAGGGGCGCCACATTACCAACTTAGTCCATTTGACGCCGTACAAAAGCGCACGGTTCGAATTGTCAACGACCCACGAGTCACCAACAGGTTAGAACACCTAAGTCTGAGGAGAGACATGGGATGCCTCTGCGTGTTCTACCGACTTTACAACGGTGAGTGTTCCGAGGAATTGTTCGATTTGGTGCCAACTTCACCCTTTCATCGTTACACCACTCGCCGAAGATTGAAGTTTCATCCGCATCGCTTGGACTCGTGGCGAACGACTACGGTCCGTTTTTCACGATCGTTTTCACGAACGTGCAAGATGTGGAATGAGCTTCCTTCTGAGGTATTCCCGGAGCGCTATGACATAGGGTTCTTCTTCAGAAATGTGACGTTATGATGTACGTATTCTTAATAGCGGCTACAAACTCACGCCGAGAACCCCCGAGAACACCCGAGAAGCGTGAATGTGATCGGTTTCTCGCAGTCTCGTTCTCGGGCTCGCCTGTGCTCGGATCGGTGTCGGTATTTTTGCCCGCTTCAAAGGGTTTCTCGGGCGAGAAAAGAGAACCGTATTCACATTCTCGTTCGGTCTCAGTGGGACCGTTGTGTGTTTTTGTATTTAAAATTTACATTTCTATGTAGTTAAAATTATATAGGCCCTGGCGCCCTGCAAATGCTTCTCAGTCACAAGTGGAGGATAGCAGAATCAAACTTGTGTCTGAAGTAGAGAACTCTCTGGAGCAAGTCTCGGAATAGGGTCGACTCAATTTAGTTGACTTCAATCCCACGAAGACACAAGTTTGCGCGTTTTCCGCTAAGAAAACCCCATTTGTCATGGCGCCTGAATTCCAGGGTACCGCGCTCACCGTTGGTAAAAGTGTTGGGATTCTGGGCGTTGACATTTCGAGCGACGTACAGTATCGGAGTCATCTGGAAGCTAAGGCCAAATTGGCCTCCAAAAAGCTTGGTGTCCTAAACCGGGCGAAGCAGTACTTCATACTTCACTGCGAGGGACCTACTGATGCTTTATAAAGCACAGGTCAGGCCTCACATGGAGTGCTCTCATCTCTGGGCAGGGGCGCCACATTACCAACTTAGTCCATTTGACGCCGTACAAAAGCGCACGGTTCGAATTGTCAACGACCCACGAGTCACCAACAGGTTAGAACACCTAAGTCTGAGGAGAGACATGGGATGCCTCTGCGTGTTCTACCGACTTTACAACGGTGAGTGTTCCGAGGAATTGTTCGATTTGGTGCCAACTTCACCCTTTCATCGTTACACCACTCGCCGAAGATTGAAGTTTCATCCGCATCGCTTGGACTCGTGGCGAACGACTACGGTCCGTTTTTCACGATCGTTTTCACGAACGTGCAAGATGTGGAATGAGCTTCCTTCTGAGGTATTCCCGGAGCGCTATGACATAGGGTTCTTCTTCAGAAATGTGACGTTATGATGTACGTATTCTTAATAGCGGCTACAAACTCACGCCGAGAACCCCCGAGAACACCCGAGAAGCGTGAATGTGATCGGTTTCTCGCAGTCTCGTTCTCGGGCTCGCCTGTGCTCGGATCGGTGTCGGTATTTTTGCCCGCTTCAAAGGGTTTCTCGGGCGAGAAAAGAGAACCGTATTCACATTCTCGTTCGGTCTCAGTGGGACCGTTGTGTGTTTTTGTATTTAAAATTTACATTTCTATGTAGTTAAAATTATCTACTGTCTGTGGTTACCAATTATTATTATTATTTTAGTAGGTACTTATATTAATTTATTTCTTATTTTAGTATTCACAAGATTATAGTATATTAATGCACACAAAACCAAAGCCGCTGCACTGACGTCCATTCCGGATGACGATCGAGGATGCGAATGAGAAGGTCGCATGAGTGTAGATGCTTTCTCGGTTCTCGCGCAAATTCGCGGCAAGATTTCTCTTCGAGACTTCTCGCGTGAGTTTGTTGGCGGTATAACAATTAGGCTTACGTCATTATTATGCGTCTCTTTCAGTGATTGATATTGCCTATGAAACACTGCAAAACAGTGAATATCTGTACTCGTATAATTTGTGTACCTACAAAGTATTTTAAATATGAATAAACAAAGTGCATTTATTAATGAAGAAAGTCACGAAAAAATTGTGAAAGAAAATGATTATTACTCTATATACATTTCGTTTTATTATTATTATCACAAATGCAGTATTGTTTTTTGTTTTGTTAATTTATATATAATGATATGCAATAGCTTTACCGCGGCAGTCTCCGAGTGCCACACGTCTTTTTTTTTATAAGTCTGTGTTTGCCTCATATCAATAGACCCATAAATGATAAAAACTCAATGCCTGTATCATAGTATGATGCCTCAGTCAGCCCTCAATGCATGTAATAATAATCACACCAAAAACATTCTGTAAAAAATAGCCAAGTCACGATAGAGCTGCTTGTTTATGTCTAAAAAGTAAGTAATGAAATCTCGAGACCAAGTTGAGCCAAGTCTAAGGTTCCTTATACTCTATCGAGACTTGGCTATTTTTTATAGAATTGTACCTAAGTCGATAATTGATTTGCCCTTTGAAATATTTAAAAAACATGTCAAAACACAGCAGCTTACTAAGAAAGTATAATAGACCTATAATCGATGAATACATAAATGACAAGGATGCTTGGATATAGACATCCGCGACCGGTTCCACTCATGTTAGTATGTGTAAAACTGTAATTAGTTGTAAGTATGTATTGTTTTAAAAGATGTGCCGAGGAGTTTTTTTTTCGCCATTTTTTTCCTCCTCCATTATGACTATTATAAGGCATTTACAAAATGGCGGTAGAATCAAAAGTAACGTTCACAAGCGTATCGGCGATACCTACGTGAATAAAGCATTTTGAGCTTGCCTGAATGTTTTTGGTGGGATTTCACTTCTTTTTGCAGAAAACAGGGGCGCCGTAAGCTGTGTGGGCGCCCGTGTGCAAAACCGCTCTATCTCTCCCCTCATCGTTCAATACAAATGTCACACAGATTTCCTTTTATGACGCCCCACCGTGGTCCACTTGCCGCCCCCCCCCATGCGTGCCGCCCGCGTGCGGTGCACCCGTTGTGCGCCCGCTTACGGCGCACGCCTTGCACGCCCGCTTACGGCATCTCTGGCAGAAAGCTGACGTGGACTGATTAACTTACTAGATATTCTCATTAGGCTTGATTGATCGATACCGCCAATAGTTTGGCTGTGCTCTTCCGATATCTCATCAGGGTCACCTGGTACTACAGACCTTCTAACATCCCAGTTTGATAGTTTTTCCTTAATGTGGGCGTTAAACTCTACCTCTGTACCAAATTTCAGCGCTCTAGGTCTATGGGAAGTACCAGTTCTATTTTGATGATCCTGAGTCAGTCAGTCAGACAGTGTCGAAAATGCGAAACTTTGCATTAGCGTAAATTCGGAACTAAATGATCTACCGACTTGAAATTTTGGATTTCAAGTGTGTGATTATAGCTTGCTAGAGCCGGAAAATGCGGCGAAATGGTTCCAGTAAAGGATTCACTAGCAAAACTTATCTCCATCTCGACATCATTGATTTATCCCACAAAATAACTTAGTAGCGAAAGAAGAAAGAACTTAGTAGCGGTTTTTTTCCCATGATGAGAAATTTAAATAAAAATCAGTATTTTGAAAATTATAATCGCAATAATAATAAATAGGCATCATATTTGTTTTCAACAATAAATCAAACTGCCCGGGTCCGCCCCGGGTGACATTACGTGCTGGTGGAGATGATCTACCTCGTCTGTGGAGATGACATCCGACCGATATAGTACCTACCCAAGTAATTCGGTCATTCGATTGAAAATGTAAAGAAAAATCATCAAAATTCAACTAATACGAGGTCGATTAATAATATCGTTGACTAGTAAATCCGACCTCGCTTCGCTTCGGGAAACCAGTCCCTCCAAAAATCTCTATTTTAACAAATTATGTTATTCCGATGTCTAAGCTATATTACTGCAAAGTTTCATGAAAATCCGTTCAGTAGTTTTTGCGTGAAAGAGCAACAAACACACACACACTCACATACATCCTTACAAACTTTCGCATTTATAATATTATAATATTATTATAATAATAATAATATTATAATAAATAATAAATATAATATTACTAGTAAATCCGCCCTCGCTTCGCTTCGGGAAACCAGTCCCTTCAAAAATCTCTATAAATTTTAACAAATTATGTTATTCCGATGTCTAAGCTAATTACTGCAAAGTTTCATGAAAATCCGTTCAGTAGTTTTTGCGTGAAAGAGCAACAAACACACACACACACACATCCTTACAAACTTTCGCATTTATAATATTAGTAGGAAGGATAGTAGGAAGTAGGATTAGTAGGATAGTAGGATAGGAAGAAGGATTGGCTTAAAATGATAGGTACACTTTTATATTTTTGGTATCATATTTATATTTTAATAATTAAACATAAAATTAGCAATATCATAAATATTACACAATCGATCTTCTTGTATGAGGCACCGTTAGTCGAGTTAACTCGGTCTTGATCAGATATGGGATCAGAGGACACTTTGACAGATACTTCAAATACTGTGGGAGGTGATGGTGTAGACGCCACACATTCGAAATCCGTGTTGTTAACACAGGCACGCTGAGCCGGATCGTATAGCATGGCCGGTGGACAATCCGTGATTCTGGCTGTAACTAAGCTACCCATACCCTCAGAGCATGAGACATACGAACCACAGTCACTCACATTTGGGTTCGGAAAGTCACCTACTTGGGTACAATTATATTCCGGAAAGCATCGATAACTCGTAATATTAGTGCACTGGTTGTCGATGTGACTGTATATAGAATGTTTGGGGCACACTAGGTCGACCCGTGTAAAAGTATCGAGGACCATAAAACACATGGTGAATCTTCGACAGTCGTTGCTCAAGTTGTTTGGAAACCTTCCAGCAGTCGTACAGTTGGCCTCATTTGCGTAGCATTGTTGATAAAAAACCTGTAACATATAGACGTAACATTTATGGTTTTGTGTACTTATATCAAAATCACAGTAGGTATAGGTGCGTAATTATAATACGAATTTATGTGATACAAATTATTGCGCTCTACCCATCGATCAATTATATTACATCGATGGCTCCACCTTTCAAGCTTGTAGAATTACGTCTGCCGGGTCTTTTTTTTTTTTTTTTTTTTTTTATGGAATTAAGATAGCAAACGAGCATGCAGTACCACCCTTCCCCTGCCGCCCATAACAACTGTGACCGACCTGGAACTAGACTCAAAGGGACTAGGATGGTTAGTCCAGTTAGTAGATGGTGTTAGAATATTAGTTGGTTAGTTTGTTAATAAGTGCGAGGACAGGGTATGTTAGTGATAATTAGTCCTGTTAGTTAATGTTAGTAATAGTCCAATTAGTTATTGTTAGTATGAGTCTTGTTCCAATTCGGTCACAGATGCGTTGCTACCCCTGAGGTCTGAGATGGTCGCCTCTAAAAAAGTGAAACCGGCTCCACAAACCTTCCTATCCGGAACACAATTGCTCTTAAAAACAATTATTATGACGGTAGGAATGGTACTGAGTACCTTGGCGGGCGGTGGTCCTACCCCGGGCGAACTCTAGGCTCTACCACTGCTAATTAATTAATAAAAAACTGATTCTATCACCCTATAGTTAGCACACTCTACCCCCGTGAACAACGTTGCTTGTTGCTCTACCTATATAGAATATTTCTCGTTAAATGTTTTCTTTATTTTTTCTGGATGATTCATTGCATATTGCGCAGAAGTCCGCTTATGTAGCTACCTAACTACGTTATCAACAATGCAACTTATATTTCTGTTGCTGTTAAATGCTAAGTTCTTAGGTGAGTACCTAATTGATACAACAAGTAACAAAATTCTGCGATTGAGATTTGCTAAATACTAAATATTTAGAGGTAAACACACAATTATTACGCATGTTAATAATAACGCTGTAGGTACCAAAGTATGTGTGTGATATTTATAATATACTCACAATCATAAGAATCGAGAACCACACTAGATTCATTGTTATTAGTTATTTTGAGGTACTCTATAATATTTTGGAAACTAAAAAACACACCGCTTATTTATGCGAATCATAGAGAAACAACTGCAAAATCATGTTTTTAATAAAAAGAGATTTATGTACCGCTTGTGTGATAAAACTGGAAACTGATTTTAACTGAGTGATCCTCACTTCCTCACTGAATGCCTATGTATGTATGTAGGTAGCAAAGTTTAGAGTTGTGCATTATTTTTACAAGTATATCGATAAAGATAAATGCAATTATTATTAAACATACATTTTATAGAACATCGTGGTCTGTTTTTCGAAGATATTCAAGAAAAACTAGTATTCATTAAGTCGTCATAATGATTTTTACTTATAGCTTTTTGTTTGATTTTTGTCTGTCCTTTGTTTTAACTAACTTCAAAAATCCTTTTATCAATTTAGATGCCGTTTTCACTGAAACATTCTAGTAAACTTGAGATGAATATAAACTCATAAGTACCTACCTGTGCTTTAGGTATTCCCGTGTAGCTGACGGAGCCATAGACAACATTAATAAGACATCGGCTAAACGCGTGACCTGAGAAGAAATATAAATCGATATCTGTTGTTTTTCAGGCAGGTTCGTTTTCACCGGATGTTCTTTATGTCTTATGGCATATTACTGTGGGGTAAAGCAAGCGATATACAACAAATCTTTGTATTGCAGAAGAGGGCCATTAGAGCTATTCATAAACTACGGTATCGGGAATCGTGCCGTGATAAATTCAAAGAATTAGGTATACTTACAGTAGCCTCACAGTACAAGTGGACGAAGCACAGTACAAGTGGACGAACAACATAAATGCATATAAAAAAACAGCGACTATCATAATCGCTTAACAAGAAAGATGCATGATTTGGCGACGCTTTCATATCGGCTAGGTAAAGTGCAGCGTTCTTTTATGGGGCTTGGTGTACAGTTCTATAATAAAGTCCCTAAGGCAATCCGTGACCAGCCTTCAGAGTTGTTTAAGAAGCATAACTCGTAGACAAGAGCTACTATAGTATACAGGAATATTTAGATGACAAAAAGGCATGGAAATTGCCAGCTCTGCAACCAGCTCCGCTAGGTTAATGCTTACCTGTATCAATTAAGTAATATTGTAATTTTTATTTTAAAAGATGCGGAGGAGTTTTTTTTCGCCGTTTTTTTCTCCTCAAGCACTTTTCCAAAACGGTGGTAGAATCAAAAAATTGACGTTCATAAGTGAATTTATAAATTCCTAGATGAAATAAACAGTTTGACTTTGACTTTGACTTTATGTGTATTGATTGTACATATCTAGATAATACATGTATGTACAATCAATTAATGAATTATGATAGCAAGCGAGCATGCATCACCACACTTCCGCTGCTGCCTATGACAACTGTGACGTCTGTGACCGACCTAGAACAACATGAGAACAACACGCAATTTAGTTACTGAGCCTTTTGGTTCTATAATCTGAGTTACTGAGATGGTTAGTCCTGTTAGCATATATGGTGTTAGAAAGCTGACATCGGTTTACTCTTACCGTGGCCCTGCTTGAATTTCAAAAATAAGCATTTTGTATAATTTTTGTTTTTTTTATAAAAATGTTGTCTTAATTTAATTTCACATTTACAACTTATCGATAGCGAAACTTCACTATCTTTGTATAAGATAAAAGTAATTGTGTTTGAATACAACTTTAGGTTTAAACGTTAGCACATTCTTAATGTTCTGGTTTAATTTTCTGTTTTACTACTTTTTCGTAATTGTGACGAATTTTATGGCTACTCGTATTAATATGGATTAAGATGCCTTGTTTTCAGGAGCGATAACAACATTATAAATTGTAGACAGATACTAGGTAAGTGTAATGCCCTCAAAATATAATCTGATACTTTTTGTAACGATAATATGAAATAATAATCATACAAAATATGAATCAGTTTTGGGTTATGAGATGTTTCTATTTTGAATTGCAAAAGAAAACTGTCTTATAGCATCAAAGTATGGAGACAGATACCTACAATTTTATTATGGAGCAATAAACACAGAATTATGGCCTAATCCTTGTAATGTAGCGTCCCATGAAGTTTTATGATGTGCTATGAATCCGCACATATTGTTCCTTATGTCGTCTTACAACATAGCCAGTGATGTCAAACCAAATAGTTTCTCCAACTATAGGTATTAATTATAGAGTGAGGATTTCTGTAAGGTGCTGTATTGTTTAATTTTATCACACACCTAGGGATTTTTTTGCGTCCTATCTATATACATACCTATTATAAAAAGAAGTCCTGTTTTCTGTCTGTCTGCCTGCCTGGACTCAATAAACTCGAAAACTACGAAACAGATTTTCATATGGTTTTGAACAATAGAAAGAGTGATTTTTTAGGCAGGTTTAGGTATATAATTTATTATACTTTTATGTAAATTAGTAGAACATTGAATTGAAGCGGGCGACGCTGCGGGCAGCATATTTAACAATTTATGTTGCAGAACGCCGTCTGCCGGGTCAGCTAGTCGTTTGATTAGTATGTGTAGGTATGCTATATTATTTAAGTACCTAGTGTTATTGAAAAATATTTATTTTTTTATTTTTGTGGTGGCTTTATGTATTCTTTCTATTTTAAAAAATTCGTTGATTTGAAGGTAAACTGTCGTAAACGTGAAAAAAAAACATATGTTGTGTACCTACGTATCGGCATAGTTTATCGGTAGTAATTTTTCCTAATCGTTTTTTTAACCCCCGCCCTAAAAAGAGAGGTGTTATAAATTTTGACCTGGCCGTCTGTGTGTTTGTCATATCGCATAGATACGTATATCACCCGCGTATATAATAGTCCACAAAGAGAATGAGTATACCTATAGTAGAGTGCTCTGTAAGGTTAAGCCTCAAGCTGTAATGAAGAGTCTAGACGTGACGAGTAATAAATTACTCACCCTCATGAACCCATCACTAATATGGTCTATGTTTTGGGTAGGCTACATAATAATGAACGATAAAATTAAATAGTTTGACTAAAGTAACTAATACCGTTTAATGTTCTTGGTATGTTATCGTCTTGCAACTCGTAACTTTCCCACTGCTGGGGTCGACTCCCCATTCATAGTACACGGTACACGTAATTGGTAGTCCACCATGCTGGCCAAGTCCGAAGTGGCTGACTTCCCATATTTTGAGAATATTACGGATAATTCTCAACTGTCCCTGTGACTCTTTGACATTTTCCCTCAAGTACCTACCAGGTGTTAATAAATTAGAAATATGTGCATTATTTTTGAAAATGAGAGGTCCGTGCAGGATTGGAATCTATACGATGGGAACCTATACGAGAATATGGAATTGCCACCCCCCCCCCCCCCCGCTAAAACAAATTTTTTACGTACCTACTACATTTTAAATTCTTGCCGCCAATCTGCAATGTATCTTAATCACAGGGACGAAAAGCTGGCAGTTGTGTGGGATGCAATAAACGAATTCCATATCGAATATGATTGCTCTATAGGTAACTTTGGTCAGGAGTTTAACGTTTAAAGCATTTCACTTTTACTGATTATGATGATAATGTATCAAGAACAATAAATATTGTTATCAATTTATTAAGAAATCATAATAATATTTAGGTTGAAGGTACAGGTTAGGTTTAAGGTACCTACATAGATAACAAAAAAATGTATCTTGCATCCATATTTTTTTAAACTTCGCTGCAGTTTTACAAAATAATGGAGTTTAGTTAGATGAAACGTAAATAGGTACATATACGATAGTTTACTGTTCTTTTGTCGAATTTTACTGTGTGTGAGGTAATGTTGTCACAAGATCAAGTTCTTCTGATCCATTTATAACTTCAACCAGTATATAAGCCATTGGTCATTGTAAACGAATAGTCGTTTTTGGTAAAAAGTGAAAATGGAGACCAAATTCGGATTGAGCATGCTGAGTAGCTTTTTAGTAAGTACCTACATGGTTAGTCGATGTTTATTTAAGATGCTTTTTACGATTAAAAATGCTGTTTATAACTGACTTCAAAAAGAGCAGGAGGATTGACTAGGTATGTTTTTTTTTCTAATATTATGTGTTCAAAACTTTGCACTGGATGAACCGATTTCGTTAATTATTTTTTATTCAAAAGGTAGTGCTTCACGTCTGGCTATATTGAGCGATATCTGACACATCATTTTTGAGTTATAGAGATTGTCTTGGCTTTGAGATCGGTTGTTTTTTGTAAATGTTATTTATTTTTTGGCAAAGGCAATGGCAAGTTGTGTTGAAATCTTGGGTGGTAGAGCGTAATAGGATAATTCAAAATTATTCGTCAGATTTCGCTGAAATTTATATGGGACCACAAACGGCCAGGAACGTGGTCATTAGAACAGTTCAGCTAATATAATTCTACATGCCACGTTGAGCAAAGTTTAAACTCACGCGTAACATAAAATTTTACGTACAGGTATTATTGATATCCTGGGATGCTGACGCCGCGGTAAATTGCACTGCGACAGGCGCAGGCCGCTTTCCCGACCCTGATGACACCACCTGCCAAAACTACACGCTGTGCGTCTACGTCAGCTCTTCAAACACCTATATAGCCTACAACTACACTTGCCCTTCATCATCAGTCTTCAACCCTGCTACCTCTCTGTGCACCGCTTCGAGTAACTACGTCTGCAACGTGACCAACTCAAACACTACCAGTGCCAGCTGCACTGCCGAAGGATTCTTCCCCGATCCCAATTCTTCTGGATGCTCGTCGTATATCGAATGTGTCGACATCGACGGGACTTATGAGCAGAATACTTACACCTGCCCTGAAACTACCTATTTCAATCCAAATACAACTCTGTGTGAATCCGGTTATAGTTGCGAACCTGTGAACGTATGTGTTTCTGCTGGAAGATTCGCCGACTTCAGTGATCCTGATTGCAAGAGATACTTTTTCTGCGTACTAAGTAGCAACGGCACTTACATCCAGTATACGTACTCATGTCCAAGCACTTCTGTTTTCAATCCCTATACTAGGCTATGTACGACATCGTTCGTTTGTATCTCATTTGCATAAAACTTATAAAGAATAAAAATTATTTATTCCTTAATAATTTCATACAGACATAAAGCGGTTACATTCGACTACTTCACGTATCGCCTGTTATAATTGTTTTTCTTTCTTGTTATGATGATGTAGGTATTTGCTACTATTATGTTCGTCGCTGTAAATCAATTAATGTTATGGGCAACGGTGCTTATTAGATAAGGTTTGGGTATCTAATTTTTGATTCTGGAATAAAAATGCAAAGGTCCTTTAACTCTACTCGTTTTATTCGGAACTGTAATATTTTGTGTTGTGTCCGAAGTAACGGTTAGGAGTCTTCGACATAGTTTGACAAGAATTGTTGAAATCATAAATATAATATTATGTGTGTAATGTGTATGTTACCGGCGGTAGCCGTTGGTATAAGAATTTATGACACCAGTTCCAGTGGACTATAAATTCTTCCTTAATTATTCGAAAAAGTTCTAGTCACACTTTTAACTGTTACATTGGAAAAACCATAAAAACCCATTCATAAACCAATTTTCGCTTCGAATTTTATTGCCTTGCAAAATATTCAGTATCCATAACACGCTAAGTTATTTCGAAGGTGGAAAGTAAGGGCGGATAAAGACTTTGTTTTAAGTTTATACTGGAAAAATTTTGATGTAAGTAAGTAATAAACTTCAAACAAGATTTGTATGCTAGCAGCATACTTATTGAACATCTTTACTTCGATAAAGATTATGTAGAAGAAAAGTATTTGATTTCGGGAATCTTTTGAAACAGGAAAATTAAATACCTACTGATTATGGTAAATAAAAATAAAAATAATATGCATTATATCGAGTATGGTTATTTATCGTAATAAACGGTTATGAGATAATATATATAATATTTACTCGATAGAGATAATATATACTCGATCTATGAAGAAGATACAAGAGACTGAAATATTATATGCAAAAACTGTAATTTAAGAGAGACTTATGTAGACTTGAGTAACACGTATAATATCTAGATTATCTAGACACTACATACTAATAATGATGATAGTAATCTGTAATTAAACTTGTAATAGTCGTAACAGAGGTATAAATTAATTAATATTTGTTTTGCAGATTAATTCTTAGCATTACTAAATACCTATTTAAGATAGATGCATCGCATGACTAGATATCATACGCTTATCGAACCCAGACATGAAAACTAAGCTTGATTATATCGTATTAACAATTGGAGTAAGTTTTAAGATTTATTGTTGTTTTTCTACTTTATTATTAAGTATTATAAAATTATAACATATTTAATAGGTACACTTAAAAACCGATTAAATTGATTCAAACACTTGGTAGTTGGGTTTTTACGAGTAGGTATGTTATGAAGTTTCCTAAGGTAGATTTTCAGTGCATGACCGACTATTTAGCACGGGTATACACCACATCACAGAACGAGAAGATTAAGGCTTTAAGATTCATCCATCATGCTGGCCAAGTGTGGATTGGCAGACTTCACACACCTTTGATTTTTTCAAATTTTCTCCCGTGCAGGTTTACTCACGACGATGTTTTCCTTCACTGTTAAAGCTTCTAGGTACTTACTTTAAATTTACAGGTATTATATCTCTCATGGCATG